>OZ010660.1:22030389-23230389 GCA_963932335.1 Andrena marginata
CTATCCCAGAGCGTAAATCCCTGGATTAGCTCGAAAGCAGATAAATACGTAAACTCCGTAAGATCGCGACCCAAATAAGAAGTAGGGACGTAACAATTACAATGTGAAATCAAAATGAGCTGCAAGTACGTAAATGTGTTTTGTAATAATCACGGACATTTTAATAATGTGAACATAAAATTTAATATCTAGATATTTGCCTACACTACGTTTCATATAAGAGCATACCGACGGCCCTGGCGATTTGCGAACGATCTGCGCAACTCCCACGGATGTGACACACGCGATTGGTCGTAGCACTTTTCCTGCCGGTTTACTACCAATCAACAGTGTATCCCTGCGCGAAACCAGTATGCTCTAATGTGGAATGCAGTGTAGATGTCCGCGGCCTGGAAGTCAAATACTTGGCGTGGCCAGGCAAAGTCAAAGTGGCGATGAATAAGAATTATTTGAAAACGCAAACTAATGAAAGTGTATTCATATTGTCAGAGTTTTAAATTGACAAATATGTGAAAGCTTGATGAGAGGAAAGGTATCGGTGTGAATCTTAGAATTATTTTAAAACGCAATATAATGAAAATGTACTTGTATTGTCTGAGTTTTAAATTGACAAATTATCTGAAAGCTTGCGAGGGGGAAGGTATGGGTATTGATGATCTGAGAATACGTTGCCTGGCCACGTCAAATACTTGACTTCCAGGCCGCGGACATCTAAGCAAATGTCTAGATATTAAATTTTATATTCACATTATTAAAATGTCCGTGATTATTATAATACATCTGTATGCCCATGTAGCTCATTTTGATTTCACACCTTCTTTTTATATTGTAACTATTATTTTCTTCTATTTTTTTATTATTTATTTTATAATACGCTTTTCCGTCCTTGATTTTTTCATGTACTTGGCGTAATTTTTTTACTCTTTTGAAGTTTCATTTTTACGTAAAGACCTAGACCAGTGGTGGCGAACCTATCACCCGCTGGCCAGACAGCCAGGCTTTTTAAATGACCCACGCGTTGTTTCTTATAAACTTATTTTTTATATCATAAAAGAGAGAACAGACAATCGAAAATATTAAAGAATTAAAGTATAAATATCTAATGCCGAATTTAGTGCAGAGGCGTCACTATAGGCATTAGGGTGGTCGCAAGAAATCGATACCTGAAATTCTTTGACGGAATCCCGTAAAAGCTTGCAATTGGTGTAATGATGAGATTGTTAAAGTTTCAGCTGGATCGGATAACGTTCAGACCTGCCTCATCAGCCTTAAAGTATTAAAAAACAACTACATTTCTAAAAAAATGGAGTTTTTCCGCTATAAAATTAGAACAGTTTATCCCGGGAACGTGTTTTTTTTAGTTTTATAGAGAATGTTCCTGGATTCAATTTTCACTGCCACAAATTGTTTAACAAACGTACACATCGGAAGATATTTGGCTTTCTCGAGAACCGGTGCTTTCCGAACATGAAAAATCGACTCTTTCAAAAATCTGTTTCTGAGTTATTGAACATCACAGAGTTCAAGTAAAATACTTTTTAAAAAATAGATTTTCAACCAGGTTTTCAATCTGGTAATTCCACCAGGTAATTGTCAAACGTTTCAAGATTGTAAACGACACAGCCGAAATGTGTGTCAAATTATTGCAAGACTACAATCCGAGCATAAAAAAAGATGGAGAGCAGAAGGAGTATATTTCGCAAGTAGTTGCAGAATGTTGGAAATTATTCCCAGACACATTGAAATCTACCCTCTCAAAACCTCTATGTACCACCTACATACTTGATTCTAGTGATTCTACCTACCAATTCGACCTATCAACTTATTATTTTTAATTCATACATTATTATTCACATATATATTAATTTATATATTATTAATTTATAGTGAATATTTCATTTAGATATAAAACCTGTTCTGATATTACTATTTGCTATTTTTGAAAATTGTTTTTGTAATAATTAATTCCAATGTTTTAAATTCATTACGGGTGGTTATAATAAATAATTGATTCGTAATTCAATATTCTCTTTCTTCTCTCTTCCTCCCCCTCCTATCCCTACCTTCCTTTCACCTACCTGGTTGAAAATCGATTTTTTAAAATCTAGAGACGCGGTAGCGCTCAACGCCAAGTATATGTTTCGACACCCTGTATATGTCGACTGTCGCTACCGCTATCATTTACTCGTCGCGCAGCTAATCCAACCTAACCTGAAATTTGTTTTATTAATATCTCATCACGCTTGCAATATTTTCTTAATTTAAAGGCATTTTTCTTATGTAAACCGCATATAAGCTTTCGAATAAGACCAATTTCAATAAAATCGGTCCACGCATGACAGAAATATTATAATACCGTCTCATGGATCAGTCGGAAACGATAAGATTTTTCTTATGAAAAATTTTTCTCCTTCTTGTTCAAGAAATTTTTCGTCAAACATAATACGTATATACGCGTTACACGCTCTTGCGTGGTCCTGCAGCCGGGCAATGGTCCTAGGAGCTGGGTCGATGCCCGTAAAGTGCAGAATCGCTTTGCTCGGAGTTGCGCGTTCGTGTTTAAATAAATTGAACTTCAGTTGTACAAATATTCGATATTCTTATAATCTTAACTGTTTTATTATAATACTCAGCAACGTAAAGATGGAAATATGAATTGTAACTATTGTAACTGATCTCAGAAAAATAAACGTGTTATCGCTAGTATAGAAGGATTGGTACAAACCAACTTTTTTAGAGTCGTCATTTTTGCGTTTCTACGGTGAAAGAGAACAAAAGCTAATACATCGAGCGGCTTCCATACATGCTATGCAAAAGTCGAATTTAAACTCTCGACAAAGAGGAGATATAATAAGAGGCGTCACTGGACAAGGACAGAAAAAGCTAGGGAAATCAGTAGACAACCAATTTAAATGCCCATTCGGCCCCATTCGGCAACGATCGGTAAACTTCGACAATAATCAGCCAACTGCGGTAAGGTACATTTAGTCGATTTGAATATCCCGCTCGAATAGACAACCAATTTAAATGCCAAGGTCAAGCAAGGACTTCGAAGATTCCGCCCGGAGTGACGCCTCTTATTATACCAACTCTTTGGTTGCGCGGTACGCAACAACGCACACTTTCAGCCAAAACGAAACTAGGCATGTTTCGGTCTTCTTTCGTCGACTCTCGGGATTATTCGGCAGGAATCGTCGTCCGTCATTGTATATAGGTACCTATTTTTTAAATATACCATTGAACTTTATAACCTACCAATCTTAACCTTCCAGGTGTCAAATAATGTAAGTGGTACAAATTTGAAATGTCTGGAGTTTTTACCCTAAATGGGAAACTGAATTATTGTCTTAATTAATAAGGTAAGTCGCCAAATTATTTTAATAGATTTCTTATGTAGAGTCGCAGGCATGAAAGTTGTCCGGAGAAGGTTCGCCAGAGAAGCATCTTCTTTCGCATAAGTTTCTGGAAATTTGTACCATGCATGTACAAAATAATATATTGTAGTAACAAATTGCATTGCATTTAAGTTAGAGTTTTTATGTAAAGCTTATATTATAGAAATGAAGGGGACGCACAGGCTTGGATAGAATTAAAGGAGACACACAGGCTTGGATGGATAGAAACGAAGGGAATGCACAGGCTTGGTGGTACTCCAGAGAAGATTAGATAGATGGACAGAACATCTTATTTCACACAAGTTTCTGGAAATTTGTCAAATAAGGTAAATCCACAAAATTTGTCAAAAGACATTAGGATTTATTAAGAAAATAGATTATGGTGGACTGCGTGCAATGTGGAGCAAGTCACATCAGTGAAGAAAGTACACTGAAAACACATATCTCTGGATGCTTTTCAATCTTTTGTGAAAGACATTTATAATACTTTAATAAAATCCACAGTAGTTGCCACGCTATTCATTAATTCATTAATTTTTTAGATTCCCATTACCAATATTTCAATTCACCAATAAACATACTACATTAATTTTATTCCAACACCAATAAATTGTGCCTTAAAAATATTGGATCTCTTTGTTCATTTCCGCTGAATTATTACCATTAGCATATAAATTTCCTGCAACAAGACTTTCTGCCATACGCACTCACCTTCTTTGGACACATGTAGTCTCTACACTCACTATAGCAAAAGGCTACTCTATTTCTAAATAACTTCTACGTTAAGTTGTAACTAAAATAACTAAAATGTGGATTTTATATATTTACAGATAATCGAAGTAGAAGATGATGCAGTGTGATCGACGTCAGAGAAAAGAATTTATTGGAGCATACTATTATTATTATTATTATATTGATTAAATGATTTTATTCAGTTTCGATCCTCTGTTTTCTTTTTGTATGCTTGCTTTATATCTGAAAATTCAAATTGAAACCAATTTCACCAATCCACTTGTCTTGAAGCTTTGCAGGCGTCTGTAGTTTGGATGACAATACAATATATTTAAAAAAATAACCAAGAGAGGATGAAAAAATTATCCAGTCATTAATTAATAATATAATAATAATTTAGAATATTGAAAATTATCTGAAGTCATTCCCTATGCAAATTGTTTTTGTAAAAAGAAGTGAGATCTCCATAAAAACCTTCAAAAAAGTAAAAAAATTACGCCAAGTACATGAAATCAAATAAATCACAAAAAATAGAAGATAATAACTACGAAATAAAAAAAAGATGTGAAATCAAAATGAGCTGCAAGTACATTAAGGTGCATTCCAATTGCGCTTAAGATGACACAACTACATATACACTGCTAAAAGGCTGTGTTCATACATTTCATTATTCATATCGCGGACATTTTAATTAACTCATGAAAAAGAAATCCATTTAAAAACATTCTCGTAAATTAATAGCTTTATAAATTAATGATATACAAAAATTGCGCCAATTATAACAATAGCTATTTATACAAAGAGAAAAATGTATTATATAATATTAAGCGGATATATTTTTATACAAATAAATATTTTAATACGAATAAATATTTTATTCAAAATACTTGGCGCTGCGATACCGAAAAAATGTTAGATCTAGACGCCGGAAACAGCTCCTTGCGCAGCGCTGCTTTAGAGCCACCTTCAGCGTGTCGGTAACATAGGAAGTGACATTTAAATGATAAAAAAAATTTAAAGTCGCCATAAATCCTTCTCGCAAACACTATTTCTATGCAAAATGAAACTGTTTCCAAAATTTCAGCTATTTCGGAGCATGGGGATTTTCGGAAGTACAGATCCGCAAATCTCTAGACTCCGCGCATGTCTAAATAAACGGTGCCCATCCTACGACACGTATAAATCATTGAGAACAAGGAATCAAACGTTTTTGTAAAATTTATATTCGTAGTTTTCGGGACCCGAGGACATTTTGCAATAGTTTGTTTATTACTTGGGAATGGTAGATTAGTAATTAAAACTTTACCTTTCGTTACAAAGTGATCGGCTCTTTCCTCATTAACTATTGTATGGATTTAAAAATTGTAAGAAACATCTACGATGTGAGCTCCCGAGCGTTTCGCTTGCGTTATGGTCAGTTGTCATTATTCCTAGATATGTATATATGAGAAAACAGTTATTGTACTTTTTAAAGCACAAGTGAAAAAAAGTTTCTGTTTTACGGACGTCACGACGCGCGAGTGAGATGAAATACGAGTGAATAAGGGAGAATGAAAGCAAGCGAGAAACGGCACGAAGTCCTTTATGCGACATACAATTGTTCTGACAGTGGCAACAAAATCCATGCTTTTCCCCTGTTACTGGATTTTCACGGAAAAAGTTAGTGTTTTAGAAACTGTGTTCTCGAATAACATCGGCATCACATTTTGAATGCTTATAGACCTATAGCAAGAGACATCTGACCGATCACCACCTTTGAAATCGGGAGTAACAATAAAATGTATTGTTTAAAAGAGAAAGACGATTTACAATCATCGTAATTGCGATAGATCCAGTACAAGAAATCGGCAACATTCTCGGCAGAACACTGATTATTTATTATTTGTGTCAGAATTCTGAGGCGTAGAATCGTCCTTCCTAAGGTTGGACTACGCTGCAGTGAGGATTTAGTCGAGCGCACATATTTTAGTCAGCAGGCCTTAGATAACCGTTTACATTTAGAACGTATTTCGGAAAACGCAAGGTAATGAGAATATTGAGACGAACATTTGTAATGATAGTGTGCTGACCTTTACTTTTTATTAAGACGATTAGTTACTGACAAAAACCAAGCTGGGTATGAAGAGGCACGTTTGATATAAGAAGGAACATAGGTGTCAACAATATGATTGAGATGAGAGTAAACAACGTTTACGGTATCATCGGTAGAGATATTAGCTAGGAGACTTTCCCAATGAATATTGTTTAAGTAGGTATTAATGTTTCCATAATCTGTTAGATTGAAAATTTTCTTTTTTACGCATTGAGGTGGGGCTAGAGACAGGGATAAGTGAGAAATGGAAAAGTGAGAACGTGATGAAATGAATTACAGGGTAGCAATAAGTATATCAAGAGCAGGAAAAACATTAAGACCCCGTAGAGAGGAGAAGACAAGATCGAAGATGCCATTGTAATTATTAGATACTTGATTAAATTGGAAGAAATCAAATAAATTAAACTGCTCGCAAACGATATCCGCAGATAAGAATGTAGAAGCATTGCTTGGATTACTATATTTTAGAACTCCCATCTCACCATTGAACCAGAAGGTACGAGGCGGATTGTAATCTCCTACCAAAATACATTGAAAATGTCGGTATTTCAAAAAGACCCCTTCAACGGCTCGACAATGATCTATATACACATTAGAGATTAGACTCTGAGGCAGGTGGGATGTAAACTAGGGCTGGGACTATTCGAATAATGTAATATTCGAGTGTTATTATTAGAATATTTAAGTATTCGAATGCTATTCAAATATTTCGAGCGAGCTTGTGATTTATAATTCACACCATACTTAATACTTAAATATTCGAATAGCATTCGAATACTTGGGTATTCGAATTATATTCGCCAAATAATTGAGCAACTGAAGTATTCGAATATTCGAATACCGAAAAATTCGACAAATAAAGTTTCAGCCCTAATATAAACAGAGCCGAAGAGGACGGTTTCAAATCCGAGTCGAACTTTTACAAAAAGTTGTTCAACGGTATTAACGCCTAATTTAATTCAACGACTATATGTTATAATTAGGTGTGAAAGGAGAACACAGAGAAATACTTAATGTTTTATTACAAAGGTACGCCACGTGGTAATTTCAAGATACAGGTCAGCGCAGCGCGCGATGTAGGTTCAAAGTTAAGGCATCAGCCAATCTAAAGAAAACAGAATTCCGCATAGCATACAGGGTCAATATTGCCAACTATTGCGGCCGTAGGAACTCAATAATTTTATTACTTATTATCACACTATAATAAGAGTTTCTCACGGCTATTAAGACCCCACATCCTCTACAAGCTTTACTACTTTCCTTATTCAAGAAACAAAATGTGTAATAAATGCTCGCAGTGTGTTAAAGTAGTTTCTGAACGGTGACGCGAATCCACGTCTTTGAATTTCGGTGGCCCGCCGATCCGCGGTTCGACTCTCGACGATGAAAAAGGCCGGGCTAAGTGATTAAGCAAGGAAAGGAAGAAATATAAACAGAAACATGCCGTGACCAAGGCTTACGTGACACCAAGATGTATTGTACAGTCGAAGGCACGTGACGCGGTGCTCGTAGCGCATTAGAATCTCTCGACGGACGCCTTCGTGATTCAGTCGTGATCCAGCCGAGGCACCCGGAACGACAGAACGATGGAGTTATACGTGAACTTATTGCGCGGACACGACAGATTCCTCTTTTAGAAGAGGAGGACCTTCAGGTTTAGCAATTTCACGAAATGTTGATACTTAGTGTGCGCGAAGGTCTTCATTCGGAGATTAATTTCCCAAAGCAGTATGACACGCTTTTCACTCAAATTCGAGAGAATCGACTTTGAAAAATTCTGAGTTCCTTTAAGGCAGTGCTAAGGTTAGAATCGGTGAGGAGAACTGCAGTAGTGTATGTGCATTTGGTATGACTTGAACCTAGCCATATATGTATACTTATGCTACGAGCCTACAAGCACGCACATACACTACTGCAGTTCTTCTCACCGATTCTAACCTTAGCAACCTGACAGGTGGGTTGCTCGCCGCTAGGCGCCGAAAGAGCTCCTTGTGCAGCGCTGCTTTAAGATGTTCCTCTAACTATGGTCAGAACTCTAGGAGGTGATTATACAGGCAAAAATAAGACGAGAATCAAGAGTAAAGGCTTCGTTTTCTAGAAAATTGAGTTTGAATTTAACCTAAATATGTACGTATGCATCGTAGGCATTTGAGGGGCACGCGGAGATGAGCGGAACACGTCAGCTGCCTGTAGGACGTTCCGCTCACCTCCGCGTGCCCTTCAAGCGCCTACGATGAACGCGTATTTAGGGGAAATTCAAAGTCAATTTTCTCGAAAAAGAAGCCATTACCGCAATTTCGTCACTCTTGATTTTCGTCTTATTTTTGCCGGTATAATCACCCCTTAGAGTATTGACCACAGGTAGAGAAATACCCTGTATAATCTGCGGATCCGTTTCCATCGACGCTGTATTTATACTTACTGCAGCATTGTCCTGGTCGCGTTCAATTCGTATCATGAGCTGCCGATTTACGGAAATGACACGATCTGGGAGTACAGGGGCCAGGCGATGGGCGACTTCGAATCCCACATATTCGCCGTCGCCGAGGAGGCTTATACGAAATTGGAAAGGTTGGAGTTTTCAGTTTTGAGAAAGTAATGTATAAGCACTCCTGTAATAGATGGTCTGAACGATTTAGTGTGTTTCCAGGATACGGCACGCGCCCTCAACACGCTAGGATTCACTTCCCAACAGCAGGGCGACATGCTTTGTATCTTAGCAGCCATAATGCACTTAGATAATGTTAATATAGGCAATGCTGAGGCACGGAATTTGAACATCGAGACCGACACCGAAGCCAGTGACATCACTGTAAATGTACATTTTTCGTTCATGTACATATATCTATCCAGAAGCTTCGGAGCGTCTACTTTTTACCTACTTTTCTGGTCGTCCGACAAACATCTTCTGACCATCTGCGAACTGTTGGGCACGGATGTAAATGCGATGTGAAAGTGGCTGTGTCATAGGAAAATCGCGTCGACGAGGGAAGTGTTCCTCAAGTTTATGAACGTGGAGCAGGCGATCGGTGCCAGAGACGCGCTGGCGAAGCACATTTACGCGGAACTGTTCAACTGGATCGTAACCGGTATCAATACCTCGTTGCAGTCTCAGAACAAGCCGCAGTGCTTCATCGGCGTTCTCGATATCTATGGCTTCGAGACGTTCGAGATCAACTCGTTCGTACAGTTCTGTATAAATTACGCGAACGAGAATCTTCAGCATCAGTTCAATCAGCACGTGTTCAAGCCCGAGCAGGAGGAGTACCTTCAGGGGGAGATCGAGTGGACGTTCATAGATTTCTACTTCAACCAGCTCTGCATAGATCTCATCGAGGTGAAGCTGGTGTTACGTGCCGGTTACTTTTTAAATTCATCTCAAAATTTTTGCTATATTCACATCATATTTTTCGCTACACAGATGTCGACCATTGATTCAACCATCACGTGTTATGGGAACTTCCGTCAATCAATTTTCAATTATCTGTGAATACTCTTAATAGTTGTAATTTAATTCAGCTTCACGCCTGTCACACCACGGCATATTCTCATGGAAGATTATTGTCAGCAATCTCCCAACGCCGTCGACGTTCTTAGAATGCGCGCTGTGATAAGCCTTCGGAAACTTAAGCATTGTAGTAGACCATTTATATTTTTCTTTCTTCTAAATTTCCATCACACCGTCATTGACAACTGATTCAACCATTGCGTGTTATGGGAGTTTCCCTCGATCAATTGTCAACGATCTATAAACTGAATTATAATAATAATAATTAAATGTAAGTCGTTACGCCACTGCGTTCTTCCATGCGAAAATCTTCCAACACCGTCGACGTTCTTAGAACATCGAATGCGATAAACTCAAGCCCGTGAGGCTGGGAACGGTCCGAGGCGACGACGGTTGGGCCCGTGTGCATGAGGTGCAGAGTCAGCAATTTGGCGCTCTTTGTTTTAAAGTCCCGGGTTGCTCGGGCCTACCCTGCGAACGCTCGTGGCAGTCGCCTGTCAAATCGCATAGTGCGTTGACGTTCTGTCCGAAGGACATCAATATTTGAAAATAGTTTTTTGAGCCGGAGTTCCATAGTGACTTAGTGAACGTGGAAGGACTCAGTCCCCGTAGAGACTCATATATATTATTTTGCGCTTTTCACCATTAAATTATAAACAATCCTAACCGTTAAATCCTTATATTCGTGCGTTTAATACTTAACAATATATCGTGAACTGACTTTCAACATTGTTGTGTGGTGCGACACTCCTGCGCTTCATCATCTAGACGCGGGACCCTCTCGAAGGAGAGAACGAGAGACTCACGACCAGGTCTCCAGAGAGAGAGAGAAAGAGAACGAGAAAGCGAGTGAGCGCTCGAGCGAAAGAAAGGCGGATAATAGCAGGTATTAAAGCCTAACGATCTACGAGTACGAGGTCGGTGAGTGGTTTGCATTACTATATTCAAAAATTGTGTTCATCATTTGAATCTTTTCTTATAAAAATTGTTCTCCGTTGCCCATGTACGGAGGGGGCAGTTGATCCAACCATTGTGTGTTACGGGATTTCTCCCTCGATAAACTGTTCTACCCTCCTTCCGTGGGTATCGCATTTTTGAATCATTTTCAATTAGAGAATGTACAGTATCAAGCACTTGCGCGGTAATTGATCCAACCATTACGTGTTGCGGGGTTTCCCTCGGTCAATTATTGTCGACTAATAATTGTCCGTCAATTATTGTCTATCGACTAATGTTCGCAACCGTATTCGTCGTTTGTTGGTTTTAAAATCCAGTTTAGAACAATTGTAAGCTCCAAAACAAGCACAGAATATTGTAATAGTCTACATCCGGTGATTTAATCTTTTCATTGTAAAACATAACACAAATCCATGTAAATTCCCCTTTTGTTCCACCTTACAAAACTTCCTTTCACTTATTTTTGTAATACATGGTATTTTATTTTACTGAAATCTCGTCTCATTTTGTTTCGAACCAGTCTATCCAAAACACCACATCCCGATTTGACAACCTGTATGGTTTGTAGACAAAAGCCGTACCCAAAATAATCCTGAAATTTCGCGTAATAACGCTATTTATATTAAAATTATAATCTTTCCTTAAATTCGTTAAGCTTTGCGTGAGAAAATTAGACTCAACCGCTCGGTCGCTTAAAAATTAACGCCCTCACGTAACACTGGGCATTCTGGACCTGTTGAACGAAGCATGCAGACTCAGTAGTGTGCATCGCTCTTATGTTCCATTCACCAAGAAACTAGTGTTACTTAATTCTTGTTTGCGTAGATGCTAAAAGGTTCCGATAGCGCCTAGGCAGAGAGGCTTTGCGCGACATGCGGGAGGTCGAAGCACTTCCAGAGGCCTCGGTTCGGCACCTCTGCTTTTCTCATTCATCACTTTGCCGATTTGGTGCAGTACGAGACCATTGGTTTTTTTGGAAAAGAACAGGAACACAGTTATCGAGGAGTAGGTCGATGTGCTGCGAAACGGAAATGTTCGTGCAAGTATATTCACATGTACGCGTTTCGCTTAGACAAGTGAAATTGTCCCGTTGTTTATTGTTTCAGAATAAATTACTGAAGAAGCTGTTCAGCGAAGAGGACCCGAAGCTGCTGGCACCGTCGAACGCGAGAGGAAAAGTGTCCAAGCAAAACAAGAGGACGGTAATTCTCCTCGCTATTTCGAGTTTTTGAATGGAAATCGTAGATTACTTAGGGGACGAACTCATTGGTAATTAAACAATATCTGCAGGTAGGATCGCAGTTCCGAGATTCCTTGAACATGCTGATAGCAACTTTAAAAGCAACCACGCCGCATTACGTGCGCTACATCAAGCCGAGCGATACGAAGAAGGCTTTCGAGTACAACCCGGCGCGCGTGGTGCAACAATTACGAGCTTGCAGTGTTTTGGAGACGATCAGAATAACCGTGGTCGGATATCCCAGTCAGAGAACCTACGGCGATTTCTTCATCAGGTACAGGTGCCTGTGCAGATTTGAGGAAATACGACGCGACGATCTCAAAGAGACCTGTCGACGCATCTTAAGCAGGTCGGTTGCTTTTTCTATCGATAATGCAATCGAAACATTGGCTCGAGACAGATTAAAACGCAAACGCTTTAGGTACATCGAGGACAAAGATAAGTTCAAATTCGGCAACTCCAAGGTCTTCTTTCGAGCTGGCCAAGTGGCCTACCTGGAGAAGCTGCGAGCGGAACAGCTGCGCGACGCTTGTATCATGATACAGAAGACAGCGCGCGACCTGATACGCCGTACAAAATACAGAAAGATCCGACGAACCGTGCTGGGCCTTCAGAGACACGGCAGGGGTTACATCGCCAGACAGAAGGTTCAGGCTATGAGGGAGGAGAGAGCCGCGATAAAGATCCAGGCTCACGTCAGGAGATATCTGACGATGAAAGTGATCAGGAGACTGAAGGCTATCACTGAGGAGACTTCTCTCGTGAAAAAGACTTGATTTTGGCAGAGCTGAGTCTGGGGCAGCTGGCGCGTCCGGGGCAGGCCAGAAGGAGCAGAATATCGTAAGATCGTCTCTGGCACTATCATTTTTTATGACTCTTGTTGGCTTCTTGTTTGTAATTGGTGCCAATTTTCTACTTTTCTACAATTTTCTGCCAGTGGTGCTTTACTGATAAAATCGTTTGAACAATAGGAATGGCAGGAGAAGCACGCAAAGTAGCTAAGGAATGCAGGAAAGTCAAGGAGCATTGCAAGATCCTGGCGAAACGTCTTGCAGATGCGGGTTGTGAGTATATACCGTTAAAGATAACTCTTAGAGACATATTCTGATCATCTGAATGCGCTTGTAAGACGAGTAAAGGGTAGTTTCAGAATTGGTATTAAAATGTTATGGTATTTCAATGCTTTCAAAGATGAGGGAGACGTTACTAAGGGACATACGTATCGTCCTTATATTGCAAGGGCTGCCGGTGAGTGCGTGGTCCAGCGTTCATTTTCATCGCAACTTGCAGAGATCATAACTCACCCGAGCTTACTCATCGGCGATCATTTCGTTCATGACAAGTCTCTAAATTGCTCTGATGACGAAATATAACGTAAACGTTGAATACCTTTTTTTTGTAGTGCGAGAGACTGTAGAGTCTGCGGACGATTCTACAAGCATGTCCATCAGTGGTCATTCTGAAGGCAACGAACATAACATGCCAGCCATTCAGAAGAAGGAGAAAGACTACGCAGGCATGTTCGAGTTTAAGAAAGCGGACATCGACAAGATAATACATTGGCTAATTATCGGTAAAATCTATCGACACTATGCTATTGAATAGGAAATATTTCTAGCATCCTTCGAACTGCAATGATCTTTTTCAGAGCTGAAACCTAGAGTTGCGGTGACCTTGCTACCCAGTTTGCCCGCGTACATAATTTTCATGTGCATAAGACACACGGATTGTGTAACCGACGACAAGAAAGCGGGGTTGTTGCTGACGGGCTACATGAACGCTGTGGAGCACGTGGTGGGAAAACGGGAGGAGTTCGACATCAACGTGCTCTGGCTCAGCAACACCCTGAGGTTGATGCACAGTATTAAACAGTACTTCGGGGACAAGTCCTTCCAGATCAAGAACATACAGGGTCACTCTTGTTCTGCGAAAGCGAGAGCGAGGCAGAAAATTTTGAGAAAAGGAGCATCGAGGCAACAAACTGTGTGGTGGGAGAATACCCCTCACGTCACTCACCGGCCAATATATCTGGCTTCGACCTTGAAAATCTGAAGGATACAAACCTGATAGTCAAACCAGAGAACCGAACCCTAACCCGTACCCGGTTCGATACGTCGTATCGTCGACTAACCCGCCTAACCGGGTAACAGAATTCATCTGTAACCCGAGTAACCCGTTTAACCGGGTCAATGCGGTTACACTAATACTGTGAAAATCAAAGTTGTAACCATGTTCTCCCACCTCTAGCGCATGAAGCGTGCAGTTCATGCGCGCATGCGTATTTGTCTCTTTACGTACGCTTTGAAAAACATACACCACATTCTGTGGTCCGCTACTCGAAGTGACAGAAAAGATAACCTACATATATGCTACATGACAATAAATGTTTATTGGATATTTCGTTCTTTTACGCTACATTTGTCAATTTTTTATAACTTAACATTCATCCAAAATATTATTGTATGCGGGAACGGTATCTCTATGAAATCGAGAAACGTAATTATGCGTGGTTAGGAAATCAAAATTTCCATTAGGACGAGAAATGGTGATTTACAAACATTTGCTTATTTCTTTGTAGGGTGTTTATTTAGGGCCTGTGTCCTTACAATTTTAACAAATACACAATTACTCTGTTTAACGAGTTGTGTAGACTTATTTTGTCCAGCCATAACCTTATGAAGCGCTTAGATTTCTAAACCTGAAAATTGAAGCTAAAATCAATTAGAATGTAATTGATAGTAGTAATTGTAGAAGCGCACGAATTTGGTAAACATATACAAATTAAGCTAAATCTTACTATTTCGATGAAATGTACTCAGAAAATGACGTTATGAATGGATACTTTGATTTTTTAATCACGAATAATTACACTCCACAACTTCGTAATCCGCTCCTCGAAGTGACAGAAAATATTATTATTATTATTATTATTATTATTATTATTATTATTTTAACGGGAGAATCCTTTAGTGTACAGAGTATAAAACTAATTAGTACAAAGATAAAGATACTATAAAAAATCTTCCAACTTTGTTACAACGTAAATTTATGCTTTCTCGGCCATACTAATAAAAACTAAACACTTCAAACTATCAATTCATAGGTATAAAAAAATAGAATACAGAAGCACACGTGAAGCGACAATACGCATGCGCGTAATATGCGCATTGACTGCCCATGCTTTTATTTTCTGCACTTGCTGCACGCATTATGAGCTAGAAGTTGGAGGATTCTAGGGAATTCTACGAAATTGGTACTGTCATCTCTGCACTCGCTGTATGAATTGCAAGCAACGTAACGGACTCAATTTCGAAGCGAACAACACATCCCTAGCAGGTTCTAGGCAGGGTCGAAACGAAAGATGAGGAAGGAAGCAAATACGTAGCGCGCATTTTTATTTCATAAGGGGTTTTAATGCTAAGTTTTTCGAACGTGCTCTTATAATGCTAACTTTACAGCTATGCTCTAATCCAGAAGACGTACGAGAGCCTGCGATTCTATTCAATAGCCTTCAAAACCTTGAATTTACCCTGGACGCGGATAATAAATAACTTCATTTTTCCTTTACACATCTGCTTACCAAATTACGCTGGGTAAGCAGCAGTTCGTCCTGTAAAACTCATAAAATATGGTATTCGCTTGCAATAATTGTCGCTGTTCAAGAAGAATAGAAAAACCCGGGTTGAGAAAATCCAGGAACCATTAAAGCCATCAAATTTCGTTAAGAGTCGGTCCCCGATCCTTAGGACGAAGTAACCGATGTAGTTAGGAAGCGTGCTTCGACCACCGTCCAAAAATCTCGAATTAAATTAACCGTAATCCATCCAACTGCATAGCTATTTGTAAGTAAGTTTGAACATTCCCGCGTAACCTCACGAGCATCAGACGCATCGAAACCCGTTCCGTTTCGTTACTGCGGTTTATGCGTTGCTGGAAACGGAACGCGGTTCATGCGCGCAGCGACTGCGCTGCGGTCTATGCGCATAATGCGTGAATTGAAACACAGCCCTTAGCAATCGGACAGGTGGGTTGCTCGCCGCTAGGCGCCGAAAACAGCTCCTTGTGCAGCGCTGCTCTAAGGTTAGAATTGAGTTACAAGATTTGAACCAAACAAACATACGGACAGAGGAATGATGCTAAATAAAATCGTTTAAAAATATTAACAAATGTATAAAATATGAAGGAAAGAATGGCAGACTTGCTGTCTATACATAAAGTCACGTTCGCACGAGTCCAACGTATGGCGCGGAAATTCAATTTTGTAAGACTCCTCTTCGATGTCCGTTACTCCGAAAAGTACATATTGTGCTTTTTAATACATCGATTAAAACTGTGCGCGTAATTATCCATATAATTGTTATAATAATTATGAATCTGGTCTACATGCAAGATAACATTCAGTAAAAATATCTTCGCTTATTTCTTCGTTGTTACACTTTACTCGGAAGTGTATTTTTATAAGATAATTACGTCACCCCGGTTTCACAGTTACTTATTTCCTTGATAACTAGTTTCTTTCCAATGTAAATATACGGAATTTTTTGTGCACGTAATTACATCGTATTATCATAATGCGCGCGCATGATTGAGATAATAATTATTCACATGAAATATTCCAATCTGTACGAGCGCCGAAAGAAAAAGAGAAAATTGTTTCGTCTAGAATAATGCTGGATATGACAGACAGATCGAAGAGGGGAATCCGGTTCAAGAGAACATATATCGAAGCTTTTTTTGGCCGATTATTTCGATTGAGATTTGTAGCCAGTGTTCCGATTCATCCGTAACATTGTCCCGAGCAGTGATACCAAATTTTGATAAATCGTGATGTAAGATTTGTTTCCTTCAAAATGAAGTCGCTCTGATTTGAGCTGTAGAAAAATTTGTTTCGGTACAAATTTTATTTACATAGATTATTCTCCCGCCCGTGGATTGTGTTTAGAATATTCTGAGAGCATTCGATTGAATTTTGAACGATGTTAGAATTATGGGAAAAAATTCATTTTTCTGAAATGGGGATATATTACTGGTTACATTAAGTAATATAATATTTACTTTTGTGATGTTCGTTGTTCTACCCTAATAGCATTTCTGGTTGGCCCACAGTATCCCCAAGTTGGGAATTAGTTGGCCATCAAAATGCCAACAATAAATGCTACTAGGGTATATTGTAGTCAAAACAACAGCGCAAGTGAGAATATCAAGAATGAAGAATAGCGGTAAAAATTATTGTCCTTAAATTTTTTTAGGTCCCTTGTAATTATTTGGAATTATCTGCAATCGATGCAATTCCACGAGAAATTTGTTTCATCTTGACCACCCGTTTGACTGTTCTGTGCCAGATAACGAACTGTCTCCCACTCGCTGGTCAAGATGGTGGTTGCCTAATCTCTACTGAAAAGAGAGAGAGAGAGAGAGAGAGAGAGAGAGAGAGAGAGAGAGAAAATCAACGCGTCGTTTAATGATAACGCCAGCAAAAAAGAATCCGTCGTGGCGGCCATATTTCCAAAATATGTGTGGCCAGAACGTGGGTCCATGGTAAATCGCATTTCGCCTGAATCTTCTTTTGGGTATTCCCCTAGTACGCATGCGCGTTGGCTTAAGTTTAAGGTATCACTGGTGACCTTGAGATGCAGGAATGGACGAAGAACACTGAAGGACCACCGATATATTCGTCCTCATCTTCGACCGATGGTGAGTAGCATTATAACTAAAAGTTTTTTTTTCGCTAATTGTAATATTTAACGTTGAGTAGTTACCGTAAACTGGGGTGACTTTACCCGCTGGGGTGACATTGCCCACTTTTTTACTCTGACTGAAAAATTACCATATGATTGAATTCGCTATTTTTTTTTCGTTTGACCTTGGAGAAATTATTGCTATCGATTACAAAGCACCATATGTTCTAATTAGTTCACAATAAAATAAAATAAAGTCTTTCCGAAAAGTGGGCAATGTGACCCCGGGCGGGCAAAGTCACCCCAGTTTACGGTAGTTTAAGGTTCTATACAATTTACGCTGTATTATATGTTATACGATTTATAACCAGGTTTATGCAAATAGTAACACGAATATGTGGAAGATTATTGCAAATACATTGCTGGACAAAATTATAAGCTCACTATAATTTTTTGAAAATTTTGGTCATTTTCAAATGGCTGCATCTCCACGAAAAATGTTGCAAAAATATTTAATATAAAGTATTTTAACCTTGACGTTTCTAGTTTTTAAATCAAAGACTCATAATTCTTTTTTCATCTATTATTATACTGGTTTATCAAGTTCAAGCGCAGAAAACGAAGATTCAGAAATTTTTGTCTAATTTGTACATATGTACGGGCCAAAATTTATTTTCAGATAAATCCAATGGAGTGCTTTTGTACAGCAAACATTTCTCCGTAATTGTTCTTTTATTTTGGTTTGTTGTATGATTTTTATTGTCGGAGTTATTCGCGATCAAAGCAAAAATGATATTTTTCACCTTGAACGTTTTTAACTTGGGTACGTATGATGGTAGACAAATTTTCGCAAGCGTTTTGGAAAACTTAGAAATTTTCCTTTGGGATCCTTCATTTGCCAATTTAATCAGATTTTTGTCCGCGTATAAAATCCATTTTTAAATGACCCCGAAAATGGCATATTTACCATTTTTTATAAAACATTATGCGATTTCATAGAAAATCATGAAATCATTGAAGTATCCACGTTTTTTTCGAGTTAAAGGTACCCGTACAGACTGTGCAAAAGCCCGGCCGGTCAGATTTTATTTCCGTATGTCCTTGACGATGAAACATGCGATATAGTTTGGAAAATTGAAGAATCACTTGTTTTACGTTATATTTCTCTTCAAAACGCTTTTTTGGTTGCTAGACCTTTTTCGCGATTGTTGCGTGTGTTTTTGTGTTATTTTAACGTCATTTTAGTAAAAAAAGATTTAAAAAATTTAAGGAAAACGGAATTGTTGAATTCTGTTCTTTTTACTAAAATAACGTTGAATTAACAAACAAAGGACGCAACAAACGTTAAAAAGCAGAGGGGTGGTTTTCCATGTTTTACTCTAACTGAACAAAGAAATTTTTCATTTTTCTTTTGTTAAGGTGAACTTTAATGTCGTCTTTAATTTTTTTAGAGCAACAGTTTTTAGTGGATTACACATTGAACAGTTAGAATTTTTAAAAATTATAATACATACATTTGTTTCTTGTAGGTGAATTCTGATATTAAAAGAATCGACATGCATTCTGTTCAATTTTTATTTACTGTTCCATTGAAATACGTAATTAAAAACAAATATGAGATCTTTTAAATTTGGTTAGGTAGTTACTAGAAATAACTAGAAATGTTCTCGTAGAATTATTGTGATTAACAGTATAAAAAAGATAAATTTGTTTCCATTTATTTTGAGTTTGGCAGATTTTGTATGCACGATTAAGTGTGGTAATTATATGTAAACATGAAACGGAGGAAGGTGGATGGGGAAGTGTAAAAAAAGTATTATACACATACCTGCAATAGAAAAATTCAGTTTCCTGTTTGAAAGCGTATTAATATATCTGTAAGCACATATATAAGATTTGAACTGTAAATATTATGAAAGAGATGAACTTAAACGCGTAAAATTCCCAGCAAAATTAGATTATACACTATCTCACATAAGGATACGTATCGTTAATCACAAAGCACATTGCTACATACTATTCGAGATATCCACACTTCAGAACTACGTGCCATTATTCAGAGTTTAGTATGTCGTGTAACAGTGGTTTGTGAAGTGTTCAAGGAAATATATCATGAGGTGTATATGCGTGATGACAATTAAAAGCCTGAAAAATATTGACTTCGAATTTATTATTATTAAAGTATGTCGTTGTTGTAAAGGATAATAAAATTCCACATTTCAATTAATATTTCCATAACAGTTTCTAAAATAACTTTTTAAACAAATAGACAGATGCGTCTTGTTGTAAATGAGATTTTTTATACACATTAGTGTGTATGCGTGAAACACTTCTTATCAGAATTTTATAGTTTTAGTATCATCTGCATAGAAATTTAGGACCCTCTATAAGAAGATTAATGTAGTACTGAATGTAGAGTATTTATAAAAATTGAAAGTAGGAGAAGGTGGGGCAAGACGAGGTAGTTAAGGTTTGATAATGAATAAAACACAGATTTTCATAATCAACTAATCAATTTTATGTCTGAAGCATTCTTTGGTAATAAGTCTTTCAGTTTAACTGTGAATCAACCTAAGTTTCACAGGTTCCAATAGAATAAATAAAAAAAATCAGAAAAAGTCGTTTCTCCCAATCTTGCCCCACGGGTGGGGTAAGATGGGATACCAATTAAAAAACAATATAAATAAAGTATATATATACAAAGTAATTATTTATTGGGTTGACAGAGGAGACACACATGTATGGCTTCGTCGTCCTCATCTCCTATATCAACACAGAAAAAATGAGCCCATTTGCCACATATTTGGCAGCTTATCCACCTTTCCACAAGGGAATCACTTCTTTTGGACTAATTAATAGAAAAGAAGTATCGTTTTCCTCGGTCCGTCATCCGTCTGTAGTTTCTAACCATCCTGGAACAATAAGAAACTTTGATTTTTATTTCTAGGTTTGTGAGGGGCATGATGGGGTTACTCTCATTTTCATTACCCCATCATGGCCCTTCTCATCACACAACAATCATATGAACACTGCCCGAAACATTATTTACAAAAGTATAAAATAACATACGTACCTTATAGCCAGCTAAATTCTGCCTTAGAAACACATACATGTACCGGAGATCTTCTATATTATTATATCACTGTCACGGGTGCTAAAAATAAGGAAACAGTAAGGAAGTCCCAATAAATTATAAATTCTGATTTAACTTCGTCACGCATCCACATGTTTTACTGATTCGCTGCTCACTAACGGTGCCGATAGCGACGCGTCTAAAGCCGGGTTCACACCTGAATGCGCGTATACAGCCGGGTCCAGATCTGAATGGGTATATGCTGAGCAGGCTGAGCGCGTACGAATATTCTGATGTGGACGGGTGAAACGGTAGCTAGGGCCGCATGCTTCTACATCAGAAAGGGTGAGCGTGAACGCATATGCTAGTGTGGACGTGTCATTCGTGGTGACTCGGCGCATGCGACCAAACTCGCGAATGCCAGCGAAGGCACATGGCCTGAGCCGACCGTAGTCGGTTTTCTTCCATACATCAAAGGGAGTTTGGAGTGCATTGCGTTCAGCGTGGAAGATAGAGACAGATGTGATACTTTTCTAAAATCCTCGATGTCTCGGATTTTCATGATATTGAAATACATATGTATATGGTAGTCCATATGAAATTAGGGAGGGTTAAGTCCTCATTTTTGCAAATTCGAAATTGTTTAAAAAATTCAAATTTTCAAAGTTCCCTGCTTTCGGTGATTTTTACGAAACCCGCCTACAGAAATTAATTTTAATGACCTAAATTACTGAAGGTATAGACGTGCGTCTTTTTTTTTTTAATCGTGAAGGATGGATCTATGTGAATAAATTTAATCCATTGCTAATATTGTCATAAACAGATAATCAAAAATTTAAAAATTACATTTTGAATAATAATAATGCAATTACCATATGATAGACTTTAAAGCTCTATTTTTCTGAATAATTTGTCTTTCTTTTCTTCACTACACCCTGCATTGTTCTTAATTTATACAGCCTGGCCGACTCGCTGCTGTGTTAAAAAATCACACGATATTACTCGCGGGGGACAGCAATACGCCTCGTGCACGCTGAGCCTGCTCGGCATATACTCATTCAGGTCTGGACCCGGCTTAACGCGTATGCTCAATTTTGATTAGGGCGTTTGTATCACGAGATACGGGAGGTACCCCATTTTGCCCGCCTCTCCCCGTCTTGTCCCACCTTCCCCTACTGTTTATTTGACAAAATATTGATACTTCTGAGTTTCTGATAAATAGCAGTACATATAAAAAATTAATATCGTGACAGTTCTAATAGTGTTTTAAATAATTTACTTTATAGCGCGTGTTACAGAGGGCACGTTCCGATTCACGCATAATGCAGCATAATGTGCATGAAGTGCATAGGGTACGTGACATATCCTATGCAGTCTATGCGCAGTATGCGTGAATTGAAACACAGCCAGAGTTAATATTACATTGTATCACGTTGGTCATGATGTCCCGCTCTAGAATGAAAGTTCCTACGGTGTACCTCCGAGTCAAGCGTAGTCTTCAGCTTCTCTTAGCTACTTCCGCTCTTCCCATGGCTTCTTCGCTGGAAGTCAACACACTCCATCTTGCAAGGCTAAAATGGTACTATACAATATAGGAAAATCTGAGGCATAGCGCGTGATTTGGACTTCTTCTGCCGACACTGTAAATACGTATCATGTTGGTATCACTGATCTATTTTGGAAAATCCTTCCACTCCATGTATCACAACCACAGACCTGATCAGGTCCATGATCAACTGTGGGATACAGTTCCTTCTTAGTGAACTATAATATTTTCATTGTTATACGTATTTTAAACTTTCTTTCAACTAGTTTTATATTATAATATATATAAACAGAATGGTTGTGCTATCTTTCACAATTTTGTCACTTTAAATGGAAAATGGGCAACGTTCTAATATAGAACACCTAATACTTTACTTCATGAATAGCAAAAGAACAGTTTTATTATGGTTGTAACGCTAGTAACTATTAGGTTAGGTTAGCTTGTTTAACTCATAATAATTAAAAAAAACTAGTTATTTTAAGTTTGTATAATTCTTTTTACCCTGTACCCTGAATTTACCTTTTGATGTATTAATATGTAATTACAAAAGGAAAATTAATCAATTTCCAGAAATAACTAGCACTGAGTTAATTATGTTCAGCTACTTAATCTTCTTCCTTTAACCTCAAGATAGTTGTGTTTCTCAATGTTTATCAAGATATAGGCATCTCGATATGTATATGTTAAATCTTATTTATCGATATTACTGACAACGCTAATAATACCATCCGCTTATTTAATGATGGAATATGTACAATATAGTATTTATTGCGGCACTTGCAATTTCAGTTTCTGAAGCATACCTACCTACTACAGATTACTGTACAGAATTAGTGGGAAGCGCTTCTGAAATGTGGGGTGCAAATAGAAATGGTTATACCTTGCAAATAAATTCTACGCTTCTAGATCGGTGGAGATTCATTGAAAAAATTTGCGAAAGTCATCTTGACCTTGAAATTTAGAATCGAAATCCCTTTATCTCCATAGATCTTCTTCGATATCGTATTGAAAAATTCAAAAGGAATTATTCACGCGAAGAAACAGTTTCTCCACTGAAGTTTAATATAAAACTTTTGGCCAATTAGATCGCGCAGAGCTTCTCTTGGAAGCAGAGCGTTTCCCCCATTCACTTTCCTGTTACAACGCTTACAGACAGGTAAGTGTCGTGTAGCCTGTATCACATAGCAAGGCAGTAATTTAAAACATTCAATAAATATCCACGCGAAATATTGTTTTTTTATCTTTTAACCCAAATATTAAAAGATACTTACTTGTCGATCATTTTTCATTCAAAAGCTTTTCTAGAATTCAATATGAAAGTGTCTGTACGTTTTCTATTGGATCGCCCTGTACAACCATCATGGAATCCGCATAAACGTTTATCATGATCCAGTTTTACATGACAAGAGTTATTTGGGTAATGTAAGAAACTTCTTGAAGCGCCATCTTTTGGAATACATGAAAGTACATGTAAACCAAAGGAAAAGAATAATCCTAACCTAGCCTATGATCCAGTTTAGGTTCGCACTTATTACAGTGTAGCTATTAACAAATTCTGTTAATTACGAAAGTTTACGCGGTACGAATTAATACGGTGACGCAATTAAGACAGAGAGCTTCAAGTCCGCGCGTGCGCGCCTGTGCAGCGTCTCATAAAAATTCAGGACGAAACGGAGCGAGTCTCGGACACGATAAAGCTCTGTCGCCTCGCTCTGCCCATCGAAGATAACCCGAGAACCCTCGGCTGCGCAGCAGCAATTCTCAATTCACTCGCGACCATCTTCACCCTGTCCTGGATGGGCATCACACGGAAGCAACTAGCGGCGGCAGAGACTTGCGACAGACATCGAATTTCATTGGCACAATAATTGCGGAGGCACAATTGAAGAGTTGAAATGGTACATGATGTGGCAGATCTGAAAATTTTCAGAACTTTCTTCTTCGACCATAGCGACTGCTGGTACATACTTATGATCTCAGCTCTATCTTGCGACAGCTTTCGAAACTAAAATATATTATTCTAGCACTTACTGCGTTTATCACTGTATTCGGTATGGAATTTAGTTTTTGGTATGGTATTCAATTTACATTCTTTGCCATAAAAAGAATAATGTTTTATTTCTTTGACACTTACGGTCGTTTACCTTTTCAACTCTTCAATTGACTCAGGCAGATAGACTTGGTCTTGCACTCACCTGAAACTGAAACTGCTAGTTGGAACTGAATTGAACAGTAAGAGTTGGAGCTGTAGTTAGAATGAGACCTAGACTGAGCTTTGCTCGGAGTAACACGCCAAGTTTTAAGGGGAGACCCCACCCAGAAACCACTAAAAAGTGGTTCGAGAAAAACGTGTTTAAAATTTTCATTACTGGTTTCATGACGTTCAAGCTCTCGTTATTGTTCTGATTGAAACCTCCTTCACATCATTTTAAACGATCGTCCGAGGTGAGATCTTTGTCCCTAATTTATTTTGATACTTAATACATCTATTTCATTATAATAAAGGCGCGTTTTCCTTCCAAATGCAGTTCCAGGCCCTTCTTTACCTGACGTGACGCGGTGTTACAGCTTTCACTGCAACTCCTTTAATATTGCGAATATAAAAAAAAAACGTTTTAACACAATATTTTACACACCTTAAGCTTTCAAATAAAACAAAAAAATTGAATTTTTTAAAAATTTCTGGGTGGGGTCCCCCCTTATGGGGTTTGATGTAGTAAGGTAAATCCGGTAGACGCGGTTGACCTAATATCAAATGGCTATTAAAACTAATATAGAAATTACTTATTTTATCACAATAAACTTATATGTTCAGAATTTTATGCTGATTCAGAAAACTGGTCGATATTTGCTTTAAGACAATATTTATTGTAAACCGGGTTGAAAACTGAAGTCATGACATCTGACCACCTCTTCCGAGGTGCCAGGAGAAATGGTTTTCGTCGTTGGCAGAGACCACTTACATCAGGCCTTCCCAAGTAGTGGAAATGTACTCCTGAAACACATGTTTCGGTCAGTGATGCCAGAATGAGGACGGGTTCCCTCGAGAATTTCCCCCACCTCGCATGCACACTACGCCGGAGCTGCGTGTCCGTGAGCTCGGCGCTTCGGACAACGTCGGGAAGACGAGAGAGAAAACGAATGTGCGTCTTTCTCTCTCGCTCTTAAAACGCTGATCCACGGTGAGGTGCAAGCGACACGCGGCCGTGCGCGATCGTCTTGAATGCCTCGAGATACACTTTTCACTTGCTGACATATGTATAATACTCTTGTAATGAAAAAAAAATTGGAAAAAGTTTTGTTACGGAAATCACGTTTCAAGACCTCCTGATCACGTTTTGACTATTTAGAAAAGAGCTTCTTTTAAATATCTCATATATATTTTTTTAACACGATTACGTTTAAACGGCAAAATGGATTTCAATGAAACTTTATATTTAAATTTTATGTATATAAAATTCACGAAAAATGATAATTATCCCGAAAAATGATAATTACCCGTTATGATTCTTCGATTTTTCAGATATTCGAACTAAATTCTACATAAAAAAAGATTAAATAAAGTTCTTCTGTAACTACTTTAACAAAGAAAAATGTACATTCATAATTTCTTGTTTTCATTTTAAATTTCCATACTTTTTATTCGAGCTATTTCTATTTTTTAAACCTTAAAATGAATTTTTTTTATTAAAAGATGAATATTTTGATACTGTAAATTGGTGAACTTTGTTAAAATTAGAATCCACTCTTGACCAGTAGCATGGGCGCTGTAGCAGCCTTCGATAAAAAATATTTTTCAGAGTATGATCTAAAATCTAAAATCTAAACGTAATCACATTTCTCGCTAGATTTTTCGATAATTATATCAAGTTGCGACAAAGAATCACGCACTATTTATAAATTAATTACGCGCAGCGTGCACGCTACCGCTCGATGGAAAGTATGGGAAAGTGGTGGTCTCTTCCATCGGGAGGGAAATGTAAACGATTCGTTATGCAAAGCTAACATCGCGATATACGGTACATTAAAATGTGTAAATCGGTATAAAGGAATTGTACATGAATAAGAGAGAAAGGTAACTGGTAAATGCATCTGAGGCTGTTCGGTACTGTCACCATTGTCATGCTGTTATTTCTTTTAGCCTTTTCTTCGATTTTTCTCTTTCCTGAATTTTTCTTACTATTTTACGATTTCCTATGTATTCTTTTCGTTTCTCGTTGCGAGGTTTCGCTCGGGCCTCGTTTTCGTCAAGTACATTTGACGGTCAGATCCGCGCGAACCCAAGTGTATATTTTGTTTACGTGTCCGATGCGTTTCGTAGGGGGTCGTGCAGTCGCGTTTCGTGACATTTAACCGTCATTTCAGTAGAATTAGAGATCTGGTGATGGGTACTATTTGTTTCGCGCTGTCTGCATGTTTTTCGTGTCTATCATTTCTCATTTCGTGAATTCGGATCTGTCGTGTTGGAAGTGTAGCGTGTAATCGGTAGCCCCCTATATCACCCCTTTTCTATACGCTAGCATTTGCTTGTTGCTTTGTATATAATATTTTTTCTACATATTTCAATTTTTTCGTGGTAAGTACGATAGAAACGTTTGAGAAAACAGGTGAAAAGGCTACTCCTGTTTGTCGGCCGTTGTGGGAAACGAATGAGAAGTTCCGATTGCGGATTCGCGAAGTACCTAATGATAAAAGTCTTTTCTACTGTTATTCATGCGAGAAACAAATAGTACCCACCACCTGATCTCTAATTCTACTGAAAAGACGGTTAAATGTCGCGAAGCGCGACTGCGCGAACCCCACGAAACGCATCGGTCACGTAAACAAAGTATACACTTGCGTTCGCATGGATCTGACCGTCAAATGTACTTGACGAAAACGAGGCTCGAGCGAAACCTCGCAACGAGAAACGAAAAGAATACATAGGAAATCGTAAAATAGTAAGAAAAATTCAGGAACGTAAAAATCGAAGAAAAGGCTAAAAGAAATAACAGCATGACAATGGTGACAGTACCGAACAGCCTCAGATGCATTTACCAGTTACCTTTCTCTCTTATTCATGTACAATTCCTTTATACCGATTTACACATTTTAATGTACCGTATATCGCGATGTTAGCTTTGCATAACGAATCGTTTACATTTCCCTCCCGATGGAAGAGACCACCACTTTCCCATACTTTCCATCGAGCGGTAGCGTGCACGCTGCGCGTAATTAATTTATAAATAGTGCGTGATTCTTTGTCGCAACTTGATATAATTATCGAAAAATCTAGCGAGAAATGTGATTACGTTTAGATTTTAGATTTTAGATCATGCTCTGAAAAATATTTTTTATCGAAGGCTGCTACAGCGCCCATGCTACTGGTCAACAGTGGATTCTAATTTTAACAAAGTTCACCAATTTACAGTATAAAAATATTCATCTTTTAATAAAAAAAATTCATTTTAAGGTTTAAAAAATAGAAATAGCTCGAATAAAATGTATGGAAATTTAAAATGAAAACAAGAAATTATGAATGTACATTTTTCTTTGTTAAAGTAGTTACAGAAGAACTTTATTTAATCTTTTTTTATGTAGAATTTAGTTCGTATATCTGAAAAATCGAAGAATCATAACGGGTAATTATCATTTTTCGGGATAATTTTTCGTGAATTTTATATACATAAAATTTAAATATAAAGTTTCATTGAAATCCATTTTGCCGTTTAAACGTAATTGTGTTAAAATAATATATATGAGATATTTAAAAAAAGCTCTTTTCTAAATAGTCAAAACGTGATCAGGAGGTCTTGAAACGTGATTTCCGTAACAAAACTTTTTCCAATTTTTTTTTCATTACAAGAGTATTATACATAAATCACAAAAAATAGAAGAAAATATACAACAAATAAATCACAAAAATAGAAGATAATAATATCACAAAAAATAGAAAAATATACAATACAAAAAAAGATGTGAAATCAAAATGAGCTGCCAGTACATACAGGTGCTTTCCAACTGCGCTTAAGATGACACAACTACATACACACAGCTAAAATGCTGTGTTCATACATTCTATTACTCATATCGCGGGCATTTTATTTATCCCATCAAAAAGAATCCCATTTAAAAACATTGTCGTAAATTAATTAATAGCTTTACAAAGTTAATGATATACAAAAATTTCGCCAATTATAACAATGGCTATTTATACAAAGAAAAAAATGTATTACATAATATTAAGCAGATATATTTTTATGCAAATAAATATTTGAATACGAATAAATATTTTATTCAAAATACTTGGCGCTGCGATCTAAAATACATAAACATATACATATACAGACGAGTATTAGAAACGCTGTCAGATGTATTCTACATATATTTAATTCGAATATCATACGTAGCATATGCTAATACACACATTCACGAACGTACGCACACGAAAGAAAGAAAAAGATTATTGCAATTTATACATATTTATTCAGTTTAGCAATACCAATTCGGAGAGCAGCGCCAAGTATTTTGAATAAAATATTCATTCGTATTAAAATATTTATTTGCATAAAAATATATCTGCTTAATATTATGTAATACATTTTTTTCTTTGTATAAATAGCCATTGTTATAATTGGCGCAATTTTTGTATATCATTAACTTTGTAAAGCTATTAATTAATTTACGACAATGTTTTTAAATGGGATTCTTTTTCATGGGATAAATAAAATGCCCGCGATATGAGTAATAGAATGTATGAACACAGCATTTTAGCTGTGTGTATGTAGTTGTGTCATCTTAAGCGCAGTTGCAAAGCACCTGTATGTACTGGCAGCTCATTTTGATTTCACATCTTTTTTTGTATTGTATATTTTTCTCTTTTTTGTGATATTATTATCTTCTATTTTTGTGATTTATTTGTTGTATATTTTCTTCTATTTTTTTTGTGATTTATATTATTATCTTCTATTTTTTGTGAGTTATTTGATTTTCATGTACTTGGCGTAATTTTTTTACTTTTTTGAAGTTTTTTTATGGGGATGTCACTTCTTTTTACAAAGATAATTTGCATAGGGAATGACATCAGATAATTTTTAATATTATATATATCATTATCTTCTATTTTTTGTGATTTATTTTTTTGATAATATTTTATTTGCTCATGCAGCAGGATTACTTTCTCTTTCAGCTGTTGAAATAATTCTCTTCATCTGCATTGTTAACTGAAAAATAGGACACATTTACTAATTATTTATATATAAATTATCACACGTGCTCATATGTCAAGATCATTGAATCATTGAATGAATAATTGCGTATGCAAAACGCTACCTGAAAATTTGTGCGTACACAGTCCGACGTAGATCACACTGCATCATCTTCTGCTTCAATTATCTGTAAATATATAAAGCCACATTTTGTAATTATATATTACTTAACATAGAACTTATTATTTATAGAAATAGAGTGGCCTTTTGCTATAGTGAGTGTAGAGACTAAATAATGTGTCCAAAATAGGTGAGAGCGTATGGTAGAAAGTCTTGTTGCAGGAAATTTAAATGCTAATGGTAATAATTCAGCGAAAATGAACGAGATCCAATATTTTTAACGCACAATTTATTGGTGTTGGAATAAAACTAATTTTATATGTTTATTGGTCAATTGAAATAATGGGAATCTAAAAAATTAATGAATTAATGAATAGCGTGACAACTACTGTGGATTTTATTAATGTATTACGAATGTCTTTCACAAAAGATTGAAAAGCATCAAGGGAGATGTGTTTTCAGCGTACTTTCTTCACTATTATGACTTGCTTTACATTGCAAGCAGTCCACCATAATCTATTTTCTTAATAAATCTTAATGCTATGTCTTTAGACAAATTTTGTCGATTTACCTTATTTGACAATGTTCCAGAAACTTGTGCGAAACAAGATACTCTGTCTATCTATCTATCTAATCTTCTCCGGACAACCTCCACGCCTGTGCATTCCCTTCATTTCTATCCATCCAAGCCTGTGCGTCCCCTTCAATTCTACTATCCAAGCCTGTGCGTCTCCTTCATTTTTATCGAAGTCCTGTGCGTCCCCTTCATTTCTATAATATAATAAGCTTTACATAAAATAGAAACTTTAAATTGCTGGTATACAAATACAAATATCTGGCAATTTAAATTCAATGCAATTTTTTACTACAATATATTACTTTGTACAAGCATGGTACAAATTTCTAGAAACTTATGCGAAAGAAGGTGCTTCTCTGTCGAACCTTCTCCGGACAACTTCCAAGTCTGCGACTCTACATAAAAAATCTATTAAATAAATTTGGCAACTTACCTTGTTAATTGAGACAATAATTCCGTCTCTTATTTAGTGTAAAAACTCCTGACATCTCAAATTTGGACCACTTACATTATTTGACACTTGGAAGGTTAAGATTGGTAGGTTATAAAGTTCAATGTATTTCAAAAATAGTTTGTACAATGATGGACGACGATCCCTGCCGAATAATCCCGAGAGTCGACGAACGAAGAACGAAACATGTGTTAGTTTTGTTTTGGCTGAAGGTGTGCGTGTAACGCGTATACGCATTATGTTTGACGAAAAATTTCTAGGAGAATCAGAAGAATCAGAAGAAGAAAAATCTTATATTCCGACTGATCCATGAGACGATATTATGATATCTCTGTCATGCGTGGACCGATTTTATTGAAATTGGTCTCATTCGAAAGCTTATATGCGGTTTACATAGGAAAAATGCCTTTAAATTTAGAAAATATTGCAAGCGTCATGAGATATTAATGAAATAAGTTTCAGGTTAGGTTGGATTAGCCGGGCGACGATAAAAATAAATAAAAATAATAATAAAATAATAATAAAAAATAAAAAATAAACGAAAATAAAAAAATCATAACTCGATCATCTCTTCTTTCTGCAGCGAGAGATAGTATTCCCGTTAGCTTTGAGAGGAAGAGGTAATATGGCCAAATACTTTGGCTGCATTGTCCCTCAATATCTCTACTATCTTATTATACCAAATATAAAACGAAAATAAACTTAGAATTATATTTTAAATACGTTTCTGTACAACCGCTGTTTGACAAAAGAAGGTAAATGTAATTTGTCCATGTCTGCGTGGCTTAAAAAATACAGGGTGTCTCAAAACTCTGCGATATAAGATATTATATTATTATAGAAAATGATAAAATAAAAATTTTTCCTTATTACGATTTTTCTATATGACATCATGTAAGGAAGTTACAGGTCGTTGAAAATTGAAGTCTAGATGATCCCCCACTTATTTATTGCCTGTGGACCCGTGTTACTGAGTCTGTGTTTACAGTTTGCAATGCATCAAACAAATTCATGCGTAATTTTACATCAAAACGGTTGTACAATTTAAAATTGAAAATAATAATACAATTTTTGAAAATTTAAGAGGTGATTCTAGACACCGAAATAAGACGGAAATGAAGAATAACGATGTTGCGGTTGAGGCTTCGCTTGTTAGTTATAAGCGTTTAAAGATTGCGTGTATTCTGTCCAAAAGCAGGTAATCCGCGTGCAGTGTTGCACACGAGACAACTCAGGCGCGGGGTCGATTAGTGGTAGCCAAAACCATTGTCGCACGCCGTCACTTACCTCAGAGAAGCTGCGACCAAATTTATGACAATCGGCATGGCCACACGATTTTGCGACACTTAATCCAAAATTATAGGGTATTGTTGTAATTTCACCAGACTTGCCTACTCCCTAAAATCCATTGTTTCCGCAGAAATCACACCACCCCCAAAAAATAAAAATTTATCAGATCTCCTGCATTAAAACATGTAAACAAATTTAAAAAAGAACACAAATTTATCTGCACTGAAAGACGCAGGAAAATTAAGAAAAAACATCAAATATACCCACATCAAAACTCGTTACGAAAAAAAACTGGTTCGCATGCACTCAGACAATTGAAACTAATAACTCTTCATAAATAAATTTATAGTAAGTTTTTCGACGTAAATTGACTGTTTGACTGAATGTGCAGACAACAGAAATTTTCTCCTAGCAGTAGTCGGACACCCTGTAAGTCAGTGAGGTCCAGGTGGGCGGTCCGAGGACGCTATAGTCTGATTTTCGAGAGTTGAGACCCGAGGCGGGTTCCTGGGCGGAGCGTGACTTAGGGAGGAACCAATGGTACGCTACGGATTGCAACGCCGCACGTAATTCGTTGCGTACCATTGGTTCCTCCTTAAGTCACGCTCCGCCCAGGAACCCGTCTCAGGTTTCAACTCGCGAGAAGCAGACTATAGCATCTATAGCGCCTTCTACTGTGGTTTGCAAAATTGTTGGCATCCGTATGTTACGCGGGGCAAGGGGGCTGCTTCGTTCCGCCCCACTCGCTGCTGCGGAACTCCCCGATTTCCTCGCTCGCTCCCTTCGTCATGCAGTGCTGCTGACCGATTCGTGACGTGAAGCGTCGGCCAATAGCGACAATACGTGTGCTTTACATCTTCCACAGTGTTAGAGAACGTGCGCCTATGAGGATACGCTCGATCGGACCACCAAGTTTCTGCCGGCAACGTTTTTGCAAACGACAGTACGTGCTGTGTGGAAGAGGGTGCTCGAAGCCAATGAAGCGGCGGGTATGCCACGGATATGGAAACATCTAGTAGTGTGCGTGTAGGCTCGTACCCTTAAGGTGAAGTTCCACGGCGCGTGACTCATCGACTCGCGCTCGCCAAGCCGACTCGCCGAGCCACGAGCCGTGGAACTGCACCTTTAGGGCCCAAGAGCACACTACTAAAGGTTTCCATATCTGTGGTATGCCCGCCGCTTCATTGGCATCAAGCACCCTCTTCCACGCAACACATAGAAGACGCTATGGATGCTAGCGTCCTCGGACCGCCCACCTGGACCTCACTGCTGTAAGTGAAGGCAGAACGGGGAGTCAACGCAGCGTGCGTCCGTAGGTAGCAGACGAAGCGCAGGTTGCCTTTCGCCAGGCGTCTCCAATTTTCAGAGGTCTGTAATTTCGTTCTATGACGTTATATGACAAAGTGTTACTAAGAAAAAATGTTTATTTTATTGTTCTCTACAATATCCTAAACTTACAATACACAGTACTGTAATGTAATGTATCAAAATATTATAATGTTACACTTATAAGTAATTTCGTAACATTTTTATTTTTTATTAAACATTCCTATATTATATTTTTTTATCTCCATGTGAACGTAGGGGTACAGCAATAAGCATTCCTTCCAGACCTCGCACATGCTACAGGCGTCCCTAAAAAAAGTTTACGGTTTCAGTAGGCTAATTTCCTTTACAGAAAATATTTAGTTATTATTAATATGCATGGTAATTGCTAGTCGAATTTATCCTTTATTAACTATTTTTTAGAATTGAAAGCTTTATTCCTTCCTTTCTGTACCTAGAACAGTCCATGTAAATATTTTATCATATTGTTACGTTTTCGCGTTGGCATAATATAAGTTTAATGTGTACTAACAGAACGTGAACATTAACAAGGATAATAGTAATTAAATAACAGTAATTAATCAGGTAGAGGTGTTCGGGACTACGTCTGCTCGCAATGGCGTCTGTATCTCAAGTCACAGCTTGACAGGCGATCGATCAGATCGCCTTCTTCTCGCTGTCTCTTGTCTTCGTCGCGAGCATCATCGGGCCATGGATTTTATCCATAGGGTGCTCGCAACACTGCTCCCCCCTCTCGAGAAGCGGTCGTCCCGACCGCTGTAGCTTCTCCGCTGTCTGCAGCCGTACCCTGGTTCGAAAGAGTGGACTAAGTGCTGTGTGGCCTCTTCCGACCGTCGCCTCGGCATTCGCCTTCACGCCCAAGGGAAAACCACCCAAAAACCTTGGGCAAGGCGTGGGTACGTGGTTCCCCGTGTCTCTACCCTCCACTTGCGTCTTCTTTCTTGTATGGGCTTCGTTTTCTTTGACGGCGCATCTTCTTCTTGGGTAGAGACTGGCGAGAGGTCCGGTCCTTTTTATGGTCTGACGACTAGTTCCCTGCGTTCCCTCGGCGGAAGTCCAGCGACGATGTTCCTCTGGAGCTCCAACGGTGGAATCCCGCGACGTTCCGGAACTTCCCTGGGCGGTTCCGCTCCGTTCGTCGTCCCCTGCGATCTGGCCGCTCCGGCGTTTCGTCCTGGTTCGTTCTCGACTTTCTTCCAGTAGTCCAGTTTTCCAGAATTTCCTTGTAAAAGAAACGTCGCTCTTATTAGATGGGAACCGAAGGTAGCTCGTTGGGGCCGTACGAGTCGGAAAGCCGGAAAGGAAGGCCGAGCACGCAAGCAGAGGGTTGCAGATAGTCACAAGCATGCAAGCGGCCCAACCTCCAACCCAGCCACCCGCCTCGCCAGCCCTGGCCGTCTTCTCTTTTTCTTCTTTTCTCCTCCAGTCCTTGGCTTCGTGATGGCCCCATTCCTCTTCTTGGCCTCTGGTGTTGTTCCAGGGGACCGTCCTGTACGTCCGGTTAGCGCCCCCGTTTCCGCGACATCCCCTCCAGCCGGCCCAAGCAGCGCTTGTCCGTCTGGTGATTGGGGATGCCATTTCCCTCCTGTTGTCCACCTTCTCTCCTTCTTTTTCCTGGGTACCCCGCGAGATCCTCCATCCCGGCCGTGCCAGGGGCTCGCAGGGTCTCCTCCAGGGGGCTAGCGGGGCGCTTTCACGTATGTCCGCACCCCGCTGCGGACTGCCACGCTATTGTGGCACATTCGGGGAATTCGGGAGCGCGTATCCCGACCGCGGTGGTAGTCCCCTGACACCTTGTCCCTCGTCGTGGGGTATCGTGTTCCCTGAAACAGACTCAAAAAAAGGGGGGCCGGGCTACGAAGGCAGCCTCCGCAGCCCAGTCCACCAGATTAGCTTAGTCTAATCTTCTTTCTTGAGTCTTCCGAGTCCTCGCGTCCTTCCATCTTGAGATTCTGAGTGTTGGTGCTTGACTCTTCACTCTTCTAGGAACCGTCCTTCGTATTTCGCTAGGCGTCGAACATGGACCACCTTGCACTTCTTCCGGGGTGTACGCTGGATCCTGTAGACGACGTCGTTGATCTTGTTCACCACTGTGTAGGGTCCTTCCCAGTCGTTCTGCAGTTTTGGACACTTCCCTTTCACTCTTCGTGGTTGGAATAACCACACTCGTTCCCCGGGCTGGAACTCCACCGTGTTGACGCGCTTGTCGTACCACGACTTCATTTTCGAACTGTAGATGTCCAGACGGCGTCGAACGAATTCGTGGATCTTCTTCATTTTTCCTCGGATCCATTCGGAGTATCCTCGTTCAACGTCCTCGTCGTCTTCCACCTCTGTGGGTAGTCCTCTCCATAATTGTAGAGGTAAACGCAGTTCCTGGCCATATAGGATCATCGCTGGCGTTAGTTGTGTAGCTTCATGTCGTGCTGACCTGTATGCGAGGAGGAACATGGGAATCCATTCGTCCCAATCTCGTTGATGTTCTGAAACAAACATTGCAAGATATTGGAGCAATGTTCTGTTCAAACGTTCTACTAGACCGTCGGATTGAGGATGCAGAGGAGTTGTTCGTGTTTTCCTGATTCCTAGCAGTTTCAGCAATTCCTTGAACACGGAGGATTCGAAGTTCCTTCCTTGGTCCGTGTGTATCTCTAACGGTACACCATGACGACACACTACGTTGTGCAAAAGAGCTCTTGCCACTGTGACAGCTCGCTGGTCTGGCATCGCGATTACTTCCGGCCACCGGGTAAAGTAGTCCGCCACTACCAGCATAAACCTGTTGCCGGCCTGAGACCTCGGGAGCGGACCCACAACGTCCAGGGCAAGTCTCTCGAACGGAGCTCCCACGTTGTATACTCTCAGGTTCCCTGCTCCCCTTTGACGTGGTCCCTTCTTTGCCGCACAGGTGTCACACCGCCGGCACCACTCTTGAACGTCCTGTCGACACGTAGACCAGAAGAACTGTTGGCGGATCTTTGCCAAGGTCTTGTTTACTCCGAAGTGTCCAGCTGCTGGCGCATCATGGAACTCCTTCAGGACTCCTGCAACCTTTTCGTGCGGTACCACCAAAAGCCACGAGGTCGTTGTACCATCGTGGGACTCCCATTTCCTGAAAAGTAAATCTTCGTGAACTTCCAGCGAGTCCCAGATTGACCAGTAATATTTCATTTGCGGGGAGAAACGAGCAACATCTTGCCAATCGGGCTTCTCCCCTTCTCCTTTCTTTTTAAGGATGAATCCGATCGTTTCATCCTTCTCTTGACTTCGTTTCCACTCGTTCTTGTCTTCTTCACAAAATATCCTGTGAATCTTCTTCGTGGTCTGTACTTCTCCTTCTGCTTCTTTCTTCTCCAGTCGATTGCAGTTCTTACAATTTTCTTCGATACACGGTCTTCTGGAGAGTCCATCGGCGTTTCCGTGGGCTTTTCCTTCCCTGTGACGAATTTCGAAGTCGTATTCTTGTAGTCGTTCGATCCAACGGGCTACCTGTCCTTCAGGGTGTTTGAAGGTCAGCAGCCAACGAAGCGCTGCATGATCTGTCCTTATTAGAAATCTTCGTCCGTAGAGGTAATGATGGAAGTGTTCGATGGATTTCACTACTGCTAGTAGTTCCCTCCGGGTGACGCAGTAGTTCCTTTCTGCTTTTCCCAGGGTCTTGGAGAAGTAGGCTACGACCTTTTCTTGTCCTTCGTGTTCCTGTGAGAGGACGCCGCCTATGGCGAAATTAGAGGCGTCCGTGTCCAGGATGAAGTCCTTGTTTATCACTGGGTATGCTAGTATCGGGGTTTCGGTTAATTTCTTCTTCAGCTCTTCGAAAACTCTTTGGCATTCGTCGGTCCATTGGTAGTCTTGTTTGGTCTCGGTGAGGCGATGCAGGGGTTTGGCGATCCTGGAGAAATCCTTTACAAATTTTCGGTAGTACGTGCATAATCCTAGGAAACTTCTTAATTCCGTGATGTTCTTTGGCTGTGGCCATTCCGAAATGGCTTTAATTTTCTCCGGATCTGTCTTAACTCCACTCTCTGTTACGATATGGCCCAGATATTTTACTTCTCGGCAGAAGAAAGAGCATTTCTTGGGGCTCATCAATAGTTTAGCTTCACGTAAACGAGAAAACACTGACCGTAGGCGTTCGAGCTCCTGTTCAAAGTCATTCCCGTAGATGATTATATCGTCCAAGTAGACCAAGCAAATTTTCCAGGTCAGACCTTGAAGCACGTTTTCCATCAGTCGCTCGAATGTGGCAGGGGCGTTGCAGAGTCCAAAGGGCATCACTTTGAACTGCCACAGTCCCGTTCCCACAGAAAACGCAGTTTTCTCTCGATCTTCTTCATCCATAGAGATCTGCCAATATCCGCTCTGCAGATCCACGGTTGAGAACCAGGAAGATCCAGTGAGGGCGTCCAGGGTATCCTCTATACGAGGTAGAGGGTACGAATCCTTTTTGGTAACCTCATTCAGACGACGGAAATCCACGCAGAACCGTATACTTCCATCCTTCTTCTTCACGGGGAAGACCACGGGCTCTGCGATTCCTCGATCACGCCCTGAGCTAACATCTTCCTGAGTAACTCTTCTACTTCTGCTCGACGGTGTAGAGGCAACCTCCGTGGTGCCTGCTTTATGGGCTGGCAGTCTCCGGTGTCAACTGTGTGTTTCACCCGGTCGCAGTTCCCAATCTGACTCGAATCCGTGGCGAAAACGTCCTGAAATTCGTACAATAATTCAGCAAATAGTTTCTTTTGTCCTTCTGACAAACCTGATGAGCAACGTGTGTACAGCTCTTCTAAATGCTGTGGGACGACCGTTTCCCCTTCTTCTTCTGATTTCTTCTTCTCGGCAATTGGCTCACCAAAGCGTATCTCCGTTTTGCCGGGAAGGCACAGCACATTCCGGGAAAGGTCGATGTTGCAACGGTGTTTCCTCAGAAACGTCGCTCCCAAGATGCATTTTTCCACCATTTCCACGACGTAGAAGTCTTCTACACTCGACAGCTCTCCAACGCTGACTTCCATGCTCGTTTTACCAAACACTTTCATTTTCTCTCCCGTAGTGGAGCGAATGTCGGTTTCTGTCTTTTGGAAGTCTTTCCTCGGGTACAATTCTTTTTCCAGAAGGTTGATCGGAGAACCTGTATCTAGGATAAGTTTACACGATTTTCCGTTAATTTTTCCACATACGTAAATCTCGTCGGCCGGATTCCCCTGACGCTCAGTCGCCTCCTGCATCGCCACACTCTTGACGACCGGGGGACTGTTCTTTACGGTCCGGCGTCTCCCCCTTACGCCGTCCTCTTCCCGTTTCCCTCGGGTTTCTTCGTAGGAGCGGCTCTTGGCTGGTCGTTCTTGGCCTTGAAACAATCCTTTTGTAGATGGCCCAACTTTCCGCAGAGCCAGCACTTCGGTGTTCTTTCGGTGCATTTTGGGTCCTCCGTTCGTTCCTCGGGTTTTGCAAATCTCCGCTGCTTCGCCGGGCACCTTTCAAAATTGTTGGAGGATTTAGCTTTCCGTTTTTCCGCGTATCGTTCTCGCGATTCGGCCGTGGGGTGGCGAGACATCGTCTCGACGGCCTCGATCTCGAGAGCTCTGGTCACGGCGGCTCTTAAAGACGTAAACCCGCCGAGTCGCAGTTCCCGCTGCATAACCGAGCTCGACAATGCCGTTACGAATTGGGACGCGGCTAACTTGTCGCGGGTTTCCACCGGGCATTCGGCGAAAGCGGACTGTGCTAATCGCTCTATTTTTGTGGCGAGCGAGGAGATGCTCTCATCTCTTCGCTGTCTATGGCTTTGGAAGAGTACATAGTTCAAATTCGACAGGTTTTTCGCCCCGTAGCGGAATTCCAGCGCGGAAACCAATTCCGCGAAGTTCTCGCATTGAGCTGCGGAGAGCGTCGTAAGGACGCTCCTTGCCGTGCCCCCGAGGGCAGCAATCAATGCTGTAGCCTTTTTTTGGTCATTCCAACCATTCGCGCGCGCGATCGTGTCAAATTGTACCCTGTACTCTTCCCACGAATTATTCCCATAAAAAATTGTCGGTTTCACCGCGTACCCCAAGCTGAGTACGTGTGGTTCCGACACGGGGGTAGCGACGGGCGCACCGACGGGCGTGGGGATATGCGTCGGCGGAACACTATTTACAAGTGCATTCTCCCCACTCCGAAGGCTCGCGCTGCCACTAACCGAACTATGGCTGTTATGAAACGAAGCGGCTACGACCTGAATTCGTTCCTCCACGTTCGATAGGCGCGCCTCTAAGGCCGCCTGTGTTCGCTGGATCTCTGTGTCCCTCTCTTCCCTGCGACGGTCTTCCCTCTGCCAGCGGGCTTCGTCCTCCCTCCTCTGTTCCCTCATCTGGCCCACGATGCTTAACTGCAGGGAGGTGAAGAGTTCCTGGATAGAGGCATCCCCCGTCGCTGTAGGAGAAGGGTTCGTGGAGGCCGCGGATGCGCGAGTGGGCACCCCACTTCGAGTGGGCATCCCACTTCTGACACCAATGTTACGTTTTCGCGTTGGCATAATATAAGTTTAATGTGTAATAACAGAACGTGAACATTAACAAGGATAATAGTAATTAAATAACAGTAATTAATCAGGTAGAGGTGTTCGGGACTACGTCTGCTCGCAATGGCGTCTGTATCTCAAGTCACAGCTTGACAGGCGATCGATCAGATCGCCTTCTTCTCGCTGTCTCTTGTCTTCGTCGCGAGCATCATCGGGCCATGGATTTTATCCATAGGGTGCTCGCAACAATATTTTCAAAGTAATGTTTGTACACGATGTTCAGTGATAAGCGTATCGCGCGTAATGATGCAGAATGATCTTCGAGTGAAAAATAAAACGATTTTTTTTTAAGAGTCATGGCCCCTGATTATTAATATTCTGCATTATCGATCAACACAAATTGGTTGCGCGCGTCATAAATCCAAGCATAGTAGTAGGTACATTGTTTGCTTGTTCCGACTGTATTTTCCTTCACATGTCGGGTGTTCTGAGAAGCATCAATTGGTAGATGGTTCATAATCATAAAATTTATTTATAATTTTATGTAACCTGTTTCCTTGAATACTGCAAGTCCAATGATAAATAGATTTAATAAAATAAAACACTATTTCAGCGTTTTGCTTATTTTACACGAAGCAACCTGCAATTTATGGTATAGTGGAAACTTCTCATAAAAAATATTTTCGTTTTCACATTGAAATATACATCTACATTACGATTCTTGTAGTAATGTTCTTATTTACTACCTTATAATTTCTTTTTCTCGTATGTAAGACTACTGACGAACTCAATTATTGATACTGATCTGGACATTACAAAAACAATTCGTCGACGAGATAGAGTAGCACAGTGGTGGCGAGCCTTTCTATCCGCGCGTGCCAAAAATTAATAAATAATATTTATCGAATTGCTGACGTGCCGGGCAGTTTTTAATCTGGAAAAAAATAATATAAAATTAATCATTGCAGAATTTTATTGAAGCAATTTTAAAAATTACCATAGAATTTCATAAGAATGAACTTATAATTTGACATACAGATTGTCGTAGAGTAAAAGCTGACCAAAAATATTTTACTATATCTAAACCTATAATAATTGTTTTAGCATTTATTACACCATTTAAAATAGAAACAGAAAACAATAAAAATATAAATATAGCGAAATAGGCGAGGCTCAGCGTAGCTGCTATTAGGCTTGACCTGATTCACCTGTATATCATTGACATGTCAGCAAAATTTTTCTGCAGTAGCATATAGGTATACCAAGTAATAGTGAGGTTTCCAATGCGCATGCGCAAAAAGATGGTGGGGGAGTAGGTGGAGCCGCCGGGCCTCTCTACTCCTCAATGACAATTCTGTGGCGATATCAACGAAGTATGTTGAAAATTTATTATTATCAGCTGACTGTCAACCAAAGGTAACTGAAAGATATCAGAACAAATACATTTCTCAAGTATTTTTCGTAACTTATGAACATTGTTTCATCTTATAGATTCAAGTTTTACAGATAATTGATATAATCTTACAGATCCTTGGTATGGGAAAAATTTATCGCGTGTTACACGATTAGAATGCTTAAATAAACAAAATCTCGTCTAATTTCATATGCTAATTCGCTAAGTTTTTCTATTGCCGTCCTTGGCGTAACAAGATCAGTTTCCACTTGTTAGCTGGTACTGGGTGGTTTTTCTGCTAATTACATGCGTCTCTGCAACTCGTTTGCGTTATACAGGGTGTCTCGTAACCGATGATACAAGCGGAAGGGCGATAATTCCGCGCAATAAAATAAGTCGAAAATACAAAGTAAAATTTCTTTGCAATTGTGCGAGTACCTGGTTGAAATTCAAACTCAATTTCCTCAAAACCGAAGCAAATTACCAAATTTTTTTGTTTTATTTCCTACCCATTTTGTCACGTAGAATCACTATCAGTTACAAGAAATCCTATATTTATACAGAGATCGAAACCACAAATTTAAATAGCTATAGTAATCAAATTTTTGAATAAAATCATCAGTCAGTAACTCACAATCATTCTCGAGCTTATCATTTTGCCCATTCGTTTAGTTGTATTGTATCCTGGCTGCTTTATTTTATACAGAACAACGGTGGACACCGTTTCCTTTCAGCGGTCACATGAAGTCTTCCAGATAAGATTCGATCTTGCATCTTTCGCCAAATCATCGATAATAATATTTATGTAATGAGAAGATCCCGGCTCTGATAAAGGTGGCGGCTACACTAGTTTGCCATGTTCATTTTTCGTTACGTAACTTTCGTATCTGCCGTTTAAATCCATCGACACTTGAAAATCCTGATGTATCTCGCTTCGTTTAGCGACGTAAAAAGTCTACGACGGTGAACTGTCGACGCCTCTGAAGCGATTCGCAACAGTCTTGGTAAACACTTTCCAATGTACATGACCATCGATTATGAAACGTTCATGTAAGTAGGTTTCTGTAGAATCACCTCGAGGACACCTCGAACATTTGCCTTTAGAGTTTGGGACGGGGATAATTCTCTCCATTCGCCGAGCTGACGTGCGTGGAAAGTCGTCATTCGAAGAGCTCTTGCAAATCGTTCCAGGCGTGAAATGAACCTTCCTTTCTCGCCTGGATACATAAACAGTGAAGCCAATGCTTGTATTAAATTATATTTCTCTGTATACAGGGGAGCAGCCCAAATCCGCACTCACTGATTGGAACGCAACTTTGAGGGTTTGTAGAGGGACTCTACACCCCGCGACAAAACTGTAAGACACTTGTAAGTTTATTCGTTATCTCTTGCGAATTCAGAGAAAAGCGTAATGTAATACAAGTTTTTAGGTAGAATACTATTTCTCGCTTCCAACCGTTTCGTGTTTTGTAATTTGAGACGACTGTGGGGTCTGTGAGCGTATTGTTCGGGCTCCCGTCGATGTGCCTTGTGTAAACATGATCGAACCACCGCGACAAAACTGTAAGACAGTAGCATTTCAAGCGATACCCATTATACAAGCTTGCTCTTCGATTGCAATCACACGTACCGAGAATATTTCTACGGTCTATATTACTTAATAATATCTTAACATTTTTTATTATATTGTTTTAATTATAATTTATAAGTTAATGAAAATACCTCGAGAAACTAAATTATCGATCGATGAAATAAAAGTAATCGAAAATTTGAAAAAAGAGCATTACTCGATTGCGAAAATCGCAAGAGCACTTGGACGGAGTCGATGTGTTGGGTACCATTATTTAAAAAATACTAAAAATTACGGAAAGAAAAATCCTGGTGGACGTCCAAAGGCAACAACCGAAAGGGAAAGACGGGCCATTCGAAGGAAGGCGTCAAATTCGTGCATGACAGCACGGCAAATTGCAGTGGAAGCTGGTGTGCACACTAACATGCGTAATGTGCAACGAATGATTAAAGGATCAAAGCATCTAAAAAGACGCAAACTTCAAAAAAGCCGCCGCTTACGAATCGGCATAAAGCGGAAAGGGAAGCTTTCGCCGAGCAACATATTCAGTGGAAGAAAAAGTGGAGAAAAGTTATTTTCTCCGACGAAAAACGTTTTAATTTGGATGGACAGGACGGTTTATCGTACTATTTTCATGATTTGAGGAAGGAGGAATTATATATATCAAGAAGACAAATGGGCCGCAATAGGATATTACGGAAGAAGTAATATAAAGTTTATAGCAACAAGTATGAATGCTGCTAGATATATAAACATATTAGAAGAACAGTTGTCACAATACGCAAGCACCATTGCTTGTGAAAATTATATTTTCCAGCATGACAATGCCTCTGTATATACCGCAAAACTAGTAAAACAATATTTTCGTGACCAAAACATACAAGTTTTACCATGGCCCGTACGGTCTCCCGATTTAAACATCATTGAGAACGTTTGGGGAATGTTAGCGCGTGCTGTGTATGTAAACGGAAAACAGTTTTCCACTGTGGACGAGCTGAAGGCGTCTGTTGAGGAGCAGTGAATGAAAATAAATCAACAGGAGATTAAAAAATTGTATAAATCCGTACCACAACGATTAATTGAAATCATCAAGAATAAAGGCGGCACGACTCACTACTAATAAGTAGAAAAAACTTGTTTCCATCGATTTACTTCTTTTTTCCCTGCACAAAGTATACCGTGTCTTATAGTTTTGTCGCACCAAATCTCGTAAAAAATTAGAAATTTCTTACTAAGGATCTTTTCATCGATAGCATCGATGGTACTGCGGAAGAAATGTATGTATTTTAGTTGATTCTTACAAGGAGAGTATTTTAGGTGTCTGCCTCCGATCATTTTGATTTTTGGATATGTTATAGAGGACCGAAAAATAAGAAATACGTGTTTTTTTATTTTTCCCCGTTTTCATATTTGGGGGGGGGGGGGGGGTGAAAACTGCGTTCAAAGTTAGGGTTGAAAAATCATTTTTTTCGGAATATCTCGAGAACTATTAGAGATAGGGGAATAGTGTCAATGGACGAATTTTGTGTCTTTGAATGCGAAATATGACTGACTCACCAGATTTTCAAAAAGTCCATTTGTTTAAATAAATTTATTTAAATAAATTCTGGTGAGTCAGTCATATTTCGCATTCAAAGACACAAAATTCGTCCATTGACACTATTGCCCTATCTCTAATAGTTCTCGAGATATTCCACAAAAATGATTTTTCAACCCTAACTTTGAACGCAGTTTTCACCCCCCAAATATGAAAACGGGGAAAAATAAAAAAACACATATTTCTTATTTTTCGGTCCTCTATAACATATCCAAAAATCAAAATGATCGGAGGCGGACACCTAAAATACTCTCCTTGTTAGTCGTAACGGTTATTCTACCAAAATTTCACTCATACATATTAACATATTCCCACAAACTATGACTTATAGTTTTGTCGCGGGGTGTAGACAAAAACAACGATATGTTTCATTCCTGCTCAATCGTCTTTTAAGGGTGTGGAAGCTAACCTTAAGCCGGGGCCAGACCTGAATGAGTATACGCTGAGCAGGCTGAGCGGCGCACGAATATTTTGATGTGGACGGGTGAAACGGTAGCTAGGGCCGCATGCTTCTACGTCAGAAAGGCTGAGCGTGAACGCATGTGCTAGTGTGGACGGGTCATTCGTGGTGACTCGGCTCATTCGACCCGACTCGGGGATGCCGGCGAAGGCACATGGCCTGAGCCGACCGTTGTCGGTTTTCTTCCGCACATCAAAGGGAGTTTGGAGTGCATTGTGTTCAGTGTGGAAGATAGAGGCAGAATGTGATACTTTTCTAAAATCCTCGATATCTCGGATTTTCATGATATTGAAATACACATATGGTAGCCCATATGAAATTAGGGAGGGTTAAGTCCTCATTTTTGCAGATTCGAAATTGTTTAAAAAATACAAATCTTCAAAGTTTCCTGCTTTCGGTGATTTTTACGAAACGCCTACAGAAATTAATTTTAATGTCTTAAATTATTGAAGGCATAGACTAAATAAATTTAATCCATTGCTAATATTGACATAAACAGATAATCAAAAATTTAAAATTTACATTTTGAATAATAATAATAATAATGCAATTAACATATGATAGACTTTAAAGCTCTATTGTACTGAATAATTTGTCTTTCTTTTCTTCACTACACCCTGTATTGTTCTTAATTCATATAGCCAGGCCGACTCGCTGTTGTGTTAAAAAATCACACGAGATTACTCGCGGGGGCAGCAATACGCCTCGTGGAGAGACGCAGGTAGAAAATGAGGTGTCCGCTGCACTGCGCGTGATCCCGCCTGTGACGTCTTCCCTTCGAATTGGAGACTGATCGGCTCGGCTCGCCCAGAAAAATTGACGAGCTAGACGAGGCGTGCCGGCTCGCGGAGCTACGACCCGTCTGATTCCACCTAAAGATAGTGGAAATATTAGCCTCCTTTTCGGCCGCGTCCAGATCTGAATAGAACCCCGAACCGAACGCCACTTGAAACTCCCTAATGCCCCCGTTCCTACGTGTGGAACGTATATTTCTAGCGATCTTCTTCGCCAGTTTCGACAGAGTCTCGTGGTTCGCGACAGCTAAAGATTGAAGGACAGAGAGTGTTTGGAGTAGTGCAGACGAAAGGATTGCCTGCCATATAACACCGAGGAAGGGACCTCGGGACCCTGGACCAAAGGAAGGTCAGGCTCGCCGCGATGTTCGGGTTCTTCACAGCCGATGTTGGTGAAATCCCAGACCATCAAAGGAATGGCTCACCCACATGGGGTAAACAACTGTAGTGGTGCATCCCTGTCCCTCACACCACCATGACTTGTTGTCGTCCTTACAATTGGGGGTGTCAAGTAGTTTAAAGATGCAAGACAAGGTGGTAATAAACGAAGAGTGTCCCACAGACCTTTCCAATGTACCTACGCCTACGGGATATGGAAGGGATGCCGATGGATTCCTTATATTTTTCCGATGAAAATCATTCCAAATTTCATATAAATCCGACTATTTTTAACGAATTCAGCTTGAAATGATATAAAACAATTTTTCCTGAAATTTCCTTCGTTATGGTCTGAATTACATTGTTCTTGGTGTCAGTTTCATCGGCGAAACATAAGGAATAAATTGACGTCGTTTTCGCAAAGATGTGATGAGAAATGCGGAACTCTTGAACATTTCTGAATTTTTAATGGTATTCCAACCGTTTGAAGGATCGAAACCCATCAAATTCGGTGAGGCACTGCAGGGGGTTGTCCTAGCCACGGGGTACCAGGTGGCAACTCTTTGACACGCGTCGGTGGACAATCACTCTGTATTGGTAAACGGGATGACTCGGAGGGTTGAGCTGTATGTTTATTTAGCTAACTATGTAGCACACCATCTTTACGACTGCGGAGTGGGCTAAGTTAAGCACAGAAGTTGGTGAAGAAAGATACAATGGCACTTTCGACCCCTCCGCATGCGTCATTCATGCGCGCTCAGCCTGCTCAGCGTATACGCATTCAGGTGTGGCCCCGGCTTTAAAGTCAAATGGCACTCCCACTTTCTCGCGTATAAATCCTACAGTACGAGACAGGTGAACAATTTTTAAACAGAAGTTTAATGGTACATTAAGTGCTGCAAACTTGCGTTAATAAAATTTTGAAAAGCGTTTAAAATAAAAAACATCTGACGAAAAAAACTTTTTTCAAAATTTTGTTAACCTCAAGTTTGCAGCGCTTATTGTACCATTAAACTTTTGTTTGAAATATTTTTTTCTGTCTCTTGTACTTTAGGAGTTATACGCTAAAAAGTGGAAGTGCCTATTTGACTTTGAGGTTAGTTTTTATAACCTTAAAGGGCGATTGCCCGTATTTGGTATTCGTTAAAATCACAGTACGATTAAAGGGACATTTAGGTAACGTAGAGAAAAGGATAAACAGAAATAAAATATTGACGTTCTTGCTTTACTTTCTCCTGTAGCAATTGGTGCAATATTATAAATATTATTATCAATTGTATTTAAGTAGAATTATTATCAATAATTTGGTTTGTGGTGATAATATTATGTTATTATAAGTGCAACAGTTTTTATTTTTTTGAGTAGAAGATGGTTGATAACTGTGGGCCTGGAGATTTTTGGTGTGAAAATAAAAGGGCACTCAAGAACAGCTTTTTTGTAGACATCAAAATAAAAATATGATAAGCTAATAAGTTGTTAACGCGATCCACGTAATAAACAGTGCAGTAAATTATTTGGATTGTTAAAACTCAAAATTTTGATGTTTAATAGGGTTAATTGTTCGGGTTAATCACACACGAAATGTTATTCAAAGAGTTTAAGCGCAGTTGATATAACATTTACCGGTTGTGAATGTAACAACTGTGCCCCCACCAACTTTTGTTGCTCAAATTATAACAATCACGTCGTTTTCCTGGATTTGTGTTTTGTACTCATCATCCAAGTACGTCACAACTACAAGTATCTACAAGTAGTTATGTTGGCAACGTATTTCCAGAAAATTGATGATTTTTTAAAGTGCACGTTTAAGAACGAGGAAGGGACAAAACAGGTAATAAGGCCCACCGAAATATTAAATGGGAACTATCTGAAGAAGTGCTCCAAAGCACCTGTCACTCCAATCGGAAGAAAAAAAACAAATGTCTGTGAACACGAGCCTATTCCATCCTGTTCCAGAAAAAAACGTGGACGTCACTTCCGAAGAAAATTGGTTTCGCAAATTATCCGGAACTGAATTCAAAACTGATATGCGTGACTGTGTGGTGTGGCTCACCTGGGTGCGTGAGGATTGCTTTTTGCTCACACCTGAGAATGAGCATGTCTTTCTTTGTCCGACTTGTACACCCTACTATTAGATACTATTTGATACTATTAAATACTATTATATAACACTAGATAACGTTAGGTAACATTAGATAACGTTAGATAAGATTAGATAACGTTAGATAAGATTAGATAACGTTAGATAAGATTAGATAACGTTAGATAACATGAGATAACGTTAGATAACGTTAGATAACGTTAGATAACATTAGATAACATTAGATAACATTAGATAACACTAGATAACGTTAGATAACATTAGGTAACATTATATAATATTACATAATATTACATAATATTACATAATATTACATAATATTACATAATATTAGATAATATTAGATACTATTAGATAATATTAGATCATATTACATAATATTACACAATATTACACGATATTACATAATATTACATAATATTACATAATATTACATAATATTACATAATATTACATAATATTACATAAAATTACATAATATTACATAATATTAAATATAATATTGGAATAAAATATTTATTTTAAAAGAATTATGGATCCTTAAGCGGGCCTTATTATCCGCACTTCCCTTACAAATTTCACTATTGATCCATATACTTATAACTTGATTAAAATAAATAATATCGATTCGAATAAACAGGAATGATGAATATTAGGGTAAATCCGGGAGAGTTCGACCACCGGGAGAGTTCGACCACCGGAAGAGTCCGGCCAGTATTGATATTTTAAGCCTGACACAAGATAGGGCACTGTGTGTCATTGACACAAAAGAAATGAAGGCGCTTGTTGTTTACCACACATTGACCATTGTCACAAATCCATATTTGAATTATAAGATACAGTTAAGACTTTATGCGAGGGTGAAAGGTTTTAGACCAAGTTACAGTGGTGGTGATATTTGAAAAACAGGTAAGTTTATTTACACTCTTCCGATATTGGGGATATAATATGCATATAACTTTAGTGTAACACCACCAATACGTATGTATTCGTTTTTAATTTTTTTGATAAGGTGGTCGATCGCTCCCTTGATTACCCGTAGTGGGTGGACCGTCTAACCCCGACATGCGGGTGAGACCGACCAGTTGCAGTGCCAATGTTTTTCATTGAAAATGAAAATAAATATTTTAAATTATCGCACACTATAATTTATATATACTCTAAATTGCTTGGGTTTTGCTTTAATGTGCATAAAACGACAAAAATGTGAAAAACGACGATGCTACAATTTTTTTTCCAAAAAGTGGTCGAACTCTCCCGGACTTACAATATATTAAACACAAATAATAGTGAGTAGGGCTGAAATTATGCCAAAACGTCAACTACAGTTCGATTGAAAGACAGATAAGATTTTTGTAATTAGCCTATTATGTATAATGTGGAGGTTGTTATCTGAAAAATCCTATTAATTATCAGTAAAAGATTAATTGTCTAATTGTAATACTTGTAATTAATAAATTTAGGTTTAGGAAACTTTCAGTAATCACTGGCTTAAACAATTATTGTTTGTATAAGAAGGTTATAATTAAATCATAATTTAATTATGAAAAAAACTATGTTTAAAAATTATATTTAGTTATCGTAAAAATTTGTAACAAAAAACTGTTTCTGACTTGAAAAAATTCAATATGTTTCAGTTTCTTGAGTCTCGCGGCATGTAAGCTATTAATCTATTTTATTAAACGTAAAGAACAGCTAGGGTACATGTATTGCATTTAGTCCGTTCACCTTGTATACAGGATGTTAAAAAAAGTGAAATATTTATACAGAGTCTACACGTCAGAATAATAAAAAAATTTAACACTCAACTTTTGCATTACAAACTTACGATTTTTTCATAGCTCTATGTTTAAAAAAACTTAACCTTTGGCCGTTATTTCTAAAAAAATAAGATTGCCACTTCAGTTACTGATTTCTAAGCGTACGAATTGCACACGGTTTCTTTTCATTTAATTTCAACGCTAAACTAATTTCTTCGTTACTGTTAAGATTCTCGAAGATGATGGTTATTTCCTTCTGAAATTGATTAGGATTTTATCGATGCTAGTCCTTCTTATCGCCAGTTATCAACAGCTACACAGGAAATTCTCTGCACTCCAATGCTGTTAGTTTCTCCAATGAATCGACTTATACAAATAAAGTAAGTGTTATATTGCTCAAACTGACAAGGCTGTGATAAAGAAAAATAAACTCGCACTATCTTAACCCTGCCATGGCAGTCAGTTCACCTATAATATAATCTGCAGGAACGAGAAACACGCATAGTAGTCACAACTGTCATATTTTTCTCTGAGATATAAGAGTCTTTAAAAAAAACAAATGAAAACGAGCCGGGTCAAAACGGACCCAAAGGCCGTAGTGAGGTTAACGAAATGAGAACACAATTGAAGAGTCCTTGTAGGAAACACTGTAAGTGCCAAAATTAAAAATTTGTTTTTTTTGTTGGAAAATATTCTATGTGCCAATGGTAATAGAATAGTATAGAATTTGATTTTTGGAACTTACAGTGTTTTCTACGAGGACTCTTCAAGTGGGCCAAAAAAATCCTGGGGTAATGTTAATGAAAAAACCTAACTAATAAATCAACGAAGAAACTAATAAATGGATAAATAGTGATAGGAAAAAACTGAACAGAATGCGCAGTCGAATAACTAAATACATATACCTATTCTTCCTTTCAGCAGGGATGAATATTTAAGAGCCCCTTCTCTACGCCAATTTATCTCCTCATTCATAAACTAGACATCTATATAATTTTGTGTTTCTTAAACTTCTGCTTTTATGAATAAATTTAGAAATCCTTCTCAGGTGACGGACGCGAGTCACGTTCACGTTTTCGTAATCCACGTACACTTTATTTTCCGCTTTAGGATGAACTTGCATTCAAGGTTTACCTATTAATCTCTTTCCGAAGGTTAAGAAATGCGATTAAAATGAAACACGTGTTGGAATTAAATGCGAAAATGGATACGTTAGTTGTATGATCCGCATGTATAGGTAACTGTAATTTACAACGTTTATTTGCAATTAGTTAATTGTAATAGCGTTGTGCTATGTAGTATTAATCAGACAGATATAATTCATATTTTGCTTGCAATTCTGGTAAATAAATATTGACAATATTGTTTATGTATATACTTATAAAGTATTTACAGCTTCATTTATATAATACGAAATATCATATTTAATAGTAGGGGAAGTCGGGGTATTGTGAGCCACGGGGAATCGTGAGCCAGCGCCATATTTTTTTCCCTAGTGAATAATGACAGCTGCCAACAACTGTTATTTACTTGTCTTATGATAAGCTAATATTTCCACGATCAGTGAACGTACGCACCCACATCGTTACTTTGCTCTGTTAACAGATAAAAATTGGCTGATCTCGAAGTATTATTTTCACTTCGTGTGTGGTCTATTATTGTGACACTTTTCTGTGAATCCACGCAGGTAACTATTTTTATAATACTCGTGTGACTTCAAGCTTTCGAAATAATAAAGAAATTTGGCATTAAGTTAGCATTGTGTTATTTATTTGTGGCCATGTTGTAAACATAATAGTTCGGGGAATTGTGAGCCACTCGATTCTTGACATTTAAAGAGCTAACCTCACGTGTTTGATGTTTCTTTATGATTGTTTATGTAATATTTGAGCACAATATAAATTTTACTTTCCCGACTGTTATGTATATAACAGAGGGAAAGTATGTAGATCGTGTCAAAAATGACCCCCAGCTTTTTTTGCAATTCTCGACGTTTCATGACCCATTGACTCTAAAAAGTAAAAAAAAGGGGTACAAAAATGCTTCTGTGTGTGTGTGACGCTTTTTTGTTGGCGTCTATTTCAGCTTATATCTCCAGAGTCCATGGTCAGTTTGGGCTGATATTTGATAGGATGCCTTCTATATGTATATGGGGCATTGATGCTATTAACTTTTTGAAAAATTTGGCCAAGGGGGTGGGGGGCTAGGGTTGCTAACTTCTGCATAATTTGCATGAAAAATATGCCGAAAAAGATGAACCGCAATAACACCATTCATTGCAACGTCTGCAATCACGCAATCTACTTGGAATGCGCCGGAATGACCGCAAGTTATTGGACTTGCGAGCATTGCATTTCAGATTAATTGTGATCATTTTTTACTTTTTTTTTAATTATTGAAAATTATTTTTTCATTTAGAGACATGAATAAACATTTTCTAACAAGCATTGTCATATTTATTCAATTTATAAAGTGGCTCACGATTCCCCGAGATTTTTCAGATTCAAGAAAATGCCAATTTTTTGTAATAGTCTGAAAATCATCTAATTTGCAAATATTCGATTCCACTATTGTGACTAAAAGAAAGGTAAATCTTCATACTACAACATCCAGCTATGATATTTGAAGAAACACTTGATTTTATAGCAGTTTGTTAGCAATAAAAAAAAGTGGCTCACAATACCCCGACTTCCCCTATTTGTATAAAAGTGTATATAACTTAAATTTGTATTAGATAAATTAATATAACGTTACAAAATAATTCAAAGCTTGGGCATGATCTTATTTATATTAAGAGCGACAATTAAAAATGAATTCTGCATTAATTTTGTTTAATGTTGGAGACATCTTAGTTGCCTTAAAAAGTAAAAACTATCAAAGTACCATGATTGGGAAAAGTTTAAGGCTGCTATTAACATAGATTTCAACAAACAGGCGGAAACTCAAATTTTACCAAAGTCGAAGACTGTTATGCATTTCATAAAGGATAGATATTTCTCTAATCCTCGTTAGTGAATAAAATAAAAATGTTTTTTTCTACTTTCGGAAAAAAAATTATTTTAACGTAGTATCCCCTTTAACCGGCTTTTCCAGACAGCTTTAAAAACTTCATTTTTCGGGTATTAAAAAAAAACAAGTATTGCATGTATCATTTTGCGCGTTCGTAGCTGTAGTCTGTCTCTTTTAAGGGGTCATTCTGGTTAGACGATTTGAGAAAATCGATTTTTTTTTATAACATTTTTCGAAAGTAGATATCTTCAAGAATATACTATTAAATTTTCATTGAAAAATTCTAATTATTTTTGCTTCTACGTAGGTATTTTGTAGGGAGCGCAGAGCCTCGACCACCATACATAAAAACTTTGAACGCGTTTTTCTAGGAACGGCATTTTTTCACATGGTGCAGGTAAAATCTCAAAATCTATCGAACCGATTGCTTTATAAATTGAACTGATTATTCTGCACACCTATACCTCTGGTCGGTACTACAACCAAGTATTTGTGTTGAGTCTAACCTACTTTTAAAATCGAAAATAGCACAGTAAACACAGCCAAAATACATTGATTCTTGTATTTTGCCCACCATTTTGTTAATTTTAAGGATAAATTATTTATTCAAGTACGGGCCATAGCGACTGTCATACTGATCAAGAATCTGTTTGTATTTTTGGTTTTAAATAAGTTCAACTGCTGAAATCACCTGCACGAGCGAGGCATGAATTTTTTAACATGTCATCAAAATCGCCATCAAAACCATTTTAGAAGCAATAATTTTATAACTTTTATATTTTTTATTTACCGTAGAAATGTAGTTTAATCGATAGAAAAAAAGTTTTATTCCATTACTATAATTCCTGTCTTCGCAATAAATTCCTGAAAATCGCTGAATTTATCGGCGCGCTAACCAGAATGACCCCTTAAGACTATAAAAAAATATTATAAGTAAAAATATCCATTTATACGGGAATAAGAGCATCGTGAAGAGACCAATGTCCTTCCTTAAGGCGGGGAGCCTTGTGTAACTAGTTGAAAATCGAGGCATTTTTCAGGAATTTTTTTTTAAACAAAGTATTCAATGGATCTTTCTGACACTTTCAGGATATTGTATTATCAGATTAGGGAGATAAAAAAATGTATTAAAAAAGAGCAGCAAATAACAGAGCTATACGGGATTATGCCCAGTCCGTTGGCAACGCAATTGTTCCACTGCGGGCAACGTAGCGTCTAGTGTATTAATCTAAAACCAAAAATCGAAGAATTTTTGTTTAGTTTATGAGTGCGCGCACGAATCGTATAAATTCACAACTTAAAAGATACAAAATTGAACAAATGGCGGTCTCTTGAAAAAAAATCGCTTTTTCCAACGAAATTTTGCCTTAAATGTGTAAAAAAAGATATTTATTTAAACAATATCATTATGCCAATCGCTAAAATCTTTGAAGAAAATGTTCACAAATATCCATGCACAAGGTCAAGTCGATTGGTTGAATATTTTTGAAGTTATATTGCCCGCAAATTGCAAAACTGTCGTTTCGAGAAAAACACATTTCAAGTTTTCTGGTAACATGGTGCTCCGTAGCAAAACCGGCTATATCCGCTTTAATTTTTCGAATTTCGTTTTGCAGCTTTGGGGACATATTATCGCGATGCTCAACAATTGATTTCTGCATTAAAAGAAAATCGGTTTCTTCGTCCCGCTACACCAGGCTGCCCCCTTACGGGGGTATAGGACTATTGGACGACTGAAATCGACGGTTTCTTGTCGGTTGGATTGCTTAGATACGAAATAATCAGCATACCGGCACTTTTCACAGTTTTTTATGTTCGCTTTTACAAGTAATGTAAAATAAAAAAATTGTCAGAATGTTTAAAATTATTCAAGTTATTTGACGCTAAAGATGGTCCCGCGTAGCGCGCAGCTGTGATCGGTGTACATAGTCCCACGTGGACCGATCATCTAAAAGCAAAATGCTTTCGGGTGAGTAATTTCTACACTAATAGTTATCGCGTGAAATTTTTCTGGGCGAATTTAAACGAAAATTGTAAAAGTTACACACGATACAATTTTTTACCACACTTTAATGAAAAAAAAATCGTATTTAATCAGTTATAAAATGTTTTACAAATATCCAATGTTAATGCGGAAATTCCACACGATAGAGAATGGAATTCTACAGCTCCAGTTAAAATTTTAAGCGAAAATATTCATTCGTTCGAGAGTTATGATGTACACCGTGTTTGAAAATGTATTTTCGAGATAAACTGCTTCAAAGTCAATTATGTTCAGCGCTATAATTTCCGTAATTATTCGAATTTCCTCAAGATACATTGTTGTAAATGTTCACAAAGCATGGCACTTTCAGGATTAATAATAATAAAAAAATCGATTTCTCGAGATTTCAATAGTATACCCTTTAAGGGGGGATTGCGCCTTGTTGGGCCGAAGAATAGGTAACTCTTTGCGAATTTTCTGTACATAAACGGACCAACAAAATTAATTTGAGGTTCGGCAGGCTGCTTTATTGTATCTTGAACTATTATTTTGAATTTTTGTGCGGCAGTGAAAAAGAAAACATGTCAGACACAGAGAGAGAGAGAGAGAGCGTTGACATATAATCGGGTGGTCCTGGCGTTGACGAAAAGTACTGTAAGGTAAGGGTTATCCGAAACACAAAAAAGAGAAGAGATTCTTGAAGTATATGAATATGTTTATGGGTGGTAGTAGATGCATTAAGAAAAATAAACAAATGTTAAAATGGCAGCCTTTTGTAGAAGATGAAGCGCCGTGATTTAAGTCTGAGAAAGGTTTTGCTTCAAAATCGGGAAAACTTCTTTAAATAAAAAAGGAACGATAACAGGTACGGCAATAAATCTACTACCACCCATAGCCACATTCATATTGTTTAAGAATCTCTTTTCCTTTTTATGTTTCAGATAATCCTTACGGTACTTTTTGTCACCGCCAGGGCCATCCGATTATCTTTCAATGCTCTCTCTCTGTATTTGCCATGTTTTTTCAATGTCACACAAAAATTCAGAACAATAGTTCAAAATACAATAAAGCAATCTGCCAAACCTCAAATTAATATGTCGATCCGTTTGTGTACAGAAAATTCACAAAGAATTACCTATTTTCGGCCCAACAAGGCGCAATCCCCCCTTATGGGTAGGGGAAACCTGTCCAAAACCGTATACCGGGGCAAAACCGTATACCGTACTTATTTCTGAAAACTAATGATCGAAGCCCACGCGCGTTTGGCAATTGTTTTCCGCCATATTGAACTGTCAGTCAACAGATCCTCGTGGCAAAATACGTAAGCTCCAGCTAATTATTAAATTTATTATATTTCTACGTGCTGTGATCTTATTTTCGACTGTACTTCAAGTGGACTATATAGTGTTCTGGTAATTAGAAGGTAAGTTACATGAAGATATATATCAACAGTATCTATTTCTATTATAGTTTAATGATCGTGGCCGATTGTTGTCATTTTCATATTTAGCTGTAACCAAAAGTGTCGGTTCTTACGTCTTGGGGCAAAACCGTACGGGGTAAAACCGTACACCGAAGGACACTTCGTAAACTAAGTAGTCTTCCATTTTTGTTTAAAGGTGTCAGCAAGATGCCACGTAATTATAAACGAAACACTACCAGACAAGTTTGGAACTCGGAAAATATGAAAAAGGCTATAATGAGTATAATCAATCGAAACATGCGATCAAAATTGGGTTCAATGTACAAGGTGTAGTGGATGGGTACACGAAGGTTGCACTGGCTGGGGATCCGAAGAACTCGACGATTTTCAATGCTACCGTTGTTAATTTAGACCCATAATATATAGTATACGGTTTTGCCTCATAGGGTGGGCAAAGTCGGAAAAAGAAGAGGTTTTGTTTTATTGTTCAATTCAGTAGCCTATTTGAACTTTTCAATTATATTTTTGTTATTTTGTGTTGTTTACGAAACCCTTTAATAAACTTGAATTTTTATTACCCAATTTGTTTTATTATTTAAAAAGTTATGGACCTAGAGGCTTAACTATACGGTTTTGGACAGGTTTCCCCTACTATGCAGTCGTTTTTATCAGAAATGCAACATTTCGTTTTCCATTAATTACAAAGAAATTAATTGAAGCTGAGACTTGTTCTTTGACACAATGTTTATCAACACCACAAGCTTTAAAAAGCATATGACGCTACAGATGGATCATTAAAGAGACTTTTTAAAAAAGCTTCTTTTGTTTTGCAGCGATTTTAATGAAACGAAACGAAATTCAGTAACCTGCTTGCAAATTCTACTTCAAAATATATCTGATTCTGCTCTGAACCTATAAAAGAAGCAAAATTATGAAAATAATAGATACGAAATGGCGATTTTTCAAAAAAGTACGTTTTTCGGTAGATAAAGATGAAGTTTCAGTTTCTTTTCATAAAGAATAAGATTTTTTATTAACTTCACTTTAGGCTCGGGCCGAAACTACACGTTTTATGAACATGTTTGAATTTTATTTGAATCGATTGGGACCTCCACTTTTGAGTTATCACTGCAAAACAAAAAAACTTTCTTAAAAAGCGCCTTTAATGATCCACCTGTAGCCTCATATATAATGCATATTTTTGGCTAAACAAACATGCTGTTTTAAAGCTTATGGCGTTAATAAACTTTGTGTCAAAGAACAAGTCATAATTTTGAAATTAATTGAAAAAGAAATGCTTCATTTCCGACAAAATCGATTGTCTAGTCGCGTGAAAGTGTAAAAATAATACCAACTGAAAATGGAAAAGTTCTTACGTTGGTCCAACAAACAATCGAGCAAAGTTGCACCAAAATCGGCGTGCGTCATTCGCCCATTTTCCCCTGTTGGTCCTCTATTTTCAAACTTCTCGTATCGCCTGTCACTAAACTCACTAAATAACTGTTTCGATTACACAAGTACTCTCGCAAAACCAGATATGAAGTGAAGAGTTTAGTGAAGTAGCTTTTTTTTTACATCAGCGTTTAAACACATTATCTTAATAAATTTTGCTACGATATCACGTCAGACTCGAAGGAACGCGGAATTGTTGCATTGAAAGCAGATTTACATAGGCCTGAAGGGGGAAGAGCGTATCTATTCGGTCGACAATATTTTTCTCAAGCGATTATCATTTACATAATCTTCTTATCGGACACTGATATGTGTCATCAATGTTTGAGATAAGGCTGGTTTGAAATAGAGTCAACTTTGACTCAATCTTTACAGAAAATGTTGCTTTCCTGGCCGAAACCGACAATGACTTGTAAACAGCCAATAAACGATTGTTTACTGTGGCCTTTTACCAACAGTAACGCCAGCGGTATTAGAGTAAGCTAATCTCAGTGAGTCATTGGAGATTCTTCGTTAAATGATACTTAAGTAGTTATCGTTTATGGATAGTTCATATGTGGTGTTTTCAATTTGTAAATTAACTAGAATTTCCTTGATTTGTGTAGAGAAACGTATGCAAATATTTTTTCGATGGAGGAAGCCGGTAAAAAAAGGGCAAGTGGAAAAACAGGGAAGGTCACAAAACAGGCTTATAGAGAAAATTAAGTTAGTAAAGAAATAAGGTTCAATGAATTTAATTTTCTAATATAAATTACTTCTTAAATAATTTCTTACTTCACCTTGACGACAGAAGCTTGCGCTTACTTAGGCAAAGAGTAAGGACATTCCGTATTTTGTTCCAGGAGAGGGCGGATATTTCCTGTTTTTAAACAGTATATTAAATCTTTAACCTTGTCGTACGGAGGTATTTGAATTTTATAACCATTTGTGATTCGACAGTTCTGTATTTCCAGTTGCCATCAGCAAAATATGTTATAAATCGCGAAATCACGAAAAATGGACATTCTCAGTTTTACCCCTTACCCTTCAAATATTGTTCATTGACACTATTTTTTATGCTTGTTATGGAATATTCTTTTTTGTTAATTATAAAGATTTACATTAACCTTGGAGGTCGATTCTAATCAATTTTAATGCGGTACAATAGCAAATTTGTTCGTTTATTATAGTTTATGTATATTTCGAAAATGTTAATCAACCTAAGAATAATTTATTAAATGAGTGATTAATAATTACGAACGAATAACGAAAGTAATTATTTAAGTGAAACGGTGTAATTGATGAATGAGCATTATTTGCTGGATTTACGCTTATCGTAAGTTATTTTACAGGTGAGCTTAGAGAAATAATACACATCAATAATGATTACATCATAATTGTAGATAATAGTTTATGGGACAATAAAATAAGCCAGTTTGTTGTTAAAAAATAGATGGAAGCTGATTAAGACATATAACCTGTATTATAAAAACTCATCTAAAATTATAATCTTTGTAATAAACATTACTTAGGAGTTATGGCAAAGGCCATACTTCATAAATGTTGATTTAGAAGTATGAATTTCATTATTAAAGGTACACTTAAATGTTACGAGAGTAGGTATTCATATTCAAAAAAATAAAAAGTAAAGCCAAGTAATTTTACTTTACAAAGTTTTGTCCAATGAATGTTTCAGCTACCCATTTAGTGCAGGTTCTTAATCTCTACATAAATTAATTTTAGAAAAAAATTGTAGCCTCAACATTTTTACAGTAATTTACGACATTTACCATTTAAATTATTCTCATCTACAATGTATACGATGTTAATGGTCCAAAAGAAAATGCAATAAAAATCGACTTATGTAACATGTAAATAATCTGTCAAGATGTTTGGTGGTATTTACTTTCTTCATTTTTACTAACACATTGCATTACTGTGATTCATGCAGTAAATTATTAATTTATAAAATGATATTCTTTTTTATAAATTGTGAAGTACAAACGTAATCAGTGCAGCAAAATACGATAGCAATTTTCTCGTTTATTTTAATTTATGTACGTGTTGATAATACTAATCGAAGGAAGAATAATTGATTAAATGAATTACTGATAACACGTGCGAATAACAGAAATTACAGATTAATTAAAAAAATTGAATTATCCTGGTTTATTTCATTAAATAATTTTTGAAATTCATACTTCTCACGAATCTCCGTGGAACCAGGTTTAAAAAAAATGATGCAATGAATAAATGGCGCCACAATTGAAAAGACTTATACTGTAATAAAAGGGCTGACTCTTTACGAAAACAGGTTGAAATTACAGAATGTTTTATCGGCACAAAATGTGTTGTTGTTTGAGAAATTTGAATTTACCACGTCTATTAAATTAATTTAACTCTTTTTTTATATGCAAAAGACAGATTTCTTTTTTTAATTGCTACATTATTCAATACAGTCTCCTTGTTAACCTGTACAAGCTTAAAACTTAATACTAAGTAATTTTTTATTTATTTATGCAAGGTGAAACGTATAAATAAGAAGAAACGATAATTCACTGAAAAATGTCACAAAATAAATCGTAAACAATAAATACAATGATAGATGCAATCCATGTATACAAATCTATGGAGATCGCTGTGTATTAGGACGTTTCTGCAGATATGTGTACACTTTAATATACTCGGAGCCACCTTTTTGTAAAAACAGTGGCTTCGACAAATCGAAAACAGTGTACTCCAGATTTTGGTTTATTTCTGGACGAGAAATCACTTGCCCCTCGTGCCAGTTATGTAGGTATACTACATCCTGTATAATTATAGTCAATTAGCAGCCGATACGATGACAAGTAGACCTGTTACAGACTTTATAAGCATCTAATTATGTTTTCGTCGATGATTAAGTTTTATTATTTGATAATTAAAAACGGTTACGCGGTTTGAAAGCGTGATCGATTGTTTGTAATCCTGATAGATATGTATCGAGTAATTACCGATAAGGCTTATCGAGAGGTTTTATCATTTTGCTTTCAGAGATTGGAGAAAAATAACGATGCAATGCGACAGGTGCGTTAATTAAACCTTTTGTGAGGACACATTAATCTGTAGGAAATACCGTTTGATTTCTAGGGTCTCAGATAAATGTTGGCAAGGAAATACTGTTTACGTCTATGCTCATATATCGAGTATGTATTAATATTGAATTGTGACAATAGCTGGAAAAATAATGATAATAAGATGACGAAGGAGAAGTAGGAGGAAAACGAATGGCATAAGACGAAGAAAAAGAGGAAGAAAGGAAGAAGAAAAGAAGGAAAAAAGAAGAAAGGAAGGAGAAAAAGAAGAGAAAAAGGAAGAAAAGAAGAAGAAAAAGAGGGAAAAAAGAAGAAAAAGAGGAAAAAGGAAGAAAAAGGAGAAAAAACGAAGAAGAGAAAGTGGAAGAAAAGAAGAAGAAGAAGGAGAATGTGAGCAATCAGCAAGAAGAAGGAGAGGGCGAGGAGAGGAAGCAGAGATGAGTAATGGGAAACAGAAGAAATAGAAGAAGAGAGAAAAATAAGTAAAGAAGAAGGAAAGGGAGATGAAGGAGGCCATTGAAAATATGAATCACTTAGTTATCAAAATAAATGTTAAAATGCCTCCCAACTGACAATGTTAAAGTGAAAATTTCAAGTTCTTGTTTAATATGTGCTACCTTGCCAAGTTTGTAAAAAATAAATTCATAAGGGATTAAAGCATTGCAGCATAATTACTGATAATTTACAATTTTTATAATAATTATTGCAATTAATAATAACACATATAAAAATAATTTAGAGAAACAGATTTCTGAACCTATTTTCGCCTGATACTTTTCTTGTAATATTATTTTTTCAATTATCCATGTATATTAACACATTACAGCTATGAACAGAAATGATTTATTGAGTCTATTGGCACACATCGCAATGATAATAAGTGTTTAAAAATCTGCACTCGCTACATCTTTCCTTCTTTACAATATACGGAGACAATATACCTTTCTTTTTTATAGTGTTCTGTAAATTCGTGACGATAATTATTCATATTTGTACAAGGTGATACACAAATTTATGTTAATAAATTTCTTAAAACTATTTCTTGGTGGGCTTACACGTTAAAATATACGAAAATACGTAATAGATATTTAATGCTCCTAACAATAAAAAACGAAGGAGTCAAGCTATTATCGGTGCAGCTTGATCATTTCTTTTAACGTCTTATAACTCAGAAACTATGGTGCATACAAACTTTGTCCATATAACAATTTTTTTGTACTTCGTGGATTCACTTTCAGCAATATTATTATGCTTTTATAAATCACTACATAACGTAACAGATGATTTCTCATTAAAAACAGGTCCAGACTATGGAATAACATTTTTTTTTTTAATATGAGCTTTGTTATCTAGAATATTTTAATTTTATCATGTTTTGTAATATGTTCCATATTCTATATTTTTCACCCTTTTTTCTTTAGTAACGACAATAAAAATATCTACGTTCGTTTTTAAATAATTTAAAGCAAGTTCTCGAAAAAGGTTTTTAAGGAGTCACGTACGAAAATTCTTACGTTATTTATTATTTATATTAAGATAAAAGGTGCGCGAGAGTCTAATTCGGTGTGGTGTTGGAGAACGTTTGGACAATCGATACGATGGGCATTCTTCGGGGTTATCAACTGACCTCTTCGTTTATAAACTTTATTATAAGCAACCTTCAGTTCGCCATGCGCTTAAAACGTGTCACGATTTGTCAATTGGCGGCTGCTTTTACACTTTTTACGAACTTTTGTTTTTCTCTTTCTTTGAGAAGATTAAATGTATTGGGGTTTTTCTAACTACGAAGAGATTGAAAATAATTCATTTTAATGGAACGATTTAATCTACTACGCAAATTCTGTTTTATTCGTCGCACGCTGACGTTAAAGTAACAGCTTTCTCCCTTCTAATACTTTAGAAATTTTTAAATGTCTAAATTTGTAATATGTGTCGGTACTTAAAGGTGCCTAGCTTAATATGTAGTAAATTATAAGAACAATTGAATGTTTAAGTACTAATCTTCAGGTGAACATTATTGTTATATAAATAAATTTTTTTTCATATAACAATTTATAATACAAATCAACATTAGATTTCTATTTGTGTACACTCACTGCTCGGTGTACCAATACTCATCTATTTGTGTTGCACAAGATAATATTTAAGAACTTTATCAGTCTTACGCAATTTGAAACAATATTATGACGTTCCTACAACTTTCTGAACCGTAAAGTTTCTATCAATAATTTTCTACGTTCCACTTGTCACACTTCTGTAACTGACTTTAGTTTATCTCCTGCTATAATATTTTGTTTCTACTCACGCGCTTCGATGCTTAATAATGTTTCAGGAAAAACCACCGAATCATCTTTTAATGGAAAAGTTGCCACAGATCGCATGTATAGATGAATGATCTGATGACGAATCATATGTGTGTTAAGCATAAACATTTTTAACGAACTGAAACCATTACATGACTATATACGATATAAGACTTTGGAATTTTAATCTGGTGTGTATCTACCACTACAGCATCTTTTTCATTCATAAGGAAAAGTGTTGCATACTTATAATTAATATAATAATTAAAGAATGTGTAATGTTATTTGTAGTGTGACCTCAGAATTGTTAATAAGAAAATATAATGAAAAACAAAACAGAGGTAAGAAATGAAAGGCTTAATAGTTGTAAGTTCAGTATATTGTGAAAATTAACAACAGTAATATGTGACACATTTGGTAACCATTTTTAAATGATGTACTTTGCAAATCTGGAGCTGCCCGTGACTTGCAGCAGGGTAATGAGTGCTGGTTCAAAATTTCTAATAAATCGCTCATGTTTTTTCACGTAGGTATATCACACGTGATAATTCAAAAACTGTCAAAAAGGGAGCTGCACCCCTCCTGTTGCTAAATCCTCAATTAGTATAATGCGACGAACAAATTTTATCTAACTCTATTATCACTTACAAAATATCAAAATGCAATACACAGAGTTATAAAAATCAATCAAGGTTACTCTCTGCCGCGTTTTATAATCCAATTGATTTTATCGAGGAAAAATTATCGAGAATTTGATATGACAGTCTTACATGTAGGTACATTATTTCATTTTATATATATACTTTTAAGATACTGACAAGGTCATACATTTATATTTTCAGAATGATATACTTATTCAAATTTTATCTTCAGATCGAAATGATATCATTCTGCAGTCAGATATTTTTCAATTTTATTCAACTTCAATGTATAATCAACATTAATCAAGAACATATTTCTTATTTACTGAATATATAAAGTGTATACATAAAAATAATTGCGTGAATATTAGGGTTTGCCGATTTTAAAATCGATTTTTATTTATAAATTTGTAAAATTCGAAAACCGGTTTTGTATACTAGAATTAATATACAGAAATGAATTAATTATTTAATTAAAAACTTAACATTTTGACTTGAAATCGTCTCGGATACAAGCATATTGTAATAGATAACAGTTTACTGTAAAACTAATCTTCACGAGTTCATATTTTCAAAAAAAAAAAAAAAAAAAAAAAACTAAATAGAATAAAGATTTATAATTTGGTATCACCTTTTAAAAGATTTATATTTTGTAGGCATTTTATTTTTTTTCATACGGTTTCGAATGCAGTATATTTTATTGTGGTATATTTTTGTAAATATAAAATGAACTAAAAAATTGTACGTATTTTTACGGATTTTAGTTATTTTAACTTCTTTTTTATTTACTTGGTTTTGTATAGGTACAGTATAGTTTCCAGAATACAAATATTTATTAACTATTTTAATTATTTTTTGTTTTTGTGAAAATTCGGAAACTGGTTTAACCGATTTTTTGGGGAATAGTGGAAATCGAAAACCGGATTTTTCAAAAGTCAGTGAATCTAGTGAATATGTATTGTCAGAAATGGTCCTTTTAGCTTTTAACTTAACTTTCTAACAACAAACGCGAAACATAATTTTCTAGAAGGTTTTTAGTTGCCTAAATAGTAACATATGAGATGTGAACGAACCGATAATGAGGTCTCCCTTATTGCTAGTATGACGTAGAGTAGGAATAGGTCATTGATGTTTATGCATCTGTTGATTCAAGTTGTGTTTACTATTTTACAATCATTCAGTACGATAGTAAATTAAGAAAAATTCGAATGAACGCATACAATAAAGTGGCTGTGTGTTCGGTATAAAATTCACGACTATATAGCAAGAAACCGGTAGAAAACTACCCCCAAATTTGGATTGATCGATTGAAGCCAGTTTTTTGATTCCCCAGGTCACAAAATTCTGCACTTTTAGTTTCTCAATGTTTTGCAATATAATTTACAGTTTACATTATGCAAATGTACACGCAATAAATTATTAAACGGAAATTAAATTGGAACAAAATTTAAGTTACGATAAATTCAATATTACTTGGACGTCAGAATTGTATCGATAAGAGGCACGCGATACTTTGAAATGCAAGTAATATAGGCAGTTTCCATTATATTTCATATTTTTGTTATGAAATTTTAGCAAAGTCTTCATTCTCGTTAAAACCTATTAAGCACCCTATATAAGCTTACCAAACAAACTCACGTACTACTGTGGCAAAATTTCAAATTGCATATTGATGGCTTAGTGCCACTTTTAGCGTTTTCGAGAAAAACAAGTTTAAAAATGCAATGGTACATAATATTCAGAGGCATTCAAGGACCACAAATATTATTTCTGACAAATTTATAAAGTAGATATAAATGTGATTTTTATACCCTGTGAAGAAACAAGGAATAATTATTTTTTGCATATAAAAACTCAAATCTCACAAAAAGTGGACATAGAATATTTCTGCACTAAGCCAACGATATAATCTGTGATGAGAAACGCCTATCTTCCCAAACTTGACGGTACTATACATTTCTTTTTATGTGCAACATTGTTGTAATTCCAACCAAGGACTGTTCTGTCAAATCTTTTATCTCAAATAAAATCCGTTTAGCCTTTATCAAAATTCGCCAAGATTTTTATCTATTTCGATTTGAAATATACAGTCTCTAATCCCGCGGTTGGAGGGCGTTGCGCGCGCCGCTTTACCCCCACCACCCGCTCCTACTGTTCACGCTATCAGCACGCGTTACCCTTTCCAGCCGAGCGAGTAGCGAGCCAGGACACTGCTGTGGTGTTTTGGTGTTCAGTCGTTCAGCGACCTACGACGCGGAATGGTCGGAGTAATTTGTTAAATGTTGTCGTTCGCATCGATCAGCCGTGCCACGGTGACAGAAGCATGACAGCCGCGTGAACGGTATTGTCTGTGACTGTGTTGTTCCTGTGCACACGCCAGCATCGTTGCGCGCCGAGTCACCGTCAACGAATTCGATTCGACCAGAGACAGCGAGATGCGGTTCGACGATCACCTCTTCGAGGTTCTCGGTGAGTCCAGATATTATTATTTTACTTCCACGGAATAATTAGGATAACTGTGATCATGATAGTGATCACGGTGATTCTTTGCTTACTTATTGTAATTTATGGGCGGTTGTACAAATAATTTATATCGAATTTTAAATAAAATTAAAAGAACTCTTTCTTGCCGATACTGATTATGGTAATACGTTAATTATTCTCTACGTGGCGCAGATTGCTCAAATCATTTTTGTCGGAGTTTGAATTTCAAAAAATTACTCCCCTCTATTGGTAATACAGATTTAGTCTACCGTGTACAGGTGATTGAAATTTTTTTTTAAATTTTTAGAGATTCTTATGTTTGTATAATCAATATTAGGGTGGCACTTAAAATCCAACTTTGAAAATATTTTTTTCTCTATACTGAAAAACGGGCCTGGTTAATAAATACCACATTATTTACTGATAAGGGTGAACACATTGACACGGTGCCCCGTGAAAAAGTATAAAAAAAATTATGGGGTGAAATAAGCACCACTCCAATCTATATATTCTTTTCCATTTTCTTTTATTACCGTAAACTGGGGTGAATTTGCCCGCCCGGGGTGACATTGCCCACTTTTCGGAAAGACTTTATTTTATTTTATTGTGAAGTAATTAGAACATATCGTGTTTTGTAATCGATAGCAATAATTTCTCCAAGGTCAAACGAAAAAAAAAATTAGCGAATTCAATCATATGGTAATTTCTCAGTCAGAGTAAAAAAGTGGGCAATGTCACCCCGGCGGGCAAAGTCACCCCAGTTTACGGTACTTCTTTGTTATTAGAACCTCTAACAAATTAGGGGACAATATGTAAACCACACAAATTGCTTTTGCAAACTGTAAAAAGTATAAATTTTAGCACACCGGAATACAAAGCGAAACATTTTTTGATTTGCAAATATACATCGACATTATATTTTCGAATTTCAACGAAGAAAAACTTGTTTCATTAAAAATTATTTTATTCTGTCCTTGAAAGCACTTTTTGCATCAGGCCATTAGTTATGCAACTTAGTGTCAAATCTTATCTGTGTATATTAGATAACACAACATTAATTTCTGCATAAATGGTAGAAAAGTCAAGTTTAAAATTCTTTTATTATAAACTGTGCATTGAAGTTTGTAATGACACTACGAGAAGCTGTATAACCAACAGTGAGCTAATAAATGGCTGGTTTGAAGTTTTCAATTTGCGCCACCCCCTCGAAAATTTTTCTAATTTCCCCGAAAAGCGTATACAGTTACAAATATATGGAATGACAGTGATATTTTTCGGAGTAGGAAAGAAAGGAGTTAATGGGTAGTTCTTTCTGGTAGCCAGCAAGTAGTAATGTCTCGACCAATGGCGCAGCCACATAGGAGGCCAAGAGGCCCTGACACCCCCCGAAAAGAAAGGGCTTTGTAAAAAGAAACGAAAACTGGAGTTAATTCATTAAATAAGTTTTTATAATCATCTAACGAATCGTAACGAATTTGCATTAAAAATATTTTTATCCGTTCAACTCGGCTCGCCTCGAGATTAAATCCTGAGAGCGCCACTGGTTTCGACAATAGATCACTTGCCTAGAAATTACAAAAAAAAAAAGAAATGTCGTTAATGTATAGCTCTAGGTTTGGGAGCAGAAAGTGTTTCGTGAAAACAGCAGAAACAAAGACAACGAAATGATAGCTTTAATTTCTATTTTTACGAAAAAGGGGAAGTGAGAAATTGAAAGAAACGAATTTATCGTAGCCTGAAACAGAAAACACTGTAGATAACGAGGATAATGCTATTAACGCTACGTATAAGGATGATGTAAATTTCGCTGTGCAATAAAATATCAGTATTCAAGTAAAAGCATGCGGTGTTGAAATGTAAATCGAGCCCAGGAATGAGAATCGTTTCCAGGAATTTGAATATGCACATTTTCTAACGAACGTCCTAAAAAATTCCGGTTGATAAGAAAGAATGACTTTTTACGAAAAACTTTATTTCGAAATTTTGAGGACGGTATCTTGAGACTGAAAGATTCAAAAATAGAATTTTACCGTTCCTGCCGATTGTTATTGATTAATAAATTTCAAGTTATTGCAATTAACTGATTGGTAGCGTTAGAAATAGTGCACAGGAAAATGTAAAGTAATGTTTTAAATAATTCATGCAGAAAGATACGCCTAATTGAAATGCAAATGCAAATGAATACATGTACATTCTTCAGTTATTAAGATGCTTGAACCATAATAATGCTAACGTCACGTAATGTGCAGCTTAAAATTGGCTGTTGTGATTATTACGGAAGTTGTTTATGTCACTGTACTATCGAGAACAAAAGTGGCAATTATTTAATTTGTATCTGAGAATTGTTTATAGAAGGAATGAATTCAAAGAACAATTAGCGTGTAAACTATTATAAATAATCTAGCACGTCATGTAAATGACAAACTGGTTACGAGTTGTTAAGCTATTTGGTACAATTAATTATATTAGTAATTCATTACTTGGAAAGCAGTGGCAATACCTCGTTAATATAATTCAATATAATTCTAACGCATAAAGGTTGAAAATTCAACATGTGTAGGGAACAATAGAAGACATAAAAATCTAATTACTTTTCTCAAATCGTAATATCTCATTTAATTGTATTAATAGGGAACTCAGTATGTGACGTTTATGCGAATTTACAAAGCAATAACTGAAAAATAAAATGTAATTTAAAACGAAAGTTGTATAATAATTGTTTAATAAAAAATGCAACACTGAGTCAAATGATAATAAATACATAGAAATTAGTATCAAAGCAATGGAAACAGTATTATAGTGGCATTAACACTTTATTAAATATTTTTTTTATTTCTTTTTAAAATTGTGAATAAAATTCAGATAGGAACCGAAACAGTGGAATGACTTTCGTTACTATTATTCATAAAACTGTTAAAGTGGGTCGTACAGTAAATAATGTGAGACTTGTAAAAAATTATTAAACTAAAAGTGTACGTAGATTGTGCAACCCATGTAAATTGTTCCTTCACTAAAGGTCTGAAGTAACTTCGAAATTAATTAGAGCTAAATCCGTATTATCTACGCGAGTTTTGTAAGAACAGTGATTAAGCACGATCGTACCATGGAAAATAAAATTTTCGCCTGAAAACGCAGACATGATTTTATTATGAAATTTTTACGTCCTAGAAACAATTTGAATAATAATTCCAAGGAAAAATTTTCTGATAACAACACACTATTAATCTTTTCAGTTATTTCTGTAAAAGTATTTATTCCAGAAACCTCATTTATTCTCCGTACTAGGTATTTTGAAAAATATGTTCAATGATAAAAACTTTCCTCGATTTAATGTTGAAATGGGAATTGTCTCGTAAAATAAGGGTTTCCAAATTCTTAGTTACATTGTAGGTAATTGAATTTGGTTGTAAATTTTAAAATTGTAAATTGAAAATAAAATTAAATAAAAAATATTCTTTAGTGAGGCTTACAATTTACAATATTTTTCCATATTTTTTGCTGGAATTTTTGGCAACGTACATGGTGTGTCGGATGTTAATAATTGCTATAGTATTATATAGATTACGAAGCAGTACATACATACAATCTTTTTAAGTGACAGTAATAATTTTTGCCATTTCAAACGATTTTCTTTATACAGTGATTTGAAGTAACTATTATTTTTAGGTAACAATAGTGAATTTTATAGTCTTCTTAACTCTTTGTACGGTACTATCAACGTCGAGAAAAGAGCAGTAGTTTCATTTGAAGTATAAAGTACGATTCTGTAGTAGAACACGAAACAAGAGAAACGTATTAAATTTCAAAACGTATCAAAATATTTGACAACACTTCGATTAATTTGTATGACACTTGTGTATCTGGAAAAACTAGCAAACTTACCTCGAGAAAAAAAAACAACTTGTAAATATTGCAAAATGGAGTGTGTAGAATCTGCAACATGCCAAATGGTTTATCAGAATCAATAAAAGGGCCCATTTTTTACTCCAAAGTTTTTAAAATGTGGGAGGAAGTGTTATATTTTTTTACCACAATCGAAAAGGAAACTATTCTGCCTTCAACACGTATGAACCCTCCGTTGACACTCTGGGTGTGAGCCACTCATAAGCTGATTCTGATGCTCTGTACCTTCTACATGCAACTTTGCAAAATAAATACCTTGTTTCCAAAGCCCAATATTACAAACTATTTTTTTCTCAAGATATTATATCTGAGCAACAACTCTGCAGATTTTTAACTTCTAATATTGAAATTTGTAAAAATCACAATTTTTTGAAGATTTTCTTCGTGTTTTCTCGAAAATTTCAGTAAAAAAAACTATTGAAATACATTCTAGAGACCTTGAAATTGCCCCATGTTTTTTTTCATAACGATTGGATTCTTTAGATGAGAATGGTCATCGCTCAAAAATTATTCTGGGTGTGAGACACCCAGGTATGTCGAGGTTTGATTAAAAAAAGAGGTATGTCACCGAAGGGTTAATAAATTTGTTGCATCCACTATTTGCAAATCTTGTTTTACAAGGTGTAATGATATGTGGGGTCCACATGCGGGATGAGTTCAGTGCTTAAAAATAATGAAATAAGTTTATGTGAAAATTGGTACCATCTCGCACTATTTGTAAGTTATAGCGAATTTTGTGTTACAAATCCAGTTTTTGTTATTGTCAGAAACTTATAGGCGCATTTTGCATGATAAATCTAACCGGAAACTATTTGTTTTGAAGATACACTTAAGTTTCAGCTTGAATTCTAAAGACCTTTGATTTAGACATTTCTTTGACATGACTAGTACTTTGAACATATTTTTAATTTCTATTCGGCTGTATCGTTTTCCAAACAGCACTGCCTCTACCAAGCGAATATATTCGACATACTAATCGTGAGCCAGAGAAGTGTTTTCTGTGAAAAGTTCCTTACAATTCCAGAAATTTAAAAAGCGGCTTCACAAGTGGTTGTGATTTTGAAAAAAAAACTGAAAAGAATATCTACAAGGGCGTCCGTAGACTTTTTTTCAGAAGGGGGCAATTTTGGGGTGATGAAAAATATAGAAATGAAAAAAGGGGAGCCCGCTTGCTTTTTCGAACTCATTTTGTAGTTTCTAAAAATAAGCGATTTCTTAAAAACGAGGACGCTCGTGACTATGTATACTTTTCTTTTTTTCTCTTCCATTATATAGATTAATTATTATAGACAGCCTCTTACTTTGTTACGTGCTTCGTTGTAACTAAAGGGTACACGCCGTTAAATAAATAAATAAATAAAAAATGTAAGAGACGATGAGAATAAACAAATCGTGGAATATGAGCCACTTTATCATTTATTTAAAAATATTTTTTATAAAAACACAATAGTCGATGTATAAACGTCCTAAACTACCAAGATCAGAGACTAAGTAGTTTCCCAATCCAGCAGCAGGACAATTTTTTCCTATTTTTTAAACGTTTGTTGTTATCCTTTAGCAAGGCTATCGTTTCCAATATAATTGTTAATTAAAAAATTTCTAAGCGCTGCAATCATCCCTGAAATGTGCTCCACAGGGTATATATGTTATACCTCGCACACGATTGAATGCGCCGAGTTTTTCTGTGCATTTAAACGCAGGTTTGCATTGAAATTCTTATTCAAGTATAATGATCGTCCTGTGAGTAGATACCCGGCCAGCACATAAAGTGATTCATTTACGATCTCATTGTCTCTCTCGCCGGCAGAAACGACTTGATTCCTTTCTGTTTATCGTAAACTGACTCATTTGCCAGCCTACTGGCTTTGTTACACTTTTCTTTACCCCTCCCCCTCCCCTCTTCTTCTCTCTTTTCACTCTCGTGCTCCTTCTCCCCCCTAGCTCTGATGTCCCATAGATGGAAATATGCCTTGTCGCGGCGCGACACAAAATTAATTGAAATCCTTTGTCACTCGAACTGACCAATCCGGAAAGAATGCCTCGTCGAAAATTGTACTCCTTTTCACCTGCGTGGCTGCGATTGCCTCATTAGCTTGATGATTGCCGAGACTTGTCCATAGTAAAAAATTAAACCCGTTGATGGAAAGTTTCCGTGCCTCGGGACGTTTGTAATTTTTAGGTAAACAAGGGAAAAGTTTGTAATATCGACGGGAGAGTGAATTATGTTCAGTCCGCGAGATTATTTAAGAGGCTGTTGAGTATTTATTTATTCGGTTATATGCAATTCAAATGGTCCATTCCATGTGCAGTGCCGTTTACTTGTTGGTATTTAAATAATTATTGATAATTACACTGTTCCAAATAATTAGAATAAAGCTGCTGGGAATTCCACTTAAGTTTCGCTAATACCTAAATATTAATAAAAAAAAATAATTAATAATTTTCTTCTTTCAGAATATAGTAGTTATTTTATAAAGATATATTGCTCAAGAATGGACCGTTTATTTAATCGAGAATTGTGCGTTTACAAAGTTGCCTTTCGTTGCTAAAAAGGTCACTAAATTTTGTCACTTGCCCTCATTTATTTTTAGGAGTAGCAAGGAATACCCCTGAAAGTGCGTACTGTTCAAACTATCGACCAATACCTGCAATTTCAGTTACGACTCATTCAAAACTTGTTTCAAGTTTTAAGTCCCTTGAAGATGAAGTATTTTAATAAATTGTGAAAGTTTTAATATGTTGCATAGGAAGTGATGTAACTTGGGGTACAACGGAAATGGTGGGTGGTCCCCATCCTCATCTAGGATTAGTGAGAATATCATATCAAGTTTCCCTGTACAAAATGTACAAAATTAGCTTTAACAGCACCCTGGATTTAGTTCAGCACTTTATCAGTCTCGAATATGTTACAAATTAAATAACTAGGTAATGTTATATTTAAATACATTTGAAGGTTGCATTTTCTAAAATTTCTCCGGAAATCGAACATTTTTCCGAATTGTACAGATATGGTAATCCCCATTAATTTTAAGAAATCACAGAGTACTGTACTTGAAGATTTCTTATTTTACGTATTAATAAGTTTATTCTCTTACGTAAGTCGTTTATTCTAGTTTATGAAACCAGATATAAAAAATGATCTGGACGTGACAGCTAAGGAATTTATATTTATTAAATTTTTGGTCAAATCGAAGGGGAGGTGTTTTCTCTATCGACTTCGCTTACACCCCTCGGTTTCCGTTGAAGTCCCCATCCTCGAACTAGATTTTTACTACCGGTTTCTTTTCTTCAAAATCTCGAATTTTGAAGCCATTTTTTCGAGTTCGAAGTTAATAAAAATGGTAACAATCGATTCGTGGGGCAGTGAACACCTTAGAGATTTAAAATTGTCCTTTCTTGGTCGAAACTAACACTGGGCTGGAGGGAGGGGGTAATTTGAACGTTTCTTAAGTTAATGTAAACGTAGATTATTAGGATTGTTATCAGGATTTATCGTGGCATTGCCATTGTTTATATGATGAACACGAACACAGTAGCAGTAGCGAGACCTGTTCCGTCGATAGTTGAGTGCAAGCGTACCCAGATAATGCTTGAACTTAATTTCCTCCAATAAGGAAGCATCCTATGAAAAAAATGATATTACTTTTATACAAGAAATCGATTCCTCTTCGAGTGTGCTACTAATTGAACGCATCGGCGTAAGTTTTTGCTTGCTGAAAATTTTGGGGATTATCGTGACTGTTTCGAAATAGAGTGTATTTATGTCATAATGTATTCAGAATCACGAAAATATGTTACTCAAGTGAATTCTGTATATGTAGTAGACTGAGAATAGAAGTTAACTTCTCAGTAACAAGTCTGTTAGACTGAGATCACGAAGGTCGTGACTCAATAACCAGCTGAATTTTTTACTTGGTTAAGTGTAACGAAACAAAGTACCTATTCAGAAAATGTTTATTTAGTTTGGGAAATACCCTAAGGGAAAATTAATGGTTATCTAACGATGCCTTTTCAATTTCGAAATATTTCACTCTCATCACCCTTTCAATGACATATCATTTTTTGTTGTTGTAAAACTCGATTTAGAAGCCACTCGTTATGTTAATGAGAAACAAAAGCAACTTTATTTAAATACTTTTTATAAAAAAACAAATGGTACCTGTCGTCAAAAAATTACAAATTTTCCCTAGAAAAATGATTACGAAGGAATAACCTCGGATTAAATGTTTTTTTATCTGCTACATACAAAATTTTTAAAACAAATCTGTTAATCGTAGCTATGAAATGGAATTTTTATATTTCTTGACCTGGATTATCTTCAATCGTCATTCAACCTACCACAGAAGCTGGAATTTTTTCACGATAAAATGTCAACTTGTACAAAAAATTATATTATCAACACTAAAGTGGTCTAGGAATGTAGTTTTTTACTACCAGAACGTAAATTAAGTTATAAATAATTTATGTGCTTGACAGTTACGCGGAATGACGGGATAATGTTAAAGCGTTAGTATTTTTCTGCACAGAAGCATGCGCTTCTTATTACGATATGAATCACATCACTGTTTCATGTCCAATCTCAGGTTTCTTTGGTCTTGACGCAAATCGGTTGATGCAAAGATGCTACTGAACGATTCGAAATGTCATTCGAGTGCGCTCTGACGTAATATCCTGCGATTTTCGTTTCCCGCAATCTCGCGACGGGATTCAGTTTATTATTATTACAATGCAAACGAGCAAAGCTATTGAATTCATGTTTGATTTGATATAATTTTAATCTCACTTTGACGTAAACTGGATCGAACTGCGAGTCGAAGAAATGGTTTAAATGGTAAAAAAGTCTAAGAAACTTTAATTACGCTCGAAAGTGTGAGAAAAATAGATAGTTTTTATGAATTCTTTTCCATTCAAAATAACCGTTCTACATAATTCTGGTTCTGTACGTATATTTATTAATATTTTACTAACACTTTCACGCGGTTACATTGAAAAGTGACAAATATTTGCTATGTTAGGGGTGCTTATGCGCGATCACATTAAAAAATTCCTTCGTCACGGGTTAGAAATACAAAAAGTCACTTTTATTCTATTCAGTAAACTTGCCTTTATCGCCCCTACGTCAGTCGTCCATTAATATTGAAGATAAAAAAAAACGGTCACCCATTGAAGGAGAAAATTTCATTTTTAACCAAATTGTTTCACTTTGATCTGTATAAAACATGAAACTACTGCGGATATTTTTATAATTCCAGTGGAGACACAGTGGGGATCAGTGGCGCACTCAAAATTTTATTTTTGGGAGGAGCAGAATTGAGCGGATAAAAATATTTTTAATGCAAATTCAATAAAACTTATTAGGCGACGATAAAAATTTATTTAAGGAATAAAATCCAGTTTTCCTTACTTTTTGCAAAGCCCCTTCTTTAATTTTTACCTGACTTTTGTGATTAGTTACTCCACTTCTGAGACTTGTGAGTTCCAGAGAATATAGTATTTTCGTGGAATCTTGAAAAAAATATAGTATTTTCAGAGAAATTTAGGAAAATAACAACTACAGATTCATTGTTTTATTTTACTTATTTTTCCAAGTACATTTGTTGTTAGATTGTGCTTTTAGTATCAAGGAATTATTTTTCACAAAGAAACTATAAGAGTCTTGGCATTCTATGTTCGTATTAATATAAATTAATAGCTAATTTTTTATTAATCTAATTGTAGCTTTATTTCTTTCTTGGCGCTATTTAATATTCATATAAGAACAACTTATTTGTTAGGCATCGACAGCTAACCTAAGCTGGCCATACATAGTGTCGCGTGACGTTGATAGCTAAGGGTGCATCCTGAGCACTGAGACTCGCTGCAATTAGGTTAGTTTAGTTACGTTGATAATTACATTTATTTAAGTAACTATGAAGTGAAAATATATTATTTTGCGTATCTACAATATATTGCTTCAACAGTATATAAAGTAAATCCGGGGGTGTCGGTACACCTAACGTAATATGGCTATTAAAACTAATACTAATATTACTTATTTTATCAGCGAAAACAACATAATATGTTCAGAATTTTATGCTGATTCAGAAAAACTTCTGTAGTCAACATCGGGTTGACTACAGAAGTCATGACTCCTGTAGTCAACATCGGGTTGACTATATGTAGAAGTCATGACTCCTGACCATCCCTCCCGAGGTGCCGGGAGAAATGGTCCTCGTCGTTGGTCATCTCGTTAGCTTTGAAACGAAGGGATAATATGGCTAAATACTTTTGCTGCATTATTCTTCAATGCCTCTACTATCTTCTTATCCAAAACATGAAACGAAAATGAACTCAGAAGTATATTTTAACCACGATTCTGTACACTACAAGTTTATATAAGAGGTTAAACAATGCCATAACCTCAACTTACCTTATACAACCTACAAATCCAGAAAAACACAGGAGGAAGCAAAATCACGTTATTCATTCAACTGTCAGGCTCCTATACTGAATTCCACTTAGCCCTGATCCGTTCCTCATTTCACGAACTCAATCTGTCTCTCGGTGTCAAATTGACACAGTGGTAAATGATCGATGAAATGACAAGGTAAACAGTTATTTCTCAATATTATTTTATTCAAATTGATGAGTTAACATTTACATATTAGATTTTTCACAACTTTCGCATAAAATAAAACGATGTGCCGGACATACTGCTTGTTTACAAGAATCACAAATAACAGAACAGTATAATTTATCACGGGACAACTGTCAAATTGACACGAGAGACGGATGACGGTTAAGAGTAGACTCGTTCCGCGCAACGATAACTCTGAGGAGGCTGTTGATTGGTAGGAAACCGGCAGAGACAGCGCTACGACCAACCACGTGCCTCAGATCCGTAAGAGCTGCGCAGATCGGTCACAAATCGGTGGGGACGTAGGTCTACTCTTATATGGAATGATATATACAGAAGTAAATTGTTCTGCGCCTTAACGCGCTCTTGCGTATAGAATCTGAAATACAGCAATTGCGTCTACTCTCCTGCCGTACCGACACACCCGGTTTTACCCTAGTACCATTTACCGAAATATAGTACACTACTATATAATATAGTACCGGTGGCAACCCCAGTTGACAAACGGAGTCAAACGAAAGAATCAACCCCTCAACTTCGCGGAGTCTCCGGCCTCCCACTCCGAGACTCTCCGATGACTTGAGTTATACCCACTCTTAGGGTTCACGTAGACTCAAGCCATCCCCACTCCCGGCTCGCGAGCCGAGCGCAAAACGCGTCAGCTGCTCGCCAGTCGTCTCCGCGACGTTGGTAAGGAGGTAATATTGTACATGTATATTTTCTTCTCGGGCGACGGTGCTTTCATACCTAACCACCATCCCTCGTCTATGAGCTCCCATTCACCCCCTCGGTGCTCGCTATTCGCGCATCCGTGTCTCGTGACCGTAGAGCAACAATGTGCCACTGACGCTCCGCGTAATTACGCAATTAATCCCGCGACGCGTTGCAGCGTAATTCGCCGCGCACTGTCCTGGTGATAAGAACGATAATGGAGGCTACCTGCGAAGAGCTCTTTCTGCGAGCGATCGGGAGGATCGGTGGACACCGGGCGATTGCGAACCAGCACGCCTGATCCGCGGCTACCCATCGTGTCTGTTGCCGAAATGGGACTGGCAGGTAAATGTGTTTACTCGACGACGGCAGCGCTCTTCCCTTTTGTTTTTTGTTCCTCGACCCTCTCCTATGGTCCCGTGGGTATTCGCTGGTCGCTGTGTAGATCACCACGGCCATGTAACAATAATAAAGCGGCGATAGATAAGCTTGTTATCGTTCTCTTTTCTTCGAGCATTATCGAGGAACGCTCGATCGTTCGTTAGAGCGTGCTCGCCTCCGTCTCGATGTCATCGCGAGCTACGAGACGTTGATTTTCGAACGTTTCGTTTTAGTCGTTGCTCGTTTTTTCTTCCTTGTTTTGCTTAAATTCCGGGAGATTTTCCGTCGATCTCGAGACCGGACAGATACGGACTGTTTATGCGGATAGACGTGAGTTTCCATCGTTTTTTTATTCCCACGTTATCTCCGGCTCTCCCCTCTCCTTGCTGTTGCCCCCCACTCTGACCGTCCAGCGAGTTAGCGGGACGGTTTAAATTGCTTTAAAATTAAATGGAGCTTCGACGGTGGCTTACTGGATAGTGACTTTCAGTTGGATGCTTTTTTCTTTTATTGAAATCCAAGTGGAACTGATATGCGGGATCTATTTATAGGACTCGAAACGTTCGATTTGTAGAATGAGACGACTGGACTGATCCGCCTTTGCTTGTGGAATCTTTCCGCAATATAGTGCTCGTAATGATAATGAAATATCGTGTAGTTTTGTTAACGCTAGAACTAACAACAGTAATCAATGCATACGTATTTGTACCAAACTAGTCAATATGACTGGTTATTTATAAAATATGTTGTGCAAGGAAAGTAAACCTTTATTGATATTTTTTTTTAATTTTTATAATGTTAAAAAATATATTCATATTTATACTACTTAGAGATACATTTTTTTATATTTAAAAATGGTAAATCTATTATTAGTGAAGACGGGTCTTGCAAATGGTGGTAGACCTTTTTGCATGTATACATTTCCCGCAAATATATTTCTTGCATCTATTGCAAGATATATTAGTCTTATTATTTTTGTAATACCCAATTTGACACCATTTACGTTTATTCGAATTTTGTCTCGTAACTGGTTGCGGTATAGTATACAGGGTGATTGGCTGGAAACGCCTGATCCGCTTGGCAACCGTGACGAGGTCAACCCCCCGTGGTGTCTCTCCGAAGTTATGGCTTTCGACCCTCGAAAGGGTTGGAGTACCCATTAAGAAGAGAGAAATCTTCGAATTCCTCATTTCTCATCAGATCTGTGTGAAAGCGACGCCAATGGATTCCTGGCGTTCCGTCGATTAAAATCATACCAAACATCATGCAAATCGGACTACTTCGACACAAGCTACGGGGTGACGGGCGTAAATGCAGAATTACCCTGTTTCTGTTTCAGAAATAAAATAATTCTTTATTCTTTATCGTATGGATATGGAAGTGTCGCCGCTGCATTCCTCGTGATTTTCCGATGAAAATCATGCCAAATGTCGTGTAAATCGGACTACTTTTACATAAGGAATACAAATAGCTTGTGTCGAAGTAGTCCGATTTGCATGATGTTTGGTATGATTTTAATCGACGGAACGCCAGGAATCCATTGGCGTCGCTTTCACACAGATCTGATGAGAAATGAGGAATTCGAAGATTTCTCTCTTCTTAATGGGTACTCCAACCCTTTCGAGGGTCGAAAGCCATAACTTCGGAGAGACACCACGGGGGGTTGACCTCGTCACGGTTGCCAAGCGGATCAGGCGTTTCCAGCCAATCACCCTGTATATGTAACTTTGAAAAGGGTGGGGGAGAGGGGAAGACAAATTGATAAATTTAATTCTTTAGATATTGTAATAAAAATAATGAAAATAATTGTGAAATGGAAAGTCATAGAGTAGTTTTTTAAAATGAAAATTTAAAACCAGTTGTTTTGACTCATGATGGTAGTAGTAGTAACTGAGTCTGGTGTTTAAACACAATTTTTTATTATCGGCGTTGTGTAAATATTATTATCATTATAACAGATCATATTACAGTAGAGTGTCAATTATCCAAACTGCTTGAGTCCGAGGTGGTTCGGAAATTCGAATTGTTCGGATAATCGAACAGTTGGGAGAATGAAGCATGCATGTACTTTACACAGTTTATAACTATAGGTATTACACATAGAATTAATTATTAATACTTTTGCGTTAATTTATATTACGCAAAAGTCAATCAATCAATCGATACCGCTACACTGGTTCGAAATAGTGGTGGGGATAGTGATGATGCAGCACTGGTTCGGATAATCGACGATTCAGTTAATCGAGTTTCGTATAACTGACGCTCTACTGTATAATGTCTGTTTTATTCGACATACAAAAAGAAAGAAACTTCGCAAAAATCATTTAGTAAGCATGTTAGTTCCGTAAGCTTACATTAACCAAATAAACAGCGTATTTCCAAACGGTTTTAAATATATATTTTTTTTAAAAAAAAGTGAAGATTAAAGATTTCTGTGGCAACCTTGAATATATATCTTCATTGATAATAATTCAAAGCGTTTTTCCGAGCAAAAGAAAAATTTGCAAATATGTTACTCTTCGCAATACATTTGCAATTCAACAGAATTTTACTTTAATGCTTTTTATATCGATTTTAAATAATACATTGGTCTTAATGGATGCATATCTTTAATTTAAATTGATTGTTTGCGATGTGAAATATATTGAGGAAAAATTTATGGGAGTTGTCGAGGAAAACGTCCTAAAATATCTGAGAATGTCGGGAATGCGTGGATTATAGGAATCTATTCTCCGTTGCAGCACTGCAGAAATAGTAATAAAAGGGCCATTTTAAGTCAGACATAAATTTTTAAATTAGGGATGCCGAGTGGTTAAAGATTTTCAAACAAAAAATTGATCGTGAGACGCAATAGGAAGGTCGAATTTTTATTTATTTGTTTCTCAAGTGAGGGAAAATGGCGGACAAATCTTTGTCAACGACTAGCGCCATCTGCCAAACCAATAAATAAGTCTTAAATTACACCTTCGGAAAAAGTTGTGTATTAATGAAAATCATTATGTAAGAGCAATTTATCAAACTGTAATACCTTTTAACGCTCAGCACATCAGATTACGGTATTAATAATGATAGAATCCATTAACCGCTGGATCATAACATTTAGATCAAAATTAACAAGAAAGTAAATGTATACGTGTCTTTTTCATAGTTTCGACAGCTGTTTATTAGTTTCTAAGAATCTTTTGCAAAAAGAATCTTAAAATTAATATGTTGTATTACATCAGTGACCAATAATATATTTTTAATGTCCTCTTTTTATGGTCAAAATATCTTTATATAAATTTTTTGCTTGAGTATGATTTTATGATTTCAAGGGGGTGTGTTTTCTGATACTAAGATACTTCACAGAAAAAGTATGTATGTCGGTATATGTGTCGCATGTATTTAAAAAAACGGCAGCTTTCTTAAGTTCGTTTTTGTTAAATTGGAAACCCGTTGAAAATGAGCTTATCGACTACCGGATATTTGGTAATTTATTTCGAACATTCTTTCATATAACACCAGTACCTATTATGAAAGAATATGATTCATATTATGATGAACTTTGCGATAGATCGGATTTCAAGAAAAAGTAATAAATATAACTTTCACTTTTAAAGCCCTAAATCGCCAAAAAATTATTCTCTATGATAGTATCCAAATTAAATAACACGATCATGAGCCCTGTTGTTAAAATTTTTATGCAGGATTAGTCACTATTACCTGCTAACAAAACATTGTATAATAAATGGAAATATTTGTCTATCAGCAGTGGATTATTTTTCCAATGTTTTCTTTCTGATCTTTCTGCATTTACATAAAGTCACACAGAAACAAGAAAAATACGAAAAATATATATATATATGTATCACTTGTTTTGCTGGATTTGACGCGTTCACTTTTTAAACCGCGTCGTTCCTGTATAAATCTCGATCTTATGTAATCGACCCAGTTTGAGTGGAATTAATGCATCGCGATAAAGATTTAGCGCAACAGCAGTGACAAAGTTATAACGATGTCTGCATGTTAATAATTCTTGAACAATGTAGAAAGCTGTGAAACAATATAACGGTGTAAAAATAATAGAACAATTCGACGTAATGAAAAATAATTTATCGGTGTGAAAATGGCCAATAAATATGCCAAAAGAATCGTTTTATTTCTAGCTTGAGTTTCTCTTATATTTTATGGGATATAATGTGAACGTGGAGTGTTATGCTTATTTATTGGGGTATTGTAACATTTTCTGTTACGATTGCTCGAGTATAAATTAGCTTCTTGGGTAATTTTGGGAAATCAAATTTTTGGGAATGTTATTGTGCATTTTATTATAATTCTCATAAGTGTATATTCATTTCATTATTTAGTTTGAAACCATACGTAAATTAAATGTAGTGTAGATCGAATAACAAAATCTGTCAAGAAAGATTAGAGGTAAGATCTATTATACGTTCAAAAATTTTGTAACGGGTTGTCTAAACATTTTATATTTCTAAAATCTGGAGATGGAATGTTGGAAATTTTGAAATCCCATATATACATTAATCCATAATTCTGATTTAGTAACAATATAAAATCAGTTTTCTATTTTTTTAAAACCAGCACAAAAACAGTGTTACAGCCGCATTGTTAGAAACATGGTAATGTCACCTAAAGTAATTGTACCGTTGGCCATGGCAAGTGAAGGGATTTGAAATTAATCTAACGCAAATTTTCAGCAAAAATAAAAATAGGTCCAAGTATTTCAGTAGTTCAATATTGAACACGAAGGTATAAAAGTTATAATAAAATGATTATAGCAACCAAATATCTTGATAATGAAATTTGATGAAAGTGAAATTACGAAATTCACTGAAAAATGGAACACTTAAGCATTGAAAGTTACCATAATGAAATCTTATATAATTGTTAATGCTAAGTTACTATCATTGAAATAACAAAGTTCTTCAAGTTAGAAAGAAGAAACAAGTTGTTTGAATATGCGACGGGAAAGATATCACTATTGGGCATTTGAAAACGTAAAATTACAAATGAATATCTGGAAATAACATAATTTTATATTTGACAAATCGTTGTGATAACGTTTTGGTTATTAGGGACTATCTTCGAGCGTTTCTGTGTTTGCGTATGCTAATGCCGTTCTCAGAGGACAAACGAAAAGGAAGCCGCGAATTAACAAGTAAAAGAAGCTTTTAGCTAGAAGAGCTCGCCATTAATTATTAATACTTTTAGCCCGTCGTGCAAACGTGTGTCTGAAAAACATACAAGGAACACTCGGTCCCGCCTCAGTTGTGCTTTCATATTATTTTTCGTCTCTGCTTCTCGACGGAATTTACATGACAGTCAGAATTTAAAAGAAAGAAGAAACAATTTTAAATTAATTATTTTCCTATTTTGTCGTACTTAAAAAGATATTAGAATTGTGAAGATTCGCATATAGATTTTCAAAACATTGAATTAAAATGATTTTTAACATCGTAATTCGAATATTTAAAGTGGTCCTTTTTTCGTTTTAATGAAGCGGATGCCGTGTGCGGGAAGTTATCAGTCGCTTTTGTTAACCATACAAATCAAACGCCTATAGGCGTTCTACGCACTATGTGTTTAACGTATTTGAAGAGTTCAAAGGGGACCAAGGTTTTTATTTATACAAGGATTGGGGATAAATTAATCGCATAAACCTGGTGAAGCTATTTAAAATTTAATATACCTCTCATCTAGTTTCTACGATACTTAATAGTAAATAATAATTATAGTAAATGTAAAGAGCAGATGATTTTATCAATTTCTGAAACTTTAATTCTCTATAGCACAAAAATGCATGATAATATGTCAATACCCTTCCTAAATACATTTTATTATAGTATACCCAGCGCAGGGAACTATTGTCGTTTTATTAAAAAAAAATTATATTCCACTTGACAAAATATTATACAGTTTCCAAGTTGAAAATATTAGGTCACAAAAACTAAATATTGAAATTGTATTTCTCTTGAAATTCAGATTTCATGAAAACTCGTGAGAACTTTTTCATGAAAATTTTTAACCACAATTAGGTATTTGATGTTATTAAAATTACACTCAGGCACCAAATCTATATAATTCTGCTTTCAATGAGTCCTAATATTTTTCACAGCCAAAACTAATTTTTTCTTGCATGTTAAATACATAGAAGAGGAGTACAAAGGACAGGCCTTCGTACTTATTCACAATCATTGTTTTATGATACCTACTTATGTTTATTATTAACCCAGCAAAGTATCTCGAATGTTTACTTACATTCGAAATTTTTTTGTCCGAAACTGTCAAGACTTCATGCGTTGCTATGTAATAGCCTGACTCATTTACCAGCATTATCCTTGCTTTCACTTTTCGTCGTAGATCTCTTACATTTGGAAATAACTTCTTATTAGCAATTAGGCAACATTCGAAATATCACGAGAACGGAGGCGTGCAGTTTATTCTGTAAAAAAAAAAACTGTATTCACTCTCCATGAGGTGTTCCAGGAAGAATCACTGTAGGATGCACTAAGAAAAATTGAAATAGCTGTAATGTTAACCCATAAAAAAACTTCAAAAAGTAAAAAAATTACGCCAAGTACATGAAAAATCAAATATATCACAAAAAATAGAAGGTAATAATAAAATCACAAAAAAATAGAAGACAATATACAATCCCCCAAAAAATAAAACAAAATATATAATCACAAAAATAGAAGATAATACACAAAAAAATAGAACAAAATATACAATCACAAAAAAAATAGAAGATTATAATAATTACAAAATAAAAAAAAGGTGTGAAATCAAAATGAGCTGCAAGTACATAAAGGGACTTTCCAAATGCGCTTAAGATGACACAACTACATATACACAGCTAAAATGCTGTGATCATACATTCCATTACTCATATCGCGGACATTTTTTAATTAATCCGTCAAAAAGAATCCCATTTAAAAAAAATTGTCGTAAATTAATAACTTTACAAAATTAATAATATACCAAAATTACGCCAATTATAAGAATGGCTATTATACAAAGACAAAATTGTATTAAATAATATTAAGCAGACATATTTTTATACAAGTAAATATTTTAATACGAATAAATATTTTATTCAAAATACTTGGCGCTGCACTCCGAATTGGAGTTGCTAAACTGAAATAAATATATATAAATTGCATTAATCTTTTTCTTTCTTTCTTGTGCGTGCTTTCGTGAATGTGTGTATGTGTGCGGGTGCATATGCTACGTATGATATTAGAGTTAAATATATGTAGAATAGATCTGACTGCGTTTCTAATATGTATATGTATATATACGTTTATGTATTTTAGATTGTAAGGGAGTTATTATAAATTATTATTACTACTAAAACAATTAACATTTTTTCGGTTCCGCAGCGCCAAGTATTTTGAATAAAATATTTATTCGTATTAAAATATTTACTTGTATAAAAATATGTCTGCTTAATATTATTTAATACAATTTTGTCTTTGTATAATAGCCATTCTTATAATTGGCGTAATTTTGGTATATTATTAATTTTGTAAAGTTATTAATTTACGACAATTTTTTTTAAATGGGATTCTTTTTGACGGATTAATTAAAAAATGTCCGCGATATGAGTAATGGAATGTATGATCACAGCATTTTAGCTGTGTATATGTAGTTGTGTCATCTTAAGCGCATTTGGAAAGTCCCTTTATGTACTTGCAGCTCATTTTGATTTCACACCTTTTTTTTATTTTGTAATTATTATAATCTTCTATTTTTTTTGTGATTGTATATTTTGTTCTATTTTTTTGTGTATTATCTTCTATTTTTGTGATTATATATTTTGTTTTATTTTTTGGGGGATTGTATATTGTCTTCTATTTTTTTGTGATTTTATTATTACCTTCTATTTTTTGTGATATATTTGATTTTTCATGTACTTGGCGTAATTTTTTTACTTTTTGAAGTTTTTTTATGGGGATCTCACTTCTTTTTACAAAGATAATTGGCATAGTAGGGACAGACTTTAGATAATTTTTATTGGGGGAAAAAAAGTGGAAAATTTGAAATCGACCGGAAGACGGGAAACCGGGTCTCATCGCATTTGAATTTTTTTTTGTAATCGTTTTTCTCCATTGTAGTATATCGTTAATATACATGTTTATATATGGTTGAATTTGTCTTTTTACACTCTGTAATAATATAGAATCAAAGTATAAGATTACTTGAAAAATTATGACCTTGAAATCTCGTAAATTTACCGTAAAAAAACATATTTCGTTGTAATTATTTTTACCATGTCAAACAGTACAACTTTTGTCTAAGGAATTTTTTTCATATATATATATAAATAATAGATTTCAAAATTTTAATGAAATAACCGATACTTTCGTTAAGAATACACAGTTCCAACAGATTTTATAAATATGGATTCTCTAGAATGGAAAAGTGATCCCAATTATAATATTGGATTAAATATAGTAAATAATTTAGCAGTAAACGATTCGGCCGAACGAGCAGTCAAACTCATGCAAAAGTTCAATTGTAACTATTCAACAGCCATCTGGACTTGTAACATTCAATACACGTTTCTTATAAATTTTCGTACGCTGAATACGAATTCGCAAACCGTTTTTCGCCAACATCCTCCGTTTTCGAAAAATTAGTTTATTTAAAAAAAAAATGCAAATTTTCAACTTGAACGTCTTGCGTATCGAAATAGTAATAGTTATTCGGTTGCTTGTTCCGTCAAAATTATTTTATAAACCTTCGGGAACACAACGATATAAGTTATTATTGCATTATTACTATTTAAATATATTTAAACCGCGATCAAAGAAAAAATGCACCCGAAACGCAACAATTTTTGCAGATATCTGTCAATTTATTTTAAAAACTAAGAGTCTAGAAGAAAATCTGACTACTTCACGCGATGCAGCAGACATTTTTTTTCGGAAAACATTAACAAAAGTGGTAGGTCACATTTCGTTTTCAATAACTGAGCGAAATAGTTTGGCAAAACGTATGGCGCCGACAGTGGTAGTCGCGCGCGTGTAAGCGATTCTGTCGGAGAGCGGCAATGGATACGCCCGCCGCTGTTGCCTTCTGTATTGAAAACAAACCGTGACTTACCACTTTTGTTGGTGTTTTCCGGGGGGAAAATGTCTGTTGCATCACGTGCAATGGTGAATTTTCTTCTAGAGCCCTAGTTTTTAAAATAACTTGAAAAATATCTGCAAAAATTGGTGCATTTCGGATGTAGTTTTCCCTTTAATCAGTTATTTATAATTATCCAAAAAAAATTTTAGACGAAAATTATACTGTTTGACAACATAAATATAATGCCAACGAAAAAAGTATTTTTTGATGGTTCATTTTTTGAGATTTCAAGGTCATGATTTTTTTGTGTAATCTTATACATTGATTCTATATTATTACAGAGCGTAAAAAGATAACGATATATAAAAATGTATATTAACGATATACTACAACGAAGAAAAACGAGTTACGAAAATAAAAAATTTCAAATGCGATGAGGCACAGTTTCTCGTTCTCCGATCAATTTCAAATTTTGCACACATTATTTTTTCTCCCATTGGCATAATCCTTGGGGAGTGACCCCGTCAAAAATCTCAAAATTATATTTCGACAAGAGTAACTAAGGTCCACCCTAATAAACAGTCTTATGACGGGATAGAATTAAAGATAAATTCTACATAATAGAAACTATGCACACCTGCAATGCTTCAAGATGATGATTGAATTGGTGGAATTGGTTTAAATTTGAGTTTTCTGATATGAATCAAACTTACAAGAAGCAAATAGAGGATTGCAGCTGAATAAAATCGTTTAATAAAATCGTTTAATTAATATAATTAATATAATACTATGTCACAATAAATTTTTTTCTCTGCCGTAGATCATACTGCATCATCTTCTGCTTTGATTATCTGTAAATATATATAAAATCCACATTTTAGTTATTTTAGTTACAACTTAACGTAGAACTTATTATATATAGAAATAGAGTGGCCTTTTGCTTTAGTGAGTGTAGAGACTAAATAATGTGTCCGAAGGAGGTGCGAGCGTATGGCAGAAAGTCTTGTTGCAGGAAATTTAAATGCTAATGGTAATAATTCAGCGAAATGAACGCGGAGATCCAATATTTTTAACGCGCAATGTATTGGTGTTGGAATGAAACCAATTTATTTAGTATGTTTATTGGTGATTTTAAATAATGGGAATGTAAAAAATTAATGAATTAATGAATAGCGTGACAACTACTTTGGATTTTATTAATTAAAGTATTACGAATGTCTTTCACAAAAGATTGAAAAGCATTAACGGAGATGTGTTTTCAGTGTACTTTCTTCACTAATGTGACTTGCTTTACATTGCAAGCAGTCCACCATAATCTATTTTCTTAATAATTCTTAATGCTATGTCCTTAAACAAATTTTGTTGATTTACCTTATTTGACAAAGTTCCAGAAACTTGTGCGAAACAAGATGCTCTGTCTATCTATTTAATCTTCTCCGGACAACCTCCACGCCTGTGCATTCCCTTCATTTCTATCCATCCAAGCCTGTGCGTCCCCTTCAATTGTACTATCCAAGCCTGTGCGTCTCCTTCATTTTTATCGAAGTCCTGTACGTCCCCTTCATTTCTATAATATAATAACCTTTACATAAAATAAAAACTCTAAATTGCTGGTATACAAATACAAATATCTGGCAATTTAAATTCAATGCAATTTTTTACTACAATATATTATTTTGTACAAGCATGGTACAAATTTCTAGAAACTTATGCGAAAGAAGGTGCTTCTCTGTCGAACCTTCTCCGGACAACTTCCAAGTCTGCGACTCTACATAAAAAATCTATTAAATAAATTTGGCGACTTACCTTGTTAATTGAGACAATAATTCCGTCTCCTATTTAGTGTAAAAACTCCTGACATCTCAAATTTGGACAACTTACATTATTTGACACTTGGAGGTTAAGATTGGTAGGTTATAAAGTTCAATGTATTTAAAAAATAGTTTGTACAATGACGGACGACGATCCCTGCCGAATAATCCCGAGAGTCGACGAACGAAGAACGAAACATGTGTTAGTTTCGTTTTGGCTGAAGGTGTGCGTGTAACACGTATATACGTAGAAGAACGAAACATGTGTTAGTTTTGTTTTGACTGAAGGTGTGCGTGTAACGCGTATACGTATTATGTTTGACGAAAAATTTCTAGAAGAATCAGAAGAAGAAGAAGAAGAATCTTAACATTCCGACTGATCCATGAGACGATATTATCATATCTCTGTTATGCGTGGACCGATTTTATTGAAATTGGTCTCATTCCAAAGCTTATATGCGGTTTACATAAGAAAAATGCCTTTAAATTTAGAAAATATTGCAAGCGTCATGAGATATTAATGAAATAAGTTTCAGGTTAGGTTGGATTAGCCGGGCGACGAGTAAATGATAAGCAGTAGCGACAGTCGCCATATATAGGGTGTCTTTTTCTTTCCTGTACTTTCTTTCCTCTACTTGGCGTCGAGACGCTACCGCGTCTCTAGATGTGTTCTGAATTGTTAATTGTTTAAAGTTTTGTATGGATTTACAACAGGTTCAGTGTAAATTGTTCCTATAATATTACTTGATAAACAAAAATTCAGTAAAATGAGGTTTGGTGATATTGAGAGTCAAAATGTTCCATTTAGTGAATTTCTAAATTCTAACTATAGTGTTATTTTAAATGGCACTGTATAACTGCCGTTAAAAACTAATTTTGTATTAACAAAGAGAGATGTATTTTAATTCACACAAAAACCCGCTATACCAGTTTCTCATAAAATTTGAAAATGTATGTTTTTATGCAACTTTCTGCCATGTAAAAGAGTTTTTTAAGAAGTAATAATCTGACTGTAAAATTCATGCCCTTATTTGTTCAATTGTATTACATAAATTTAAGGCCAACTACTTCATTTTTGCGTCGAAAAATGAATATCAAATTTACTTTCATAATATTTAATTTGACGCTGAAAATAAAATAAAAATATATATTTCCAAATCTTGTGAAACTACTATATAGTGGTGTATCCTCGAATGAGTAATAAGGTATATCTTGTTCGAATCTGTCTCCGATCTCCCATTTTATTAAATGGAACAGAAGAGAATCGAAGAAACCCAGTTTGTGGGTGTATGTTATGGCAGGATGACGCAATGTTTACATGTGATTCGTTGAATTTAAAGAATGGAGAGTGTATCATTAAGTGATCTCTTTGTCCAGTGGTGAAATTGATATGAAAAAAGGAAAAGTTATATAAAAATTCAGTCTCGTATAATATTCCTTAATACTTCTTTTATTCTTAATACATTTGTAAGCCTTTGTTATCGAGAAAATTGATTTGAAGTTGGTACCTTTTTTTAGTCAAGTGCACGTTTATTCAATGTATTTTCAAACTCAATTCTTTCGATATAAAGCCTCTTTTGGAAATTTTTTAATACCTAATTTTTCAAGTTGCTCCTGCACGAGGTTTTTTTCAAAACGAAGCCCCAAATTAAAAATGATGTTCTGTATTTTTTAACACATTTTGGTACAAATATTCATTTTATATGAAATTATGCTATGTTTATTGATAAATGGTAACTTTTGAGAAGCTGTGAAACTGAAGGCTCGTACCAACAAATTTAATTCTATATTTTGTATCTATTTCTGCACACGGAATGTCCCTGTATCCTGTTGTACCATCGGTGCCCACTCAGTCTGTACATAATTGATTGAAGAAATGAGTTTTTTTATTACCCGAAAAATTCGTTTGTCTGAATTGTTACCATTTTCCTGTTAGAGAGAATAATGAAGATTCATATGCGATTTCAAATCTTAATTTCGTGTTAAATCAAAATGAGAATGAAATTCACTTTCTTAACAATACATAATATTTACAACATTGTTTTGTGATTCGAATCTTACCATTAAACTGATACTTATAATATTTTAAAGTTTCTTCTTTGAATCTGCCACGTCTTTGGAGATCGAAATGTCCAAAAAATTTGGTTCCTCTTCGTCGTTAAATGGTGGAAGAAATTTCGAAAAGGCGCGTAAAACCTCGTTAAGAAATTCTAGCGGTTCCATTAAAAACTGCTTATACGAACTCTCTCTGGAGATTATGTTGTCTGATTCATCAATAAGAATTTATATAAAAAGTTGTTCTTTTCAGTTGAAGGACACCGGATAGTGCAGCTATTAAATTTTGTTGACGTCGAATTGTATGAAAATCTATGTTCTTATTCAAAATAAAGTTATCTTGGCATTATTTTCTCGGAAGACATAGTTATTCTCTAGTTTAGGAGTGGCATAGGTACATATTCTTATCTGATAATACTTAACAATATTAAAGTGTTCGATCATTACTTTTACAAGAAATAGTTCGTTATTTCCGGAGCAACATTATTTATTTCTTCATTTAAATAAATGAGAAATGTTGGATTAATATTGCTGCGTCTAGTTGTCTCGTCTTGGATCATATTTTATGAACACCATTCTATTTTAAGAGTGTACAAACCTATATTCAAGCTACTATTGCTAATATGTTGTTAGTGTTTGTATTTGACATTAAGAGTTACAATTATGAGATCTAATTAAGGAAAGAAGATCAATATCAAATTAATTATCATTGAAAAGGTTGATCCCGCAAAATAAAATGATTGAGTATATTTAGATACAAAGTAGAATAAATAGCATTGCTGATCAGCATACAAGATCTGATAAAAAATTATCACTGAAACAAATTGACGTAACTACAACAAGAATTATTTATACTATGGTATATACGTCAATGAAATAGAATGAAATATTAACACTGTCAGAAATACTGGCGTCTATGAAATTATTCAATAATCCCAACTTATAGGGAAAACTTCTAATTAATCCTAAGTTTTAGAATAAATTTGCATTATAGCTCATTTCTGTGTAATACATTAAGGAGAATATGCATAATAAATTTTGTTGAAATTACCTTCTATTGTAATTGAATACTTTAAAGTTTATTGTGATAAAAATAATGGTGACAAATAATTGTTTTGATATGCAGAATTCCTCCGCTATAAATTCGATTGACCCACTACGTTATAAGCAACACTATCACTGCTATTTCTGGCACTTATCACAAATTGGTACTTAAATTAAAAAACGAAAAAACGTGACAACTTTAAGGGTTGCTTTCATTCCTCCAAAAAGAATTTTCCCAGAAAAAAGAATTGCTCCTTGTATACTTCAATACGTTTCACATTCACACGAAGTATCATTAAAATTAGAATTTTCGGGTTGGGGACGTTTCCTTGTAAATTGCAAAACCTTGTATATAGAACATGGAACATTATCATGGATACATTGGAAAAAATAACAACATTGGGTATATGAAGCAATCTTTAATAATCAAACCTTTAATAATTCAGATTTACGATTAATCTCAAAAAAGCATTGAGTACAATCGAAATAAAGAGTTGCCTTTGAAGTCTCAGTAGGCAGAAAGTGTTCGATTTTTTATTTTTGTTGTCTGTTTTCGATGCCTTAAAAAGTAGTCTGGTGTTCTTTTTTCCATTTTCACTCACCATTATGCGGAGTTGTTTTTATTCTTATTTTTCTTATTGGGTCAATAGATGACAGCGTCCGGGTCTTGTTGTTCTTTTCTTTTATGCGATGCAGAGTGCCATTTAGTGTCGTTATTATTTTTCTCTTCTTCTTCAGCTAAATAATGGTCGCTACGTGTTTGTCGCATACGAGTGAATTTTGTAAACCTAAATACCTATATACATTAATCTTACGTGGTTTTCAAACTACAAATGTCATCATATGAAAATTTAGATTTCTAGAAAAAGTCCATTAGGGCATGATTGTATGAACATTGCCAATGTACAATTATCACTGAAAAGTTAAAGGATTCAGAAATATGAAAATGGTAACTGAAAGATAATACCGGATTGCAGCGAACCCCGTGTGACTAATTTGTGATTATAAGAAGATGTGGCTATGGAGGGTGAAATAGTTTTATGTTAAGTAAGAAATCTGTGTATGATTCTGACGTTTCAAGAACCCCTAGTCTGCACTTGGCAGTCATTTTCTACTTATTGAAACAGGGAACTATCAGTCCTCACATTTCATAAATCTGTGACCCAGTAGCACCCATAACTTTTAATACTATTTAAAGCCATAACCATTAACTATATTTTTTTATCTTGCAATATTACAATATTAGTTGTTACCCAAAAACGAACAAATTACTACCAATTACAGAAGTCCTCCTAGGTTTCATAAAGTTAATTTTCAATCCACATTAATTAAAATTTTTTAACATGTATTTTCACTTCAATTTTTCAAAAAGGAATTCAACATATTTTTTATTCCTTTTCGAAAAATCATACCTCATTCAATGAGTTTTTGAAAAATTGAAGTGAAAATACATGTTTGATACAAAAGGTCTTATCTCAAAGTTTGTCTGAAGACATACTGAAATAATTTTTTAGTCGGAAACAAAACGGACATATTTCCTAAACTCATCTAAGAAATTGTAATAAATTTAAATTGTATTTAATTTTTTTTTGCGAAAATCCTAATCTTTCTATTCACTCGACTTATTATGCGTTTGAAACCATTCAACTTTAATTGTTCCCACTTTTTTACACAGTCATGCAAAGTAATATGTACATTACAAAAGCACTTATTTCCAAATGGTTTCATGTAGAGGGGTTTATTTCCAAACGTCTTTTTAAGGAACTATTGAAACAATGTCGCTGAATTTAAAACATTACCACTATCAGACGGACAATAAAATGTGTACTAATAAAAGTGTTTATTTTTTAATATACGTAATTCTGTTGTCATCGGAAATGTTTGCAAAGTTTCGAGCGGATCGGATATGTTGAAGTGGGTTTAAATTAACTTACAAGATTTCACCCTGGCAAACTAACGAACTCACAACTAAAACTAAATAAAAGCTTGTGAAAAAATGAACCTAAAGAACTTGATTTGTAATTCACACCATAATATTCGAGTAATCTCACGATTAGAATACTTAAATATTCGAATAATATATGTATACTTGGATTTTCGAATTATAATCGCCAAATAATTGAGCAACTGAAGTATTCGAATACCGAAAAATTCGACAAATAGTCCCAGCCCAATTAAAAATTTGAGCGCTATCGGGAGTCTTTCCTTTTTTGCTGAGATTTTTTATTACACTCTAAAAACGAGCGATTTTTGCCAAATATCGATATTTCAACTTTGCCCAGCCGCCATTTTGTTTCAAAATAATTGTTCCATAATACGGCCGGATAGCGCCTAGATAATTTCATATATTATCTAAAAAAAATCGAATTTTTAATTTTGGATGATCCTGCACCGAGCTACGGTTGTCACCGCAAAGCGCCGAAAAAAGGGACATCTCGGGCATCACCTATAACTCACCAACCCTTCAATACTTTTCCCGCAAAGACATTCCAAAAGACTAACGTTTAATAATAAAAGTTTATCGGTTTTTCTAGAAAAAATCCCCAAAAAGCACGTTGTCTTGGCCGTTCTAGGTAAGAAAAAATTACAAAAAATTGAAAATTCATAATTTTTAAAGGCGTTGATAGGATGACAAATACTAGGGAATAGTGATTTGAAACTTCAAATGTCGTTATTTTCTAAAAAAAATGTAATTTTTGTACTTTTTCTGCCCCCCCCCCCTCCCTCCTAGCCAGAAGTAGGTATATTCTTCAAAATAAAAAAGTTTCAGTCGAATCGGATAATAACTTTTGGGGACACAACAGGTCCTACCGATTTGGATGAATTTTTTGACGCCTCGACTTTAACGACTCCCCAGTACCGTCTGCAACGATTAATTATAAAACAAAAAATATATATCTATAACTTAAGACATCCTTAATACAATGCAACAAGTCCCATTAAATTGTACGTAGTAGTTTTCCTTTAATTAATTCCTAAAGATCACCTATTTGTATGGGCTCTAGACCGAAAGTACCGGAACCCCCTGTTAATCGGTAGCAAAGGGTTGTCCTCCATCGTCGAACAATTTACCCCCAGCTTTCCCTGGCCGACAGCACTGTTTGGACGTTTTTAGAACATCAGCGAATCTCGTTACGTTCGATTAGGTAAATTTCGTGGGATTTAAACGGAAATGGTATCGGGTTGGCAAACACGGAATCCACCGGTTCATTCGGTTGCGTAATATAATGGGCCACGCACACGACGTCTCTCTATTTCTCTCTCTTGGTTACTCCTCAAATGCAATTTCCTCCCTTTCTCTCTCTGCCCGGTGCTGCCCCCGTCTCTCTCCCTCCGCGGCTTTCGCAATTCATATTTAACACCGTAGATGAATGAATTGGTCACCTGAGTCCTCGGGGTGATAGCACCGAGCGCGGACGAACCGGAGAATCGGGAACGGCGGACGGTCGAGGTGGAAAGTCGGGAGAGGCGTGTTACTTAATAGGGAATAATTGAGAAATAAAACGAGAAGCAATCGGTCGATTATTTCGTAACGGCAGGCTATTACCGGGCCGCTTATCGAAACCGGCCGATCTGATCGTGGAAATCGGCGATCGGCTTTGGGACTTCTTTTTCATCGGTTCTTATCTATTTCGCGAACCCGATCGCGAGAGTAAGATTCATGCCTGACTTCAGTGGGCCACTGTAGTTGAAGATTGTGACGAAAGGAACGCACACGTTATTGAGTAGTTACCATTTCGAAAATATTTTTTGTGCATCCCACGACACATGATTGTCGAAATTGCGTAGGTGTTAGGTGCTTGAGTAACCAATAAGCAAAATAAGGTGTTCATGGAAATTTTTTGAATTTTGAAATCTAACTTTTTTTAGAAATATTTCTTAGTCAAATTATCGGAAATGCTTAAGAAATCGTACATTGCGTTGAACTGATCGCCCTGTACAAGGGTGACTCAAAATCTTTTAAGCGAGGCCTGGTTAGGAGAACAGGATTCAAGATGTGAAGAGTGTTTAGATAGTAGAAGATAAATTATATTTAGACTTAAAAGGGATGTTCGAAAATTCGAAAAAATCTGAAACTTCGCAGAAATGTAGCTCAAGTGATGCTAATAACGTAACTATTTTTCGATTCGGCAATAAAATGGTCCTAGCGGTGAGAACACCCGCTCGAGAAAATTGTAACTTTTCAAATTATCGTGAATATCTGCGAAACTGTAAAAGATATAAAAAATAAGTTAAATTCAAAGTTCCGTGGTTTCTTATGGTCTATAAAGCGGCGATAAAGAATTTGCGAAAAATATTACATTTTTTCAAAATATCCCCAGCACCTCTTTTTCGAAATATTTTTGGCACCACATTGCACGACATCCAAGGCCATAAATAAAGTTAAATAAATAATTATAACTAACATAATTATAGTTATAATTATTTAATATATTTAAATTATCAGTGAATGTTGAATTTGGGCCTTGAATTACGAATATATTTCATGTAGCAATTTTTAATAAAAATTTTAATTTTACACATGGGTTTAAATCCATTGCACTATTTTACCATATTAAATATTCTGTTAATATAATAGGGAATTCATTAATGGAGTGATTTATTGGTTGGTAATTTTGCATTCACATGCTGCATGTGACGAGAAAAGAAGTGAGTAGAAATAATATAAAATGAAACTTCCTGTTCGTAAGTGACCTTATCCAGCTTAATCGTAATTATTTTGTGTCAACTGAATTATTGCGCATACGGTGATATAATATAGCGCTGTGAATCAAGAGTTTCCATTACCTGGTAATGTGACAAATTAGATTTTGAAATGTGCGTGGGTACTTCATTTTCTGGCGCATGTTAACATATCGATTAACGCGAAGACACTTGGCACGTCTTTGTGAATATTAGTTTACTAGCCTTGATCTAATTCTAATCTCCAGTCTGATAGGAAGACTGAGTCAATGATGTTTAATATTTATACAAACTGTTCTACGAAATCCATTCAAACATTCTATGGTATCAAACGATCGAGAAACGCAATGCAAGAGAAAGGAAATAAACCAAAGATAAATCGCTTCTGAAGAATTTGAACCTTAAAAATTGTTATGTAGGGCCATTCCGCGCAAAATCGATCCCTATTTGCGGTCGATATTAGAGATTTTGATAAAGTTAAAATATAAAGTAGTCCGCGTGAAATTAGGAGATGTTTAACTCATCATTTTGCTGTTTTTGAATTTGTTTAAAAAATACAGATAGTCAATGTTTGAAATTTCGGCCCATTTTCGCGAGAATTGGCTTTACAATTGAATTTTTATTTCCGAAACTATCAATCGCGCAGAGTTCTTTCTTCCATTTTAAGGGAGAAGAATTTATCTTTATAAATAAATTTATTTTATTAGGCTAAGTAAGATTTATCGTGTTATATAACATGCTACCCAAAATTTCGGTGAACATCCAATTTCTTGTGTTCCCTACTTTTACCAAATTATGTACCTACATCTTATTGACAAATCCCCATTCAGTTTATTTATTCATGTTATAGAATATTTTCTCGAGGCAATGTATGTAAATAAAGCAAAAGAAAAATCTTTTATAGGTAATCTTGCCCAATACGCGTATTTTTTACTCGTGAAAAAGAGGAACATATTGCTTCTTATAAGACTATGAAATTATAATACCATAGTTATAAGAATAATAGATCCATTTTTATGGAGGTTTACTGTCGCGTCAACTGGTGATAGTGGTTAGCGATATGACACACTTAGGTCAATTTTAGTTTATCTGTTAAATCGGTTTCTTTTGGAAACCTTATTACATTATAGTATCTCTCGGTGTTGTTGCAAATGTTTATTAAACATAGCTAGTACTGACTAATTAATCTGGCGGGGTGTAAAAAATTCAAGGCCGTCAAAGATGGCGGGCTTAAATTACGTTTTAAACTAAAGCAGCAATAGCTTCAATTACTGATCTGCTCCAGCATTTTACAAATGAAATTCAAATTAAGAGGGGCACTAAGTGTATTCTGCCAAAACATAATACAGAATTTATTATTATTATTATGATTAGAGAGAACAGGTAGATTAAAGTAGGAATAGGATTTTTATTAACAAAAGAATATGAAAACTGAGGTAAAAAATGACATGATTCACTTTAAGTAGTGGCCATTTATCAAAATCGGTCTCGACAAGTACTCGATTATAGTTTTAAGAATATTCGTGCAAAAATTTATTTAAATCGGTCTAGTAATCTCTGAGATATTTTTGCCAAGATTTTTTGGTACCGCAAATGAAGAGGCATTGAGAGAAGGGGCTGCCATGGCATCATTTCTTAAGATATCAAATTTCTTTTTTACGCGAATACAGCTTAATCTATGCACAGCAGGTGTACGTCTTGATTTTTTAAATGAAAAGTTTTTTATATGAAGAAAAAATCATAAAAATAACTCTGTTTTCCGAACTCTCAAAGGTCTGTAACCCCTTAATTAGGAGTCGTCTTTTGAAGAAGTTGGTTATTAAATTGGTTTCTGTTTTTTAGGTGTTTTCTCTCGCGTTGAGTTCTCCCGGGACATCTAGTGTATGTGTTAAGAGACTCTGATAAATTCGAGTCGCTTTCTACTGAATAATACAAAAAAATCCTTAATCGAGTAATTGGAGCCCGATTCTTCAATTACCTTTATTTGAAGAATATTTCAGCAGAAGAGTCGTTAAAGCTTCCGTTGTTGCAGATGACCTTGATCTCAGCTATAATATGTACAGAATAAAAGTATATAGTTCTACGAAAAAAAAGAAACAAATTTAATAATTTTGATAACTCGGGAAAGAATGACCTTGAGTTCTCTACATTACTTTCTTATCTCCAAATCTAACGAGGATATCAATATCATCATCGCAAGGTGTTCTGTTACTCGTGATCCACCCTGTATAATAATTCTCTACAATTCATTTAAATTTATCGTAAAATATTTTCTTGCAATAAATTTCGACGAAGTGGATATCAGATAGCGATTTTATTGTTTTGTAATTGGGTGGTAGCAAAAACTGGAAATTCACGTTTAACTTAAAAATATTAAGCCTCCTATGATGCTGGAATGGAAAGTTATATAATAAATTAGGTCACGTTCCAAAAGCCGCCTGTCTTCGCTAGATGCAGTTCTGTATACTTTCTAAAATTGAGCGACGTAATTATTTTGTTTCTATAAAAAATCCATTGGTGCTGATTACTAACTTTTTCTTACGTGATTGTGTACAGAGGGCACCACAGCAATTACCGTGCCGTTTCTAAATGCTGGGTATTTAGTATCCTTTAATGATAAGTGTATCAAAATGTGAACTCGAATCCATGATCTTTTGATTGCAGGTAGTAAACAGACCCGTTCTTTTCATTTTTCCAATTCATTGTTTTTATTTGACATTTTAATTTTGTACGTCAGCTGTTTACCTATTATTTAAATTATTTTTTGAAAAACTTATTTTAAGTTTTTCATCACTCCTTAATACTAACCCTGAAATAGAAAGAATTTTATGACACTATAAAATAATTACTTTTTCTTTTAGATTCAAATATTTCAATTTTTAATTGTTTAAATACAATTTGAACAAAATATAGTCAAATCGAATTAAATCGAACTCTACTCGAGTTAACCATTCAACTTGTGTATAGTAGTGGTCAAAAGGAAATTTGGAAAATTTATTTATATACAATAATGGTAAAAAAAGGATGTAAAATGATATTAATATTGAAACTATTGTAGTTTACCAAAAGGGAACCTTATAATACAGTTATAAGCGAAGGGTTCCATTATTGTATGTCAGAGATACCAGTATAATCCATAAGGTCTATCTCAAATATAATTAAATAATTTAAATATATAATAAAAATATATAATTAAATATAATTATATAACATTAAATTACAGTCCTTTGTGTCCGATTATGAAATTTTTAAACCTTTTCTTAACCACTATCATGTTTTTCAAAGACAAGTTCCATCTTTAAAGCAGGTTAAGTACATTTTCAAAAACGAAACCTCGTATGAAAAAAATTTCATTTCATATTTTCGATATATTATTATTTAAAGAAATAATCCACTTTTTTTATTCCACCTGCAAGTTTCACGCGCACCTGGAATAGTCCACGAGATTATTTACTGAAGAATGGGTTTCTACTAATATTTAAATAATATTTTTGGACATTCATACCGCCATTGTTGTATACTTAAAGTTGGATCTTCGTTCCAACAAGCACGCTTTAAATTTGCATCTCTTCGAACACGATGCTGGCATATCGACCTGCAAATTATTTTAATAACGGAAACTTATTCAAGATACATGAGCCCTAAAAAAAAAACGACGGCACAGTAACACAAAAATCATGGAGAAGTGTTTCTCTTTCGTTGACATTCTCACTGCATTGTTTCGCTTTATCGTAGCGCTGTATCGCCATAATAGAGGCGCAAGAGGCATTTAATAAACAATTAATCTTAAGTCGACGGAAAAACATGCGCGAACGATTTCATCCTTCGCGCGTGGAAAACTTTCCACGTTTCTTGCTCGTAAACGAAGTCGATGGCTTTTATCGCCCCACCAAAGATTTCTTTCGCTGATGAACAAAAAACGCCATTCCTTTTTTCCTCACACCCCCCTCCCTCTGCGCGGCGTCGCCATAGTTGATTTTCATAATTAGTTTCACAAGAAAGGTCGCGTTTGAAGCGTTTCGTAATCTCTCTCTCTCTCTCTCTCTCTCTCTCTCTCTCTCTCTCTCTGTTGCTTTCATTTTTTTTCTGCTGTATTTATAGCCCATATGGTAATTTAATGCCATAAATTCCGCAAGTTCTAAGCCATAAATCTTAAATACGAATCCTAGGTAACAAGAAACTATTGTAATTGATACTGGCATCGTTGACGTGTACGAAGAATCTCGATTATACGAACATACGATTGTTGATTGAATATGTTCGTGAGAAATTTGTGACGTATAAATATTAGGGCTAGGACTATCGAATAATTTAATATTCGAATATTTTACTAGTATTCGAATGCTATGAATAAACATCGAATATTTGAGTATTCGAATACTATTCAAATATTTAAGTATTCGAATACTATTCAAATATTTAAGTATTCGAATACTATTCGAATATTTAAGTATTTGAATACTATTCGAATATATAAGTATTCGAATACTACTCGAATAATTAAGTATTTGAATACTATTCGAATATTTCAGTATTCGAATACTATTCGAATATTTAAGTATTCGAATACTATTCGCATATTTCAGTATTCGAATACTATTCGAATATTTCAGTATTCGAATACTATTCGAATATTTAAGAATACTATTCGAATACTTCAGTATTTGAATACTATTCGAATATTTCAGTATTCGAATAGTATGGTGTAAATTATAAATCAAGTTCTTTAGGTTCATTTTTTTACAAGCTTCTATTTAATTTCAGTTGTGAGTTCGTTAGTTTATCAGGGTGAAATCTTGTACACTTAGCTCAAACGATTGTGGCCGATGGAGATTCGATTGCATTCGAGCATACCAGGGTTGGTTTTTCTGATCGTTAACATTCTATGGTATTTCATGAACATGGCGAGGACCCTGCCAAGCCACAGGTTACCGTCTAGAACACTTCTAATTCATGTTGAAACACCACTGTGACACCATCTGCCTATGACTGTCACAATTATTTAAATCTCAGCGATCGGCTCTGTTCGCGATGCTATATCGTAAATGACACTGAATGACACCAAGAATAAATGCCAAATCACTTTTATTGCAATGAACCTCAAGAAAAATCATACTAATTTTGACACTATAAACAATAAACTTGTAATGTCCAAAGTAAATAAATCAACGGATTTATAATGGAAAACACAAATAAATAAAGCGGGGTAATAAGGAAAATAATGGAAACGAATGTTATGTATTTTGTAGAGACGCCAAGGGTTAGGTTAGGTTAGGTTAAGGGTTATATATTAGGGCAAGGGTTAGGTAACCAGAATACTAAGTTGAATAAAGTCTTCTGATTAAAATCTAAGACGCTCGTTATTAGTGGAAATGTGTAGATTATTTTATGTTAACAACGGGGAAATGAACATAACCGAAGCAATGTAAATTAAATTTTGTGAAAGGACTGCGCGAACGTGCCTCATATTAAACATCATCCGTTTACTTCACGCTATATCATAGGCAGATGGTGCCACAGTGGTGTTTCAACATGAATTAGAAGTGTTCTAGACAGGAACCTGTGGCTTGGCAGTGCCCTCGCCATGTTCATGAAATACCGTAGAATGTTAGCAATGAAAAAAGCCAATCCTGGTAAGCTCGTATGCAATCTAATCTCGATTGGCCACAATCGTTTGAGCTGAGTGTACGCTAATTTTGACCCACTTCAACACATTCGAACTGCTTGAAATTTTCCATACATACGTAGTTCCGATAACAATACAATATTTTCACGTGTTTATTTTTAGTCATATGAGGGAATTCTTCTCAGGCAGTCATTTCGACCAGTGTCAGAATTATTGGCTCCGTTTTAGTACATTTTAATAAAAGCTTGTTTTTAAAAAAACAATTTTACTATAAAGTATTTCAAGATTTTTAGTGAAAATATTGCATTGTCATCGGAACTATGTATGTTTGCAAAGTTTCAAGCCGATAGGATATGTTGAAGTGGTTCAAAATTAACTTAGAAGATTTCACCCTGACAAACTAACGAACTCAGAACTGAAACTAATTAAATGCCTGTGAAAAAATGAACCTAAAGAACTTGATTTATAATTCACACCATGCTATTCGAATACTGATACGATTCGCATACATCAATATTTGAATACTTAAATATTCGAATAGTATTTGGATACTTGGATATTCGAATTATATTTGCTAATTAATTGAGGAATTGAAGTATTCGAATACCGAAAAATTCAACAAATAGTCTCAGCCCTAATAAATATGACGTGGTGTTGTTTAAATTTTACTACTGTTAATGTCAACACTGCTCTCTTTATTTAAAATGTCCTATCTAGCATCTTGGAACATCCAAGAAAACTGAAATTTTATCATTTTCGTTGTGCCGTTCTGGTAAAAAAATAAATTAGACTGTTTCTAGATCTCTATGTAGCACGTAGGATTTTCTAATTTTAATTAAAAGGTAAAACACGTGTGGAACTTCAAATACTTCACTATTTTGAAAAATTGAAAATTGCTAGAGGGCGCATTTTAATTAAGAAAAATATACATATATACACTTTCAGCTCAAGAAAGAGTAATAAATAAGATATATTAAATTATTAATATTCTGATCATTTACATAATTATTTATTTTATTAACTTGATCGGGAGAGAAACATATTGAATATCCCTAAAAAGAATTAAGACAAATTTTTACAATTTTATATTTTTCATATTTCTTAGTTAATCCAAATCTGAATAATTGCTGAAATAACTTAATGTATAAAAATTACTTACAGAATGCAATAAGACCTATATTTTGAAAATGTACAATAGAATTAATATTTTTTATTAACTTTGAATATTTAATTGAAAATATAATTTTAAACCAAAGACAAAAATTAAATAAATCAAAGCACAAGAATGAAAGTTTTTCCAACATACATATACATATATATTAATTCATCATATCGACTTCGAAGCATCACATCCGAATTTCGAATGATCAAATAATTATGAATTTAAATATAGTTAACAGAAAAATCACAAATATTAATTAAATTAAAAATTTTATAAAAATAATTCTTAAACATTGAGCTATAAAAATTTTAGTAAAAGCCCCTCTAAAATATTCAGTATTAAACCTCGAAACTAACTTTGATTCCGGGAAAATTTTGTTGCATGTTTTCGACTCATCTTTCTACGAAGACTTGCAGCTTTTTTTGGTTACATCATGGGGAATACTCCATTCTGTATTTTTCGCTGTTTCCTCGTTCTGTGTATGCATGGCTAATTTAGCACCTGCAGTGAGACTAGAGGAACTTGACAATTTTAAATTACTTATATAAATAGTAATACATTTATTGTTAGTTTAACGTTTCGACCCTTAGTGCGAATCTTTACTAAAAACATACTTTTTTTATAGTCAAATCAATTTTTGAAATAAATTACCAGTGGCTTGATTATAACCCACATTTCAATCTTATAGTTTTTGGGGAAATTTAGTCTTTAAAAGATTGTACAACAGTGGAAAGCAATAAAAGTATCTGAGAAGATTGAATTGAATTGGAGTAAATTGAACATTAGTGATTGTGAAAGTGGTGCGGAAGTCATATTCAGTTGGAAGTACTTTCTTCCAGAACTTGATAATGGCGAAATGTGAAATGGGGGAAATAAATTTGATATCTGCGATTTTATAATTTTCTTGGATCCTCGGCTCGTTGTTAAAAAATTGTCTGAACATTTTCCACACTCTATATCAGGGTTGACTAACTGGTGGCTCGCGAGCCACCGGGGGCCCCTCCGCGTTGCTGCTACGCTGAACGGCCCCCTCCATACCTACCAGACTCACGATCGCAGTCGAAAAGAGAAGGAAAGAAGCAGGATCGACTGCGATCGTCAGAGTCTGGTCGGTATGGAGGGGGGCCGTACAGCGTGGCAACAAGGCGAAGGGGCCCCCGGTGAGTAGGGATGCCGATCTTTCCCATAGAATCGATTTTTCGATTCAATTCAGATCGTTGTGCAAAGAATCGATTCGTAAAAAAATCGGAACCTACAAAATCGATTCCATCGAGATCGATTCATTATAATAAAAAAAATAAAGGGTAGTTTTGAACACCCTACATTGCAAAACGAATGCAGTCAAAGTTTTTTTATGGCCGGTATTCATCGATTTCTTACTTATCAAGCGTTTAACACCTTTGCGCTGGCTTTACACATTTAGGAGAAGGGATAAAAGTGGAGGTCAAATGTTCAAATATCTGCTTCCAAGGAAGTAGTGCTTAATTTATAATCTTGAAGTATATTTATTAAAAGAATCTCTAACTGTTTTCAAACTCCTTGGACTTGTGCTAACATCACTTTTGCTTCCCTTTCCTATTACATTTGTGTGGTCTGATTCAAATTTCGCACTTCTAGAGTTTACGCTACACGCCGCTAGGGATTCACGATCTCTTTGGTTACGATACGATCTTCGAATCGATCCCTGTCTTGAGAATCGATTTAAAAAATCGAAAATCGTGACGAAAAAGATCGATCTTTGAAAGATCGATCTCAGATCGGCAACCCTACCGGTGAGTCGCAAGTCACCAATTAGTGAACCCCGCTCTATACCTACTAAAAACATAATTACTTGAAAATCCATAAAAAGCAGCAGGGTTAAACCACTAAAAAATAGAAAAATATAAAATGTAGGTATGGCGAAGAAATAATATTAAAAATGGCAGTCAAAAATAGTAAATGCGAGACGGAAGACACAAATCGGGTAAACTTTACCTCTGGGAAACCTTTTTTTTCACCGGAAATTTATATAGATCGAAAGTACGTATCAAATAACATGCAAAAATAACAATTTTGAGTTTAGGAATCTATTATGTGAAAAGTTATTAATTAAAAGGGACTGTGAAATTTTGACGTATATCCTAACCCCTAATGTGACCAACTATTATGCTTCAATTTGAATGGATACTTTTTTTTTAACCAGTACTGTACAACGTAGGGCACGGGTCTGGCACGGTCGCATTGGTGAGTATAATCGCAGATCCTCGGATACTAAAAACGCACCCTCTTCTTACTTTTCCTGGGAAAGAAAATTATTTTAGGTTATGCCCAAACTCACATCGCTTAGCTACTATGCTATACGCGCCCCCCGCGCTGATCTAGCCCCTACCAAAACTAATACCCTGAACAAAGTAGAAAGTGGAATGCGTTGTTTCGGAATAAGTCTACGGAAATACTTTTAAACAAAACTATATCCAAAATACATAATAGAACATACAACCTATATATAAAATACAAACTAAATACTAAACACATACTCTCCTTACACCCACTTTTTTAGAAACACCCTAAGTATTTTATGCTGTCGAAATCCCTCGATGTAACCGTTTCGAGAAACAAAGAAACTACATACTTCTACCCTACCAACCTCCAACAACGAATAATATGCGGCAACCACTGTAACTGTCGCAATAAAGGTTAGAAAATGTGTCAGAATTTCGCAACTTCGTCGCCTCATAACTTTGCAGCGAACAGATTCCTAAACTCAAAATTGTTATTTCTGCATGTTATTTGATATTCGCTTTCGATCCATATAAATTTCCGGCGAGAAAAAAGGTTTCCCAGAGGTAAAGTTCACATCACAAATCAGATCAGAGAATAAAAATATACAGGCTGCATTCGAAATCGTGGTAACAAAGTATAAAATAAATTTTTTCTTCACGAGCTTTTGTTTTCGAGACAAACGATTTCGAAAACTCATTTCGTATGCATACACATGGATAAAATTTGACGGAGTCAACATTGTAGAACGCCCTTTTTCGAATGTGGCATTGTTTAAAGAAACACCGATTTAATTATGTAAACCAGTGTCAAATCCGTTGCACGTGCAACCAACAGATTTTCAAAATCGATTATCTCAAAATCAAAGCCTCGTTCGAAAGAAAGTTATTCGAACTATTTTTGCACGAGGATTCATTTAATTTGCAGTTGTACCACATTTATTAACCAATTCTACCAATTTTTAGGTAGGTGCGAATTTCTTAAGTTGATTTCTTCGTAAATGCAGCTTTCTAGAAAAACTCTCATTCTATATTTTTTATTTATTTTTGCACGAGGAATCGCCTTGATTAATTTAACCATTTTGTGCAATTTTACTTGATTCGTTTTTAAACGTCGAAAAGCGGAAAGATTTATGGAACAACCTGTTGCGTACAGGCAAGAAGAATTTGTTTGCTTGGAGCGGAGACTTTGGGGGGTAATAGCGAGTGACAGTAGCGAGAGCAAGTGGCACGCGGAGATATGAATTAGAGATTCAATGTAAATAGGCTAATTACATCACCTCGTGTTTACAATGACGCAGAACGGACGCGCAAAGAACGCGAAGATTTTTAACGAAACGAGTTTGCTTCGATCCACTGACCTACCATCCCAGCACCTGTCATTGAATGTCCGGTAAGAATGTCACATTCAACAGAGTCGTCCAGAAAGCAAACACACGTTTCTTAGCGTGCAAATAATTACTTAGGGCCACGGCCATGATTCTTCGCGGAAATATTGCAACTAGGAAAGTCTGGCCATTTATTTCATAATCGTCATGAAAATATTTGTCCATTATAAGATGTTATTACAATATTATTATTATGTTCTGTTTATTATAAAATAAAAAGCATTGGGTAGAAGGCAAGGTGCAGACGAAAGACTGCTGTAATACCTAACCTAAAAACTATGACGAAAATTAAAATTAGAATTAAAAACTAGGGCCAAGGGCGTCCGGAGAATTTTTTCCTGGAGGGGGGGGGGGGGGGGGCAACTAATAAATATACCCCTATTGCTTTTTTAACCCATTTTGTAGTGCCAATTCAATTAAAAATTTAAAACCGAAAATTACAAATATTCCCTATTTTAGTATAAACTCAATAAAGATCAGTTTTGAAAAATAAGCAATTTTTTCTCAAAAGCCAGGGGGGCAGCTGTCCCTTTTGCACCCTCCTCCGAACGCCCGAAGTTAGTAAATAGTTCTTTGGAATTAGCAAAACTGCAACTTCAATTGCAAAGTCAGCGTGGATAAATGTTGGATTGTTATGTTTTTCAATCCTTTTGAGTTTCTAATGACTTCAGTAAAGCATTTGGGAACACTAGTTGTAACGATAGTTAATTTGCACATGCTGATTCTTATTTAGCACGTATTATTCATAGTTAGTACAGTTTCTACATGAAAACATTTAGGGAAGTATAATCACTTCCTTTAATTTTTACGCATCACCAGGGGCGGATTTGGAGATTTGGCGCCCCATGAAATGATGAAATATTATTATCTAAAAGAGTTGAGATAATTTTAAAATTAATTCAATATGATTATTGTTGCTAATTTGCTACATGAAAAAAGTGAATTGTTTCATGCCTCTGTGTTTAAAGACCATACAGTCAAAACAGTCATAATAAAAAAATGGTCCTATCTATTAAATTGAGTTTACTATTTCATTCGTCTTATTTAGCCTATAAAGAAATTCGACCCTGCACATCACGATAGTTTTGAATTTGTTGCTTTGTAACAGAAAAAAAAGTAATGGCTAAAACGCTAATTGATGCAGTGAGAGCGACAACGGACCAACTCACATTAAAATTTTTCTCCTATTTTATATGATTAGTAGAGTCTATTGGAATACGTTATTGTTACTAATTCAATTTTGTAAAAGAATGTAGGTTAGTTCCTTATTGTTCTCACTGCCGCAAATAATAAATAAATAAATAATAATTAGTGTCTTTCTATTAAATTGTTTTTCGATGTTTATTAACCTATGCACAACTTCTGTCGAAGTGGAATTTTGTAAATGAAAAATAATTTTCGTGCCAAACAATAGTATAAAGAAAAGTTGAAAAACGATGATTAAATCGAAAAGTACATTCCATAAAGCATTAAGTCAGTTTTTGGCTCAGAGATAATGTGAGGAATATAAATACAAAAATATTTTACTCAACATTTATACAAATATGAATTTCGAAATTTGTGAAATGTTCGAATACTCCTGTCACATGGAAGTTATGAAATAAACTATTCGCTACGATTAAGGATAATTTTCATATGGTCATAGAGATATAAAAAAATTAATTTGTTTTGTTTGTAGAAATACAGTAAGATTGTAAATATTAATAAAATTCATCCGGAGCCCACAATCAGATATTGCCTTGATAGTCCAGTAAATAAGAAAGTGTTTTGACTAATGAACAAAAAATACTGCATAATAGAGAGATCCAAATTGTATATTAAATTATACTCTGTCACAGCTGAAAGAATCGAAAAAAATTAATCTCACTAATTAAGGCAAAATAGAAACATAAGACTCGCGCAAGCATCACGCGACGTTAAGAGTCCACGCTTCGTGCTGTTTAAATTTGGATTTATTCAATCTTGATATTCCCCCGATTAGTGTCTACTTAATGCACTGCATCAAGTTATCGGAGTGCAACCTTGAACGGAGCTTTGCGTGATACGACGTAAAGTTTCGAGTACGATGCGCGGATGGGAATCCACGGTGGAATTCATGTTTGAGTTTAATGTTAGACAGCGGGTGCTAGAGAATCGCGTTTAATACGAGTGTGAGAATCGATGAAGAGACTTTGTAAAAATATTCTTCTTCTGCATGACGTTGTGAAGATGACACCATCGTCAAATGTGTGCAAAATGTAATCGCTTAAAAGTGGAGAGACTTGTGGAAAAACGATAAAACTTACTGCTTAGGATTCGTCGTTGCTTAACTTTTTCTTATGGAGCTGTCAAAATCGTTGAATGTGATAAAAATAATAAGAATTAACAAGAAGCTTCCTACTTGTTAAACGAGGTCGGTTCTGCGTTTAGTAAAATGAATGTCAATTTTCCAACTAAAATATGTTAAACTTGAAGTATGTTTCCAATAGGTGATAACAATTTCAGTTAAAAAATGAAAATACAAAATGTGTTCTACGAGATATATATTCTACATAATCGCAGTGAAGTATATAATCATTTATGTGAAGATAATCATAATTTCCAAAGAGTAATAGTTACTTTTTTAAATAAACTTCTTCTTGAGGTTTGAAATATTGAATAAAAAAAATACTTATGGTTTTAAATTCACTGAATTTAAAAGCTGAATATCTTCGAATAAACCTTGAATTGGTTTTCCTTGGCCTTCTGAAGGAAATTATATTACACCACGCGAAAATAGTAAAATAAAATGCACATTCAATTTTAGGAAAAAATGTTATTTAGGGCGCATAGTACTTTTTTCCCCTGAAAATTAAGCGTTCTTTACGATTTTTTTTCTTTATGAAAATGAAAAGCTAGAAAGGTGGGGTTTGTTGCAAATGAAAGATCGCTGTCGGAAAGTATTAACAGAATTTTTATTAAAAGAAGCACGCTTATCTGAAACATTAAAACAAATTAAGACATTAAAATTCATTACATTTTGGTGTCGTTCAACGATCCGATTCTTAAATCGACTGTCAAACTGACAAAAATTGGTACCTACAGTTTAATTATTCGATCTGGAAAAAATCAGTAAGCGTTTGAATGAATAATTATACACGGGTATTGCGTGTGCCTGTAGCACTGCGTACTCGACAGTTTGGTATTTGAGTAGCACGCGCCCGGAAGTCAAGCTTGGACATTGTATTTGCTGCATAGTAACTTGGAAACTGAGCGTCGGATTTCAAAAAAATAAAAGACTTCTCGATTCGTTTTCATATCAAGTATTTATGTGCTTCGATTTATCCAAAAATCTTGGCTCACATTACAAAAATTTATTGTAGTATTCCTTTGTCTTTGTTCTGTCTTTAAAGCACACGTGGAATTACAAAGCATCTGTTCATGTTTGCTTCTTGTCCACTCAGTTAGTACATCAAACTCGACATTAAGCACTGTACCATGATACTACTTGTTCATTGTGCTCGATCAACTTCACTCGTCTCTGATACTAATTTTAGCAGTTGTATTGCCTCGCGTCAGTATTACGTAAAATTTGTCTAATGCCTCAGGTGTGTAAATATTACCGATGTAGGCTCACGTTGGATTTCTGCAAATTAGGACAGCAGCAAATTATCAAATAATGATTGTTTACATTCGAAGTGCGCGAATATGCTTACGAGTTACTTAATTGGGAGGCGCTAAATTTTACCCACCTTCGCGTTCTTTTGTTTCAAAATATTCGATATTTTAATGGACCTTCGTCGAGTTCATTTTTTAATTTGAAAGGTGTAATTGTTAACAATATATTCGGGCTATTTCAACCATCTCTTATTCTAGATTAACAATTTTTATTTAGTACTATTCGTATGAAAGGAAATGTAAACGTACAATGTAATTACTAGCTGAGTTCTCATTTATAAAATTAAATTATGAAAATTATTGAATACGCATATTTTGTGCAGTCACATTTGGCATCAGAAAATACTACTTTATAATATTAACTATTTGCTGCTTTAGCGTTGGGACTTAACTAGCCCATTCATCTAGAAGAATTACCACTCGTTCACTGTCGCCCAGAAATTTTGAGAATGGTGTCTAACAATGGGATTAAAATTATAATGGAATAAACAAATTTGTTTTAATTTAATTCAAATACAAAACGCCTGTAATTGTTATTACGTGCAGGTATTTAACCCTTCGTTGACACTCTGGGTGTGGGCCACCCATAAGCTGATTTTGACGCTCTGTACCTTGTATATGCAAAATAAATACCTGTTTTCCAAAGCCAACTTACAAACTATTTTTTCTCTCAAAATATTATATCTGAGCAATAACTCTGTAGATTTTTAGCTTCTAATATTTAAATTTGTAAAAGTTACAGTTTTTTGAAGATTTTCTTCGTGTTTTCTCGACATATGGTAATCTAGATTTGTTTTACCAGAACACTCATGAAATTTCAATCAAAAAACTATTGGAATACATTCTACAGACCATGAAATTGATCCATGATTTTTTTCCTAACGATTGGATTCTTCAGATCAGAATGGCAGTCGTTCAAAAATTGTTCTGGGTGTGAGCCACCCAGGTGTGTTAAAGTTGATCAGAAAAAGAGGTGTGTCAACGAAGGGTTAATACAGTCGTACCCCGATAACTCGAAAATTGTCTTCATTCCCATTGGCTCCGCTGTAAACACCTCCGCAACTCGAAAACTCGATAAGTCGAAAGCTCTATAATTCGAAGATTTGTTCCCTTCCTTTGAGATTCGAGTTATCGAGGTTCGACTGTAATAATATGACATCAAAGTGGGGAATAACATATTTATTACTAAATAATTCTTCCAATAGGTAATATAGTGTCTTAAACGAGGTGTCTTTGCAAATAGTCAAATAGCGATCAGACATTTAGAATTTGTCAGTATAACATAGCTTGTTAGAACCTGATGTGAATTCATATTTAGATATCTAAGTTGGGAGCAAGTAGGATATAAGAATAACAATATGTAGACATTGAAGTGAACCGTATTAAAATTAGAAGTGGCACGGTTACACACTTTTATAGAAGTGATAGCAAGGATCATGTTTTCATATAAATCGAAGATAATTTTTACCAGCTGGAGAGGAATTGGTGTTGCAAACTAAGCTTACAAGATCACTACTTAAAATTATAAAGATGCTGAACAGACGAAGCTACAGAATGGAGGTCAAAAGAAAGTATAAGAGTGATTTTTTGCATTCGCATATAAATAATTTATTGTTCAATTGCTTGTATCACTCCTTGACTTCATGGTACATAGTAGTTCTAAATTTTGTCCTCACGATATAATATTCATATTATATTTCCATACTGCTTGCATTTTTCAAGCAATAATTGTAGACAATAGGAACTATTATTTTCATTAAAATATTATTTTACATAGTTTTGATATTTGCATTACACGTTTATGTAACTTTTGTTTATATTGTCTATAAAAATATTAATGTATTTTATATGAAAAAATGAATCGCGAAGTTAAAATTATAACGAGATGTAAATAATTATCCTTATCCTTACTAATATATAAAAGTGAAACGTTGTCTGTTTGTTGATCCTTCTTTCACGCCTAAACGGCTGAACGGATTTTAATGAAATTTTTAATATACATTACGTACGTCCTAGATTAGATGATAGACTATTTATTTTCTTTTTGTTAATGCTTCTTCATTTTGGAAACATCATAAATAATTCCCGGGTGAAACTGGGTAACGGGTAGGCTAGTAATGTCATAAAATGCTAATTAAATTAGTAAATTAAATATTTAAGTATGCGAATACTATTCAAATATTTCAGTATCCGAATACTATTCGACTGATGTATTCGAATATCATGGGGTGAATTGTAAATCAAGTTCTTTAGGTTCATTTTTTTACAAGCTTTTATTTAGTTTCAGTTGTGAGTTCGTTAGTTTGTCAGGGTTAAATCTTGAAAGTTATTTTTGACCCACTTCAACATATCCGAACCACTTGAAACTTTGCACACATACATAGTTCCGATGACAAAACAATATTTTCCCTAAAACATGAAATACTTTATAGTACAGTTTTGTTTTAAAAACACGGCTTTATTAAAATGTACTAAACAGGAACCAATAATTTTGATATCGGCCCAGATGACTGCCTGACAAGAATTCCCTCATATAACTAAAAGTAAACACGTGAAAATGTTGTATTGTCCTCGGAACTACATATGTGTGCAAAGTGGGTCGCAATTAGCGTACAAAATTTCACCCTGACAAACTAACGAACTCGCAACTGAAACTAAATAAAAGCTTGTAAAAACATGAACCTAAAGAACTTGATTTATAATTCACACCATACTATTCGAATAATAACATTCGAAGTTTATTCGTAGCACTCGAATACCTACTTGTAAAATATTCGAATATTAAATTATTCGAATAGCCCCAGCCCTAGTTCCTAACAATGTCTTCTCACCCCTCTTGAATCAACCCTGAATTGAACTTGTTAATCTTCCTGCACGTTTGACTTCCCTTGGAAATCTTCTGATAGTAATCGATACTTCATTATATTGCGAATCTTAATATATAGCGCAGAAAGTTCATGTAATTGTGTATTTATTTGTCGCCTAAAAACATTCGAACGGTAGACTTTGGGATCAGAAAAATAATTTTTTTTTATAATATCAAAATCTAAATTTCCTAAAGCTAGTAAACAATAAACAAAAGAATCCTTGAAGTCACCTAAAATCATCAGCATCATATAATTCTGTGGTTGTAAGGAAAAACGACACATGTCACAATTTCAAAAAATTTGAGTTTATGCATTAATTCAACTGTAGAATATTGGATGTATGTTTTTGTAAGAAAAAAATGCATGAAAACGAATTTTATACGTTGAAAAAATAATGCAATTTAACCGAAGTCCAATATTCGATTAATACGCATTTGGCAAAACAACGTAATTCCACAAAATTTAAAGAATACGACGTATCTTTCCTTTGTGATCGCTTTATATTTTCTATTTTTATTTATCTGCATATACTTTAACGTATTTTGTGTGATATAAAATGAGCAAAATTATATTTCATATTTTCATTTTACTAGAAACAGCACACCATGAAATACCAGTGATACTTAAATGTGTAACTTATATTTTACAAAAAACAACGCAAAGCATAGAAGAAAACGAAAGAAGACAAAAAAGAAAGTAAAAGAAGGAAAAGTAATCATTTCCTTTCGTTTCTTCTTAACGGCATTAAGCAGAACAACACAAGTCCAGTGGACTTGTGTCGTTCTGCCTAAAGTGTATGTAAATTATTACTATTTTGTTTATTATTATTTACGTTAATTATACGGATATTGAATATTATGCAAAGTGAAGGAAATATACGTTTATATCGTAAGAATAAAACAAGGAAACATTGCTAATAAGAAGAATTGATATTTAGAACTTTCAACGACAATATCTCGAAAGTGAAAACATGTGACATGGGTCGTTTTTCCTTACAATCACAGATATTTCGTCTATCAGTGATCCAGGAAGTAAACCATTCCTCTCCATAATCGATTCTATTTTGCGCAGAACCATTTTTTGTCGCCACGAACTGAAACATTACAATCGCAAAATTCGATTTTAGTGAGGTGCGCGTGTTGGTAAGAAAAAAGCCAGCGATGCCTGTACCAGTCGTGTCGTCTGGGAGATCAAGGCCCGGTCAGCGCTCAGTCATTCTTGTTTTTTCCTTCCCTCTTGATATGCCTTGCCACGAGCCGCGCTGCTTCACCAGCACTGTGTCAAGGTGTTGCTCAATAAATCCTATCGGTTGCTGGTCGACAGGTGTTTTTGCACCAGCAACGTTTCATTTGCCCGTGCGCGCTTTTTCACTTTGTTTTCTTTCTCTGCGCGCATGCGTGGCAGCCGTCTCTTACTGCGCGGATACGCGTGTCATTGCAGGATCATTGCCATAACAGGGAACAAAGAAATCTATATACCTATTCAGTTTCTGGAGAAACGTCAATTTTAACTGGCTTTCCTGACTGCCTAGTAATTGTTTATTGTATATTTGTAGACTATAAATAGTCCATAAGGGGTTACTCTCATTTTTCCGAGTTAAACAAATCGAGTTTTTATCTTTGCGCTTTTTTTATAGGTTCAAGTATTAAGAGGTCTAGTTCGGCGTTTTAAAATTATAGCTTTTTTCGAAATTTGTTTCTAAAAACTTCCTTTGTTTATCGACTTAAAAATTTGTTCATTGCTTATGCTGTATTGGGAGAATATCGCCTATTATTTTTTACGTTAAAATAACGATATTATCAAAAGTTATGCGCGAATGAAATGAATGGCTTCTCAAATTTGGCTGTCGTGATATCAGCTGTCTAGGTTATCTGAAGTAAAAAATTCAAAGGGATTCTTAATCTGCATGACTATGATTATAGCTGGTACTAGAGTAAATGAAAAATATTTAAAAATAACAAAATGTCGGTGTCGCAAAGAAAAATTTCTAGATTTGCTGCAGGAATTTTAGTGCCAAGCAAGGAACGAAGTTTTAGGTGGATAAATAAATTAATTTTTTAGAAATGAGTTCCGAAAAATATTATATTTTTAATCCGCCACACTAGGAAGCCGCTTAAGAAGATATTTGTAAAAAGATGTTTTGAAATTCGAACATTTGCTGAAAATACAGCGATTTCAATGAAATTTAATTCAAACTCTAAATGGGACTTTCTCGAAACAACATTTCTGAGTTGGCGAAAGTCACATTTCTCAAACGAATAAAGATATTGACTTGAATTTTTAACAGCTCGCGGCCTACAGCTGACGAGTCTCGACTCTTATTATATTAGTAACGTTGAAAATCAAAATGCTCAGACAATTCGTGTTTGCGTCTTGCTGGAATTGAAAGTTGAACTAAGTTCATCGATGGGGACTCAGAATATTAATGAAGTACCTATGTATACGTGGAGGGGGGGGGGGGGGTTGAAAGTGGAGGCCAATTTTGATTTTTGAAATGTAGTTGAAAAGACAAATTACTTGAAAATGATTCCTCTTATGTAGACAGTTCTTAAATTAGCAGAATATTCAAATATAGACAGATTTGGGAAGCAGTTCCAGTCACAGTTAAAATACCTATCCTTGCTCAGATGGTTATTCAATAGTATATTTTGATGCCAGCTGACCAATTAATTCTCCACAACCAACACCGTCCAATCGTCTCTATGCAAATTTTAATTTAATCCTTCTGCTATATCCAACTCTGATTCCGACAGTGCTGCCCCCTCCAATCATGATTTCTCATAGATTACGAAGGTGGCGACTCCAGCGCACCTAGCCCACCTAACCCAAACTTCTTTTCTTAAATCTCTTCGCTTCCCTGCCCATCAGAATTTAATTACTAAACAGAAGCGTCTCATACCTCCGTCGTCGACTTCCGTAGACACTGTGTATTAGAACGTTTATACGAGCAGCCACTTGCAGAGATGCTTTCTCTTTATCGCTCGAAAATGTCGAATCTCTTTCCATCGTGCGCACTCGTATTTATGGGCACGTCCGCCAAGTGGAAGACGCAATGGAGGGGGAAGGGGAGGGGAACGGAGGAGAGTGAAAGTCCCCCCCTCCCGAGTTAGAATGAGCTATTGCCAAATTTCCTTCCGCCGTCCTCGACCATTAATTACTTAATTGTCTACTTCGAAGCTACGCTGTCGCGTTGAACAGTGCATCGTAAATTTTTTTGGGAGGCCAGGATAATAATTTTTTAAAAATTCTTGCCATTACTGGTGGCCACGCTGTGCCCCATGGTAACCGTCACGTAGGCGCATTGTAGAAAACCACGGCAGAGGAGGCAGAGAGAACGAGCTGGTAGTGAATTGCGACGATTACGTCACGAGGGTCAGTTCTGCTTGTCATCGCGCGTCAGCAAAGTCAACCGTCGCCGGGATTCTCCCAGAAGTGCATATTACCGCGCGAATCTTATCGATTACGTGGTGAAAAGAAGGATTTCCAATTAGTCCCTTTCTCTGGTCAAGATATCGTTTATTTTTCGTAATTGAGAAATTATATCTCGGAGTATCGCGAACGCCTGTTCAGCCTGTGCGGGGAACGCCGATGGGCGTTCAACGCGTATGTGTAGGAGATACGATTGGTGGAATTCCGCACATGGTATACGGTTTAACGCGTGAAAATGGTCCTTTTCTATAAAAAGTAACGAACGAAGTACGAAGGATACAATCGATATAATCTCCTGCCACAGAGGTGTAGCAGAAATTTAATGAGCATGATGGATTAAGTGGTGCAGGGCAGTTCATGTACAGGGTGGGAAGATTAAAAGTATGTATAGATAAACAGGGCGAGTTGTAGGTTAGGTGGAGTGCGAAAGACGGATTGGAGAGGAATAAATGCTTGAATATGTTTGGTTGACAGCTATACAATTCGATTTTGTTGCCCCTCTCCACCCCGCGAAAACAAAAGCGTTTTTCACACTGGCAGAAACAATGAGACTGTCCACTTTCATCTATTTAGCTACAAGCTCGCGAGTACCTGAAACATTCCATTTTAAATCACACAAATTTTTACTCCATAGTCTCTCGTTTCTTTCAAATTTAGTATATTTATTAGAAGTTGGAGAAACTGATTTGTGTAAAATTTTGACCAACTAGCAGGGACGATTTAAAAATTATTCGATGTGGATCGATGTGCCATTATTTCACCCCCGATAGTTACGCTCCATTTCCAACTTGGAAGTTCCAAGTAGCACTTTGTACTTATGTACAGTGGTGTGCAAAAGTTTCTGACCAGATGATTTTTTTCCACGTTTCTTCTAAAAGCTTTTCTCCTAAAGACTTTGTTTGTGAAAGAAAAATTGAGAAAACTATCTGGCCGGACACTTTTGCACGCCACTCTACTTATATTTGTTTCGAAGCTGAGAGAATTCCCTATTCAAGTTCTGAACGCACCTTTATATCGTACGTCTGGGCTTCCCCACTTCTCGCTGCGGGCATGCGCGTGGAAGTCTACGACTCGCTCGGTTTACCTATACTCAAATGTGGACATTGAGTTTGAAATTTGTGAAAAAGTAACGAAAGCGAAAGGTACCTACTTAATTCTATGGAAATAAATATTTCTTTGAAGGATCGTGGTTCTTGAAATTTTTGAGGCTACTAAACTTAGTTAAACGGAATTATATATTTGTATACTTGTGTACACTGTGAGATATTTGATGAGGAAGATCGTCTAATGCATGTCACTTTGTTATAACATGTTTCAATTTTTCTTTTCTTAGACATACAGGTTCTCTTTATTAAAAATTGAAAATGAATGTAGAAATAGTTTTTCAAAGATGTTCATCCTTGGCGTCCATATTTTCTAAATGTAGTACAAGTAATGAACAAAATTTTAAGTTGATAAACAAAGTAATTGTTTAGAAATAAATTCTGAAAATTTTTAAACCTCGGCTATCACCGCCTTCCCTCTATTAACATGATACCAAAAGCATATGCACCTTACTAGATAAATGCATAGAAAGTTTGAAGATACTACCATTAATAAGTTACAAATCTCAAAATGGTGACATGATTCGTGGCAACCATACTGCATTCCACGAATTCAAAACTTGACGGAATATAGCAGTAAATACAGAATTACTACGAATAAAATGTATTCTTGTGCAAAATTGTGTTAAAATGGTAGAATAACTTTTTCTCGAACGAGAAAAGAAAATCGGTTTGGAAAATGGATATACAGAGTGTTTATAAAAATGTGCCCCATTTTCAGCGTATTTTCAAAATTAATTTTCTCAGAAACAGCATCCCGTTTAAAAAAAATATCGTTCTACAATTCCGATTTATTTTTAGACTGTGCGAGTATTAATTATAAATGCAGATTCGACAATAAATAATTTTACGTTAAATACTCTCATGGCACAAAAATGTATTAACAAGTATGGAGGGATTAAATCACGATCAAATATCAAACTCAATCTTTTTGCATTCGAATGCGGAGTACAATGTTTTTAGCAGTAGTGTGTACCATATTGTACAATAGTAAGCAGCACTGCATTCAAATATAAGCAGTCCCCATTATTCCGGATCTTCTAATCGTTCAGGCGATTTCAGTGAAGAAAAGAGCAAACAAATGTGGCACGAAAGTGGTGGAAGTGTTGTGTCTGTCACGGTGAAACTTGCAGCGGCCGGTTTTGTGGCGGGACGCATATAATCAGGGAGCATAATCGTCGAAAGATACAATGAATAGGGTCAGGAACTAGACTTTGGCTCGAGTTAAGGCAGGTCTAGTCCACTTTGGTATGCGCCGCAAAATAGAATCGGCAAAAGCTTTCGATGTATCACGTTGTCCAGCCTTCCTTTCATTACAAACGAGTTAACTGCAGCTTTCACGGAAAAATACCATGTCACGGCTTCCTAGCTCGAGAAATCGAAATAGTTAACTTGGGATCGATGCGTTTAATCTGTTTAATTAAATCGAGGATGTGGACATACGTTATCTTCTCATCTGCGAAACTGTTCCTTTTTTTTTTTTAAATTGAACTTTCGTAATAGCATGCAACATAATTTAAACAGAAATCTTCTGGAACGAGTGCGGCATAAATTTTGTTTCAACTAAAAGTAATGCGAAAGTGTATTTTAGTTCTTGAAAAAAGAATTAAAATTTTTAAAATTGTTAATAGTCATTTTAGCAAATACTGAATTTGGAGTTTCTTCGAATTTTCGTATGCTTCTTGTGGCCATATGTTTTCGTCATAAATGTTTATCGGAGAAATAGATGATACCAAAAAGTCTCACGCAAAAGAAACATCTCGTAATATTTTCTTTTAAAACTAATACCGATTAATGGTAATAATGAAACATTATAGTTTTTGTCAAAATGGTTCAAATATAGAAGCCATGCAAACTTAACTCGAACCTAGTTTGCAGTGGATGTTTAAATATGGAACAACACAAATTGAACGCAGATGCAGCCGAAAAGTGATGTACAGTAGGATTCATTTCATAATTATTCGAATGATCCTATATTCTGATTCTATTCGATTCGTATAATTATTATTTAACCCATTTAAGTCACAGAAATGTAAAATGAAGGAATATCTATTCAAGGTATATTCAAATATTTTTTAATTCATTATGAATTTAAAAAACGTGTCTATCATTCACTCGAAATTAAAATTATAAACATTTTTGTTCATCTCAACGTTTATTTTTCGAAAAGCACGCTTTATAACAGCAGATATGGTTATTACAAATACCGAAAATCGATTTTTCAAACTTCTATTACATAAAAAGTAAATTTTTGTTTTTTTCACTTTTGAAGCCAGAAATTTTGCAATAGGAAATACTATAAATTAATAAATACACTCTCTAAGGTAATATAAATATTTCGGAAAATTATTTGTGGTACATGCACTTCGTAAAGATTTGAATGATTTAATTGTATACAAAAATTATTATCTTGGAAGAAATATTTCAAACAAAAAACATTTGCCCTTAAATTCTTACTGCTCCCTTTTTATGATACAAATTATAAATAAATACATTCTAAGCTATAACAGCCACTTGACTCAGATTATAATAAAACCCAATCAATTATCATGTTCACTATACCATTGTTTTTTAAATATTCATGATTGAAAAATGAATACAAGAATTTGATTTGAATGAGAATTCAGGAGCTGGATGTCACGTCGAAGGTTGCAGCAAAACGGCTACTATAGGTACTTTCTCTATTTCATAAAACCATGCACAGCTTCCTAAGCACAGCGTATTACTTAAAAATATGTTTCAAACTAAAAGGTACAAAATTTTAGTACAAAACAATCTAGACACTTGAAAAAAAGACCCCCTGAAAAGTCCCTCCAAAATCGAAAACTTTATTTTAAAGGGCACAAAATGTCACCCCTTCCTTAAATAACACTTCTATTCCCAAACTATCACTTACCATTTTAATAAATTTTTCGTGAATATTCTCGTCGTTCAAAAGTCATGTCTCTTATCTCCCCGAATCACATTAAATTAAAAAGAAAACGGTTGTACATGAGTTTGTAAAATAAAAGAAATACCTTAACGCAACACGTAGAAGCTAATCTATTACTTCAATCAGTTCTTAACGGTGAAATCAACAAGTGTAAACATTTACGATCGTTGAATGCTAATACGAACAACTGCAGATTATTTTGTTACGCTTCACATTTGCTTGACGCAACAAGCCATTTCGTTTAAGCTAGTCCACGTGAAAAACAGCATTTTAGAATTGACTGCATATTGTGTTTTACGATCGATACGGTGCTCGGCTTGACGTAAGCGAACATAATGCAACTGAAACTTGCTATGAATTTCAAATACACACATATCTGTAACACGTTTGATAAATCGTCTACTTTTTATTTCGCTGTGCGCACATAGTTGCTTCTTAATTACTTAATCGAGGAATTCCACCGGAACGTTCGATCGTTAATTGTCACCTGCCGAGAAATACGTCGCTATTGTTTCCAGTTATCGCAGTGAATTCGAGGCTCAAAGAGAACAATTCAATGGACGGTGGTCCCCTTTTTTATCACCAAGGTCGAGCATTATTCCATCGGTTTATTTTCAGACACAACCGAAACTCGTCGATGCTTTTTCATTCTGGCTTCTGTTTCTGGTCTTTAGGATCTTCACGTGCGCACCAGTTTCGATTCGGTGTACAGATGTTAGTAACGTTTCGTTGGCAATTCTTTTTTCTTCTATTTCTTCTTGGTTTAGGGCGCTCGCGTAATAGGGGAATTTTTGATTACGCAATTTGATAATGAAGAAATTGCAAGGCTAACTATTTTTATTTGGGCGATTATTTATTCTGTTATTTGCTTAATAGAATACTTACCATTCACTTGTCATTAGGCGGATGATTTTGGAATTGTTATTCGAATGAATTGTTGGATTAAATAATACTGTTATGAGTAACGGATAACTTATCTGAATGAAATATTCGATTAAAGAAAATTTATTTGGGTAATTAGTTTCGTAACCATTTGGATAATGCTCAGCTCTAATTATTTGTGAGAAGGAGGACATAAATTCCAATTATTTATGCAAAATCACTTTGCATTCTACCTTGTCATATTAAAATTAATTGAATGAATTGAAATAAATATTGAAATAGGAATACGTGTAAAACAGTTAGTAAAGAATTCACATCGAAACTGTTTTTTTTTTATTTTTAATTGTGGGGAAGTGTAATGTAGTATTGAATTTACAGTTAAGGGACATTTAAACAAATCCTTAATTTTGTTAACTACGTGCGTATACATAAATTGTATAGTAATATATTCAAATATTCTAAGCACGCACATTAAACTCGTTAATTTAATATATTTACTTTTAAATCCAATTTCAAAATTATGTATACAAAATTAGGTACCATAATTATAAACCTATATACCTATATTATACAAAGTTTGTAAACTAATTCCTTCCGTCATTGTTACTACTGCATTGCTTTAGCACTCTTTAAATTTCATACTATAATTAACAAAACTCGAGGGACAAATAATACATTGAAACTGAATTAAATTTAAACAGATTTAAAGCATGAAATTGCAAGAAACAACGTTCCACACTTTGTGACCCGCCTTCGCAATTTTCGTTACACACTCTATATTATTTCAAGCATGGAAGTTTTTTTCTGTATACTATAATAACTTAAATATCTCTTAACAACAGAGATAAGAGGCCTTGCTATTACTATGTAAAAGTAAGTATGTCTAAAAATTGTACACGACATGTAGAATATGTTTTTCAAAAAATGACAAATAATAAAAGAGTAAATCTGACATTGCGTACATTAGGTACAGTGTTTAGAGCCGATGAAATGTGTTAAATTAAAAAAAGGAAGTACACAGTGTTACGTAATCGTGACTGAATTTTTTATACATAATAAAAAGTATGTAAATAACATATGTTAAACGAACCGAGGGGATTTATCAACTGTTTTAGATTTTAAATCACGTTAAACTAAAAAATACAGGTCGAATCTATAACCTCCTCCTTTTTGAAGTCGGTTAAAAATTATATCATGTCAATTCGAGTATTATGCTTTAGCTTTGGTTGCATTCTGTTCTTATAGAAATAACCAAACAATTCATAGTTATAATATTATAATTTTATTAAACATTATTCTATGTGACACATGTTTATAGAAGGAGGGCCTGCGAAAACGAGCGTACCTACACTGCATTCCACTTTAGAGCGGACTCGTCTCGCGCAGGGATACACTGTTGGTTGGTGGTAAACCGGCAGGGAAAGTGCTACGACCAATCGCGAAAGTGTTACGACCAATCGTATGTGTCAGAGCCGTGGGAGCTGCGCAGATCGGTCGGAAATCAGTAAGGGCGTTGGTCCGTTCTTATATGGAACGCAGTGTATTTGATGCTTGCGAGGAACTTGATTTGATCTTTCAAAAGGGTTACCTTAAAGTCGCGTCACCACTTGCGACATGCAGAAAATAAGTGACGTGATGTGTTTGATCAAAATGATGCTTGCAAAGTGATATTGACGGCTCTTTATAAACATTTCGACTGCTATTCTGAGATGTGCGTTGTAGACGTGGAAACGCGGCTTAAGCATTCATATTCCCCCTTTTTATAGATCCATGTGCGTTGGAAACACGAAGGCCACCGTCACTTTTTTGAATGGAATAATTCGTTCTTTAGCGTGTTTCGTAATAGGCACTCTCTACTTGGACAAAAATATGTAAACTTGCAAAGAGGATTAATATTTAACCTGTCAACTGGGGAGGTCGACTGAACTCGACATTCGAAAATGCCTTTACATCGAGCGAGACGTTCTAATTCATCACACAGATTTACGAATTGCACCGCTTGAAAAGGAGAAAATATACAGGGCGTCCGGTTATTCATTGATCTCCTTAAAGGAGGTAATAATATAAGTGGAGGAGGTAATAAGGAGGTATAACAATTTTACCGTAAAATGAAGAAAAAAATGCTGTATAAACACGGCATCAAAAGTGAACACCTAATGAGGTATACGTTTTAAAAGATTAACACTACTTACGTCGCAAATATATAATTAATGTCCAAACTGGCGTCAGAAGTGAAAACTTAATGAGATACATGTTTTTAAAGATTAACACTACTTATGTCGAAAGTTATAATTAATGTCCAAAATGGCCACCGCCTTCTTCTACGCAAAGGTCAATGCGGCTTAACAATAACTGACGAGTTCGTGGGAATGTATTCAATTTGATATTTTCACCTATTGTATTCCACGGATCGACATTTATACGAGGCTTTCCTGCTATGAGACAAAAATCTCGCCAACAACTAAATGCAGGCAAATAATGGGAATAGTCGCGAGAGAGATGAGATTTTTGAAAATATATCATGAAACTTATTTAATTTCGTGAAAATAATGATAAAATAATTAAAAAAGTAATGAAATAATTGTCTCTGAAATTAAAGTCTCATGTGAGACGATATTTTTGTTTCGTCGTGGATTTGCACCTTAATGGTGACATATCTGGTGACCTAGATGGGTATTTTGTTGGAGCATCTATCTCTGGTTACTTCTGCGAAGATTTATACCTCATTAAGTTTCGGTTTTTGACACCACATTTCTAGAATGTTTTATTCTCGACTTAGCATCCTTTAAGGGGAACAGTGAATAACTGGACACGCTGTAGTGCTGGCTAATGTGTGGCATTTATTGTAGAAGAAATGAGATAATTCGTCTTTAATCATTATTAAGTACGCAGTCTCAAATGCACTGGAAGCGTGCCCGACCGACAAATAACCTTATTAAAAGATTATTTTTGTTTTAAAAAAGCGCAACTTTTTCTTAATATTCGTCAACTGCGGATAGTTTGACCCCCTGAAATAATATTTTCTGGTGCCACAAATTATCCATCGTAATCTCATTATTTCATGTTCACAGTATTTTAAAAATTTTAAATGAACATAATTTTTAATACCAATAATAATTGAAGATCTTTGAGTGACACATATCCGTACCAATTTTACAATTCTCCTACCACTTTACAATTTTTAATTTTCATTGAAAATTATTCAGATAACGAAAGTTTGGATAGTAGAAATCCTACTGTACTTACTTAACATTTAATCACTTATTATTCAATACTTATTCCTACGGTCGTACCTCAGCCAAAAAGTAAATAATTCAGTAGAGCTATCGAAACCAAAAGGTACATCTAACTTTGACAAGGTTAAAGTTTCGATCGGTATCTTTGGTGTTTTTACAGATTTTAGAAAGTACCTACTAAATGCTTTCTAAGATGAGAAGCGCCAGTGGCGGGAACGAAAAAGGCCCAGGTGGCGAACCTTCTAGAACACCCTGTATACATAACAGAATTACAAAGAAATTTAAACGCGTGTAATATGAAAATTATAGAAAACAAAAAAATGTTTGGATAAAATCATTATTTCCTTTGGAAGATGGGGCCTGGTGGGCCTTCTGAGCAGGGGCCCAGGCGACAACTGTTCATCGGCCGCCCGTTAACTTCGCCACTGGGAAGTGCAGGAAATTGGGGTCACCGATTCGATTTAAATATTGCATATAGTTAGTGCACAGCTCGTACAATAATGTATTAAACACATAAGGCGTATCGCTGAAAAGTTTTCGAGAAGATCGTTTTCAAACTTTTATCTTTTCTAAACCCTCGATATATGCACTTGCACATGACTTCGCAACCGTACTCTTAATTGATTTCATTTTCGCGTGTAAATAGACCCAGATACAAGCTGGAAGAAGATAAAATATTGAAGTTTATTTTCAGAGAAAATTTTAAACAATGCATCTGACGTGCATGCATTTAACATGTCCACTGTCACGCGATTCTTCTATGTTTTTCATTCACTCACGGTCATTCTAATTCGACGTCCAAAGTAAAATTATATCATACCTCAACTATGCACTTACTATTTGGAGTTTAAAATTAATCCGCGACACTAGCGGCTGATACGCGAACTAATAGTAATGGTCTACCAATTTTCTCAGTATCGACGAACTGTATGCAGAAAAAAATGTTGTGTAGAGTAGATGTACCATTTGTGGCCACTTTAAGGTATTGTACCAGTTTTGGCCATTTCTTAAAAAATATAATATTTCTCCGTGTAAGCAATAAATGTAACCTTATATTTTTCGCGCTATACTAAACAAAATATTTATGATGTGAAATTCTCCACACAATAATGATCTGCGAGCAATTTAAAAATAAGATAGTTATGCACATGGCCAAAAACAGTGCAATGGCCACAAACGGCGCATCTACCCTAGTAAATTGTAACGCTACAATGAATAATCATCTCAATTTAAGTTTTTATAAAGTGCCAAAAAGTGGAGCAAGTAAAATTGTCCACATTACGTGCTATTACATATTCCAGTATTGTGTCTAAATGTATTGTCAACATCTTTACTGCAAGAAATAACTTTTGACCTTTAGAGGGCCGGGATTTTTTCATTGAAATTGTAAATTTTATTTACTTAAAATTTATGCATATGTACCACCAAAATGGCCGGCAAAGTATCCAAATTCTTAGGTTGCCACTATAGTGAATACTGAACTTTAATGTTTCTAAGGGTTTTTGATATCGCTAATCACGATTCTAAGGTCAGAGTATCGAAATTTTACGTAGAAACAGTGTTACCAACCTAAACAAGCCTAAACGAATAACAGCAATTACATTCATATATTATTATTTTATTTGGCTTGTTTAGGTTGGCAACACTGTTTCTGCGTAAAATTTTGATACTCTGACCATGGAATCGTGATTAGCGATATCAAAAACCCTTAGAAACAAGTTCACATTTTAAAATTTTCAGTGGCCACTATAGTGGCCAGCCCGGCCCTCTAAAGGTTAAATAAACTATTATACTACTGGTTTCATATAAAAATATAGTAAAGGGTATACCGGTGTATAACCCGCGTCTTCCGTATTTGTTACGCAACACAAGCGCCATCATTCCGGCGGTGATAGTTTTCTTTCCTAATTCTACATCATCCCTAACCTAACCTAAAGGTGCGATTCCACTGAGGCAACCCAAGGCAACATGTCGCATGCGACCCGTTATACGGGTGACGCGTTGCATGCGAAAAAAGGATGGGACGATGTTGCATGTTGTTTGTTGGCGAAAAATGGCCTCAGTGGAAGCCCACCTTAACCCGGCCTTGGTTAGGTTGGGTCTCACAGATCCCAGATTTTAAATTGAGTATAACTTTTTAACAACGCGTGGCAGTGTTACTTAGTTTGTTAATTATATAAGCTATTTGGAAAGTATATTTTTGTTGAAAATTAAAGATGTTTAATTAGTTAAGTATTTTTGGGTAATAAATATTAATTAATCTAAATTAATTGCGAGGTCTATGGGACTCCGCCTTACTACTCTTGTTACATTTCCCCACGTTATCAACGCCGGGTTAACAACAGTAATATTATTCACACGTCTGCAAATCTAAGAATTTAATTATCGCAAACACTTCATGAAATAATTGTGGCTTTACACATTCAGTCACTCATGATCCCTATAAGCGTGGACGTATTACTATATGTAGATTATAGATGGCGTGGGTTAACTACTTACAGGGTGATGATTCTACAGGCCAAAATAAGGCGAAAATATAGAATACAATTTTTTAATATCGCGCTTCGTTTTCGAGAAAATTGACTTAGAAATTCAGGTAGGTGCGCCGCAGTACAGTTTTAGACGCCGGAGGCGCTCGCGGAGGTAAGTGGAACTCCTTTGCGCGCGTATTTAGCTACCTGAAATTCAAAGTCAATTTTCTCAAAAACGAAGCGCGATATTAAAAAATTGTATTCTATATTTTTGTCTTATTTTGGTCTGTAGAATCATCTCCTAGAGTATTGGCCATCTGCACTTAAACACCCCGTACATGCTTGAGTATAGCCAAATCGGTGACTCTTGTAAGTTTTGAATCCTTTCCATCAGCACTCCACTGGTAGCAATAGTTGACGAACCGTGGCGAACTACATATGTACCTTTAGAAACTCAGAATCCTTTAGTGACACCGTGCGCGGGTATTTAACTGTACACAGGATTTCGTTGAAACGATATCCTATTCACGGTTCACCGTCATTCAGCGAGCCCCGTTCGCGATTCATTATTCAGCCGTTTCCTTTAGCCAGCTCTGCCAGAAACTATGCAAAACGCAGAGGTCAGTCGGTCGCGCTCGCGAAGAAAAACGTAAACTGCCTCTTCACCTGGTCGACAATGTGCAGTCAGGTATAATGGTATGCGTTGCCTCGACGCCGATACTATGGGCACAAAAAAAGCTTGGGGAACGAAAAAACACTGGTGGGGACCTTGGAATAATTTAAAACGACCGATTCATTACGACTTCATTACGCTGCCACTATTTTCCATCGCGTTCAATATTCATCCTTTTTCCTATCTCGCGCCGGTTACGAAACGCTTTTACAACGATCCCCGTGGGTTTTTTTCCCCTGTCGTTTCGCAATTGCGTGATCTATCCAATTGATACCGATCGATAAATAGAGGAGGATTACTCAGAATTAGGACAGGATGCAAGGTTGCCTAGTTTTATGAGTGGCGCTTTAATTAAGTGATTAAATGACTGTAGCGGTTAAATGAGGATTTGTTGATTTATAGTTGCAATGAATCTACGGGGTTATGGGCGAACATGACAGCGTTGTTTTCGGGGTGGTATTACGTAATAGAAAATTCGAAGGTATATAAAACTGTGCTGAGAGGTGCAAATATTATACCTACTTATATTTCATTATTCTAGGTCACAGAATTTAATGTACAATGTTCGGGCTGTTGGGAGTATATTGTTAATATTTGAAGTGAAATTTCAGGACAATACCGAATTTACAATTTCTTTCGTCTTTATTACGCAAAACATGTCACGTAAATGGCAATGGCGCACCCAGAGGGGCGGGGGAAAGGGCCCCAAAGAAGGGGCTTCGTAAAAAGAAAAGAAAATTGGATTTTATTCTTTGAATAAATTTTTATAATAAATTAAAAATATTGTTATCTGTTCAACTCAGCTACCCCCTCCACCCTTCAAGATTAAGTCCTGAGTGCGCCGCTGGTACATAGTAGTTGCAAAATCGAAAAGATGGCGTAACTGGCGAGGTGCAGTTAAGACACTATTATAAAACCTAACCTTAAATATAATATGAGGTGTTGTAATGAAGTAGATTTTCTTATGTAAAAGGGTCTTTTATCAGTTATTACAGATTCTATGATCTAGTTTTGTATTTCTTCCCAAGAAGTTCTAATACTTTAAGCTACATTTCCACATACGCAAAGGTTCATCTGTAGCGTTCACTATCTCTCAGGAGCGAGTCTGCTTGAATGGTTTGCACTGCACGCGTGGGAACCTGGCTTAACCTAGCAGAACTTCTTTGCAAATGTATCAGATTAAACGACTGCAAAGATGTGAGTTTACAAGATGTCTGACTTACCGAGTCAGAAATCTATTTCATTACAACAAGTTTAATATTTGAAGGATTGTTTAAATATATGGATTCAGCTTCAGTGTCAATACCCAGCTTTATATATGCAAAGTGGCAAGGAAAATTAATTTATCATTATATTTTTCTCATTACGCTTTTTCCATACACGTACAACAAAATATTAATTTCATTTAAATAAAAACAGAATGCTTGAATGACGTTGAACTCTTCGAAACCGTGATCTTGAGGGAAAGAAAATTTTTATCATCTGTAGTGCCCTTTCAAATAGAATATTTCCATGTTTCGAATTCTCTTTTTATATTAGCATATACATATAATAAAGTCACTTACGTCTACATCGTTACACCTTATCTGTGATCGTATCATTATATGCAATGATGGTGAACAGGAAGCATAGATTAATATTTGTATATTCGTGCATACTAACTGTAATACAGACCCCGAAGCAGTGCTGGATTAAGCAAGGTAAGCACGTGCTTAGGGGCATCGGGAGAAAGGGAGGCACCATAGAAATTTTCTGAATTTTAAAATCTAGCTTTCGTTAGAAACACTTTTCAGTCAAATTATTGGAAATGCTTAAGAAATTGCGTTAAAGTGATCACACTGTATAAGGGGACTTGAAAATCTTCTAAGTGCTTAGGGCCTCTAAAGGTTTCACTTCGGCCCTGCATCGAACAATAGTGAAGTTTCAAGGTAGAGTTAAGGTGCGTTTTGACGGGACACTAAAGTGATAGCATTCGCTGTCGTGACACTGTGTGAATATAATGTTACAACATCGCCACGGTTTATAGATATCCAAAGGCGGATTTAACGACCCCAGGGCTCCATCTTCCAAAAAATTATGATTTTATCCAAACACTATATTTTTTTAATTCTCATAATTTTCATACCACACGCACGTTTTATTCGTAATTCTGTTATATATACTGGGTGTCCCAAAACATTTACCACAGGGCTGCAGTTTTAGAACACCCAGTATATGGTATTACATATTGAACTCTTCTTGGATACTTAAAAACAGAAGATTGATAGTATACTTTTTCTATAGGTTGTACAATAATTGCACGCGTTGTAAGTATAACTTTCAGCGTAATTGTTGATTATAATTACTACTATTACATCTTTATGGTGTAATAAGAACGAGAAGAATACAAAAAGAAGTAACTAGCTAACGTACACAAAAGGCGTGGTGCAGTAATCAGGCTGTTATGAAACCTAACCTATGTAACTTCGTTTTTGTGTTCTACTACTTATTACATAATAGTGTAATAATACTTAGCACAGTATTAAAACAATTATTCTCATATCAGAAGTGTGAACTGATAGACAACAGCTTATATGTATACATGGTGTGTCTTAAAACTGTGGGACAAACCGAAATACGTCGAAGCATCGTGAAAAGAGAAATTTTCAAGTTCGTCGCCATTTTATAATCTGAGGCTGCCATCGTCAAATTGCAAGCACTTATTAGGCATTAGTTTAATTAAATTTATTGCAAAATTTAATTATTACCCATGTACTTATATTTATTGCATCTACAATATACACACTTTTCTCGTGTGCACGGATATTATTTAAATAGCCTGGAAGAATATTCAGATAGCCTGCTTTGAAATAATATTTAAATAGCCCGCGCTGGAAGAATATTTAAATAGCCCGCGCTGAAAGTCCTGAAGACATAATTGCTCATTTCTCGAAAGCAAAGCTTCAGATAATAAAACGCTACAGGGCTTTTTGAAGAAATTATATATCTCAACTTATCCTACAATTTTGGAATCTCAAATGAAGAAAGTGGAACATAAATACTTGTAAGTTTAAATGCTACTCAAAGTACAATTTTAAGGGGAACAATGCGACGTTAATCCTATAAGAAATAAAAAATATTCATGACTATAAATGATAAGATTTTGATAATATAAATTGAAAATACATAATTATCAGTACTTCCGCTGCAATTTTAGATACTATACTAATTAGACACTTAAATTGCATATCTGATAGTCCATATAAACTGAATGAATTTTTATTATTGCAAAAATTAATCTGCATAATTCACTAGTTATCAATATACAATTTTATGTGCAGCATAAACGATCGTTCACGTACATACAATTTGTTTGTTCGGATTACGCCAGCACACAAGGATCATTACAATTAAAGCATTGTCTATCGCATCATAAATAACCATTCAGGCTTAACCACTTCAGATTTACAATTAGTTCAAGGCTGGATGATTTCTGTTGGAATTCATTTCTGTTGGACTAAAGCTTATCACTGGGAAGATATTACTATTTTCAATTAATTTACAATTTTTTTAATATCCTTCGTCAATTTCAATGAAATTTTATTTCTCAGAAAATACGTCTGTCACGAGATTTTTAAACAATTAGTTCCTTCTTCCTAATCTCGTGGAACAAAATATTTATTCTACAATCCTCAAAGTTTCCGCACGTTATTGACATTGCTCGTAGTGCATTAAGAAACAGTATCTAGTTATATAATGATTGAACTACTTATTGCTGCAAGATAATGTTGTTTAGCCTTCTATATACGTGTATCAATTTTAATTGTAACTCCCCTCCTACATTTTTTATTGTGCAGGTTTTTAGTTTAGGTAGTTTTTATTATGATTTCTAAAATGGTAGAATAAACTTACATACATTTTTATTTGCATTTTGTTTTTTAAATTTCATTTCCAAGTCTATTTTCCCATTTCCAACTACCAACAGTTATGTGCTCCTTTTTCATTACAATAAAAAATGTAAACGACTGTTTTATGACTGAATTGAAAGATTATAACATTTCGTAGTTTACATTTAATTTACTTCTTTGTTTGTTGCAAAATAAGTCGTTTCTTTTCCTTCCTCAGTAAATAAATCACTATTAATAATTAACTTGTATCATTTAAAATAAATAAATTAGTTTATAACTAAATTAACTTTATAATAATTCAATGGATTGTCGCGCGAAATAATTCGAAGATATCGTTTTAGTCGAAATGATTTAGTGGTTCTTTTGAATAATGAATAATAATAAAAGCAACATTTAACGTTATCAACGGTTTGGAGCGAGCACGAGGATTTTTTGCAATAGTTTATCACGAATATTTAAATATTGTCTCAAGGCCCTTGAAACTATGCATACTTAACCCCGGTGCTAACCTAACTTGATATTTCCACCTTGTAAAGAAGGAAGCCAAGATTTCTATAAGGGGACACTTCACCAGCAGATAGTTATACTCACAATAAATTAAAATTTATTCACAATTATCCAGCTCCGAATAAATTATTGCTAATCGGATATGATATTTTTCGTATTTACCTTTAATATCCAAGAACGTGATAAAAAATCTTCCAAAAGAAAGAAAGAAAAAATGAGATAAAAAATAGGAAAACTAATTGTTTCTTCTCGTCTTCTTCTGTCACCATTGAAGGTCTTATAGATCTCGAAGATCGAGCGTAGATACCAACGAATCAAAAATAATTTTCCTCAGCCTGTGAAGAGGAAAGTTTTGTTTGTTGTTTCAAGTGGTAGCATCGTATCGATGATCACTCGAAACAAGACCAGATGTTTAAATATTTATCCATCTTATTTTCGCGTTATTTTTAAATGTGCTCGTGATAGTTGTTAAGAACGTAAAAATAGGAGAAACAACCTGCGTGAAAATAGCTGGCAGTTACATTTAACATTGAGTATATACCAAGTTGAAAACTTTAGTGCTTATGAAAGCAGCTATAATAAATTTAAGTAATTATTATCATATGCAAAATTAGGAGATGCTTGTAATAAAGTGGTAATTAAGTCGATAACATTTGTAGCCCGCGCGAAATGTTCGAGTGAAGATTTGAATTTTTCGACGATTACAAAAAACATACTGCTCCAAATAATAAAAATATCACAGTTTTGAGGAATAAATATATAAAATAATGAAAATTTAAAAAAATAGGAACAATAGTTACTTCGAACATTTCGGGGCGTTTAAATAGCTCGAGCAGGAAATGCATGGTTGGAACCTCCAATTATTTAAATACTTATATAAAGAAAACGCAGCCTCTTTAATATCTGTTTAATATCTTTTGACGCTGTTCACATATTTCGACTTGTCTGGTATTTTTTAAAGTCTCGAACAATTTGTCTTCTTCATCTAAGATTAAAATTACATTTGAACAGTTTGAGAGTCCTTCAAATTGAAAATAGAATTTTTTAAAACCAAACTAAACGGAATATTAACTGTGTACAGTGAAAATAATACACTTAGACACCTCGATATATTTCTTACGCGTTCGTAACACTGGTTGATGATTTCAAAAAGAATTTTTGCAGTTAAAGGAATTTTCATGATGCAAGTGTTGAGGTTCGAAAAAGTTTCCAGGCTATCAATATTTTTTTCTTTTCTCTTTCGTATGTAGATACTCTCTAAAACTCAATTTCAGGTATGATCTGATATTTTTTAAAACAACTGAAAGGTGGAAGCTGTAATCTGTATCAAATTCGAGATAAACACATTGTCTTATGAATACTATTACGTGCACTGAAAGTAAACGATACGTTTTAGAATATGTTGAAGGTACGTAGTTTCAGTTTCAGAGTCGCAATGTATTTCATGTTAGTATGTGGAACGAGAGCACAGATACCAAACGAGAAATGCTGATTCATCTGCCCACATTGTCCGATTTCTATAACCTTATCGTTTATTAAATTAAAAACGCTTCGTACTTAGTGGAATATGTTTCTACAATTTGGCAAAAATTACTTAATTTGGCGAAAAATACTTAAAAGATAAAAAACTTTCCCTTCACTAGAATTTCAGGAGGAACGACTCGAAGAAATATGATCGTGAACATTTTTTCAATTTTGAATCTCCAAATTTTCAATAATGTTAAAAGTTATTTTAAAGTTTAATAACAGAAAGTATGATACCTATATTAAATTAAAGCAAGAAACATGTAATAACTTCGAGAGAACGTTTTAAAGAGATCTATGTAGTAGCCTTATTTAGAGTTCTAAATAATTCGAAGTGGTTTGAGTCCCACTTACATCATATTGCTGGGCCTCAATTGTGTTCAGAGTTGTTTAAAAGCAATTAAATACAATGACAACAATTTACGACCAAATACTATTTGTAATTAAAATCAGCTCTGAGTAGTCACATTTTATGTTTTAATTGGCATCATCAGACTGTCACTTCACTAATTTTAGTAATTTGATAGATATGACGTAGATAAAGAGACAATAAGGGTGGATATCGATATGATTTACAATAACTTTCAAGCACGTAACTTTAAACATCTCCGTTTCCAGTGTAAAGTATGTTTCCTTGAAAATGTCATTCTAGAATTTTAATAATGTTTATGTAACTCGGTTGAAGTTTTCATAAGGCAACTAATTAGCTGGTCAATTAAAAGTCTACGAATAATTCTACTAATGATTCGTGACATCAACATGTTAAATAGGTGATAAAGATATAGTGCATGCAAGAATAAATTATTAATAAATCGTGGGTCACCTGATAAAGTAGATTAATCTACATCTTTGTGTCTTTAGTGAAGGTATCTATACCTTCTTTATTGGGCACCTGGTGAAGCTAGTATTACTATCTTTTTTAACCTCTAATGAAACTACTATTGGAACTTTATTCGATTCCTAAGTCGTGAATTTAATGAAGGTACTGTCATTACTGTTCTAGTGAATTTAGTGAAGGTAGTATCTACACCCCCAGTGAAGCTATTAGTATCAGTGGGTTCTCAAACCTCTGATGTAAGTATCAGTGAATTTTTAAATTTGTAACGCAGGTAGTGTCCCTAGTAGCACAAAATATTGAATGCACATACATCCAATATTAAAAAGAGGTTCAATATCTTTTTGATATTTAAACATACATACAATATTTATCCTAGATTAAGAAGCAAATATATTTTCCAAATATGCTGGAAATATTCATTTTATATTATGAAAAAAATATTCTTTTTTCAAATATAAAGTAAATATTTATTTACTCTTTGAAGCAAAACATTTTTTCCGAATGTTCGGGAAATATTCATTTTATATTATGAAAAGAACATTCTTTTTCAAATATAAAGTAAATATTTATTGAATGGTGGAAAGAAAACATTTTTTTCCGAATGTTTCATATTTTCTAAACCTTTATTTCACATTTTCAGTATGTGTATATAATATTTCGAATCAACATTTTTTTCATATTAAAAAGTGTGGCTAAAAAAATATTGTTTTAATATTTGGAAAAAATATTTAACCAATATTTTGTGGTACTAGGGGTCAATGTTTTCTTGAACCAGTAGTCAGAGTAATAACAAGGTATCCTTCGGTCTCTGCTGCAGCTACAATCATGGAATCCTGAAACTTCTACTGAAACTAGTATCATAGAACTCTAGTTCTAGAGCTCTCTTCTAATAGGTCTGTTAACAGAGATACATAGGACCTCGGACAAAACTATTATCAATGCACCTTTGAATCCCTAATGAAGGTGATATATGTCTTTAGACCTGTGCTGGATCTGCTAGTCATGCAACTTTGAAACTCTTAGTAAATGATTATATAACAATACACTTTTAGGACTCTTCTGAAACTGGTATCAAAGAATCCATCAAATTCTAATGCAATTAGTAGCAGTGCACCCTTGGACCTCAGAGTTGCTAGCAGTGCACCTTACGAATTTTTGTGAGGCTTGTAGAAATACATTCATAAACTTATTTGTCTACCAGAAATGCTAGTAAAATGTCAAAATAAATTTTCAAAAGGGCTCAGCTTGCATTTGAAAGCTAGCGACACATCCATTCTAAGGGTTATGGATTAATTACAAATACACCAAATTCTGGAGATATTGCACACTGTACAATACTGTGCCTACAATTATAATCATTCGTCTGCAGTTGAATTAAAAGTTCGAGTAGATTTGGAACGATTACTACAAAGTAGTATTACTTCCAAGGAAAGATCCCGAAACCGGAAATTCAAAAAATTCTGAGACTTTGTGAATATGTAGGGGATTTCCTTTGATTACAACGGAATTTTTGTTGGCTGCCCAATTTCGCTCTAAGGGGGTGAAACTGACCCCTTAAATTCCGGCTATTTTCCGATTGTGTGTTATTACTCGCGAACTGTAAGAACTGCAAGTTACCAAACACGATAGACATAATTAAAAGAAGTAACTACTGTCTTAAAACTTTTTTCTATCTCTTGCAGATTGCGAATTACAAAATAAAATCAGAAAACAGACGAATTTTCAGGGGTTAATTTCACCACCTTATTGTGAATTTGGAAAAATTGTGTTGTAATCCGGAGGAAATCCCCTACATATTCACAAAGTCTCAGATTTTTTTGAATTTTCAGGTTCGAGATCTTCCCCTGTAAGAGCAGTGATTCCCAAACTGTGGTGTTTTTTGAGGTGTCGCCACTTTTTTGGAGGGGTTATTTTTTTAATATTATTAAGTTGGAATTATATTCCGAAATACCTATTTTTAATGTGTTTTTTATTATTATTATTATTATTATTATTAATCCACGGGTAAAGACCCTTTATTTTACAATAAACAATTCATCAAGTTAACAAAGAGGCAGTGTGAAAGAGAAGAGAAGAAAAGCTAGTACAAAAATAAACAAACAATAACACAACGAAATAATAGAACTAATGAACCAATAAAATTAAAATGGTCTTTATCTTATTAAATTTACCTTACAATATATATGGGGGTGCAGGTTATTTGAATATTATAAAAGGAGATCGCGGCTCAAAAAAGTTTGGGGAAACACTGACTCATAGGACCACGTTCTCAAAATTTTCCGTTCTGCTCTGTGCTGTCCAAGAATACGTATAATTATATTTCTGAACCACCTAGTGGGTAAACAAAAATCGTTCAAACAGGAGGAACAGACACTTACTTTTCCCTAAATGCTTGCACAGATTTTGTACATACAAGTGTTACATTTGCACGATCATAAGATTTGAAGATTGCAATTATTTGCTCGATCTCCAGAAAATCACAACAAAGATCCTTGCACGCTAGTGTGCGTGGGTGTGTGGATGATACAGAAGGATGTTATCAGCGGGCTTGTTACGAGCAGCAGTTTCGTAAAGAAACGTGCTGGGAAGGAGAGCGACGTATCGGCATTATTTATCATTGGAATATCGTTATTTATACATCTGGCAGCGATAAGTGTGGTCGCTGCGTTCTGGAAACGAGATTTTGGTTGTCGCTCGGTTTACACTGAATTTCGTTTACACTCTGCCAATACTGGAAATGTGGCTTGGCTCCGGTCGACGTATGTACATGCTGACCTTATCTGAACGTGGGTTAAGTCTGAGGTAAATTGTTGTTAAATATAGGCTATCGTTCAGTTACATCGAAATCTCCCCGCGGCTCCGATAAAAATAATCTATTAACGTACACATTTTTAGCTTCGAAGGTTCCTGTACAGTTCAAGTTGAGGCTACATTAAAATTAGTTTCGGGTTATCGAATAGCAAACGTACCGAGCTCTTCGAAAACTGGCTCGGCCTGTATTTGAACGTGCACGCTTCAATTACAGATTAGCAGGATGAATATATTATTAGGAGAATGTTGCCATTCGACTGTTTACGATGTTTCTCGTTTTTTATACGAATTTAATTAAATTTTTGGGCACATTTAAGCGTGATAAAATTATATTTTCAATTTTGGTACATTCAAACTTCATGCAAGAATTAATTTGAATTTTCTGCAGATATGTGAAAAAAATATAGTAGCGTTTTTCGTTTCATACTTCGCATTAGAAATTCTACACAATTTTACACGAAAACGAAATTTGTTGCAGAAGAAAGATTTAACGATACACGTATAATGTAGTTTTTATAAAACGATATTTCTACAAAACTCTTCATTTTAGCAGTTAAGTTGGGGTTCAATTTTCTCGATAAAGCTGTTTCGTGACATTCCCTCTTTTTCCCCTTACCCTTCAAATATAACTTGGTAACAGAATTCGTAAAAAAATAAGCAAACAAGTTTTAGTAACCGTAGATATAAATACTATAAGCTACTCGTCTTCAGAATATTCAGTTCTTTTTAATAATTATTTTGGTCATATTAATGGCCACATAGAATAAACTAATAATATTTTTATTATACAAGTAGGAATCTTATGCATATACAAATTTTACTGATAATGAATATAGGATTATTGACGTTCATAAAATTAGCGCTTTAAGTGAATAACTATAAAAAAGGAAATAACGAAAAACAAACGAAATAATAAAAATATATATGGAGCAATCAACAAGGTAATTAATTAAGCTAATGTCTCTAATTGTAAGTAAAAAGTGGAGAAGTAATTTGTTAACAGCAATCAAGTTTGTGACAGTTGAAATCGAGCAACAAAATTTGACAGTGTGCGATGAGTTTCTACACTGACTAACTCACCGAGTCTCAAATTATTCATCCTTTGCGTAATTTTTCTATTTAAGATGTTCCGAGGGGTCCTAAATGGAAGGTAATTGAATGGTGCGATATGAAAAGAATACGGTAATCGCCAAGTAACTTCTAAGTAACTCTGTCCCTGTAATTTTCACATCAATTATGTCATTTTACTCTGAGTGAATGCAGCACCGACCGAGTAATATGTATTTACTATTTTCTTACGAGTGTATTAAGCCCTTCTTGTGAAGTGTAGAGAAATACCGAGGGGTTAAAATCAATTATACAGGGCGTTTCAGAACTATGTCGCAAATAAAAGGTAAAGGGTAAAACTGAGAATGTCCATTTTTCGTGATTTTGCGATTTATAGTATATTTTGTAGGTGGCAGCTGGGACTGTCGAACCGTTGAATCACAAAGGGTTATAAAGTTCAAATATCCCCGTAAAATAACGTTAAAGTTTTGCTGTACCGCTTAGAAGAAAAAAACTTCCACTCTGCACTGCAACAAAATAAGGAATGCCTCCACTCTTTGCCTAAGCACAAGCTTCTGTCGTCAAGGTAAAACAAGAAATTATTTAAGAAGAAAATTATATAAGAAAATTAATCATCGATCATAATAAATTCCAGGGCAGAGGAGTCGGCAGTCAAAACTCCCGACTCTAACTTCTCTTTCTTTTTATCGACTCCGACTCCTGCATTTATAATAAATTGTTAATGTACTTTGTACATGTGTGTGTGTGTATATATGTATATATATATAACTAAATTACTAATATTTAATATATAGTATGTTTGTATATATTATATATCTACAGTGTAAAAAGCTAAAGCTACGCTAACAATAAAGACAAAGGAAAGAACCGATAATGAAAAAGAAACTTTAAATTTAACTAATACATTCAATGGTCATTGAAGCGCTTTTTATTTCAATAAAATAGAAAATAAAATACTTTTTAAAAATGAAATATTACAAGTGAAGTTTCTTATTTAAACAAAAATATATCGCGAGCGTGTATAAACACGTAGAACTCAATAGACTCGGATTTTTATAAAATTTACTAATATGGAGTCGGTATATATTTTTTCGACTCCGACTCCGACTGCGGTAATCAGAAATTCCTTCTGAACTCCGACTCCGACTCCGCGACTCCGACTCGGACTCCACAGCCCTGATAAATTCATCAAACCTTGTTTCTTTACTGATTTAATTTTCTCGATAAAGCTGTTTTGTGACATTCGCCCTTTTTCACGTTACCCTTCAAATATAACTTGGTAACAGAATTCATAAAAAATAAGCAAATAAATTTTCCAAAAGGGTTTGAAAAAGTTTTGGAACTTTTGTTTTTAAAAAAAATTCTGTTAGAACTTATATGTTTCGTTTAAGAAAATATCTGTTCCTGTGGAATTTTTATTGAAAAAAATGTTACCCTTAAGAACTTCTTTAGAAAGTGTTCTCTGATGGAATAGATATTTTAGAATCTATAAAATAAACGTTCCATCGAAACATTTATTAAAAAGGGTTCCATAAGATAAAGAAAAGTACTAAACTATTAGGTACTAGTTTTATTTCACAATATAATATCATATTCTTCGTGTTTATTTAATGAATGGTATGAAAATCAGAACACAAGTAATTACCTAATAGTTTTATAAGAAATATTGAACAGAAAAGACCTAAATAACATTTTTTTATAACTTACATGAAGCAAAATGCACCAAAATTCTATAATATCTGCATAGCAATTATCTACGTAGGTAAATATTACAAATAAATAACACATTCAGAATATCAATTTAATTGTAATAATTATTTATTATTTTTATAGTACTATTCATTTAATAGTATTCAGTATTTGTTAGAACGATTGAGAACTTTTTTAATCTTGATGAACAAAATATCTGTTCCTCTTATAGAGAAATTTTTATTTTTAAGTTTTACAAGTTCCATTCCAACTAGAACTTTTATTTTATCGGTTCTCATGGGAACTTATAATGTGAGAACATTTTTAAAAAAGTTCCACGGCGCATGTTTCAAATACAACCTACTGAAAAGTTTCAGAACTCTTTCGAACCCTAGAATATTCAGTTGTTTTTAATAATTCTGTTTGGAAATTCCAATATACAATTGATCTGTCAATTTCACTTGAGCTATTTTATATTCACGCGTAAAATAAAGGGTATTTTAAAATAACACAAAAGTTAAAGAAAAAACAAGGGAAATAGGTAAGAATCATGGATTCACGATTATTTAGAGAAGACACGACTGTTCCGAATAAACTTTGGTATTACTGAGCGTACAAACAAACATTAATCCATAACAGGATTCAGTTATTGACAGACTGAATTCCTCAAAACATCATCTTACAAGGAATTATTATCTTCTAACCTAGAAAATTAAACAACTCTTACAGTTAGTCATGCAACCTTGTCACCCTCGTCGTTTTCGAACACGAGCGAAAGTTAATGGCAAAACAGTAGTAAACAGAAAAAGTGTCACGAAACTTTTTCGAAATTTAGTTTGAAACTTCTTCTAAAGTTGGAACTTCGTTTGTTCCCAAATCATTAGCCTGTGTTCCAGCGATTCTTCTACCCTAAAATTATTATGTTACGTATGCAATTAAGCAATGATAAGTGTTACAAAGAGATACGCGCAGGAAATAAGCAATCAGAAAAAGTTAGATAAAAGGATGATCAATTGGATAGATATGTGCCAAAGATATGACATACAAAGTGATACGTAGATAGATAGACAGGTACATATGTACATAGAGAGGGATGATTAACGTTATCTGGTGAAATTCCTACCATGTACTATCGCGTAAACGAAATTGCTCGGAAGCAGGAGATTAACAGCCATTGTCATCTAAACGAAATGTTCGGGGAACAGTAGTTCGAGTAACAAGGTTCTAACACAGTGTGACCGTCACGTTTCAGCTTTGAGTGGCGTCGGTGTTTTCACGTTCACGTTTTCTGGAAAGCATCGAAAGTACATGTATCTACCATTGTTAACCTAAATAGTTAACCCTTAAACGGCGGATAAGTTGACCACATGGGTGTGCAGAGGGGGGTGCAAAAGGGGCAGTGGTTCCCCTAGCTTTTGAAAAAAACGCTTATTTTTAAGAACTAATGTTTATTAAGTTTATACTAAAAAAGGGGAATATTTTTAAATTTCGGTTTTAAATTTTTAATTAAATTGGCATTATAGACTGTGTTAAAACAAGCAAGAGGGGTATATTCTTCTTTACCATCATCCCAAAGATGCCTCACCCCTGGAAAAAGTCTCCGGATGCCCTTAGTTTACCACGCGTTTAATGCAGAGTCCATTTTGCCCCATTATTTAATTGATACATATATGTACAATTGTAAAATCAGCATTTGTGTAAAAAACCTACACTGGTTTTCTTTACAAATTTTTTACCTCAATTAGGCCCAGAAATCATAGCCTTTCTGCAATATGGCTGGAGCCATCCAACTGTAATGTAATGGAAACACTTGACACCAAAAAAGTATTAAAGTATTTAAAATTAAGTAAAATCAAAAATACCACGCTAACACGTGAGGTGAACAGGTATTAACATAATTAAATAAATAAGATTAAACGTAGGGTGCATTACACGAGAAAGGGCCTCATTTTAAAATCTAAATTTGGTGTATCCGTTATTTTCTTTCTGCCACAGTTGGAGAGCCCGTTTCCAATTTTTTCCCTAGCTTTTACAACACTTTTTTTAATTTTCAAATTTTTCGGGGCCCTGAGGCAGTTGCCTCTTTCGCTTCTAAGTTAAGACGACACTAGCACCTATATATAAAAATACCTATTACAGAAAGGCTATGATTCCTCAGCCTAATTGATGTAAAAACACATTTTCTACAAAAAGCCGGGGTTCTGTAAAAAGGTTAGGCATCCTACAGGACGAATGAGTCGATGCGACGTTACCGTCTGCTACGAAAGAGAGAAAGTATGATATTTTGTCTCGCTTCGTCTTTCACATGCCTACGCTCTGTCCTTCTCTCGCCATCGGCGCCTCGAAATCATCGACGCTATTCGTTAAGCGTGCGCCGTCAGCCCCAAGCGCGAGCCTATAGCGAGAGTTCGCTACAGGGCAGCGCTGTCCAAGGTTGTGTACGCGTACACTCGTTCTCCCACTCTCGCCCGCGTTGTCATGGAAACCGCGTGACGAAAACCTACCCTACACGACGAGACTTGTCTTAAGGCATACTTCGAGACGAGGTCTCATTTCTCGTGCTCGCAAGGTGGAGAGAAGAAGACTGAGAAACCTGTCTCGAGGCAAATCTCATCGTGTAGGGGCCGTTTAAAGAGGCGACCATAACAGACCAGCCGCGCGATCTCCTTGACAACGGAAGGCACGCCGCGCGAAAGAAATATTGGAAGGGAAAGCAGGAGCGTGAGGGGCCCCTACGTGGACAGCGCTGCTGTGGGCGGATATTTCCAGGGAGTATATCAGGCCTGCCCTTTACGGTGCAAATACCTCCTCAAGTTCTGAGACCCGGGCAACAGCCGAACGCGGAACTTTTACGTTGCTAACCACAGCATACGCTGCGGGTGAACTGCAAGACTGCGTGCGTCCATACTGGCTCGTAGCTGGGCCTCATGCGTATAGGCGCGCACACGCACTCTTACAGTGGCCCAAAAGCCACGCAACGGTTAGCAAACTAACAGTTCGGCGCTCGGCTGTTGCCCGGGTCCCAGAACTTGAGGAGGTATTTGCAACCTAAAGGGCAGGCCTGGGGTATATGAAGGATAAAAGGTCGAGAAACACTACCCTAGGAGATATACCGCCTTGCAGAGGAGTAGAGTCTATCCATAGATCCACCGAACTCTCATTAAACACAGAATGTCCGCATAAGATATACTACAGTAGAGCACTTTGAGCACTAATAATTATAATGCGTTTAGCCATAGCAGCTACAAATTCTTTTATGTATACAGGGTTTAAGGAAATGGTCGCATAACGTTAAGTTAAATTTCGATATGCTTGAGAGGTGCATCATACATACACCTGACGTGGAAAGAATATAATAACCACTTCATTATTATTACGAGGATACAACTTTTGTTGAATCTAGTGATACTCATGAGTCGATATTTGTATGTTATAGACGCCGATCTGAGCATGGGCGCAGGCGCAGCGGGGGGCTCGGTGCTTGGCCTCCCAGGATCGGGCGTCGGGGGTGTGCTATCACAGCACTGCGCGATCTGCGGAGACCGTGCCACTGGAAAGCACTATGGCGCTGCCTCCTGCGACGGCTGCAAAGGATTCTTCCGGCGGTCGGTCAGGAAAAACCATCTCTACACCTGCAGGTTGGTAAAATAGCTTCTTTGCACGCAGCGGTTGCTGAAGAACATTATTGATCAAGTACAGTAGTCCTCGGGTAAGTTGATAATTGTTGCCTCGGTTCAGCTACTTCAAAATGGTCCCCATTACCATCTGTTGTACACTTAGGACGCGGGATCCAAATACTATGTAAATCGGACTTAACGAATATTCTGCAAATTATTTTTTTATGTGATTTCGTTACTTATGGCCTGAATTATATCGTATTCAGTATCATTTTCATCGGGAAAACATAAGGAATCGATCAGTGTCACTTTCGTGAACATCCGATGGGAAATTCGGAACTTGACGTTTCTTCCTTTTTAATGGCTAGTGCTAATGGATAAGAGATACTATCCCGAATCGGAAATTATCAGCTTATACGGGGACCACTGTGGGGTACTGTAATTACTACACATCTTTGAAAAGCTGTTACCAATATGCATTGAATACAAGTAGTAGAGATTGAAGGCAGTAACATTCTTGAGCATTAAACGTCAGTAGCTCAGATACGTATACAGCAAAGTTTTTACGTTTCTTTAATATTCCCCTTAAAACTTATAATTACCAAGGGGTGGTTTTTGGGTATGTAGGGCCGAATAACGAAACATGAAAAGTACATTTGGTGGTTTTTATCCCCAAGGATTCGCTTCATAGTTATTGTTGGTGTATGTTAGAAATATATTGAAAAGACTGCTCAATTCCAAAGTTCTGGGGTAAGTGCCGTGTGGTTCGTCATCAGAGTTACCAGAAGGAAGGGAAAGATGACCGTGACATTGAGATATAGAATATCCGGAATGCGAACACGGTACGTAAAACTCTAGACGGGCTGGTCCGAGGAAGAAACTTGCATTGGGGATGTCTATCCTTTATTATACTACTATCCTGTTGTAAATTTGGGTATAGGCAGATATAGACGCGTGTGTAACAGTGAAACAGCATTACCCGCAATGCAACTATCTATGTTCGGCTCCTAATACCCACAGTTCGCATCCCAAATATTCTATAGTTCAATGAGCCGCGGCGGGAGCTCAGTGGCGTAGTAGGGAGTAGTAGGGAGCGAACAGCGATGAGATGTTGGAACTGTTAGAACACAGTGACGTAATAGGGAATAATGGAAGGGGAATCCTCGCATGGTGGTCACCAGTCATATCAGTGTATATAGGTCTATGTGACGTCACCTAACCCAGACCTTGTCCCGCCGAGAGGGAATTCTTCCAGCAACCCTGCTCATCATCGTCCTCTTACCAGAAGGCTACCTTGCCTTCGCCGCTTCGTGGCTAGATCCTTGAAAGACAGAGTCCCTATTCTTTAGCAATACGGCATCGGGCCACTTGTCATCTCAAAACACTCTCTCTTAGTTGCCACGTGCACAACAGTACTTAGTTCATGCTCTACTATGTGTACGCGTTTCACATAAGCAAAAAATGAAGTGTAATGGAGGCACAAAAACGGATAAGGGACACTACCCGTGGGCAGCACTGGCGTAGGTAGCGTGAAAGGAACATAGTGGGGTTATAAGAGCTGTACACGTAAAGATGACAGTACAGTGGAGAGTAGAGAGCCAGCAGCTCAGGGACACATTTTGTATAGAGATTGAGCACTATACTTGACGTAAAGTGAAGTGGCACTTCAAGGCCATTTGCCCAACTATGAATGACATCAGAAGTGGCCATTCCTATACATATAGTTTCACTATCCGTTCTTGCTCTTTTGAAATACGTGAATTTCTCTGTTTCCTTTCTTTTGTATGATGTCACCATCTTGTGAAAATTAATATAACTGTATCTTACAGACTCGAGTCTTGCAGACCCACATTAAATATAATCATCTCTATTGCATTTATCGTGGCACGATTTTGTATCACGTTCATGAATATTTGCCATTTTCCGGTTAACACTAGAGTGAATTTTAAGTCACCATAGAAAATATTTCTTTTTGTGCTTTGATCAATGGTGATGGCAATCCATGTGCTGAACAGTATCTGACTTCCACAAGCTAGTGAACCCAATATTTGCCTCGTTAGCTTGATATCTCTGTTTCTTTACTGCTGTTTGCACTTTCAGGCTAAAAAACAATGAGGCAGATTAAATATTGGCAGAGGATGTTATAGGATGGTGGGGCGAATGGCCTTGATGGGCGAATTTATTTTGCGTCAAGTATAGCGCATTAAGGGTCTGTGCACACGAAGGTGAACAGTATTTTTGGATCTGTGCAGCCTGGTAATAATTGGGGAGAAATACATGTGGTAATCTTACTGAACGAACACCTTACTAGATTCCCTTTAGCTGTTACACCATCCGTGTCGCGCAAATCAGGCGAGAACAGTTTAACAAATAAACTTAGAATTCGTAATTGGAATGCTTGTTTATAAAGGCATTGATTTGAAACTCGTTTCTGAAGGGAAGAATTGAGGTCAACCACTTTACACACTCAAAAGAAAACGTTAACTGAAAGTTGGGTGACTGAAGTTATTCAATAAACTGAAGTACCAAAAATTAAGGTGATAAATGATAAAAGTGGTAATGGCAACGTTGGTATTTGTGACAACCTTCGTGAATTACAGCGGTCTTACATAACACATGATTATAACATTTCGTATCTTTGAATGCTTCCAATAATGATAAAAATGATAACAAAATTTGTATATTGCATATTTTTAGAACTAGTTATTTAGAATAAAGTATTTTAAATCACTTGATAAGTATTATTTCCTTGCGAGAGTGCCAGATTATGCAATCTTATTTTGTTCATTTATTGGTCAGTTAATTCATAATTTTTTTCACAAGTTTATAATTGTGTATATTGTCGCTGTTGCAGGTTCAGTAGGAATTGTGTAGTGGATAAAGACAAGAGGAATCAGTGTAGGTATTGCAGATTAAGAAAATGTTTCAAGGCTGGAATGAAGAAAGAAGGTGAGAGAAACCGGAATGTTTATACTTTGTTTCCTTATTATTTCCCTCTGACTTTTTTTTATAAGGAATCTATATATCTTCAGAGTTCAATTTTTGAATACATTGCAATATATAAATTTATACTGTGCACAAAATTCCAAAAGTATACGCGAAATTTCATATAATTCAAAAATTACAACGTATGATAGTTGGCAACTTAATTAATTACTCTGCTTTCTGGTCTACCAAGTTGCTCTTAATAAAAATTCAATAATCAGTAACTACAATAAACCTCACATTATTTCACAAAATTTTAAAAATTTATGTGGAATTGAAAAAAGAAAAATACTATTTGTTCAAATAACTGATACATCTTACTATAACACTTTCCTTAATAGATTCCTTGTTCCAATTTATCTTGCATGAAAATATTTGAAGGATTTATAAAATCTGATACATAGATATTCTTCATGTGATAGGAAATCGAAAAGTCCTCCAGCATTTTGTAATTTGGCATTTCTTGGTCGAGGAACATCATGCGGAATTACGCCCCCAAGCGCTAAACAATTGAACTGCCCGCGGCTAGTCGTTACACCTCGAAACTTTAATTGTTCATATTTCGAAAACGCAGGTTCGAATTGCAAAATGGTGAAGGACTTTTCGGTTTCTCTGGACGGAGAGAATTTATATACTTCTACTTGACGCAAAATTTTCGAACAATCTGCAACTAGTGAACGAACTCATAGAGTATTGAGAGAATCAGGTGTTGGTTTGATTGCGATAACAAGCAATAAAAGCTGACATTCCTGGAAAATCAATAATCAAAGCTTTCCATTTCATAAGTCAAATATCACGAAGTCGTGTTTTTGCAACTGATGGTTACCCTTTGGATTGTTTTTATTTCTGCACGTAGCCGTACAAAATGAAAGGGACCGAATAAGCTGTAGAAGGCCAAGCTACGAGGAGCAGAGTAGCAACGCAAGCGGACTTTCCGTCGTTTCTCTTCTTCAGGCCGAAATGCTTAGCAGACAAGTCGGCGCAGCCCTTGAGGTTAGTTTACATCAATTATCATGAATTAAAGTGTCCAATTTTCCAAGATGTTGTGACAGTAGCAGTGTCATCTGTTTTAGTCAAACTTTCTTTTGTGAGCGTAAAACGCGAATGAATCACGTGTCAATATTTTCACCTATACGAATATTTTGCAAAAACATTTATTATGAGAGATTTGGTAATATGAGGGTACATTCCCGATTACTTGAATGTAGAAGGCAGTATAGTAATTGTAAGTAGGTGCGACATACTTTTTTTTATATTAAGTGGCATTGTGAAAGTCGATTATTGCCAGGCACAATGATGATCAGAAGAAAGTTAAAATGTTAGCTTTCTATCTTTGCTGCATTTGATCAAATGGTGCAACCTATAATATTTTTTAGTTCTTTACTTCTTTTATATATTCTTCGGATTCAGAAGTCAACACTCTACGCGCACTGTCACTGTATTATACGGACACATATTAATTCCGAGCGTCAACTACTATAACCGATTTATCAAACGCAAATATCTCGAAAACAAATGACCAGTTGCACCCAAAAGGTGAGCATTTCTTGAACGGCTCGTCGAACCCACAATTTGATATATGTATGATTCATTACAAAAACGCGTTTCCACTTCCGGTCCTCTCCTCGCCGGTGCTTTCCTGAATAAACTCGAGCTTGTTGAACTTAATCGACATGAATATGCAAATTCAAGGTTCGATATTTGGTTTATACGTTCGGTGAAACGCATTTAATGTGCCAGTCTTAATGAGTATGAAAGGAAAGGGAATTAATGAACACGGTCCCCTCAATGTTCATTTATGTAAATGCCACGAGACGGGCAGACATCCGGCCATTTTCTGTACGAAGAATTCAAGAGCTTATTTCCAAAGCGTCAGGAATTCGATAAATACAGTGCTAAGAAACTCGTGGTTCCTTTTCAACCATTTATTTTTATCATGAAGTATGTATGTTGTTACTTTTGTGCAGAAATTTAAAAAGTTTCAACTTAATTTAAAAAGTGGGAAGTTTATGGTCACAACGCAATGAAAAATAGAGTTGTGTGTACAAGATGTTTTGAGCATTACGGGAGGATATAGGATGGATTGAAAATAACTTACTGTATACTGAATAATCAAAACGTGATACAATATATTTATCTTATATTGAAATTCTTTTTGTAAAAAATTCTTGCAACGGACAGTGATAGAAACTGGCCAATTTAATAGCTCGTGTGGAACGTAAAAATTCTACCGAGTATGAATGAAGATACACATGCATCTTAAATAATTAGAAAGTAATAGTTATGTAGGGGACAAAGTGATCAGTGAGTTATAGAAAGTATATTTAAACACCGGACTATAACTGTATAACTGTACTATTAGGTAATAGTGAAGTCTCTAATGCGCATGATCAAACAGAATCTCGTAATCCAAGGTTTCTTTCAACTTCGTCCGCAAGGCCCAATATTACTTGGTACAACTATTTGCGTGTCATCCCCGTTTTCAACGATAATATACTCTCCAACTGCAATTCTCAGCCTTAAAGTAAAGCATACTTAAATTCACGTGCACATAGGAATGACAAAGTAAACAATAAAGTCTTACCAAAATGACAGGGTCCATTTTGTTCCCAATTGATTTGTTTTGTAATTAGAATTTCGTCCAAAATGTACTTAATGAAGAACATCAAAATTTGAAATTGGGTGTGAATAAAAATGAATTTTTTAGAATTTCATACTCAAATAATAATATTATATATATAATTATATTAATATTAGTAATTCATATGTTAGCGTCAAAGTGGTTTGAATGTAATCGAGGGGGGGGGGGGGTAGCCTCATGCTGTTCTGCCTTCGAGGGTTTTGCCCTTTGAGGATGGTAAGGCGATTCCTTACGCGTGGGAAAAGATTCCACATAAATTAATAAATAATAAGGAGGACTAATATGAAAAGAAATCTAAGTTTCAAGATGCCTCCTTATATCCCAAAAGAGTTTAATCCAGTATTAACTATAGCTTTTTTTTTAAAATTCATAAATATCAGTTACTTTTGGGGCTGTTCCCCCTTAATTCTCTACGTATGGTAACTCTGGTGAAGAACTACGCGACACTTACCCCCAAAACTCAAAAATCTTGGAATTGAGCAACCTTCCTAAAGTTTTGTAACATAAATATCAAATACTACAAAGATATTAGTTGTAGACACCGAATAATTATACACATAAGACTAATTGAAATTCCTTATATTATATCTTGTGATATATACAGAGTGTCTCAAAATTATGGGTTCAAACTTATCTCCTTAATGGAATTCATAAAAGGGAATAGAATACTTTGACAAACATTACTATCGCAAACGAAACGTCCCTCAAATCTTCTGTTTTTAGTTCTGCTGTCCATTTTGTCTGTATAAAAAAACAACGAGAATCTCCTGAAATATAAGAAGCAGTGAGAAACGTAGATTTACAATCTTCTAGACAAACTACGACTACGTGGAACAAATCGGTGTATAACTGAATATTTAAGCAAAATTAATTTATGGAGAGACTCGTTTATTCAAAAATGTTTAAATATTCATTCTTTGACTTCAGAGGTACCGATAATTTTACACCAGCTGTGGTCATTCGAACCATTGGTTTACAATATAAAAAGCAATTAGTTGCTTCATTTCTCGAGTTCCACTAAGGAGTTCACTTTCTAACTATACTTTTGAAACACCTTGTATATCACAAGGTCACCGTATATAATTTCAATTATTGCAATCTCCAAAATCATCTAGTATATTCGCCTAATATTTTACAAATAATTACAACGATTCAAAATCGTTCTGCAAAACTACATAAAATCAAAGATGGACTTCTTGGGCCCTTCCCTTGTTAGGCGATGTCCTTGGAAGAACTCTCTTATTTAAGTAAGGCTTGCACGTGTCTCGAGTATTCCTTGGACATCATTAGAAGATACTATGATGTCAGTTAATTCAGAGCCTCACAAACATCTACGATATTTATGCTAATGTGGGTAAATAAAGGCTGGCGATGCACATAGAGGACATATTGGTCACAGAAGTATTAAGTATTCACGAATCGGTTGCGATTTTGAATTAATATCAGGCATACGAAGATTCTCGCCACATTGTTTTCATGGTACATTAATTACTTGGAGATTAACACTGATCTTAGAAAAATATCGAGGATTTGCAAACCAAGTTGCATTTAATTTCAAATTTTGAATATGAGTTAAAAAGATATTGTTTGATCCACATTCAATCAATCATAGGGTTCATAATGAGAATTTTTTTTTTTTGCTTCATAAAGGACACAGTCACTGAATACTTAAATGGGAAATAATTCAGATATGGTACTCGCAAATATTTTTATGAAACTGCTCACTGAGACTGTAATGCAATTCGAGATCAAAAATACACTTTATTTAAATAAAAAAAGAAAAACAATAATAACAATAAATAATTATTGCACAAAAATAGTATACAAAGTGATCTGACATTAATTAAAATACAAACAAGAGAAGATCCCGAACCCGGAAATTAAAAAAAATCTGAAACTTTGTGAATATGTAGAGGATTTCCTCCTGATTACAACGCAATTTTTGTTTTCTGTCCAAATTCACTCTAAGGGGGTGAAATTATCCCCTGAAAATTCGTCTATTTTCCGATTTTATTTTGTAACTTGCAATCTGTAAGAGCTAGAAAAAAGGTTTCGAGACAAAAGTTACTTCTTTTAATTAGGACTATCATTTGGTAACTTACGTTTCTTACAGTTCGCGAATCAACACAAAATAGGAAAATAGCCGGAATTTAAGGGGTCAAATTCACCCCCTTAAAGTGAATTTGGAAAGCAAACAAAAATTGCGTTGTAATCAGATGAAAATCCCCTACATATTCACAGTTTCAGAATTTTTTGAATTTCCGGATTGGGGATCTTTCCTTGTAAGACATGATACAGGCATTAAAATAAATACGCCACGCTGCAACGGGCGATGCACAGCTATATGGTACCATTAACTAAGCCCCGTAATTAATAAATTGTCTTCAGTTAACTCTTTCGACGTTGAGATTAAAACAGCGCACGCAGTGTGTAGAAGTCCTTCATTCGCATTTGCTCGGCATACTTACCTAACGCCCATAGACGTTCCCCGCGGAGTACGCGCACTCTATAAGTGTGTAAGAAATTACCGTGGATAAGAAATTGAAAAGTTGTGGACTATTTCCTGGAGGATAATTCCAGATTATCTGTCAACAGCTAGGCGGCCCAGACAACGATATCGACTTAAGCACAAAACAGATCGCCAACATAAACGACGTCTGCGACAGCATGAAACAGCAGCTTCTGATCCTGGTCGAATGGGCCAAGTACATACCCGCTTTCAGCGAGCTGACCCTCGACGATCAGGTCGCACTCCTGAGGGCACACGCCGGCGAGCATCTCCTTCTGGGCGTTGCCAGGCGCAGCATGCAGCTGAAGGATGTCCTTCTCCTCGGTAACAACTGCATCATCACGAAGAACTGTCCTGGTATGTTGGGCTGCCGGCCTTGTTTTGGCTGTCTTTTATTGTCTCTTTGTTTTGGGGGTATTGGCTAGATGTTTGTTTGGTTTGACGGGGGGAAATGTAGACTGTATGCTGGGGACAATGTTGACTCTGCAGAGTGGTTGGTAACAATAAGGTTGTGATGGTTGAAATGGATCGTTGGGAAGGTCAAGGGAAATCGAATGACCCCATTTTTGTCCTCGAAGCCATTGTCAGATGGAAACGCATAAAAAAGGGAATTCAAAGTTCTTAATTTCGAATTTGAGTAGCAAATATCCCAAACATGATATCTGTTAGGACATGTGTCACCAAGTACTTTTTCTGGCACGTATTAAAGGAACATAGTAATGAGGAACATATTTGGCAGCTCGAGTTTCAAGAATATCGTTTACACACCTTTTGAGGGTACTTACAGTATAGTCATACTTACAGGGGAACACCGCGACTCCTTACTCACCGATTGGAACGCGAATTTGTGGGATTGTAGAGTGACTCAAGACAAGAACAACGGTATGCTTCATTCGTGCCCAATCGCCCTTCAAGGGTGTGGAAACTAACCTCAAGGTCAAATAAGCAATTCCACTTTTTCGCGTATAACTCCTAAAGTACAAGAGACAGAAAAAATGTTAAAAAAAAAGTTTAATGGTGCAATAAGCGCTGCAAACTCGCGTGAACAAAATTTAAAAAAAAAGTTTTTTCGTCAGATATTTAGTTTTTTTTAAACTCTTTTCAAAGTTCTGTTAACGCAAGTTTGCAGCGCTTATTGTACCGCTAAACTTTTGTCTGAAATTTTTTCTGTCTCTTGTACTTTAGGAGTTATACGCGAAAAAATGAGAGTGCCTATTTGACTTTGAGGTTAGTTTTCACACCCTTAAAGAGTGATTGGGCCCGAATGAAACACACCGTTGTTCTTGTGTTGTGTCACTCTCTAAATCCACAAAGTTGCGTTCCAATCTGTGAGTAAGGCCTAACGGTGTTCTCTTATTAGCTATAGTGAGGTCTCCGATGCGCATGTGCAAACCAAAGATGGGCAAGTGGGTGAAGCCATCAGTGCTTTCTATTCCATACCGTAATCTATATTGGGAGAATTAGCGTTAATAAAAATAATCCTGAACAGAGTTGCCAGACTTTTCCCTACGTATAAGAGAACACCAAGACATGACGTCACATCGACTTATATGCACTAATACGACTTGCGCACGCCATACGTGAATTGTAGTACGTCACCGCGACACCACTACAAATATACCGTTACTGCTGTAGGTGTTCCCCTCTACGTCGCGTCTTCCCTACGCCGCCATTAATTCCCTAGATATGGCTACTCTGTTCCTGACGTCCTAGGCCGGTATTCTCAGTTGTTGCTTATTCTTAAGATCGTCTTAAGCATGCGGCATCTTCTACTAACCTCGTAGACTAGTAAAGGATGCCAAATGCTTAAGACGATCTTAAGTCTTAAGCAACGACTGAGAATACCGCCCCTAGAGACGCTGATGGTGGCGCCCTCAGAGTGGTGAGGACTAATTAATGGGACTAGACATTGCTTTCCTTGTTTTATATTCTTCTTGCTTCCTGGTTATTGCGTTGCATTGCTTTTAGACCATGTTTCTTTTGTTTAATATTCTAAGTACATATATATTTTTATACAGTAACAAAACACTGTAAAAGTTTCGTCCCATTAATTAGATTCGAGATTATATAGCGAGTCATCTAGTGTTGACAGTGATACACCGCTGAAAGACTTCTTTGTTTCCCACAAATCCTGACAGATGTCTCTGTCGCGCATACTCAAACACAATGGGTGCGTTCTGATTTACGTATTGAGCCACGGCCGTCTGTAGTAACAGGCCATCCCCTACGATGCAACACCGCATTTCGACACAACCATCAGTCCGATGACTATGTTCGCACCGGTACCAGCGCCGGTCGTGATTGGTTGCGTTTCATTCAAATAGAACTGATGACAGCATTGCCATTTTCACTATGTGGTGGCCTGTTACTACAGATGGCCATGATTGAGCGCGTGAAATTGGTGGCATCGTACGATTCCCTAGAATTTCTCTCACTGCAGAAACTCAGAGGAGAAGCAGTCACTGCGCGCTCGCTGCATCGGAAGTGAAAGGATTCTAGGGAATTCTCTGCACCACCAATGACGCGCAGTAACTAAAGGTGCGTTTTGACATGACACTAAAGTCATGACATTCGCTGTCGTGACACTGTATTAAGCGTGAATCAAATGTTACAACTTCGTGACATCTATAAACCGTGACGTTATTGTAACATTCACGCTGTAATACAGTGTCACGACAGCGAATGCCATGACTTTCGTGTCACGTCAAAACGCACCTTAAAACGGAAGGGTTGTCTCTGCACTTCATGCGCAGCATGCCTGAATCGGAACGCACCCAATATAAGGCACTGGCAAAGTCTACCGCCATATTTCGAATACCATCATCGTTATTCTCGCAGAATTTACGCTTTCCACCCACTTCTCCATTTTTCCTTAGCGCATGCGTATTAAAGGCTTCACTACGGCATGATATACCTAAACGTACCGACCCAAGTTTATTTATCAAGAATTTAGTATAGTTTCCTTCCTTGGTGTGGTTGAAATTACGAACTTTAGTTTCTTTTTTAAGTTGTTGCTATCTGATCTTTTGGAGAAGAATGATACTTATAATGGTGTCTAGCAATTGCAACATGTTCTTTCATTCAAAAGAACTTTATAGACATAATATTATCCTTTACGTAAGCATACACATTGGTAGACAAGATTCTGTGAATTAACTCAGCATCGTTCGCAATGATACTAGTTCTATTGTCAAATTTATTGTTTAAAATGTTTTACTGGGCATTAAGCTTCAGGGGTTTTGTGTACTCAGTAGAAAATCAATTAGTCTTTTACAATTAGACTCACTTCTTCCATCGTGAATCATTCATACTAGATAAAACCTCTAGCTTTACATGCATACAGGGTGTTTCAAAAGTTTTTACGTATTTTGATGAAATAGTATCAAATTTAAACAAATTTCTTGATGACACTTTTAAATGTATTTCCTTCCATTGGGATTGTAATCCTGAATAGGATTTATTTTGTACATTTGTTGTTAACATTATCGAAAAAACGGAATTTATGTTCCCTTCTCTGGATTAAATTTTTTGAGTTAGAATTGTGTAAGTATTATGAAAAAATAAATATTTAAAGTACAGCTGCAGTTATTGTTCGAAAATAGCGGTTTTTAGAGAAATTTGTCCAAGGCAAATAATTATTTCGCCCACCAGTGTTATCGGGCGTAATTATCACTAAAAAATATTTTTTAAAAGAAATCTTGATAGAACATGAAACAGCTGAAAATATTTTCGATCGTAATATAGATTATACCACAGTATTATTTCATCCTTCGACGGCACTGATAGATAAGATTTCAGAAGATTAAAAATAATAAAATGTAGGTACATAGGCACGAAACGACTACGTTTCTATAAAGAATGTTAATAAAATGGTTTCACCATCCGTGTTCCTAAATTTGACAGCATAAAAATAATTTTCAAAAGATTTTAAAAAGATTTCAATTCTTAAATCATTTTCCATTCAAGTTGAATGTTTCATATATCAATTCTCTGTATGTTTAATTTTAATTTATACAACTAACTCGAGAAGTTAATCACATTAATTATTAATATAATTCCAACAGTGTTACAACCATATTTTCAAGATTTTGTGATCTTATGTATCCTAGTTATTCATGAAATTGTTTAAAACAATTCTTAATAATTTGTATGTTACAAATTTGCAATATTGTACATTAACTAGTCACTGTATATATAATTTTCTATAAAATGAAAAATTTATGTAATATTCCTTGAACGAAAATGTTAAATTTCTTACAATTTTGCACTTAACGAAAGTACACAAAGTCTTAATTTAAATCTGCATACAGCGCCTTTTATATATTTTTTTAATTACTCTTATATATAAATAACCATAAAATTAGTAGAAATAAATCCAATCCTGTCAGATGGCGATATAATTACAAATTGTATGTTCTTTCTAGTACACGTCTTAAACTTACGATAACTTCTTAATCCCAGCAAAAGTAATTGTATCATAAAGATTACATTGTCGATAATTTATTTCCAAGCATTAGGTTGTTGTGCATAAAATGGGTTTTATCAATTAAATATCAAGTACATATCACTTCTTTAAAATTGTGTGTACTCAATCAAACTAATTTTTATAAGACATTTTATAATTTTGCTAATGATTAAGTATCGTTGTTGTTTCGGTTTGATAAAAATAGAAAGATTCGAAGGGTAATAGCTTTTCAAACGTTTTTATTGCAGATTCTTGGTTTTGGAATAATTGGTCATATTTTGTAAATAATAATCCGAATGCTTATAAAAATGAAAATATATTAACGGAAGATCAAGATATATGTGTATTCGATAACTATTCAGTTATTTATTTCCTAAACAAAAGATTTTTATCTTACTTTTTATTTGTATGATTGTCGTTCTAAATAATTGTAAATAATGTTTCAAATTTTGAATCGGAATACCAAAAGAAAAAGCTGCCTTTCTCACAATTATTCTGAATTGTCTTTTATTGTTAATTTGAATTAAATATTGAATTCCTTGTAGAATTATTATTTACTTCATATTTCCTCTTTATCTTTCACGGAATCTTGCACCGAAATGATAAAGTACTCAATACCGAAAAGATTTATCAAGAAATCTAACATCAACAATCTCAAGATTGAAAAACTACTTTTAAATTCTCATTCTTCGTAACCAAATTTTTAGTACAAAATGAATAACATTATTCAGAACTGAAAATCCCCCAAAGTTGAAGCAATCGAAAAAAAATTTTCAATAGCAAAGACTATCGAGCAGAAAATATTAATGCAAAATTACGATTAACTATATTCCCTAAAATTGCATGCCTAGATAAAGCTCATTGGTAGACATATATTACACTTTACGTTGCAAATAAGGACGTTATTTTTGTCTAAAATAAAAATGTATAGTTACTTCAACGTAACTGTCAGCTAAATGATTTAACATTTGAATGCTAGCTCATTCAAAGAGGAAAAAAATTTGTAATTCGAAGTTCCCTTCTTAAATTGCAAATTTACGTAAACAGGTACGGCATACTTATGAGGAATAATATGGGTGAGTGATTAACAGTGTGCATGCTTAAAACGTTTAAAACTGGCTAACATTCTTTTTCATTTATTTCGGTTTAAACCACAAAAGTTTGGCTACCTATTTTTATTAATCATGACTTCTTTCATCTGGATTTATATATGCGTAGGACTTTGCTTAGTGCATAATAGAAGCACGTTGGGCATTATACTTTCGTTGAATTTTTGTGGAGGACATTTGTGTTTATAATGTTCAGGGTGAAGCACTGTAAAACGAGACAATCGATCAACAGAAAATAATTTTATAATGGCATAATGGAAGATAAGTTTTCTTAGCGATCTTAATAAGTCCCTGTTGTCAGACATTTTATTAAGTCTATCTTCACTGAAGTATTAATATCAATATTTTATATTTTAAGGTTCGAAATATTTTTCGAATACTTACAGAAAATCCTGTATTAAATCTTTGGAAATTATTCTCTGTAGTATATATTATTACATTGCATTGCAGGTATATTCCCACGAGAATATAATTATTATAGGTATATTAATATTAATACTCATCTAAAATAAATTTTTATATGCATTATATTATGGACATATAGGGTGGCTCGCGTAACCTTGCACAGTTAAAATATATTGAGAACCACTGTATCAATTTTTAGCATTACGGCCTTAAATTTCATGTTTTCCGTGGGTCTTTAAATCTACGGCGTGAGTGATTCTGAGGCACCCCTTTAGAGGGTTAAAATGGGGACTTCAGAAATATTAATATTTCAACATTTTAATCGCACTATTTACCACTTTAAATGAAATTCCCCGAACTCTGAGATGAGATTCGCATTACAACACAACACGAAGATCGACGGGCGTGTCACATGACAGCAAAAAACTTATCACGTGCTGATAAATGGTAGTGGGGAGAAGGGAAGTATTGACCCTGAAAATGATAATAAATATATTACTTAAAATAGTACTATATCCCAATAGGTCATCTAAATAAAAGAACGTATCTTCTAAAGTATCGCTAAGGAGATCACCCAAGTAAATTCTGAAACTCAAATAGGAAACATTAATCCTTACCGTTTACCTATATGAGCAGTTTTCATTAGTAAAGATAATCGACGAGCTCAAAAGCATTTATCTACTAGAATTATTTTCCGTAATAAGAAATGGATTTCGTCAGAGGAATTCAATGATTTCTAGTGTTAAAAAGATCGATAGTCTCGTTGAATAAGTTGCACGAACGTATTGGGGAGTAGCTAGTAGACTGAGTCCGGCCTTCACGTTGCGATTGCAGTAGCATGGCTGCAATACTGGGTTTATTCAACTGGTTATTGGTTTCAGCGGCTTTTAATACCACGTATCTCATCCGGGCTCAGTCGATTGGTAGTAAGGCTCGATGGGAACGGTTTAACCGCCGTTATCAGTCATATCTTTGTCCGCAGAGGGTCGCAACCAGGACCTGGACATCAGTAAGGTCGGTGTCAGGGTGATGGACGAGCTGGTGAAGCCTCTGAACGAGGTGCAAATTGACGACACCGAATTCGCTTGCCTCAAAGCCATCGTCTTTTTTGATCCCAGTAAGTTTCCTCACTTGTATATCAGTTTATCGCGACTGTTATTGGGTCAAAGGGAGAATCAACTGGGGGGCAGTGGTGGAAATTTGACAAGACCGTATTAAGTAAATATAAAATTATTTAGAGCTTTGTTATGTAATAAATAAACGGACCAATAGATTAACTGCAATATTAATTATTAGAATACAATATTATTTTATTTCTATCATCGTTGTTCAAAAAAGCGAATGGTGCTAATAAATGTGACGAGTAATAAGTATCTGTAATGAAAGATGATAGAGAATATTTTATTTCAATGATTATTTATATGAAATTTTGCTTACCCTTGTAATAGAATTCAAAATGTAGGTAATCATGTTCTAGTAGAAGTTTTGTGTTAGTGTTAGAATCGAATTGCTGTCAAACAAAAATACTCGTGGTGTGTTCGAACCCATCACTACTTCCATTGAACAACTCCAATTTTTGAGCATCCAAAGTGTCAAGCAGGGAAATAAGTGCAAGGAGAGTTTTTATAGTGGGACGTTTCTCACGTAGATTCTTCCTTCGGCCTTATGATAGATTTTTTAAATTTTGAAAATAAGCATTATTAAAACTAATTACGAAACTAAGATATAATATATTTGTGACTTTCACCGACTGGATCGTTGCAGTTGATACTATTTGAAGATATCGAATGTGAACAATAATTTTTTTTTAAAAAAAGTACTCATGCCCTAAGGTTTCGCTAACATTAAAGTTAACTTCTAATTAGAATATGTTTTCGTTACGTAAGCTTTACCTATCGTGACGTTTCAAATTCTAAAACTATTATGGAAAAAATTCGCATTCTTGCATTTTCTTTCGAAATTTCAAATTGTCTTGAATATAAAATATTCGATTCTGTTTATTTGGGAGATTTATTTATTTAATTAAAATATTTATGCGTAGAAGTATATTAAGCTATAGTGTGATATAATAGGCGAAGTTAAGATGAGTTCTGAGCACGAATGTGTTATATGGAAGTTTTCTCTTAAATTTAAGAAATACAATGTACACTATCAAAGAAACAAACAAAATATTTTCATTCGAAAAGTTTTGTTACTATTTATTACAACGAGTAATAACTATTATTAACGATTGCGTGATATTATAAGCAAGTAAACGAACACTGAAACAATGAAAAGTAAAAAATTACATGCAGAAGTGAGGTAGCGAATTAAACAATCAAGCGAGTAATTAAATTGGGCTTTCGTTTGTGGAGATTCGTGTCCGGGGATCGATTATCTTAGGCGATCTGGTTTCGCGATCTGCAGCCGAAGGGGGCGAAGAATTTGCGTGTCATTCGACGAAGATTTGCCGGGCACGCGAGAACGATTGCCTCAATGAGATTTAATTGATCATCGGCGCGGTCATCGCCGCCACGTCGAAGAAAATTGCAAACGATCGGGGACTCGCTGCTTTTTTCATTTTACTCCTGCTCTTTCCCCGATTTCACAATTGTCAAATTTTAAAAAGCTCGAAACTGAAGGAAAAACTCCTAACGTACGCGATGTGTTTGATTAAAAAGAAGAGTACAGGCTGGCCAAAAAGATTGGGGCCATGCACCATACGAAAGAACTCGGATCAAGCGAAGCTTGGATTATCAAGACTCCACTGCAATACTGTGTAAACGTAGTAACTACTCCCCAGACTATTTGTAATTGTAAAAAAAAATAAACTCAAATACATTATTGTGACTTTCTACAATTCACAGAGGAAGTTCGGCATCTCGAAAATTTAAAAAAATCTTCAACTTTGGGCCAATGTAGCTCAAGTGATGCTAATAACGTAACTATTTTTTTATTCGGCAATAAAACGATCCTAAGGGTGAAATCACGCCTTCAAAGAAATTGTAAGTTTTCATATTATCGTGATTATCTGCGAAACCGTAAAAGATATGGAAAAGAAAGTAAAAGCCAAAGTTTTGAATTGAATAAGACTACCTTTAATTATACACAATCTGCGATTGTCTTGCCAAGTTGGGTCCTGTTCAGTTATCATTGAGGAAACTTCGCCAATCTATTAATAGTACTCCGATGAATATTTAATGCAAAATGTGCACATATAAACTTTTACTGATCATGAGTAGATGATTCACCCTGTGTGCCGAGCTTATCACTCTAGTTTGCGCGTCTGCGAGAGGTTCCCGCTTGATATGCGCGAAGAAAATGTCATGGGGGATTTATCCCGTGCATATATCAAGGGTGAACATGATTCTTATAGCGAGAGTGAAAATCGTTCCTATAACGAATGTGAAAATTGTTCTCATAGCGATAGTTATACTCTTTTCTATAGCGAAAGCGAAAATTATTCTTATAGCGAAGGTGAAAATTGTTCTCATATCGAGAGAAAAAGTGGTTCTTATAGCGGAGGTATAAATTATTTCTATAGCGATAGTGATACTCTTTTCTATAGCGAGGGTGAAAATCGTTCTTATATCGAGAGCGAAACCTTTTCTTATAACAAGAGTATTTTATATCACCTACGACTTACAATCGTCCACGTCCTTTCTGTCAACAGATGCAAAAGGCCTGAGCGAACCGCAGCGAATCAAGCAACTCCGTTACCAGATCCAGATCAATCTAGAGGATTACATTAGCGACCGGCAGTACGACAGCCGCGGTCGATTCGGTGAGATCCTCCTGACCCTTCCAGCTCTGCAGTCAATTTCCTGGCAGATGATCGAGCAGATCCAGTTCGTCAGACTCTTTGGTGTCGCGCACATCGACAACCTGCTACAAGAGATGCTCCTAGGCGGCGCCACGGCGGAAGTGAACGGCACTGTAACGCCGATACCGATCTCAAACGCTCCTGGCAGTTACGTGAGCAGCAACGAAAGTCCAAGTAGTCCTCTGACGCCAGCCAACGCGCCCCCGCTGAGTCCCCAGGATCACATGCTAGCTGGCGGGAGTCCTGTTATGATCCTGAGAGATCTCACGCCGATTCAGAGCCAAGAAGACGTGACCACCGTGGCTGGATTTAGGATGTTCAAGCAAGAGCCCAGTCTCGAGAGTGAATCCACCTTTTAAGAATTCCTTTAAGGAATCTTCATGGACAGTCGGAGGATCTTCCGGCTAGAATGCCACTTGCTGTTCACCTAGGGGATTGTTGACAAGTAGAGTCTGCGATTTTGACGTACTTACGACGGAAATTTGATGGTGTGAAAGGATCTTGAGGGATTCAGGAGTTACGGGAGAAGTTAGGGGGCTCCTGGCACGGATCGAAGAGCCTGTAATGTTTTGCGAGGACAATAGTAGAGTCTTAAAGGAGTTTTGTAGTTTGTTTGAAGATGAAGTGCCATAGAATCTGCTCAACGAAGTTGCTCCACCTCTGCCTTAAGAATTTTACATCCTAGGGGAGTTTGTCATCTTAAATTGTTCCTAAGGAGAAATTATTTCATTAGAAACGGAAGGAGTGCGCATGATCCTTAAGAGACTTGCAGATGACTTCGACGACTTCCACAGGAAAAAATAGAAAACGCTAAAACATTCTAAGGTAATAAAGTACGTGTCACAACTGATTGTGAGCCAGGATCTTTCCAGATTTTGAACCTGGATCCTTCAAACTATGTTGGACTAAGTTTGAAATTTTGAAAGGAAGGAAGACTTTGAAAGGTTTTTAAAAATCTCCAAGAAGGGTGAAACGTCGTAATAGTGAAAATGTGTTGTTAAAGTTTTATAACGTGTTTTGAAGAAATTTACATTATTTTGAAAGTGATTGGTGCTACGCTAGAGCAAGGGGAGATACTGCAAGGATTCGTGCAGAACTTAAATTCACAAACATTAAGAAATATTAAAAAGTTTTGAAGATATTAAAAGAATCCTGTGTGAGTTTTATGGAATGTACAAGATTCTTCAAAGTGACATTATTCGTTGATAATTAATTCTGCAATAATTCTTGAATAATTTCAAGAAGTCATAAAGATAAGATGGAATTATAGAAGGTACTGAAGAGATGATGATTTCCGTGACTTAAGTAAATGAAAAAATTTCTTGAAGATATTTAAAGGTAATCGATTATCTTGAGAACTGTCTTCAAATATTATCAGAGATCTTCAATTATATCACGAAATTTTCGATTTTTTTCACGCAATAGAGGTTACTTGCTGAATTTACTTCAACTTTATAACAAAAAAATTGGTGATTTTTAGTATCTTTCTAAACAATTCTGCGGTGCAGGTACAAGTGACTCGAACATTTGTAACATGCCGTAATAATTTTTTTTTTTTAATATTGCAACTATGGGAACAGTTTTCAAGAACAGAGTCCACCTGTTTTGCATGTTAAAAGTAAAGTTTCAAATGGTTTTTGTTGTATCTCATGGCAAAATTCGCTGAAATTATAGCTTAGTAATTGCAACGAAATGAACTGGCCGCTTGAAGCCACGCCCACTTTTAAGCCAGTAATAGACAGAGTGGGGAGCGTACGGTATGGTGGGGATAGCTCCTCCCCAGTGGTCTCGAGCGTTTAGTTGATTTTGTGCGAGCTATAGCCATCACAGAAGTGCTGTACTCGATTTCCGATTTCAGAGTAAAAGTCGTGCTCAATCGATTGCTCAATTAATCCTTAATTACCTTAATCGTAAGGTCAAATCAAAATCGGTCGATCAACAAAAGCGTTTTATCACCGCGAAGTGAATTTACAATTAAATAAAGTCATAAATTTTCAACTTTCTCTTTTCTTTGCATAATGTTCAGCGACTGTAATGTTAGTAGAGGGAATGAACAATTAGTGTGTAGAATAGTCTACGATTCTTAAAAAACAAATATAAAAAAATAAAGCCTTGTGATTGTTCACGCTCGTTTAATTAAGAAATATTCAATGATTTTTCGTTATTTTTTTAAGAAATTTATCATTTTCAAATAAATTATAATATTATAGTAATTTCGTATTTAATCAAATGTAATTTTTTCTAATTCTAAAGTTGGACATCCTTCGTCAGAAATAATTATTCATTTAATTTGCATCTTATACGCTCATAAACGACCGACCTCTGAACACACCAATAATAATTAGCGTTAATTGTTACATACGTAGGAAGTAAGTGCATTGTTATTTATACAAAGGGTTAATTAATTATATTATTTATAATATATTCCTACAGAGAATATTTTTGTTACCGCAATAAACAACTTGTTACACCTGTTATACAAAATATACATTGTATTATACAGACACAGTGATTAACGATTCTAATAATAATCGAATATTTTTATAACTGATGCATTATATTTGTCGTAATAATATTAGACAACGTGCAATATCGAGTGCTTTTCAATCGTTTCAACACATATTCACTTGAGAGGAGCAGATTATCTTAAGAGAACAATGCATGTCATTTTTTTTAAACAGATATTATGCCATTCGGCATATTAAAAGATGGTGGATGAAATGAAAAAGATATTTTCATATTCAATGTGCAGAAAATATCACTCCAAAAAATCAGGACATACTGCTTGGTACCTTGTAAAAGGAAAAATATTTAATCTTATTTGGAAAAAAAAATTTATTCACAAATTTTCTGAAAAAAAATCCCAAAAATTTTAAAACCTGTTATATCAGATATAAAACATTTCTTCTCATTTTATTCACTTCTAAGAGCATGTACATTTTATTCTTACATAGGAGATTTGTTATTCCTAACGACTATATTTTTTCAATATGCAAAATTAGTCACAAGGGAACTTCGGAAACTCGAAAATTCCGATTTTTGAACAACGTTGCAGGTCTGTAGGGCTCTGCAATGGCAGCATCGAGAAATCTTTTTTCTTTGATACTTTTTGGTCCTTCAATGTGAAAACACCCATTAAATGTCACTGTATGTTTTTCTATTTTTCTGTAAATCTTGTATATACTCCTGTATGTACAAAAATTGTTACAATGAAAATTGAATGGCTTGTTATGCTATTTAAAATTGTGCAATGAAAATTGTTTAAATTATTAAACAGAATTTCATTATAAATACAGATATGTGTATTAAACTTATCCGCGAATACAGCATTTCGATGAGTTATCAAGTAAGTCCCCACATAACTCCTCAGCATATGGAGCGATTTTGATAAACTTTTTTTTTTATTCAAAAGAGGGCGAAGCCCCGCTGGTCCCAAAATTCTCAAATTTTAGAGTATTTCCGCGCGTTGAGTTTTACAACTCTAGGAAACAGTAGTTTTTTTACGAGCTGCTCTTCGTACAGGGTTACCCATATTTTTTAAGTAAAAGTAGTTATACTACTTAACTAACTACAAAGTAAAAAATAAAAAAAGTAAGACTGACTTAAAAAAAATAAAAATGCATTAACAAGTTAAAAATAATTTTTTTTCATTATTTAATCTACAACTCACAATTTTTTTAAGACGGCGACAGATTTACACAGTGCAAATGATGAGGCGCCGACATAAAAAAAATTGAGAGTCGTAGATTAAATAAGACAATTAGTTTTTACTTTTTAGTGCATTTTTATTTTTTTGAAGTCGATTTTAATTTTTTTTTTTAATTGCATATTTCAATAGAACGATATGAAATAAAAGCGTAAATAATCGCATGGACAAATATATTGATTTCCAAAGTTCCCTTGTTAACTTGGTAGAACAAACAATATTCTGTAAACAATTTATAACGCGTCACACGAAACATGCTCTACGTCATAGCTAACGCACAGTATACTCAAATCTATTTATAGCTCGGAATCTGTTCAATGATGAAAGTCACTGTTGGTTTATCGAAAAAAATTATAGCACTTTCTGTTCCTTTGTAGATGTATACAACATACAGGATATCTGATATTTCATAGGACAATCCAGAAGGTGGCAAATCATCGTTTGAAATATAAATCGAAAACAACAAAATACAGGTTATTTATACATTCTCTTTTATCACACTTCTTTTCATGCATTTAAAAACAAAGAGATTGAGAATTGATAAGGTATACCATGTGTTGGACACACTTCAGGAACATATGAATTTTTTACAGAATATTTTAAATGCTACAGTCAGAACAAAATGTGGTGGACGGTCAAAGCCACAAGTTTCACTTGTACATTAAATCAGTATTTTTCTCTGTAATTCTCTGACATTTTTTATATTAAGTAGAAAAAGAATAGTGTGCGTAACCAAATGAACTTAAGCTACCACTTGATTTTGTTTCACTTTAGCGTCAAGCGTCTTTGGATCAACAAGATACATGCCGATATTTTCCATACGTGGAATCCTACGTTTTAGTAAATATTAACGAACACCTACATGCACATTCATAAAAAATATTTCAAGACTATAAGAGATAGATATCATTAGATACACGTTTGATAGATATTTTTAACAAAACTGATTTTCGGGGCTGCCCTCAAATTTCGAAATAACATAGCTAAAAAACTTTTCACAAATTACTGTAAATTAATTAGAGCAAATATTGCAGGCTTAGCATAATTTAAAATTGTATAAATTTTAGTCGTTAAGCATCCTGTTAAAAACTCATTCAATCATTACAATCGTTAAAGCTAAATCGAGATATTAATATTCCACGATATGATTGTTAACACTTACGAGACGCCACTGATTGGGTACGTGATCACAGTTAAACAAGCGTAATATTTGTACAAATCGTTGTCAAGAAACAAACAATGTTATTAAGAATATCGTCGACATAACATACGAATTCACAGATTTTTCGAGGAACCACGCCGCACTTTCTGGAACGATTCTGTACCCTGTTTACACTAAATATGACATTCCATATGTAAGAAAAAAATCAAAAACAATTAGCGAATAGTTACCGCCCCTCTCGACGAAGGAAGGAGCACACGCCATTGCAATGCAATTTTTTCTTAGCGAAGGAGTACGCGTGCTTTTATAAACGCCCTGTATAGTTGGAACGCGATTCGTTTCTTATATTTAACTTTCAGTAAAACATGTTTCATTGGCGATGATCTTTGTTCATGATAATAATTTAAAGATTAATGTTTTAGACAGCAGCATCAGATACTTTTTTATGCAATAAGAATTCCACGAAATACAGTTAGATCAACACTAGTGGACAGTTCCAGGCTATTAGGGCGGAGCTATCCCCCACCCTACTGTTTAGCCACACCCACAAGCATACTTGTCAATATGAAATTAACGTAAATAGAAAATTGAGTTTATTACTTTATAAAATTCGTATCGTTAATTTGTGTCTTATATTAACATTGATTCAGTGAATTTCCTCTGAAAGTTTTTTATTATTCAGTTAGTTATTTTTTGCATTGTAAAGCCACGTTCCTACATATGAAACATACAGCTAATTCATTGAAGTTAAGAATTAGATGACAAGTTACCATTAGTGGCAAGGAATCTAGTGTGTTCAGGCATACAGGCATTTAAAAAATTGTAAACAGTTAGCTATTAATGGTAAAAACGTAGACCACTATGTACTCTGATCGGTGTATCGTTCCTTGTTCAACTCAATTTTGGACACTTCCAATATATTCAGTGTTCTCCGCCACGCGTAGCACATGTGGGAATGTGGCTTAAATCAAGTCATCCTGGATTTGAAGGATTGCGCGAAGAACCGAGAAATAATGGTGGGAGTAACAGAAGGGTATGGTGGGGATAGCCTCGCCTCAGTGGTCGAGGGCGGGGGGAGGGCACACAATTTTGCCCCACCTGTAATACTTGTGTCTGGAATTTTGGGGGGAAGTATTGGAAGGTTGTGACAAAAAATCATGTACATCAGATTTTATTCTTTAATTAAAGTTTCTTCAATATTTTTGTGGCACGCTATTTTGAAAAAGATATTCCTGTTAAAATCTGGATTAGACAAACAGATCAATAGAATCACATAACTAATACAATATAGTCAGTACAAAATAAAACAACATAAATGTATGAAGAGAAAATAAACTTAAATTTTAAGAAATCATTACCTGTGTAAAAATCAAATGTTTGTATAAAAGTCGACTTATTGTTAGTAGGATTAAACTTTGCAATGAAAGTTTAATGTGTTAGATGTAATCGTGAAATTAATATAGTCACATTATTCCAAACATATAATTAGTCACAAAATTCAGTAAATCGAAAAAGCATAATAATTTGAAGAAACAAATCGTTGATTCCAGGTGATCAGCGCGACTTCTCTTAGATTTCGTATTTATGGCCGGATAGGAAGCAATAATATAATTAATTTAGCAATATTTTTTTAACGTGTAAGACGACTACTATGTAATACAAAATATAATATATAAATATAGTTTTCTATTTGATATGCGTGCACGTGCGCGTGTATACTGTAAATTAGTGGAAGTGATAATATTGTTGTTAGTAAACAAGGAAACGGGTTGAACGAAACGATAACTTATAACATGTTTCTGCATAATCTTTTTTCTTTGTATTTATTTTTTACTGTACCTACCACTAGTGTTAACACGCTGTTTTACTAAAGCTTAATAATATTTGTTATTAACAGTTGGAACGATTAATGGAAAGAAACACTTTCTTAAACTTCTTACGAAACTTATAAATATACAAACTGTAAACATAAAAAAATTACATTAAAAAATACGTATACTCTTAATTTTCGATTTTTTACGCATTATTATATAAGTCACGTTTTATTATCGATATCATCATTTTCAAAATTGTGGAAAGTCAACAATTGTTTAAACAGTGAAAACCGTTGTCGATGAAACATTATATATCTGATTGTTCTGCTTCTTCAGCGTTCATTTTTTAGAATAAGCACTATTATTAAAGTAAAAATCATTTAATATGGGTTGTGAGCTAATTGTTACCAAGATAAACAATTCATAAATAAGCTGCTTCACAATACGTCATTAAAAGCGCGCAAATATCACTCCGATTGTAAATAAATTTTCTTTTTTACCAATTGTTATTTAATTATTGTAAAAAGAATTGTACCGTATAACAAAAGACGTAAGCGCCCAATTAATTATCTTAATCGAGCAATAGTCTTCTCTTTGACTCGTCTTGTTTATGTTTCCATTTAATGTTTTAACTGTATCTTACAATAAATGTTCGTAATTATTTACTGAATTCATTTTTATTCCGTTTCACGTACAAATTAATTTTGTAAATATAAGGGAGCTACTTGTCAAGAATATAATTTATATTTAAAAATGAACTTATCATATCTAGAAACAATAAATACTTCTATAAATAAAGAAATTAAACTTGTGAAAAATTATAAACAAAACATGAATCGAATTTCCTCGAAATAATTTACTACTCTAGTGTTCAAATTTTTTTAACTACCAAGGAATTAGAGGATTGTGTTTTAGAGAGTCAGAATGGTAATATAAACTGAAAGTACTTTTAACGAAAAATAAAGGTTAATTAAAGAATCGTATAAATAATATATTATTCATTATTCTTTATTCTCCGTTTGCTATACAGCCAAATGATTTAATTTTTCCCCGTCTAATGTTTATTCTAAATACTAATGTAGACAAATTCCAATTAAACATCTATAACTTGGTAAAAAGTATCTGACGAAACATACATAAATATCCTTTTTAATTTGAACTCAATAATGTCACTATTTAAATCTCAAATATTCTTTATACTATAAAACCGATATCAATTACGAAATATTTACTCTGGTACCAAGTGTGTGAACATGTCTGTACTTATCTTGTAAAATTACAATCACATATTTACGTCATAATCCACTAGAAAATGTTATTTTACAATATATCTAATTATAGTATAAAATAGCCAATTCTTTGTTTTATTTCATCACCTCATGCAATTTTTTCTGTGCTACGTTCCTATATACAATTGTTTATACGAAAAATCAATTTACTTAATGTATGGCTACAAATATTATCATATACTTAAGCAATTAATGTCAGTTTAGTTAATTTTCCTAAAATAAAAATGTTAGTCAACGTCATAGTCTGTACGCTTTCGCTTTTTCAAATTCGTTGCAACCTCAGATAGAAGGATGCTATGAGTACCCATTCTCAACCATTCTAACAAACGAACTTTGGCTTGCCTTCCCGGTAGAAAAAGATGCCTTTCAAGTCGGGGAAGTTGGTGATCCATTGTTAGATCAGATATTGAATTTTCAGCCCAGTCCATAACTAATCGGAAACGAGATTTATACGCCTAAAAATAAAAGAAGTTAACTATAAAATTACTAATGTCCTTAGGGAGATGTAGAATTCAATTCTGCAAAGTCTCCTATTAACTACAAATTTATTTAATTACCACCAATTTTACTTTTTAACTAAACTTTGTAAATATTAACAGAATTGTAATCGTCGTGCCGGTAATACGATTTTTATCTCTCTCTGTTTGAAAATAAAAACCGTATAGAATCTACATTCGTTAAAGTGCACCGTTTTTCATTTATTGAAATGCCATTCAAACATTTGCACGTATAATAATAAATGTTATATTTTATCAAATCTTGCAACAAATTTCATTTTGAAATTAATGATTTCTTTAATTATTCACCTGTAATAAACTTCCTGCTATTTGTTCCAAATCTCTGTCACCGAATTTTTTTACGTGCATTCCTAATTCGTAATAATAAGGATTCCATTTGCTTAAAACAATAACATCTGCGTCTGCTTCCAAAATTTCCCTATTAAAATATAATAAATGAATAATTAAAAGCACACATACACGGGGAAACTAATATTATTCTCGGAGAATTGTATAATTTATGGACACGCGAAAGAAGAGTTTTAAATATTTTGAATCGAAAAAAAAAAAGTGAAACATCGAACCTATATCCTTCCTTATATATTTTCGGTATGTCGACACTAACTACAGGATTCTGCAAGTTTTTTAACGGCTTTGCTAACCATAGTGGAAATTCCACTTTTGTTCCTACTTTCAAATCTTCGGATTGGGACGCCGAATCCAATAAACCTTTAAAAATGTTTTTTATTTCAACTAAATTATTCATTTTTGACACACATTTCAATGTCGGTATTGTAAGATTATTTAACTCATAGCTTAAGTAGCTATAAATCCTGAAATTTTCCAAATATATTTTATAAGAAATTTTTTTAATTAAACTTCATTCTGGTACTATTTCGAATTTGATAAGGATAGGATTAATAGTGTCAGTGGCGCACCCAGAGGGGGGTGGGAAAAGAAGGGATTTTATAAAAACAATAGGAAACTGGATTCAAAAAAAATTGTAATCACCTAAAGAATTTTATTCAATTTGTATTAAAAATATTTTTATCCGTTCAAGTAGGCTCCGCTCAAAATTAAATCCCGAGTACGCCACTGAATAAGGGATGCCGCGCGACGCTAAATAGGCGACCATGCAAGCTAGCGTCTCCGTTGTCAAGGTAGCTCAGACGCTACACATGATGTGTGTAATTACTAATTAGTGACACATGTCACCACAGCGAGGTAATGCTACTATTCCTCGCATATCTATATTATGTGGGGAAATGTTGAAATGGGAAAACAGGCGCTAAGCCATGCTCATGAAATATTGTAGAAATGTTCGCCGAAAAAAAAGCCAACCATGCGAAGTCAACCACTAATCGATGTCAGCGGCCACAACCGAATGAGCTTTGTTTACATACGTACCTATATTTAATCAAGCTTGATGTGCGGAAATTTGTGGGACTTATTAGAACGAAACAAATAAAAGTTATGGGAAATGAAAATTGTGCTAGCATAGCGTCTAGGGTCAGTTAGGGTTTGGATTAAGTTTAGGTTAGAATAATTTAAGGTAAGAAAGCCTGCTAGTCTTTAAACTTAGGGTTAGACAAGTTAGGTTAAGTAGCTGAAAAATTAGCGTAATCGACAATCAAGAGAAGATAAATGCCAATAATAGGTATTGAATGAAAGAAACTTTCAAAAGAGTAATTAGAATTTGAAACATAATAAGTTAAGCTCTGCATAAACAAGGCACATAACTATTTAAATAAAAACTTTAAATACCTTGCCCAGGTAACTCCACTGTAATTTTGCAAGATATTCGTTCTTCGGAGCACAAAATATCATTTATAGAAAAATAATTGGACGTATAACTTCGAGAGCACGCCATTTTTCATAAACATAGTTAAACGAACAACAGGGGAGTGACGCTCAACGTATTTTTCTGTAAACATTGTACACAGTGCCATCTGTGTGAAGTGGTGAAGTAAATAACTGAGGGCGGCAAATTCAAAACTCGGGTTAACTTTCCCTCAGATAAATTAATTGATCTCAAAATATGACTGATTGTGAGATACAATTTCTGTGTGACTACATATCATTATAATAAATGTATTGTGTATACAATTTAAAAGTGTGTATTGTCATACCAAAACTGTATCTCAGTCAATTGTTTTAAAAGTTTAGGCAGTGAAAATTTTATTGCACTGTATATGATGGTCCAAAACGATTTATCTGGACATTGTGTACATACAATGAGAGACAGAACATTTTTACTGACTTTATCAGCCTCCGTAACTAAGTCGACTATTATTCTCAAAAATACCGTTGTTTAACGTAAAATGCGTGATACAATCATTCTATTTCCGAACATTTCAGTCCGCGTAATACAAATTCTCATATGATGTTAGGTTTATACTGCATCTCCTATGTGGCTACACTATAATTCGATCTCTACTTCTGTTATCCAGTCCAAAAAAATTTTGACTATTTATCACATGCACAGGGTGGTCCAAAAGTAGTGGACTAATGAAAGATTGATTAATAAATAACGCTGCTGCTGCTAAATTATAACAATCATTGTTCCTTAACAGTAACTTCTGTTGACCAGTTAGCATGACAATAAGAAACACTCGTCTTTCTTTGTTCGTTTATTCGACATTTCAAGATGTATGGACAATTATTACATAATAATTATATATATTTATATATGTATAATGAGAGAGTATCTTCCTCTCACAATGTTTCCGTTCTCATCCTTCAAAAATCCCCACGCCTTTTATCGTTCTCACTCACTCTCTCCCTTTCTCTCTTACACCCTTGCTTTCACCCACTCTCTCTCCCGTTCACTCTCGCTCTGTCTCTCCCTCTATCTCTCTCTCACACACACACTCTCTCTCTCTCTCTCTCTCTCTATTTGCTTCTTCACGATAAAAGAATGAAAAGGTAAAAGTAAGAAAGAAACGGCGTCGATTCGTCGAGTCTATGAATGATTTTACGAAACGATTTTGTTGGGCGCATTGTTTATCGTCAATCACAAAGGACTGTGATATTCTCCCCCACTTTTTTTTCTTCATCATCCACGTCCCTTATTATCATTTAGCGTTTATCAATAAGATTATGATCGTTACCATTAATCGTTACAATTACGATAATAACACTAATGTTAGTTACTCGCGCACTTGCCCCGCCCACCCGTCAGCCCCCACCACGCGGCCACCTGCCCCCACCAAGGAACCCTGGCGCCAAGTTCAAATCACGAGTTACGGTCAATTTTGTCGTGGCAACGGAGAGCCTTCGATTATTCGTTCTACATCTCCCATTTTAACGACATATTTTACGGATCGATAGCAATTTCTCTGTCATTCATCAGTACTCGATTTCCTTACGACACGCTACTTTTTCATTCTTCGCTCTTTTGCAAAAAACTTCGCTTTCTTTTGCCATACATTTTGCAGCTATTCGTCTCTCTCTCCCTCTCTCTCTCTCTCTCTCTCTCTCTCTCTCTCTCACTCTCGCTCTCTTTCGCGCATACAACATACGTTTCGTGCTCTAGACTTCCTCGTATAAGAATTTAGTCCCTGTGAAAAATATTTTCCATTCGATATTCACTTCCTCTTTTCTTCTATTAACAATGTTTCCTTCGTCTCGCTTTCTTATCGATTTTTTTTTTAGTACGTTTGTTTACAACAGTTTAATTTATTGTTGATTCTTCTTGCGATCTATTCTGTCGTTTCGTGCATTTCTCTTTCTTTGTTCATCCATTGCAGCTTACAAATCGCGATTTGTTCGGTCTCGATGATTACGAGCAACGCGATTTACGATATGCAATTTAAATTTAAGATCCAAAATTTTCACTTTTCTCGAATGTACTTAGCGCGACGGTTGGATTTACAATGAATTGCAAATCGAAAAATCGCTGGTTGATAATACGATAAATATCGATGGAAACGTGTACGTATTGCAAAATAGTTTCGTAGGGTCTATTTGCGAAGTAACGATTTATCTTGCGAAACGAACATGCTTAGGGAAGCGAAAAATATATTATGCAACATTCATTCGGTAAAAATCCCTGAATTTCACATTTCGACGAAGGCAAATGAAAGAAGAAAAATTCGTGAACAAAATCGAAAACGAAAGTGGCCGAAAAAGAAAAGTGTAGACATAATAATAATAATAATAATAATAATAAAAAAAAATCGAAATAGAAAAAATTTGATGCAAATGACGAATCTAAAGTAGAAAAATTGAAGACAGACATATACATATATTGAAATGGGATTATTAAAAAAAGATTAATAAAAAAAGCTTGGTCGTGAAAATGGCTCTTGATGAAACTTTTCTCCTTCTAGTAATCCTAGAAGCACCTTAAACAAAATCTTTTGGCGAAATTCAAGTGAAGGTGCGAACCACATTGGGTTGATAAACCTGATCGGGGAAAAACCGATTCGACTGTTACAATAAAGATTAATATTTTCAATACAGTTACATACTAAACCCAGAAAAATTGAAATACAGTTTAAATCGTAAAATGGAAATTCGTAAAATTACAGTTCAATTCGTAAAGTAGATTCGTAGAATCGAAAAAGCATTTTTCGCTCAAAATTGGATATTCTTTAGTGCTACAATTTCATTTGGGCTGATTCGCAATTTATTTGCCCTTTAATTGTTAGCATTGTCCAAATGTATTTATTCAACGTTGCGGTGAAATTTTTAATTACTCATCTACGTTAATCTCCTAAATTGACAAAAATCTCCAACAAATAATTAAATATGCTATATCTTAAAATTTTAATAAAAAAAAATCAGATATAATCTTTTATTTAGAACACTATAGATAGAAAACTGTTCTGCTTTTTCAATTTTACCATTTAGTATAAGTATAAATCATTTGGTATGACTTGATTAGAATTTCAATAAATTATCAGATCGTAAATTAATTACTAATATCTCGTTAAAAATCAAACCAATCTCTTCCCCGATCGTATTCGTACGAGCTAGTACGTTCTCTATTTGACTAGAAATTCTATATACGTACTTATTTATACATAATTATGGCTACTACATATAAGAATACTTAATTAATTAATTAATCCATACTCCTAGAATTTATATATTAGTTTTATAGTAATATGGCAACGGCGGTGACAGTAATACTATTTTGTTTATCCCTAGATCCGATTAACGATACAAAAAAATTCGAAAAATCGGCACACAAAAACGGAAAAAGGAAATCCAAATCGAAATGAAAGAAAATTTGTTGGTATACGTAGTTGAGAGAAAGGGAAGAATTATTTGGCCTCTCAGGAGGAACTTCTATGTTTTGTATATAAAGTGGTTCTGAATTTCATTACGTGTCAATATTCCAAAGGGTAAATTATCATTATTAAATAAGAAAAAAATGTTATATGAAAACAGTGGTTTTAAGCTTTTTTTACTGTTATGTTGGCAAAAAGAAGAATGAATGTACAATAATTCACTGTTTGTTAGTATTAAAATTTTTTGTTTACGATGCACAAAATAATTTTTTTTCCACCCGATTTGAAACAGCAAAAGGGCGAATATTTGTTAGTTGTATTTAAGCTTAAATAGCAGTAATGCATCGGGTGCATTACGCACATAAGATATTTTAATTCGTTTTTATTTAGTGAATAAAACTTGGACGATCTATTTTCGTATAATATTTTGTTCTTATTTTACGACATAGATTTATCCGATGAAAGATTGACAAGCAATAATGAATCACTTTATATATAATTCGGATAACCATAAACTCGAGAATATTCCTTTACATTTTAATTATTGTTCTACATGATTCTTTGGTTCTTTTTGGTCAAACACCCTTCCTGGTGTTAAGTTACGATTAAATAACGTGGAATTGCAAGTGCAACACTTTTGACAAATTTTACGATTCTAAATTTCAATATACTATCGAACCATTATCAAGGGATTCTGAAGAAAGTATTTGCCCAATATTACAGATCAGTATATAAAAGAAAAATACATTAGTTACTCGAAAATTAAATGAAACACTTTTGATAAGATTATTCTCAGAACTTAAAATTTTCAATAGAAGGTCATTTCTTCAATAGAAAGATTTACGAAACATACTCTTCTATCACAATTGCAATCCCAAAAAAAAAGAACAAATTGGTCGAAACAAATAATTTTCGGAAAGATTTCTGAATAAAAATTAGGTGACAAAAGATTTACGCATATCAGTAAAACAGAAATAAATAAAAAAATAGAGAAAAACTGCATACGATTGTACGTGGAATGTTTCGATCGTAGTTGTTCGACTGTACTGATGTTCTTTTAGAGCCAAAGAAAAAGCTTTAAAAATTATTTAATCAACTAAAAACGCAGTTCCTTAACACAAAATAAACAAAAGTTTCTTTTATGGAAAAGCTTTCGGAACGTCTAGAATATTCGAGAACGTAAATCTGATCGGTAAGAGAAATTAAATCGTTCCAATTTTGGAAATTCAAGGATCCGCAACTATTCCCTAGTTCATTCAGTGGAACATTTCTTTCCTTCGTGATATAAAGACTTTGTATTTGCGATCTGAAAGTATGTTCTATATATGTGCGTGTAGGTGTACGCGTGTAATTGTGCGAAAATGTAAATTTGTGCAATTATGCGTACCGATGAAACGAGGTAACATTAAATTCAAATTGACGAAATGTCAAAACGTCGAGTGCGTGTTAAATCTTTCAAGTCACAGGTGACAATACCTGTTCCCCATTTTCCGACACGATTTTATACTCGACATTTTTACCTGATGCAACATTTCCAACTGAAGAATTTCTCTACTGGGTCATTTCGATAATTTGAAGCATAAAAGTCGATCGAAAGAACCGAGAGTTTTGGAAATATTCATTTGCTTCTGTAATATTTTTAATTAAATTTAATATAAAGTCAATTTTTGGCAAACAATTTTGTTCGTTCTGTTACGTTAAAAATTCTTAAGTTTCCCATTTTGAGGAGTTCCGATTTTTTGGTAAAATCTTTCCTAATTCTAAATCTGTAAATTATTTCACCTTTAGCCTTCATATTCTATCGTCACTCCAATTTAAGAAGTCTTGAAATTTCCTCGTCGACAAATTTCAGATTTGTCGCAATTAATTATTCAAACTAATTTTCCATTTCAGTCTTCCAATTAAAAACAATGTTGAGTAAGAACTTAACGTTTAAAAAAAAATCCAAAATACGACGTGTCATTCTGCGCCGATTCCTTGTGCGCCTCTTGTGCGATCGGCAATAAACGTAACATATTCACAGAAGTAAAGCTGACGCGTTGAATAATAATGGTTTACAAATTGTTCTGACTCCTCTAGGTAGAGGATCGTTGATAAAACTTTAACGAAAAGGGAATTTCTCGCAAAATTGTATTAGCTTCGCAGCAAACCGAACTATAAACAAGTGTCTCACTCCCTAAGCTTCATGATTATGTAAATCTTACAATTGGCCGTCGTCGAAGGTGTACAAGGCGATTCAAAACATGTGGCCAAAGCGATTCTTCTCAAAGAGCGAGGGAATATTAAAAACCTGCTCATAGAAAAACTAACTTTATGTAATGGTGTTAATAAAATTTTCAAGGTCGATTGAATTACGTTTTTGCATTGGAAACTGAATTTCTTCAGTACAGATGGAAAGTGCGAAGTGGAATGAATTTAACTGCATTATATATTAGGTCGTTGTACTTCAAAATTTGAAACAAAACTATGTGAAAGTTGAACACCATTTGAAAAGCAAAGTGCACATCACTTCCAGATGGCGCCCTCTGTCCCCCAAATGCAGCCAAAGTACACATTTTACTTCCAAATTTTTTAGTAGAATCGTAGAATACATAACACAGTCGTATTCATCTCTTTATACTTTCTCCATCCCTGTTTGCTTTGAAATAGTTAGGTTCCACATAAAAACGATTCCAATGGCCTTGAACATCCTCGATGTTTTAGTCTCAAAATAATCATTGTCACTTTTACCTGTAACATCTTTTTTCCAAGTGGAATACTTTTCACAGTAGCAATTTTTAAATATACCAAACTTCAGAGACAGTCGTATCTACCGCTTCGTTTGAATCGTCCTGTACTTGTAACGATGGCTAATCCTATATACATACTCAAGTGCGGTAGATTATTTTTATATCGTGAAGAAGGGTCACTACCCAGATAAGATTATCGAGGTGTTTAACGAAGGTGAGAAATAATTACTTTAATGAAAATTGCATTGAAATTTCCTTTCACCGGTATTAATCGCTAAATTCATTGCTGTAACTAAGCGAAAAGACTCTTTGAAGTTCAACGATCCTCTCAAGAGCTGCTTGTTCCACGTTTCAGTGACTCGGTCAATTTACAATAAAACCAAGATGGAAGATCCCCGAGATCCGAGTGTGCTTCGTGATTGGTCTTTGTGCGATTCCTCGTGAAATTCATGAAAAACCTTGATCCATGATTGCGAACCGCCTTTCGATTTTCTTCTCCCTCCGGTGTATTAAATTTTTCGTTTCGATTTCTGTAGGATTGCTTTTGTTAGGTTAGGTGAATTTTTCGATTTTAGAAAAGAGCGTCGATTTTTTATCAGATTGACAGCTCAAATAGCCACTTCTACGTATCGAATGGCAAAGCATCGCAAAGTCGTTCCTTTTACCGATAATCGACGACTTTAGCCGATTACGACATCGATTCTCCAGATTGAGAACGATTATTCTGCAACAACCAAAACGTTCAATCGATAACGAAATGGATTCCCCAGATGACGGTCGATTATTCGTAATGTAAAAAGATCGTTAGAAATGAATTTGACATTCGATTCTTCGAAATGGAGTGTTTTTTAATCGGAGAACACACTATAGGAATGCATTCAATGGTTGAAAACAGAACATACGATCTATTTGATCTCGTTTCGAGGTTATGATCGCTGTTGTGTTCTGATATCATTCTCCACTTCGGCATATTGAATTAGTACAACTGATACTACTAAAGTGTTCCTATCTGATGCTTAAATTCCTCCATTTCAATTTAGGTTTATTTAACTTTGCAATTCGAGGTTAATGTAACGTTCTTAACTAAGCGTTTCGGTATACGTAATTGAAAGCCAAGAAAAGGGCATCTACTCGAACGAATGCTAAATAAACTTAAGTAAAGTAAATAAATATAAACGTTGCTTGTTAACAGTTCATTGGGATTAGTTGTACTACAGGCCAAGTAAAATCAAGTGGACGTTCGAGGCAAGTGGGTGGGGCCATCCCCACCATATGGCTTGACTGTGCCCCTCATGTGACTAGGCTATCCCCATTACTCCACCTCGCACTTCTTCAAGTAAAGCTATCGACGTAAACTCTCTATCCCTCAAACAAGCATACAAGTTGGCATTTTATAAAAGTGATAACCATGCTTGGCGTCCTCAAAGGATGGAGTACTAATCTTAAGCATCCAACTTACTTTACACCAATTTTAGTCCAATTTCACAACAAATGAATATCGGAACACAACATTCTCGACTAAAGTCTTGAAGCAGTGAATTCAATCCTAGAACGGATCCCAATCAACGAGCCACCTTGTCAATCCTCCCCAATCAGGTGTTCTGGGCGGGTGGAAAAAAATCGAAAGGGGTGGCAAGAAGGGGGTATTTGATAAAAAAAAGTCGAGAAGGTATCCGCAGGTGGTCGGTAGTAGTAGCGGTGGTACATAGGTGCATACCTCTCTCATTCTCTCCTCTCACTTTCTTGCTCCCTTTCTCTCCCGCTCTGTCACTCCCTCTCTCTCGCACGCTAGCTCGTCAGTCTCGCACTCTCTCATTCTCACACGCTCCCTCGTTCTCGCAATATATGTCTGTCGTGTTTACGTGTGTGAGTGTCGTGAGTGTGTGTCGGTCGATCGGCTCCGCGACGGGAATATTTATCCTAATAGAGACCGCAGCCACGCAGATTATTGGCGATAATGACATCTGTGACTGCGTCGAACACGAATTGAATGTTGTTTGTATCAGTAGCGCAAGTCATGTGGCAGTAGATCTCCTTGGCGGTCGACTTGTTCATCGCCTCGAATTGCGCCTGGATGTACGCGGCGGCCTCGCCGTACTCTTGCGCCCCTGTTGGCAATAAGCACGTTTATTACTTTTCGAAGTGAGACGAGCCCTCCTTACACTCGTCTTCAGGGGTTATACATAGAGGTACCGAGCAATAGTGAGTTTATTCGTATAATGAGTTGAGAGAAACGGGTAGGAGAAAAGAAGTTCGTGGGAGGTCTGTGGTTGCCACCCAACCGAGAGTGACGCTTCGTCCTTACAGAATTCACGCTGGGGGGCTCCCCTTTGTTTGGGCATGCGCATTGGAAACATCCTCACTGCTTGATATACCCGAACGTACACAATGTGTCCATTAAGGGATTACATGCACCTAGGACCCTGAAAACAGGGGACCTTTCATGATTTTTTTGTACTTATAAGTAATTTATTTAAACAGAAATCGTAATGTACACTTGGCAGCTTGTACTTTAAAGAATATTTTCAAAAAAAAATGTATGATTGTTCATCTTTTTGACGTGTAGCTGCTGTTGAACAAAGCAAGGCCGCCACGAAAGGGGTTTTGCGGCGCCAAAAGAAAAAAGGAAAAATGTCCTTTAAACTACATAGAACAAAACTAGTCTTTGTCACACCAATTTTTTAAAAATTTTATTTTTGTAGAAACTAAGAGTGTTTGAACATAAATTAAACCCTGTAACGCAATTTCTGAGACTACATTTCATTAGTTTTTTTAATGATGAAAACCCAACTGTGACTGTTACAAAAAAAAACGAATCTGACAAAGACTAGTTTCTTTTGTGTACTTTAAGAGACATTTTTCCTTCTTTTCTCTTATAGATGACACCCGGAGGAGATATTTTTGGCACCGCACAATCCCTTTCCTGACGACCTTGCTTTGTTCAACAGCAGCTACACTGCGAACAAGATGAACTTTAATAATATTTTTGGCAAAACATTCTTCAAAGTACAAGCTTTCAAGTATATACTACGATTTTTATTTAACGAAATTGCTTATTGGTAAAAAAAACTTCATAAAATGTCCCCTGTTTTCACGGTCCTAGGTATATGTAACCGCTTAAAATTAAAAACTAAAATTGCATTAATTGTCAAAAAATTCATGAAATTGTTGGAAAGTTGAATAGTAAAAATTTTTATCTAAACATTATACAACACTGTGATCGTTTAAACAGGTCGTAATGTTTGAGAAAAATAAAGATCTGACTGTTTATATTAATTAAATAGTACATCGAATTTGGTATAAATATGTTGTACAAAAACTTGATAAACCTCTGGTGGGCGGGCAAACGAATATATGTGAGAATTCTTAGTTTTGCAGGAAGAGACTTAAAACAGTGATTCTCAACCGGTGGGTCGTGAAGTGTTTTCTGGGAGGTCGCCACGTTTTTTTTTTAATATTATTAAGTTAGAATTATAATCTGAAATGCCTATTTTTAACGTGTTTTCTTTACCTTATTAAATTTACTTTAACTTATATGGGGGGGGGGGGGAGGGGCGCAGGTTATTTGAATATTATAAAAGGGGGTCGCGACTCAAACAAGGTAGGGAAACACTGACTTCGAATATTTAAAGGGCTAAGTAAGATCAGTTAAGTTTTCGACGTGAAAGTTGCTAACCAAGATATATGTTAAAAGAAATTTTTATTTTTAACTTCGATTCACAAAAAAAGAACAAAAAGGGAACTGTTTAAGCTTAAGATAAAATTTGACTTATACTCGTTTGCTCGCCCACTTGAAAAATATCTCCTATTTCAATGGCCGAGTAATGATCAACACAATATTATATTCATCAGAAGATCAATTTTTTATTCTATTTTTCCTAACCTAGTTATGGTATATGTCACTGTATATAATATACCATAGCTTTTGCAATTCCGTAAAATGGATTAAAGTTTGAATAATAATTTATCATATTTAATGTAGGTGTGCCAAATGCTAAATTATGCCTTACTAATTAGTGACTGAAGGGTGATTTTTAGCTAATGAGAAGATAATTAGGTATTAAAATGGACTCGTGTAGCGTGAAAGATTCAGATGAACCCAGCACCCATTTAATTTTAAACAGAGCATTAATTTTAAGTAACATTTAATTTAAAATGTAAACGATGGCATAACAGTTACAGATCCCGTAAAATATTTCGAGCATTATCATTTATTACTTCAACTATTGTAACAAAGATTGTATCGAGAGGAACAAACTTTTATTAATTTTCACCTGATATATTTATTACTGAATGGGAACATAGAATTTTATATGTAATATCTGTATATAAATAATTCTACCAATGTATAAAAAAAATTATATACAGAGTATTATTGTTACAAAGTGATAACAATCCACTGGTGAAAGAAAATCTTGAAAGCGAATTAAAAAAATTCCATCCTCTTTTCTATTTTGAGTCATTTAAAAAAATCGTAGAAATATTTAAGTGCTCATTTAAATAAAAAATAAATAAATTGTACTAACAAATCGCGCTTCAGAGAAAAAGAAACATTAATGGACTTGAAGTTATACATTTTTATAAATTTATACATTTAAGGTATTTTTCAATTAACTTATACTTCTTAATAATGTTTAAGAAATTTCTCAATGAACAAATACAGCATATAATGTTTATAATTGAATAAAATGAAAAGTATCCAGCTCTATTATTTGTTACTCTTTTTTTTAATAAATATTTAAGTAGTAATGGTATAAAATCAAAGAGACAAATTTGAGTTGAAAGTAGCGATGGAGTTTTGTAGAATTCATTCTTTTATTTAATTTTATTTTTATCTGAAAATTCTGTGAAAAGCATTAATAAAAAAAGTAGAGTCTTACCAGCATACTCGTGGAAGCAAATGGTGAGCGGGGACTTGCGAATTTTCTCCTCGAAGAGATCCTTCTTGTTCAGGAAAAGGATAATCGAGGTGTCGGTGAACCATTTGTTATTGCAAATTGAGTCGAACAGTTTCAAGCTTTCTTGCATTCGATTCTGCAGACAAAATGATGATCACCGTTCAATCAGCATATAAATTATAAATAATACATATAATTCTCATGAACTGTTATTAAAAAGTAACTTAGAAACACAAATTAATTACTATTATTTATTATTTACGAGTTATTATTATAATGATCTGTAGTAATATAGATAAGAAACAGCAACATGTTTATATTTTAAAACATTGTAGATGTAATAAGAATCGTATTATTTCAATAAATCACAATGTTGAATTGAAAATAGAAAATAATTGAATTTAATATATGATAAATTTTAATAATATAACGTTCTAAATTAGGTAGATCTTTCATTGGTTTAAATTGTAGTACCTATTTAGTAATTTGTTATTGTTAATTAGTTATTACAAAATTACAACAAGATTACTGCAAAGAGTGTTAACAAAGTACAACAAAATTCTTGATACTTTGTATCAAGATGTTCGAGTTGTTCAAGAATATTCCTACAAATCCTGGTCAAAAAGTTTTGTTAATCATTTCTGAGAGACTGACGATTTACTTTATCCGCGTGCTATGATATTGAAAGAAAATTACGTGACATTTATACAGATGCCATAATATCTAAAAACGAATTGTAATATCCCAATATTATAGTAAAATAATAGTCGTAATATTCCAGTACTACAATATTGAAAAATTTTTCATAACAACCAAGTATTGCAATGTTTAAAAAGTGATCGAAATAAGTGTCACCTTATTTGAAAAATATTCAGAATATTTCATTACTTATAAAGTGTTTGAATATTTCTTGAACTGTCCCACCCCATATCAAATCATCCGTTTATAATTCGTGGATAAAGCATATTTAAACTCGGGTCCGCCTAAATTCGCCTGCACATATTCCTCGAACACCTTGTATATTAGGGAAAGAAGAAAATAAATAATAAATCGTGCTCGTGGATTCAAGAATAAGAGGGGTTAATGGGCCGGGTCGTTCCACGAGAAGAACCTGTTAATTTCCGACAATTGCATACTGTCACGTTTTCTTCCCACGTTGGACTGCCAATTGGCTGCCCATATATATGTAAGTAAGTGCCAGCATCTACATACAGCATGACATTAGAAATAATTTATTTGTTACATTTTTTACAGAAAAACACTACTTTGGGATCTTACAGCGAATGTACTGATGCTTTTTTAAAAAGTTACTAACAAAAGACTTTGCCCGCTATTAACCACAATCAGATATTTTTTTTAAGATCCACCTTGTTTCATCAAAATATACGACGACTCTTAAAACAGCGAACATTAAAGAACAACTATCGAGTCAGAGAAAAAATCGACACGGGCGATGGAGTTAGTTTCAGGAGACAGCAGCATCCTAGCCACACCCTAATCAAACATCTTGGACATATCGAGCAAAGTGTTGGAAAGATTTCACGATTTCCACGGGCAGTTGCAATACTCGTTCAAACAAAAATGCTCGCGATGCGTTCGAACCCATCACTACCGTCGCCAAATAGTACCCAACTCAGAGCACGAGGGAAACCAGTGAAGAAAGAGGTTTCCTCGGCTCCTCCTCAGATTCATTTTCCGATCCCAGAATAATTGTAAACGGACATTTCATATGCTACAACCTAATATGGGGGGTTTGAATTTCTGGTTTCTTGAATTTCTTCATTGTTGCGGGCTTGGGCACCGTGTCGGATCGCGTATCCTTCCACATGTATGGGGATACGTTATGACCTTATGTTACCGTAATTCAGATACAAGCTGGGCACATTTTATACCTTTTGCGCTTTAATTTTACACTATCGTTCTTCACTAATTACGACTTTCTGTATTTATTAGCATGTAATGGGTAAGAATCAGAGGAAGATTGCCCTTCTACTACGAATGCCAATATTGTAGGTACTGTCAAATAAAGAACTTTTACCAGTTGAAATGTGGTCAAGGCCATGATTAATAATTCTTCTCGTTATTCTTTGTCAGAAATTTCTTATAATGAAATTGAATTTTCATCGAAAGAATTTTCAAATGGAGGAAAATTTACTATGCATATAAAAAATTATGAAGGGGCCATAGAGGAAATACTGATATGATTTGGTGACAAGTGTCACGGATATGACTCTGCTTCTCTTGGATACAGAAGAAAAATATGTAGTAAATGACATTTATCCTAGTTAAAGGAACTCCGGTTACCCGAACACTCTGATTTTTTTGACACTATGGAGTTTTGTAGAGGACCTCAATAGAATTATCAAGCGATTTTTCATTTGCGCCCGTTTTCGGTTTTTCAGGTTAAAAACACAGCTTACAGGGTTAATGTGTGATTTCCTACTTTCCCTGTGTCTTGAAAACTATTGTAGATATAAAAAAATTATGACAATGAAAACTTAACGGTTTTTATGCTCCATAAAACTGAGTAATCAAATTGTTTAAAATTTCAAATTTAAACAAGAAAATATTCCCCCCCACAAATTTTAAACAATTCGATTAAATAGTTTTATACTGCATAAAAAGCCATTCTTTATAACAATTTTTTTATATTCACTATGATATTCAAGATATACTGGAAAGGAGGAAAACACTTATTAACTTTTAATAAGATGTGTTTTCACACTGAAGAACTAAAAACGGACACAAACAAAAAATTGCCCGATACTTCTATCGAGGTCCTCTACAACCCTGCAAAGTTGAATGGAAACGAAATTTTCGGATAACCGAACATCGCGCAATTCAATAAATGTTTTTATTTTGCACAAAATGAGAGAATAGTTTTGGCAGTTACCGTTATATTTAAGACATTCTACACAAGGTTCAAACATATGTCGCTTAATTTCTTACTTTTACGTTAGCTATTTTGCATAAATAGGTGAAGGGATTGCTTACCGTCGTTTCGTCTTCGTGCAGGACTTGATCATATTCGGACATCGCGACGCAAAATATGATCGCAGTAACGTCTTCGAAGCAATGAATCCACTTCTTACGTTCGCTTCTTTGGCCGCCCACATCGAACAATCTGTAAAAAATCGTTAGCATAAAAGTGACTAAGAATTCAGCGGTGAATAATTCTTAACTACGGGACCATGGGTGTACCAAGTAATAGTGATGTTGGAGTCAGAGATGGGGAAAACAATTATTTGAAATCAAAATTTCGTACACAAATTTTTATTTCAAATAATTGTTTGCCCATCTCTGACTGGTTTAAGTTATTCAGATTCTGTTTGAACATGAGCCTTAAAGGCCTAGCTATTACTGGGTATGCTTATAAATCATTTATTTCTTCATTACTGATATTCAAATGAAGTTTTATATTAGTATTAATAGCGTTTGTTTATTTTCTATCTTACTAATTAATTATTGGTCACTACGTATTTATGTGCAAGTTATACACAAAATAGGGATAACTTGTATATTGTGTAAGTTGAATGAACACTGGTCAGAAACAAAAATGAACAAGGATTTTTAAATGAACAAGGTGAGAAAATTTTATTTTTTTCAACGAAACTTCTGATTTTAAGAGATTATACTGTAACCTTATAAAATACTTATTGGCCACAACAAGATTACCATTTTTTCTAGTAAATTATTTTATTAGTTGTATCGATCAAATTTGTATTCATTTAAAAGTATGATGCGGAAAGTAAAATCCATTAGCTATGTTGTATATATGATCGTAAACAAATTACAATTTTTTTTCATTCAAATTCAAATTTGTCATACATATGTAGGATGTTTTGTAATTCCTACGCATGTATTGGGAGAGTCACGGAATATTTTTTTTTTCTTGCCAGGGGCAATGGGATTCGATCCCACGATCTTCGGATTCTCTGCGTACTCCACCAACATCGAGTCGACTCGTCGAGGTCTCTATATGTATTCCGGGCTCTCTCTTATAGGGGTTCCTGATCCCACACATATTTTTGACATAGTTCCTTCACTTCAACCTTTTCGTTTTTAATCAAATTATAGATTGAATTTTATGGAAGCTGATGAAGAGAATGAATTTAATTGATGGCTCGTGCACACAAAAATGCGTAACACCAAAACATTTCTGGGAGCTTTCTCTCTGAATTACATGGAGCATAGAAATTTGGAAATATCATTCACTAAAAGAAAAGCATTGTATACAGAATAAAATAATAAAATTAAAATCCAGCTTTGACAAGATTTTAATTAAACTTAGTAACGCTATCCATTTTACAAAATTGTCTTACATTGAGTAGCCAAGTGAAAAATTGTCTAGCAGCTCTGTCATAATTTAAATTACTGATGATATATGTATCTGTGTATAAATAAGTAGCTTTAATATTAGATTTTATATTTTTGTATCACCGATCTATTTTAAGAAATCCCCCTTTTTCTGTGATGTAGTCTGTCGGATATGTTTTTTTCCTGTTAAAGCATGGTTGTTGTGTCATTATTTGCCTTTTTACCTTTTTATCTGGTCATCACTGTATATTTCTTGCACGTATTTTGCTTTTTAATCACCCACTATTTGAGCCTTTCGGAAACCAAACGGATCCACCCCACTTTCTGTAAATCCTCAATTTTAGTGCTCAAGCACATAATAATTAATTATAATAATAATTTTCTCTGATTTTTATTTGATAGACTTGATCAGCTTGGTTTCGGAGAGATTCATTTATTCGTTTGTATTAATATAATATTTAATAATGCACTATGTGTGGTTATTAAATTAATTTTTGAGAATGAAATATTTCTCAGCGCGAACGTAACTTAAAGGAAGAATGTTCGCTCTCACGATCAGCTTCTTAAATTATCAGGCCAATGATTCATGCTCAATCATTCACAAGGCATTGCTCTCTTCGCTTTTCTCCCCCTTCTCAGCTTTCCACTTATTCGCGTGCTTTATTCAAATTCTTCCTTTCGCGAGAGAAATGGACGAATTGAATTAGAGATTTATAACAAATAAATTATAATTTATATTATACGCAGAACTTCGAGTATTCTGATGTGAAAGTTGACGTTCTATTCTGATTCGTAATGCTAACAAATTTCTAACAAACATGGTCTTCGCGTCAAAGGATAAACATTTTATTTTTAAACTAAAATATTAAGCTGCGCGTGTTAATTGTTAAAAACTACAAACAGGAAATATTCTGCCTCGTTTCCAGTGTTGAACATTTTACTTCTTCTCCAGCATTACCTATTTTAACTTTTTGCCACCACGAAAGGTTTCACCTTTTTACAGCGCTGAAGAATTTTATTTTTCTCAACATTATTTCATACTTTTTCCCACCACTATTTAAACTTCTTTCCAACATTTGATACTTCACCGTTTTTTAGCGCAAAATATTTTCTCACATTTTCCTACTGATACCGATTTCCTAAACCAAGACACAAGTTTGACACTTTAGCGGTATCTACATCATACAGGATGTTAACATGAACAAACTAAACTGTGCTATCACGTGTGTACAAGATAGGAAAAACCGTTCGATTATATATACATAGAATGGAAAACAGTTTCCCATTTGTTGGGATACCTACCCTAACGTTCCTAAAAAGATAACATTCCTTGCTATCAGCATATACATATTGATAAAGATACACCTGCATTCAGTTTTCACTGGAAGCGTCAGGTTGCAGCACAAAATTACGACTTCACCCTTATTTTCCAATTCACTTTTACACTCAAAATGATTGAATTTCGAAACCTAATGAATGAACGAAACTTAGTGTGACTATTTTAATCGCTATCATTAATTACATTAATTCTTCACCAATATTATACAAAATTTTGTAATACCCTTCAGAATTCACAATTAATTGTAAAAGGCTATCATGTATACCTATATCACAATTTTATGGGGAAAGTGAAGAAAATAAATATAGTCAACGATTTTAAATTTTAGGTACGATATATGGGCACCCGGGGGAGGAAGGGGAGCAGTTAATCCCTGCTGGAAAAAAGTCGCTCATTTTTAAAAACTAATCTTTATTAAGTTTCTACTACAAAAGTGAATATTTGTCAAATTCAATTTTAAATTTTTAATTAAATTGGGGCTACAAATGCAATAATAAAGAGTTTAATTTAGTTTATTCATTACCATATTTTTTCTTTACCGTCACAGTGTCTCAAAGTTGCCCCCTCCCCCTTGGAAAAATGTCTGCGAGTGCCCCTTGGTGTGATGCACCAATACAATATATGATGGTAATAGATTCTATTAAGAAAAACGAGTGAAACCTCCCTAATACTAAAAGTTGTGAAATATTTATTTTAAAATTTCTTTAATTCAACACACGCCCTAAGTCCATTAATATACTAAAATTGGCCACCTTGTATATTATTAGCTAAAATTATGCATTGACCACCATGCGAATATGAAGTTTATCGAAGGAAATATTAAAATTTGTTTGTAATCAAACTAACAATAAGAACGACACGATCGGAATTTGTGGTTCGAATTGTTCAACTATGGAAATTAAAAATTTTTAAACTCATAGCTTCATTTTCTGTTTTACTGACGCTCCCATGCTTATTTACAGTGCTTCGCCTATTGTTCCTATAAATCTGAAAGGTATATCAGTTGTGCGACGACTTACTTGAAATTAAGATTCTTGAAAGAAAAGTGAACTTCGACTATACCCGTTGTTTTCACACGGGTCCTTAAAATATCTTGCTCCGTGGGTTGATAATCCCTTGCTCCTAATCGGTCTAGGTCGTCAAGGAAACTGGAATTTCAAACAAAAGACAGAACATTAGTCACATTATTATTTAAATGGCCCTTTCTCATCTGTGTTTTAGTTAATGTTCAAAAGAGACCACAGTAGAATCTTTAAACGAAAAGTTCTTGTGGAAAACACTGTAAGTGCCAAAAATCATTTTCCGATTATTTTGTTTTAATTTTGACACCTACAGTGTTTTCTACAAGGACTCTTCGAATGTGAATTTTGTCGAAAACAGAGCAGAATTTTATAGTTTATGAACGCTTTTGTAACTACAAAATGGGCAATCTCAGATTATTTGGTGTTCAACCATATCGACTCAATGAAACAAATCGAAAATTTATATGATTTTCTGGATTTGCGAATCTTTCGACAGAAATTTTTAACATAATTTTGCCAGCAATACTGGACATTTTATTATGAGAAGGAAAAAATAATACTATTATTAGAAACAATAAACAATTTCATTCTTTACTGCCATTGATGGTAAAAAAAATTTCTATCTTTAATTTCTCCAGGTTACTTCATGGCATTTAAACGATTCCGTAATAATTCTGGTTCAGTTTCCTAAAGGTACAAAAAAGAAAGAAAAACAAGTTTAACAGTCGCTCTACAGAAAAAATTATACACTAATTATGAATTGTCTCTTCTAAAAAAACGAATAATCAATTATATCGTCACAGATTACAAGTGACAATTAAGTGCGCAGATTTCAAACTTTTTATTATTTTAAACAAACATATATAATTTTCCATCGTGTCATTCTACGTCATAAAGGTAAATATTATTTTACAATTATATTCTATATGTATATGACGTGAAAAAATTACGATGGGACGTCTTTCAAAGTTTCATCGCGACCCCCCCCCCCCCCACACCATTTAGCAGCTCTGTTAATGCTACAAATTATTTAGAAACACCCTGTATACAATATGAATACGTGGATGTAGTGTACGTCTGGAACAGTTTTAACACGGCCTGGATAAAGCATTTCTAGAGGTAAATGACATTCTGAATCGAGGTTGCAATCCAGGTCGAGATCGATCGATTTTCCCAGTGCGCCGTGCAACAGTTACGATATGTCAGTCGTTCATTGCCAAAGTTGGATGCACCTGTAGCAGGCAGTACTAAGTATGTGCTTTCATCTTATCGCAGTTCGTTGGTTTTAGGACTGTTTTTTGTGGCTGACAGGTATAGATATCGAACGAGTTGATGAGTACCGGGTGTTCAGAAAAAAATGGCACTTTATATAAATAAAACAGTAAAAATTGTTGCGATGTAACGGTATCGCCTTTTGTAATTTCTGCTGAGAATTTAGAATCTACTGATATCCAGATACTTAATACGGTGACTGTTAAATTTGTTTTTTATCAGTATGAAATAATTTTGTGCGTCTGGACACAATTTTAAGCGCTCCAAAATTTTTATTTAGCTTATGCGCTTTTGTGGGAAAACGTTGCATTTTTCTCGTTCCTCTTTCTCAACATTGCAACTATGCGACGAAAAATGGCCAGAATATTTAATATAAAAATGATTTCAGCTAGTACTAATTGATTTATTAAAAGTTTACTTAGGTATATATATTTATCCAACACTTTTCTTACGTATTACAATGTGAATAGGCAGCCTTAAAAGCGCCTAGCCGAGTAAGCATAGGGAAACGGCCCCGGCACCAATTTTATCATTTCTGCTTGTTAAAATAATCCTCTTTACATGAAAAACTACTATGAGTAATTTCAGACCTGCAACCCCTTCCGTAAGGGTGATATAGGGACAACAACCCCAAACTTTATGATTTTTTTTCTCGAAAACTACTTAAGATATTTGAATGCGACAAATTGCAAATATTAGGTACTTACTAAATCTACTGAATGTATTTTTATCAAAATTTTGGAGTGATAATTAAGGGTAGAAATAAAGAAATCAATTATTGGAGGGTAGTTGTTGTAAACAATCCCTTGAGTGACACCAACGAAAAAAATCATAAGTAACGCCTCACTACTTAGCTATTACCCATATTTTTTTCGTTGGTGTCACTCAACGGGTTGTTTACAAAAACTACCCTCAAATAATTGATTCCTTTATTTCTACCCTTAATTATCACTTCAAAATTTTGATAAAAATAGATTTAGTAGATTTAGTAAGTACCTAATATTTGCAATTTGTCGCATTCAAATATCTTAAGTAGTTTGCGAGAATAAAAATCATAAAGTTTGGGGTTGTTGTCCCTATATCACCCTTATGGGAGGGGTTACAGGTCTGAAATTACTCATAGTAGTTTTTCATGCAAAGAGCATTATTTCAACAAGCATAAATGATAAAATTGGTGCCGGGGCCGTTTCCCTATGCTTACTCGGCTAGGCCCTTTGACTGCTAACTTTAGGAACACCCTATATAAGATATGGATTATTATGAAGATATCTATAAATCCGAAAATACTGGGAATTCTTACACTATCAGGACAATTGAAATATTAGAGATATTCGTTCAAATTCCGTTGAATTCTGTTCACACTGTATACAGGGTGAGCCTAATATAAGTTGTCGCGATGTTGTAAATTAAAAAGAATGCTTTGTAGGTTACACTCTTACACTCTGAACGCGGAACAATTTTCGAGGGAGAATTAACTGTTTGTGTTTATAAATATCGCTATGAAATAGTTGATAATATGCTAGGCGCTCTAAGCTAGGTATCATGATAATTATGAATAAGTATATGAAAGTTTAGAGACTTAAATTTCATTAGAAAATCGTGTGCATAGATTAGTAGAACTCCAGGAACCCAGTATAATTTTATCACATTGCTCGACAGTTGCTGAATAAATAATTAGTTAATCTGGTTGGTGAATTAACCGAAAGGAATCGATTCTGTGACCTACTGTCTCCAGTGATTTTGACGCTCTGTACCTTCTATATGCAAAATAAATACCTTTTTCCTAAAGCCAACTTACTAATTGTTTTTTCTCTCAAAATATTATATCCAAATATCATCTCTGTAGATTTTTAGCTTCTAATATTGAAATTTGTAAAAGTTACAATTTTTTAAATATTTTCTTCGACATTTGGTAATCTAATTTTTTTTTACAAAAATTGTGATAAAATTTCAATTAATTAACTATTAGAAAAGATTCTAGAGACCATGAAATTAAGCCACCCAGGTATGTCAAAGTTCATCGAAAAAGGAAGTGTGACAACGAAGTGTTAAATTTCCCGGACTTTTATTTATAAAGCGAATTCCAGTAACTTTGTTCAGCAACTTCTTTAAAACAATAAAAATTCGAGAAATTTCTCCTTTTCTTCTTGTGTTAAAATTCTTTTGATTTTAAGGGCGAGTGGTTTCAATTCTATTAAAAATTCTTAAATTGTTACTTAAATACATGTATATCTTTTTAACACTGCTTCAAGCATTTTACAGTTATTGAAATTGAATTAAAAGTATGTACAGTGAGTCTGATTGAAATATTATTCAAACTGTTGAAGCTCAATAGGAATAAGTTAAAAGTAAAGGAACAATATAATAACATTTTATGCATATAAAATTGTGAACCTCTTTCTCGAACACCCGATATATGGAACCAATAATAAACTTCTTCACTGTTCACCTAACTTACGACAAATTATGCATAAAGAAAACCAATAAAAGAGCAACACAATGATACGTATAAAATTCTGAACTTCTTTTTAGAACACCCGATATATAGAAGCAACATCGAGGTAATATGCACGTAACTCGCAACAAATTGTACAGGAAACAGCCTGCAGGATATAACCTTCCTTGTAAGGATCATTTTTCGCCATCAATATTTCAAAATAGCCATAACCGATAGCTATACGCGAAAGAAGCTTTCGTTTCATAGAAATCATTTATTTGCCCAGTTGCACACACTCTATAGGCGAACTGTAGTGTAGCTTATCACCAGTTGCTTTGTGAAAACATCATATATCATTTGCACGTTAGTCGTTGATGTTTACAATTATTCCTTGCACTGGGCGTTACATACCGGGTGGTCCAAAATATTTAACTCCCACTCTCGTGCCAACTGTTTGCATACTTATCTTTGTAATTTAACTGTTCATTTTCACTCATGCGCTAACACTCGTATTGTTTGAAAAATAATTTAGGCAATCGTGAATTCTTTTTCAAATCTAACGTAAAAATTGTTCCAGCAAAGTCCTGCATATAGGGCCTTCAAGAAGCTGTCTTTTTTTTAAGTTACAAAACAGGAATATTTTTAACTGAAATTTTGACGACTCTTATTTTTTCTAAAAATAAACTCAAATACTTTCAAATTTGTGGAATGAACCACCTATATTCGTTTTTATTCAATACCTATTAAATGTTTCAGCAGAAACGCGTAGTTAAATATTTAATAATTTGGATTTTGGATTAAAAAAATCAATGAAATAAATATGCAAATTTTCTGATTCAGATGAAATTGACTTTGTGGCCACACAGCTCTCAGAAACGGAGTTTCTTCAGTAACAGTAAAGCATTGCTGTCCTTGTACCAAATCCACGACTCCCTTCCCCTTGCCCCTTAAATCCTGCTTTCTCTTTCATCCCTTTTGGTCATTATTAACTGCCCAATTATTACGAATTTCCCAACACAAGTGGTGCTTTTCTCCCATTGTCTTCTCCTTCCGTTCTTCGCCCTTTCCTTCCCGGCCCGCTATATTTTCTTGCTCTTGCCGGCGTAAAGAAGCGACAGTGGAAGGAAAAGAGAAATAGTCGGGGGTGGGAAACGAGCAAACGTGCACCATGAGGGAGGAATAGAGGGGATGGTGTCGGCGGCCATTTTGGGCCACGTGACACGGGCGTGGCGTGACGTCATCGCCGATCAATACGCCGCTGAGCCTAAATAAAAGAGAAGGGAAAAACTGGAAGAAGGAGGATGATCAAATCCTCGGGATTGCTCATTTTTTTTCTGTTTCCTAATCACCCACGTGTTCAGGCTAAAATAGATTCTCAGAGGAGATTGTCTAGTTAGATTAGATTAGACCTGGACCTTGCACCCCGTGAGGAACGAATCAGGTTTTGTAATCTGACCTAGGCCTGGAAGCGTTTGAATTTTTGAAGCTACCCCATTTCACGCACTTTCGTCAAAAATAAAATATTTATATCAATCTATTTCCTATAGCTGCACTTCTTGCGCGCGGTAGCCTAAATCAGGGGCTCAAGCTTAAGTCACGCCTACTTCTGGGAATTATCAAACTCCCTTTAGATGATATTTTCAAATTGAGAAATAATATTTTATACAATTTTACTGCTTTAAACAATATTCGATTGGAACATTTTTTCGTATTTTTCTATTGAAATAAAATGCACAAAAAAAAACACCGACAACCCCTGACTAGCTTCGCGTGTCACAGGATTTGGATCGGGATTTTATATTGGTTCTAAATACGAGAGGTTTAATTAAGAGCTTAAATTGACAATGAGTGCAAATGGAGGTTTGATGCGTATCAAATGAAACACGAGAGTGTCCAAATATTTGCCTGTGGCCTGTGTGAGTTAAGTCTGAACGGTTTCTGGATTATTTAAATCGCGAATAAAACATTTCTGTTGGGTGTACGATCAACGAGCACTTCGCGTTTTATCTAATTTGCACGCTTCTGTTGGGTTTCGCGTAATTTAATGCTTTTAATTAATTGACTGCCAACAAAGAATTACTAATTACACGAAAGAGTTGTCTACGTCTGAGTACTTTGAATATCATTTAGATAGTACGTGGAGAGGAATAATCCAATAGATTGTGACCCTTTTATTCTTGCTTGTTACTACGCTGCTAGCAATCGGGGCACAATGCCTCTTCATTAGATGATTTACTCAGACATCAGAGATTTCGCCAGATAACAAGAAAACAAGTAGTTAATTTCATTGGGTATATAAGACGTTCGTAATACTAAGATAAATCCAATTTTATATAAAATATTTTAATACTTCGTCTGGCACCTTACATTTATTAATACTAATATAGATAAATTCGTCGACACTCTTTTAATAATTTTAGTGATTTCTTTAATCATTTTTATACATTCCTAAATAATTTTTATAATTTTCTCAATAATCTTATTCTACTTTTTATAATTTCCTCAATAATTCTTTAAGAAATTATCTTGTGCATTTCTTTTCCCCTTCGTCAATATATTTTTAATAATTCTTATAATTTCCTAAATAATTCTGTACTATTTTATATAATTTTGTCAATAATTTTCTTAAAAATTTTTCAATAGTTTTTACCATTTCCTCAATGCTTATTAAATAATTTTTATAATTTTCTTAATAATCTTATTCTACTTTTTATAATTTCCTCAATAATTCTTTAAGAAATTATCTTGTGCATTTCTTTTCCCCTTCGTCAATATATTTTTAATAATTCTTATAATTTCCTAAATAATTCTGTACTATTTTATATAATTTTGTCAATAATTTTCTTAAAAATTTTTCAATAGTTTTTACCATTTCCTCAATGCTTATTAAATAATTTTTATAATTTTCTTAATAATCTTATTCTACTTTTTATAATTTCCTCAATAATTCTTTAAGAAATTATCTTGTGCATTTCTTTTCCCCTTCGTCAATATATTTTTAATAATTCTTATAATTTCCTAAATAATTCTGTACTATTTTATATAATTTTGTCAATAATTTTCTTAAAAATTTTTCAATAGTTTTTACCATTTCCTCAATGCTTATTAAATAATTTTTATAATTTTCTCAAGCATTTCTTAATAATTTTTTAATTTCATCAATATTATTTTAATAATTTGAATAATTTATAATTCTAAGTTATCCTTTTAAGGGAGAGATAAAGAAGAAAATATGCCTGCTACAGCATTTTCAAAATATAGTATCACTAAATAGTAGTATCAAGCTTTTCGGATGCATTAGTCATAACTTCACCCTGGAAAAACTAGTATTACTGCTAATATATTCACCTACTCTATTCGTCTCCCACCTTCGTTCATACATTTTTCACTTTCCAAATATATTTCTTCGTAATTTGTTCATATTTTCTATTGTCTTGCTTGTTTTTGATTTGGTATTTTCATTATTGAAAATGTACAGTTGATACTTTGTTGCCTAAACTTTCGTTAGAAAAATGGCTCGCTACAGAAGTAGCTTATTCCCTTGGAATATTTTCTCTTCCATCGAAAGGTTTTTTTATAACGATGAAAGCTAATTCTTACTGTAAAGAATTTATTGTCAAATTGATAGTACGCGCGCTCACATAAAATGATGACATCGAATTTTAAACGTGTCGTGTTAATTACGGAAACAGAAATGACATAGGTGCAATAATACGAAAAATAGGAAAATTCTGAAACACATATAGTATTAAAAAATGTATGAGTACTAAATAAATAGTACGTACGTAGATAGTAAATATATCGTTACCAGGAATCCTTGCCTTACACAGTATTCAAGAAACTCATAATAAGAAGAAAGCTTGTGTTACGTAATAAAAGATTTTAGATAAAAAAAGATATGAAGCTCGTTATTTGCTCCTTTATATAATGATTTTCATTTCTACTATTACCAGTTGTATTATTTTACTTAATAAAATATGAACACAATTTGAAATGATCAAAGACAGATAACTGAATATTGCATTGGCAAAAAATTCTCTTACTTTATTTTTCGATTATTTAAACAGTTGTGTATCTCTATTATTTCAGTTAGTGAAAATTTAACTATACTTTAGAGTTTGTATAGAGACTTGGTTGTGGTGTGAATAAATGAATAAAAATAGGTACATAAACATGAAAGTTATAAATCAAGATAGCTGTATTAAGAAGACCTCTGATTTAATTTTACTCGTGGATAATATGTCAATAGAGGTTGACAAACCCTAATCCTGAGAATGAATGGAAGCACAGATGGTTCAATGTCTGTTGGATCTGAGGCAAAATCAGAATTGGACCTATTCCAAATTAGGTGGTGAAGAAGCCAAGGGCTCTGGCAACCTACCTCTAGGTTAAGTTTATTTGTAAATATTTTCTACATAGTAAATTGTGTCACCGTTCGAATCACCTTAGCTCACAGCGATTTTGGAATTAAAGCTCTTTTCAATTTAAAAATACAAATTTGCCACTATTCCGGAATTGTCGTATTACGTTACAGTAATTTATAGTATCGCCGTATTATATTTGTTTACCATTTGCAGAAATATGAAACAAATACTCGATTTACTGGAGGAATAAATTCTATAGAAACTAAATTCGAAGAATATTCAAATATCATTTTGATTACTTTGGGAACAATTATGACAATTTAAGAGACCGTAACTACTATAACCTACATTTTAAAAGTTATGTCATAAATATTAATATTTTTCTTTAAATAATTTTGGTTAATGGCATTTTTCATCGATAATGGTTATTCATAACCGAAACATATTTTTAGTCACTTCATTTTTCGAAAAATTTCTACAAAATTTAATGACGGCTGACTTCATTAACTGTCTCTCAATGTTTTTCCGAGAAAATTTGAAAAATAATTGTTATTTCTGGTACCTAAATTTAAGCGTATTTTTTTTAACAAAAATCTATGGCATATATTTGTAAGAAATGTATGCTGAACACTTATAATATTTAACAGGAGTAAGAATTTTGTTTCTACTTTTTAAAACAGCCCAATGACAGAAATAATTGGAATTCCATAATTTTTCGCAGACCAACTACTTAACAATTTTTTGCAAAATTTTTCCAGGCAAAATGAATGTTTTCGTGGCAGACACAGTTTCATAAAACAGGAGAAGCACATGTTTGGGTCTTGGCGTGCGAGATGACGAATCGATTTCTTTGGAAGTTTAATGAGACAGTCTTAATGGCTGCGCTACCTTCGAGGAAGGAATACTTTGGGTACATTTCATATAACTTACGTCCTGAACAGGGAAACATCAGTTGCTCGCTGCAACGCTACGTTTGTTTCTACTTATCCTGCTACAATTGAAAAATTATAGAACATTTTTTTAACAAACATTTTATCAAATTCCAAAGTGACAGAGCTTTTGTGTCATGGATTTTAGAAAAGAGGAGCATATAATATAATATGGTAAAAAATATGCTTGTTTTATACGAAACATTTCTTGGCATCCCTAATAATTTCGACGATAAAAATGGGACACCCTGTATAGCAGAATTATAATACTTATTAGTGAACGCCCTCTGTATGATTTCATCAAGAAGCGGTAAATGCGATAACTTACGAACTAGAATAAATAAAGTATAAAGCAATAGTAGAAGGAGAAACGCAGATTTCAGTCTTAAAACTTTGAGCGGTGCCAAGGGCGTCCGTTAACTCTTTTCCCGGGGAGGGGGGGGGGGGGCAACTTTGAGAAACAGTAAAGTTTGGAACAGGCGACGATTGATTGCTTGTTTGAACCCATTTTGTAGCTCCGATTTCATTAAAAATTTAAAATTGAAATTCAGAAATATTCACTTTTTTTGGTATAAACTTAATAAAGATTAGTTTTTCAAAATAAACTATCTTTCTCAAGACAGGAGGTGAGGCACTGACCTCCTTGCCCCTCTCCCCTGCAGACGCCCATGAGTGACGCAAGATTTTTAGTAATGCTCTTTTGAGTTTTGGAGCGATCAGCTTTCCGCTGAGAAAGTTACTTCGCCTACTTACTTAACTCGCTCCGAACACATATTAGTAGACATTCGATATTTTCCAAAACATATCGACGTGAAACCACCTCGAGACAATGATACACAGGATGCAAACACCTCGGCGTGGAAACACGCCGACGCCACTCAGAATGTTAATGAGTTAGTTGCCTCGATAATGGCATGATTATAGGTTATGGTAGAGATTTCACTGTATTACCTACAGTGGCGGATTTAACGGGCGGCCGATGAACAGTTGCCGCCTGGTCCCCCCTCCAGAGGCCCATTTCCCCCCAAAAATAGGATTTTATCCAAACACTAAGTTTCCCATAATTTTCAGACCACTCACGCGTAATTTGTAATTCTATTATGTACACAGGGTTCCCCAGAGAGCCGAGTTGAATGGATAAAAATATTTTCAATAAAAATTTATTTAATGCCATTTCATTTAAAGCATATTCAATCAAATTCATTGGAGGATTATAAAAATCTATTTAAAGAATGAAATTCAGTTTTCTTTATTTTTTACAAAACCCCTTCTTTGGGGGTGCCAAAGTCCCATGCTCCTCCCCCCCCCCTCTCGTTCTTCTGGGTGCGTCACTGGTCCCAGAATATTTGCCACCTAGAGCTTTTTTATTAACCTTTAGAAGGCCGGGATTTTTTCATTGAAATTGTAAATTTTATTTACTTAAAAATTATGCATATATACCACTAAAATGGCCGGGAAAGTATCAAAATTCTTAGATAGCCACTGTAGTGGCCAGTCCGGCCCTCTAAAGGTTAAATCCACCACTGTTTATCAAGCTTTGTCTATCTTTCTGAAGCTACTTACAAGGGAACGCCGCAAACCCGACTCACCGATTGGAACGCAACTTTGTGGGTTTATAGAGTGACTCAATACAAGAACAACAGTGAGTTTCATTCAGGTCCTATCGCCTTTTAAGGGGGGGGGGGGAACTAACCTCAAAGTCAAATAAGCACTTCCACTTTTTTGTGTATAACTCCGAAACTACAACAAACAGTAAAAAAAGTTTAATGGTGCAATAAGCACTGCAAACTCGCGTTAACAAAATTTTGAAAAGAGTGTAAAAAAAATATCTGAACGAAAAAGAATTTTTTTCAAAATTTTGTTAACCCAAGTTTGCAGTGCTCATTGCACAGTTAAACTTCTGTTTGAAACACTTTTTTTTTGTCTCTTGTACTTTAGGAGTTATACGCGGAAAAGTGGAAGTGCCTATTTGACTTTGAGGTTAGTTTTCACCCCCGTAAGGGGGTAGTAGACTATTTCAGCTTATCATACTGCTTCTGAAAGTCTTATCCCTTACGAACATTTTAAACAAATGTTCATGAAAAAATTCAAATAATTGTCGAAGTTATAGCAGTGAACGTAACACAGTCTACCGCCGAGTAACCGCGCGCTAAAGGTAACACCCCGAACTTTGAAGCCAGTGTTCTCGACACACCATTTTCGGAAACGGTGTGCATCATAACTCTTGAATGAATGAATATTTTCACTTAGAATTTTTACTCGAGCTGTAGAATTCCATTCTCTATCGTGTAGAAATTCCGCATCAACATTGGACGTTTGTAAAACATTTTATAACTGATTAAAGACAATTGTTTCCCGTAAAAATGTGGGGAAAAAATTGATTCGTGTGTAAATTCCACAATTTTTGTTCAAATTTATCGGCAAGTTTCCACACTGTGGATATTTGTGTATAAAATGATCACCTCAAAGCATTTTGCTTTCACATGATCGGTTCACCTGAATCGATGTACACCACCTGCAGCAGCGCGCCGTACAGGACTATCTTCGACAATTAATAACCTCGACAATTTCATACATTCCGACGATTTTTTTTTGTAAATACTCACAAACATGCCCACGATAGATTGTCAAAAGCGCGACTATAACGATGGTTTGGTATCAAAGTAATTTAGCGTCAAAGAAACTAACGATTTTACGTATTCCATAGTCCACTACCCCCTTAAAGACCGATAGGGCCCAAATGAATCACTGTTGTGCCTGTCTTGAGTCACTCTATAAACCCACAAAGTTGCGTTCCAATCGGTAAGTGCGGGTTCGCGGTGTTCCCTTGTTAGTATGGTTTCTGCCAAGTAGCAAAGTACAAAAAAATGTATATCCAAAATGCCAGCAATAAGCCACAGAAGTGTCTCGCGTGGAAAGGTTTTTAATGATGGTCACTCACTATTTCGCGGAGTCGTTGAGCTGGTACTCGTTGCTCCTGCCGAAGCATTCCTGAACCCCGTTGTCGGTCCAGAGCCTCTTCATCGCGGCCAGAAGCTCCTCGCTGAACGGCTCCGTGTCTTCCATTCTCTGGATCACATCGAACACCATTTTCGCGTCCGTCTGGAAAAGAATTTTCAAGCCTGATTAGCTTGCGCGTGCGCAGAACACACTGGCGGGCGAGTGTATTTTTCAAGCCCTTCGGAAAACGTAGTTTTCAGTAGACTTAAAGAGTATTCTTTTCGACGAATAAAACTTAACTTAATAAACAGAGTATAGGTAGGTATATTCAGCAGTGTTGTGGTTTGTGGCAGGAGCTACCAGAAACAGGTGGGAATGGAAGGAACTTGGGAGATTTGAGATTGCTAACCACGCGACATCCATACCACGATACTAGATCACATGCCAAAGCTTCGAATCTAGTCATCGTCACCCCTAAGGAATTCCCGTTGCCAGGTGAAGGGAGTTGTCAGCTTCATCCAATTTCTATATTTCATTTGAGCATGCGCATTAGAGGATTTACTATTGCTCGACACGCTATGTAAGTGTAGGTGTGACGTATACTGACATAATTATAAAGGTATGTTGAGCATTCGTGAGGTTTTTACGAGTTAAGAGAAGAGTCAATAATAATTCGTCAAGACTAGATAGAGCAGTGATTCTCAACCTGTGGGTTGCGAAGTGCTTTCTGGGGAGTCGCCACGGTTATTTTCATTTTACGAATTTTAGCACATATTTATTTTAATATGGTTACATTGTCATATTCTATTAACGATGTAACACTGATTTTTCATAAATTGAGAGAAGGAAACATTTACCTTACCTTATATGGGGGGGGGGGGGGGTCACAGGTTATTTGAATATTATACAAGGAGATCTCGACTCAAAAAATGTGGAAAACATTGAGATAAAGTCCCTGGCACTATATATTTTTTTTGTATTCTAATACCTAAGGGAAGTTCGACAACTCGAAAATTCAAAAAATTCTGAAAGTTTGGATAAATATAGCTCAAGTGATGCTAATAACGTAACCATTTTGTGATTTGCCAATACAATAGTTCTAAGGGTGGAAACAACCCCTCAAAGAAATTAAGAGTTTTAAAATTGTATTGCTTTCGATATCTTACAATATGGTGATAAAGAATTGTTTAAAAAAAGGTGGTAGGTATAAATTTGAAAAAACATTCTTTATCGCCCCTTTGAAGGATATAAAAAACCATCAAACTTTGAATTTAACTTCTTTTTTATATCTGTTACAGTTTCGTAAATATTTGCAATAATTATTAATGTCACTTGAGTTACATTTCTCCAAAGTTCCAGATTTTTTGAATTTTCGAGTTGCCGAACTTCTTTTAAATATACTAAAGGTATACATATTTATATTAAAGGTATATATATTTTTTAAAATTAATTCAAACGATCACTGGTTTTATGGTGATATTTATGTCACAGCTTATGAATTTGTTGTTTTTTAATAGACCAAGGTAAAAATCAAATAAACCAGCCAACTACTTAATGTTTATGCTGAAGAAAACATGGCATCTATATAATTGTGTTTTAACTTTTAACCATAATATTCTGTTAGATAAAAATAAACGAGGAAAAAAAAAATAAAACCGTGGAATATATTCACTGAAATTGGCTTTCAAATCCAGTAAGTTAAGCGTGACGGTGAAAATGGCATTTCAGAATTATAATTCGCTTACAAGCTATAGAAATTTACATAGCAGGCTGCATCGCATAACCTGAATCTTCAATATCCGTCAGTCGTACAGAGTGGAAAGTTGAAAATCGCGTTACAGTTGATGGTTTAGCAAGTATGTATACCGAGGCTACTGAAGCAATAAATTTAGTTCATGGGAGCGTTATAACCGCTGGAATATGTCAACGGTGGCTTAGGAAGATCGAGGAGTTATTTTTATATCCCACATAAACATCAAAACACAACATTTTGGGATTTAGAGAAGAAATAATGTGGAATTTTATTTACCCAACAATGCAAAACGAAGTATCTCAGAAAACGACATCAAACAACTTTTAAATTATACGTTGCGAAACAAATGTTGGATATAAAAATTGTAAGGTGTTTAATAGGGTCGTTGTTCTAATCGTATCCTCGTCGTCTCGCGTTGCTAGTAAAATTTCAACATCCCTTTCAATTATTTAAGCAAAATGTTAAACTTGAAAAAAGTCCAAATTCCTACAAAATTATTAGAAATGTATCTTCAACGTAATAATTCAGGAGATATAATTATATACATTACTAATGACTGTTTTCATCAATGCTGCAATGGTGCTGTAATTTATTTGTTATTGATTTTTCGGTTTCGAAAAATAAAATTAACCATGCGAGCACTGAATATAATTAAATTACCTTGATAATTATAAGAAAATTACTATTTGCATATTTACTGGAACATTTTGAAGTAAAATCGATAACACCACTGTTAGAAATGTATCGAGTATTTTCGACCTGTAGATTGTCCATCGGTCCAAATATATAACCATGGACCATTGTGGTTTGCTGAACCATTGTGGTTTGTTGAAGCATGCATGTTAGTTTTCTTAATCAAACCTCCGACAAAAACACGTGTGGAGGTCAATAATTACGATTTCAAACAAAGCCATTGTATTTTACCGAAAAACTCCAATATTATACTTTTAACATTTATCCTACCTTCGAGGTCCTGAGAAATTTTTTACTCAAATTATATTTGAAAGTTACATGCACCTCCCAATAATTTTTTCGAAGGATGAGTAACAAGTTTTAGTTATAAAATCGAATATTTGCATGCTTTAACTTCAAAAGAGGAATAAGTACAATGATGAACGAAAATACTTCGCAATATGTAATTGTAGACGAGCACTAATCGCTCACCAAAATTAAATTCACCCCCAGAAAAAAGATTTCATAATTGGTCCCCCAATTTAATAAAAAAAATTCACCCACGACTAATTACTTTCGACATCAACTGGAAAAGAAATAAAATTTTATCCTCTTATAACTATCCTAAGTGGTAATTTTATTAGGATACCCATTTATTACAATTCGAAAAACAGAATGGAAAAAGATGTTGCACATGAAGTCGAGGGACATGGATTCTAATAAAATAATTTGGTTCAAAATTAACTTGTCGATTCGACTGTTTATTTATCGAAGAGGATCGTAAAAGTAAAAGAGATGTTAGGCGAGAGGTCAGATTGAGAAGCACTGGTTTGAAAAGCCGGATCAATCGGTACTCGAGGCAGCCCCTCGTGCTCGTTGTTTTCGAGGCAGGGTCTCGTTATTGGCTCTAAGGTAAACGACGTAGCCACGACGCTGCACGATCGGTAAATATGCCGAAGAGGGTGCTTCAGAACCGCCTCGAGATGCACATCGATCGCTCGAGTGCTCAGCCCATCGATAATTTTTTACTCACTTCAGACAGTGGCCTTTAGCCGCTAGTTGCAATCAGGAGGCACAGGGGGACACTTGAGGATTTTTGTATAAAATGTTTCATTACCAATTCATGTCCCAATTGCCCATGGGCTGATAACTTTAATTAGGAATTGCACTGACAATTATTTATAAGATGCAACAGGAGCACCTATGGAATTTTGAAAATGTTCCAATTTATAAATTAAATAATGTACCCAATCTTCATCTGAGAGTTTTAATATACAGGTTGTCCAATTTATATCAGGCCCAATTATCTTCTTTAGTTGTAACGATACAAGAAATATGTTAAAAGTATTTTGAATGGTTTCAGAAAGTAAATATGTTGCAAGAAATTTTTTTTCTACAATGTTATTTCCCCTACCCCCAGAATTTTCAAGGTCACTCATATCTTTTTACATGGAAGTATACGTTTCCTTTTTCGAGATTGCCGAGCGATCTTTTACCGAAGCAATACTGCTGGATGGATCACAGGCAAACACTTCCCATGGATAGCTTCGTTTCCACCCCCTCCTCTTAACTCCTCCAGCAAACCTCACTAATCTTGGTATACCTACGCTGCCGCCTAAAAGTTTGGTACCACTTTATGGATTAACCCTTATACGGAATTTATACACGAATAAGTAAATTTGGTTCAAATTTACTATATATCGTAAGTCCGAGAGAGTTCGACCACTTTTTGAAAAAGAAATTGTAGCATCGTTGTTTTTCACATTTTTGCCGTTTTATGCACATTAAAGCAAAGCCCAAGCAATTTAGAGTATATATAAATTATAGTGTGCGATAATTTCAAATACCGTAAACTGGGGGAACATTGGCAGTACGGGGTAACATTGGCATCTACTTAACATCTATTAAAAAGGGAAAGGAAAAAAAATTTATGCATTTTTACACATGTAGTACAATCACAAACGATGCAATGTTATAAAAGGATACCTAAACCAAATTTTAAAATGTTAATTAAAAAAATAAAGAAATAAAAAAATTATAAAATATAAAATAGAATGCATTGAACATAAAAAGAAACAAATTTAAGTGTTAATGTAAGTTCAGACGTGGTAAAACTTTAACTTTTTAGTGCTATTTATATATGATTTGCCAGTGTTACCCGGTTACGGGATATCATTGGCACATATTTAGCATGTAATAAAAAAGGTTAAGAACAAAAATTTTATGCATTTTGACACTTGTAGTGCATTCACAAAAGATGCAATGTTATGATAGGATACTTAAAGCAAATGTAAAAATGTTAATTTTTATATTATATAGCAAAATGTTCCAAAAACATGCCAATGTGCCCCCAGTTTACGGTATTTATTTTCATTTTCAATGAAAAACATTGGCACTGCAACTGGTCGGTCTCACCCGCATATCGGGGTTAGACCGTCCACCCACTACGGGTAATCAAGGGAGCGATCGACCACCTTATCAAAAAAAATTAAAAGCGAATATATACGTATCGTTGGTGTTACACTGTAGTTATAGGGGAAAGTGGGGTAAAACGGAACGGGAGGGTAAAACGGAACATCAATATTTCTCTTAGATAAGAGTCGGGAATGAGTTGGTATCGCGTGACACGAGACCAAAGGGTCCTCAAAGCATTTTGTGACAGACCATAGACCCGTGCATACGTTATTTTTCAGTTAAAAGAGTTGGAAAAATTTCCGGTATCGACGTTTCAATATTGTGTTGTACTTTCGACCACTTTTCGGCACTTGAATTTCGAAAATTATTAACGGTGAGTACATCGTTAGATTCTGTAGTTCTTACGCTACATTTTGACGTATTAAAAAGTTTTTTACCTCACGCTGAAGTGTAAATATTAAATGTTTACTAAATGACTGCATGTGGGGCAAAACGGAACACTTTTCGTGGGGTAAAACGGAACACCTATTTAATCCAATTCCACCAATACAATTGTCTTGAAACTTCGCAGGGGTGCGTAGTTATTATGACAATACAAAATTATGAAAGAAAAAAACGGGAGGGGTGAAAAAATTACCTAATCATCGATAAATATAACCCATAACCACAAATCCAAACGACTTGAAATCAGCCTATAACCACAAATCAAAAGACACTAAAAAGTAAATAATAAAAAAATATGAAAATTTTTTTAAGTTAAACAATTTTATTTAAAATGCACTAAAAACTGAAAAATTCTCCATGCACGCGTTGATATTCATTATTCATGTAAAAATTCATATGTATTCGGTTATATTCAGTAATTTTTATGTTTTCTGGTAAATAATTTTTCCTATGTGTATAATATATATTTTTGTTATATTTTATATGTAATAATTATACCTAAAACATATATTTATAGTTTTTAACATAAATGAATACATTTTAAATCATAAAAATAAAGATGTTGTACGTTTACATGGTGTGTTACATGTCATTACATCAAAATGACTTTGATTTTCTTATAGCCTAAGCTCAGGTCTACTGAAGAATCCCGTTGAAGTTCCGTGTCTTTTTCTCTTTCCGATTTTATGTTATCACCCTCCAAAGTTAAGCGTTCCGTTTTACCCCACTTTCCCCTATGCATATTATATCCCCAATATCGGAAAAGTGTAAATAAACTTACCTGTTTTTCAAATATCACCACCACTGTAATTTGGTCTAAAAACTTTCAGCCTCGCATAAAGTCTGAACTGTATCTTATAATTCAAATATGGATTTGTGACAATGGTGAATGTGAGATAAACAACAAGCGCCTTCATTTATTTTGTGTCAATGACACACAGTGCCCTATCTTACGTCAGGCTTAAAATATCAACACTGGCCGGACTCTCCCGATGGTCGAACTCTCCCGGACTTACCCTGACAATGACAATATTGAATATATCATATATTTACAAAAAGCGAGCATACAAAAATGAAATTCATTTGATTTAATTGTTAGGGTTCAATGTTTTAAGAACTTATTCAATTGCTACAATAAAAGAAAATAATTAAGAATAAGAAGTTTTATAAAATAAAATTGAAGAAATATTATTATTGACGGTTATTACTTATTTTCAGAGTTTCAATGGAAATAATACATTGGTAAAGGAGGAACGAGGATTTGTGAGCCGATTTTTGGTCAAAATTACCCAATTTCCGTACAAGGGTTGAGAAGTATGCAATTTCTCGTTAAGCAAAGAAATTCACGTAACCTTTTCACGTGATAAAATATTCAAATTTATTGCACTGACGAATATTACCATGATCACCGAAAGTATTAACTTCGAATCAGGAGAAAATTTGAAGAATAATTGTTTACACCTTCGCAGGATATACCAAGCGGTTGCTTCTGCCTACAAAGTTTTCTTCAACTCGCTCTGTATTCTCAACGTATGCTCACACTAATGAAAATTTAAATTTCCATACTTTCTATTCTTCGTGACAGTAGATACTACTAATAGGTGTCTAAATACAACATAATTATACGTAATTATTCGAACCACTTCTAACAAGGGAACACTGCGAATCCGCAGGAGCATAAAAGAACAACGGTATGTGTAATTCGTGCCAAACCACCTTTAAGGTTGTGAAAACTAACCTCAAAATCAAATAGGCACTCACACTTTTCCGCGTATAACTCCTAAAGTACAAGAGACAGAAGAAAAAAATTCAAACAAAAGTTTAATGGCACGATAAGCGCTGCAAACTTGCGTTAACAAAATTTTGGAAAGAGTTTAAAAAAAAATACCTGACGAAAAAAAGCATTTTTCAAAATTTTATTAACGCAAGTTTGTAGCGCTTATTGCGCCATTAAACTTTGATTTTGAAACATCTTTTTCTATCTCTTGTCCTTGAGGAGTTATACGCGAGAAAGCCGGAGCACCATTTGACTTTGAGGTTAGTTTTCACTCTATAAACCCACAAAGTTGCGTTCTAATCGGTGAGTGCCGACTCACGGAGTTCCCTTGTAAGTTCCATAGACCAATTCCAATACAAGCACATCACAAACAGGCTTGCCACCTCTCTGGTTGTCGCCCGGAGACTTCGGATTTTCAAACAAATCTCCGAACTCCGGATTTACTAGAAAAATCCCCGGGTTGTAGAAAAAAGTGGGATAATAAGAAATTGTGGTATCATACAATGGTGCCAATTTTATATACAATAAAAGTTATTAATAAAAAGAACAGATACGTATGATACTTTTAAATTCTGAATAGTTTGAGTTTAAAAGAATTGCACATTTGTTTTCCGGATATTCGAGAACAAATTTTTTTGTGTTTTTCCATCTCCAGGTTGGAATGTGTTGCACTCCGGGATTTATACGGTGATAAGGTGGCAACCCTGCTCTCATATGGTCACAAATAATCCGAATAAGGTCGAATTGGTACTGATTTTTATCGCCAGAATCTCACCAACACACTAATAACACTTCCATGAACATCTAATAAAAAATATAGAAATTTATTTATTTATTATTAAATGGGTAACTGAGGCGACGTAGGACAAAGCGCGTTCCAAACTCGCGCTGCTTTCAAAGGAAACATTCGTGGGATCTCGGACAATACATGTTTTCAATGCTTTCTAAATAATATCAACGTGAAAACACGCGAAAGGCAGGCAGCGTATAGAAATCCCTCGGCGTGTTTTCACGCCGACGCCTCTAAAAGTGTTCATGAAAATTGGCAAGTGATTCCAAACTTTTGGCTACATGTAATGGATTTGGTACGATGAAGGTGGTTGAGCGAAAGCTGTGACAGCAAAGTTAACTCACCTCCCGTTCATTGGTCGAAAAGTTGATGCGTAGAGTCGGCATCGCTCTGAGAATAGCGACTAGAGATTGTATCGTGTTGCTGTACACTACGGGTTTGTACTGCTTGAAGTCTTCAGGTGTAAATCCGCTTTCATGGATAATTCTGCAAAAATAAATAAGAAAATATTTGTAGGTACCATTAATTTTTCGCGCTACAGCTTTGATAACGGGTCAAATTAATTTTTAATAATATTGCTTGAACTAATGGTGACATTTTTGTACTTCGATTGATCGAAGATTCGATATTTTTTGATAAACAATTTTATTATTACTTTTGACAGACTTTAATGCAAATATGCTTCCTTTCTACGAGTGTATAAAATGGTAATTCCGTATTATTGTAATTTATCCTGCTTAGACACACTGTAAATCAAATGGAGGACTATGTAACTAAAAATTTAATAACGTTCAACGCTGAGAAACATTAAAAAATAAGTGAACCTGTAGTACAATATTTGCAGAATTTTTTTTGCGTAACTGTTCAGAAATTTAGTAAAAACTGTTTCATTCAAACCATAAAGTAGCAAATTGTAATTTTCAACATTTTGAACTTTATACTTGAAATATAAATAAGAAAATTTGAACAAACACATTAGTCATACAACTTGTATTGAAAACTTAATCAATATAAAATGCACCAAACAACATTAAATACCTTATTGTAATTAAAAAAAACAGTAATAGTAATTGAAATGGTTCAGCAAGAAATTATAATGTTTCGTTTAAACAATAAATTGTTACTTCAGAATTGGCATTCTTCTGGTGTGCGACTGAACACGCGAGGCTTTGTTTATGGGGCACTATGAATGAATCCATTGACCAGTGATGAGAGAACAAGATTTCAAACATGTTTTACTGGCAACCGTTCTTTCAAGCATGGCAAATATTGATTTTTTTAGGTAAATGCCCTGTATTCTGCACCCTTAACGAAGTCGAGATGTAACGGAGTGACTTCTTATTTTTACCAGCAATGCAAAACAGTCTCAGTGGTTTAACAAAAAATATAAGTATTGCACGAATTTTTGAATACCTTCAAATCCGTATTTCATGATTGTGAACCATAGTCTTTTCGCAAACTTCATTAATTCCCTAATTTTCCACTTAAAAAAATACTTAATTATTTAATTACAGTCTTTTGGACTCAGTTTACTAATCACTAATACTTTTATCACACATTATTTAAATGGGTGGATCCTCTTTAAATTATATATTCATAAGACATGTACCCCTAAATAGACATACATATATAGGATGTCCTAAAATAAATTCCACTTGACATAACTCATGAAGTATTCTTTTTTTCTAATAAGAGCGAAAAGAAGATTTGACGTTTTTATTGATATTTTGTTAAGTAACGAAAAGAATTCTACCTTTCACTATTATTTCATGAAATCAGTAGTCACGTTTTACTTCAAACGTCATTTATGTTGAGACACCCGTTATATATGAGCAGGATATTAAATGTACGGATATATCTGACGATTAAATTAATTCGCGTATCTTGAAATGCAGAATGGTTCCAGTATAAAACTTTGACCTATTGTACAGGGTGTGAAAAAAATACGTGTAATAAAATTTAAGTCAACTAATAACACTAATTTTTGACAACCAACAAAACCACTTCGTTCATATAATCGATAAAACTTAGTACTCACTTCATTTGTTTTACGATGGTACTCTTTCCGGACTCGCCAGCACCTGGAAAAAAGAAGCATAATTTTAAGTAAATAAGTAATCAAAAAACTTGAATTTTTATTTAGGGAGTTTTTAATAAAATAATATTACAATCGTAGTTATCGTATGCGTTATAATCGTCTCCATATATTCTTCTAATTATAACAAAGAAACACAGTGGAATATGTTGCAAATAATGACTCGAATGTTACTGCAAATTGTGATAACGGTAGATACAAAGAGTGGCCCAAAAATGGCCCTTTTTATGCTATTTAACCTTTTTTTGGTCCCACGATTTTGGAACTGAATTTTGTACCACATGATACCTTATGGCGATACATCATTCACAACAAATTTTCAAGTTGAGGTGACAATTAGTTTCTGAGACATGGGAGATGAAAGAATTGAAAATTCGTAAACGCGTCAGCCCATACGCTTCGATGTCCGGATTTTGATGTCAGTCCGATAATGTAAACAATTAAGTCCAGGGGTTTTGCTGACTGCTAACAACGAATTTGAACTTAGATTTTCAAAATTCACAAATAAAAATCAAAATCAAGAAATATAAATGTCTGTGTAGTGGGTGCATTTTTTAATATACCTTCCACCATGTTGAATCGGCCATTGTGAATTTTGAAAATCTAAGTTCAAATTCGTTGTTAGTAGTCAGCAAAACCCCTGGAATTAATTGTTTAAATTATCGGACTGACTTAAAAATCCGGACATCGAAACGTATGGGCTGACGCGTTGACGAATTTTCACTTCTTTCACCTCCCTTATCTCAGAAACTACTTAATACCTCAACTTGAAAATTTGTTGTGATTGATGTTTCATCATAAGTTATCATTTAGCACAAAATTCAGTTCCAAAATCGTGGAACCAAAAAGAGGCTATTTCTTGGGTCACTCTTTATAACGAAATACTAATGTTATTTACGCTAATAATTATAATTATATCCACAGTGAATTTCAGAGTAGCACGATATTCATTACAATAATGATGATGGTAATATCATACTAATGACCATAATTCCTAATATTATACTATGTGACATTAGTCAACCTATCTTCTACATTAGCAACAATAACACCGATCCATGAATAATTCGTAAATCAATTCATTTATAATTACGTAATTTGTGACATTAATTTTGTTCGAAGCAATGTATGTGTGTTATATACAGGGTGTCCAGTAAGTCACGGCGCAACTAGGTAAGAAGTAAAATCTCGTCAGAAAGCATGTGAAAAAAGATATGTTATTTATTATTTAAGTGGCTTACATGAATGTCTCACTGAGCGAATACTTTTTCAGCGAGTTTGTGTAATCACTAGTTTCTCGTACAGGGTGTTACAAATGTGACGGTCACTGCTTTCAGTGTGAATCTACTCCTCAGGATCGGTGATCATTCGTTAAAAAAAAATTACACCAAAATTGTTTATAAAATTGAAAATTAGAGTTAATTGTTTTACATCAAGTTATTCTATTCGTTGAAAGGAGAAAGAGTTGAAAAGGAATTAAAAAAAAATTCATAAGGTTTTAGCATGGATGAAGTGATCCATATATATTGATTATATTCACATCTTTCAATGTTATCAACAATTTTGGGGCAATTTTATTTTTACAAACGTCCACCGATCCAGAGTTGTACATTCACTCCTGAAACCAGTGACCACCTCTTTTTTAACACCCTGTACAACAGCTACTAACAAACAGAATAGAGTTGACGGCCAAAAAATAAAAACGTACAATAATAAATTTGTGCGCTTCTTGTACATTACTACTAAACATTTCTTTACAAAAGAACACAGCATCATTATTTTCAAAGAGGAACGACAGATTAAAAGGAAAGCAACATTCACGAACTGCTATTGTATAAAGTGAGGTTAGGTTTTATAGAAGCTTCACGCATTTCTCTTTTGGTTACAGTGTTGGCTGTATTTTCAGTGAAGTGTTCAATAAAGCGACAGTAATAACAATAAATTGCATTTGGCGCGGGAAATCATTGGTGACTTCGTTTAACGCAAACAAATAAGAAGACGCGCGAAACGGAAAAAGCGGCGCTTGGGACGGCGGAAGCAGCAGAACCGGAAATGACGCGGTGGCACAGTGTGCCAGCGGAACTTGTTTTCCTGCTTATGGGTGGCAGCTCTCCCCCTCTTTTAAAAAGCTCTTTCATCCCGAACCGTGCGCCTAGATCGCTCTCAGTTCCATCGATCGACTGGAACGCTCGAATTCTACTTCATCGAATTGGCTGCGTTACTCTGCTTCCGTTATGTTTTTCTCATGCCACTTACATTAACAGGTGTAATTAAATACATCGCACTGATCGATAAATGCTGTTTGGCTATGCTGCTCTCAGAGCTCGACTAGTTTTCGAATATGTCTTCTATTTCACAATAACACTTTTTATTATAGCAAGTAGGGTGTGTTGTAATTGATGGCGCACCCCAATTCAGAAAGTAGTGATTCTATGTGGCATAATAAGGAGAAGATGTGGAATAACTTTTTCGAAGAAGAGGCTGGAGTTAGGGCTGGGACTATTCGAATAATTTAATATTCGAATGTTATACAAGTATTCGAATGCTACGAATAAACTTCGAATATTTGAATATTCGAATACTGCTATATTCGAATACTATTCGAATACTGCTATATTCGATACTGGTGTATTCGAATACTGCTATATTCGAATACACCAGTATTCGAATAGTATGGTGTGAAGTGGGTCAAAATTAGCTTACAAGATTTTACCCTGACAAATGAACCTAATTAGAACTTGATTTATAATTCACACCATACTATTCGAATACATCAGTATTTGAATACTTAAATATTCGAATAGTATTCGAATACTTAAATATTCGAATGGTATTCGAATACTTGGATATTCGAATTATATTCGTCAAATAATTGAGCAACTGAAGTATTCGAATATTCGAATACCGAAAAATTCGACAAATAGTCCCAGTCCTAGCTGGAGTGTGTGTGGGTTTCATGCTCAACACTGGTGTTATCGAAAACAGGCCTTCATTCAGAAAAAAATTATTTTACAATTTAAAGTCATTTTTGCCAGCGGTTTTATTATATTTATTCGCGGTTGTATTATATTTATTCGGGTGCATGTGTTCTTAACGGATGTTCAGTTATTTTTCCTTTTCGAAAACAAAATCCCAAATCAGAAAATGTTGTTCTACATTAGGGTGTTATTTTTTAATATAACATCACCACCTATAGGGTTGTACCACCAATATTTTTGAAGTCATAGTTTAAATTAAAGCATTGTTTGGTTTCTTAAGTATAACCGTTACTGTTTAATTACACGAAATAACATTGAGAATAGTAACTGTGTTTCTGACATAATAGAGAAATAAAGTAATGAAACAATAGTTCAGTACAAATACTACACAGAGTAGTAGTAGTAGTACTCTGCCAAATTGGGTGTAAAATTTGAAATAATAATTTAAAAATAAAGATTATGAATAACACCAAGCTAATGTCTTTTAATTTATAAGTACTTATCACGTTCTTTGATTGGTATTTTTGATTGAGCAAATACCAACTTAAGAAATGCTTTATTAAAAGGAATAATGATTATAATATAATTGAATCGATTCTTCTGAAATAACATTCGAAATAGTAATAGGGTTCCTACATTTTTAACTATCCTTTTTAAAAAATCGGAAGTAAAAAAATGTGTCAAAATTGTACTTATAATCAGAATTAACAAAATTGTGTAGATCCTTCGTTTTCAATAATTAGTTTTTCAAACAATCTTGTCGGACTGAACCGATGCTCAAGTGAATTAAGGGTACATTCTCTTGTAATCCCTTAAAAAAAAAAAGATTTTTTTAAAGAAAACTGTAACACATAGAGTAAAAAGTCTCTTTGGTATTCATTACAGTGTACACTGTGTTTATATCACCGCCAGAGTTATAACTATTTATTCAAGACTACATTAAGAAAAAAACAATACAATTTTTTTCATCACCTTAAAATATGTATCCATACCAAAAAGACTGTTTATTCTGTTTTTCAGTTTTCTTTAAAAAGAACCTAAATTTTTTAAGGGGTTGCTCGAGAATGTGCATCCCTTAATTTGCAAAAAAAGTGGATTCCTTCGAAATCATTAACTGAAGGGCGTATAGCAACAAGGACGTCTCCGATGAGCATGCTCAAACAGAAGATGGAAAAGTGGGGAGAGCCGCCAACCCTCTCCGCTTCACTGTTTGAAGTCTCTGTTGATACCAATGATCATATAGATTCGAACAGTAGGAATCGATCTTGCCACTTATTTATTTTCTTTTAATGATTTCTATTAACATCCCAAAAAATTCCTTTGCACTGTGGATACTCCATACTTCTATTTACAAAAAACTGGGTATCCCTTTGTCACGACATAAAATAATTAAGTTACTCTGAACTGGAGGTGGAGAACTATCGATAGTGTTGACTATCGATATCATCGAATGTGATGAAAATTTAATAATGTATATATGAAATATATATAAAATAAAATGAAATACAAAAATCAAATATAATATTTTAAAGCATATATATTTTATTAAATTTTCATCACATTCAATAATATCGATAGTCAACACTATCGATAGTTCTCCACCTCTACTCTGAACCTGAAACATTTAATATTCCAGTCGCACCAGAAATAGAAAATGTAACTCGAAAATTTTTATCTATTGTATGTGTTACCTTAATTATGAGTTACATTTAAATTAAATCACAACAGCATTAGGTCAGCAATGTCCGCGTTGTAGATGTCACTTGCAGCATGAATTTAAAACGAACAAGAATTAAATTGTAAATTATTATTATTCGCTGACATTACATATTATTCGCAGCTTATCAGTAATATCAGTTTCACTCTTATTGCCCGTTACAGCTAGCGTTATGGCCATTCTCCTTACTACTTTCTCGGTTATCGCTACATTCGTTGTTACCAGTTTTATCACGGATGACACAGATTCTACGATCTGAACTAACATTGTGATCGCGACTATCATCGAGTAAATAATTAATGCATCGTTTTATAATCCTAACGTCAATAAAAAAAAAAACGATATTTAGGTGCGAAGCGTTTAGATATTTGAAAATGTATGGGAATTAGTTCATTTTTTCGAACAAGGAGCAGGATGAATCTTATTTTATTCCTTACACCGTGTATTTATAACAAAAATTTCTGTTGCTGATAATGTGATTATCCAATACTAGCTTTACTACTTGGCTTCACCGCAAATTTAGATTCTGATTTTATAAAAAAAAATTTTTATTTATTTATATTTTTTTGTGAAAATAGGAACATTCAGCTGGATTAGCTAGGCATAATAAGCTAGAACACATTTCGTAACCCCAGAACCCACACAAACACCTTCTGCTTTATATATTAAGATAGTATATTCATCGGAAGCTATACTTTAGCAGTTGAAATTGACATTTTGATTTCAAAAAAGCATACATAATAGTTAGAAACGTTGTTTGTATTCTCATCAATTTACAATCATCCGAATTTGAATACAAATATGTAAATTCAGCAGGTAGAACTTGAAATTCAGTAATACCAAATTTCTGTGTTTTTTATTTTGGTATGCTTGAAATACGAATTGCCCCAAAAACAGTTGTTCTAACAATTAACCGTTTCCTAGTGGTTAATATTCAATAATGGCAGTGCGAAAATTGTTACCTAGATAGAGAATTCTTAATTTTCTCCCAACTAATTTCGAGCTTTGCACCTGATTTTGAGATTTTCATTTGGCTGGAATTTCTCTCGTATAATATTTATGATTTTTTAAAAATTACAGTCGTCAAAGGAAGACAAAAGGACTTCAAATAGACTCCGAGAATTTAGTTTTTAAATAGATACACCTACGTTGAACTGAATTTTTATCAATCTGTGGAGAACATTACGGGAAATGTTTTTTATTGTAACTAACGATATTACAGTGTAAATTTAATCTTTACCTAATCTTAGAAGATTTCAAATAATAAACTTTACTTCATTATTTGCTTATTTGCTTTGCTTATTACTGTCACTTTCATTTATGTAAATTTATTTCGTAACCATTCTTAATCAATATGTGATTATTATTTATCCCCATAAAGTTACTTGACCCTGACTAAATCAAAATTGCTTCAAAGAATAAATAATTTTTAACTATATCCACATAGATCTGAATGCCCATCAAATTTATAAAATCATTACCCACAATAACTTGCCCTCGCTACTTTTCTTGTAAAATTCAAGATTTAGGACATTATAAACTAAACTTTTACAAAACTTTAACAGATTTCAAGCAATAAACATTATCCTCAATTTTATCCATTAATTCAATTTGCAACCGTTCATAACCAAGATTTTTTACTTTTCCCTATAAAGTTTCCTAAAAATTAAATACAAATTGCTTTAGAAACATCGCAAAACTGTATAACTAATTTTCCACCACATCCATCCAGATCTCCCTTTTTATCAGACTTACTATATATTTACAATTATTCTATTCACTCGTAGTAATAAATTCATTCGTACCAATTTAAAGATTTTTATCACAATTACTGTTTCCATTAATCATCGTCCTATCTGTCGTTAATGTCGCTGGTCCTAGTACCGAAGCTATTTCACCACTGACCAAAAATTTCACGGGCATTCGAATTAGCGAATGATATACGGATCAAAGAGAGAACGAATCCCGCGCGTTTCCTGCAGCATAAATGGGATGAAAATACTCGTTGAAGACGCAAGCAAAAGGGATGACGTCATTGGTAACACCAATAAACAGGACCCAGATTTCCCTCGAATGATCTCAGTTTGAATGTCGACCAGAAACCAGGGATTCTTTATTCACGTTCCAATACGAACGGCGAGGATTTTGGAAAAAAATTGTTCTACACGGTCGCCTTCCAGTTTTCAATATTCTTCATGCAACTGTTCTAAGATAATTTAGTCATCACTTATGAATCGAGAGTTATGATATTATTATAGGAATTGATTAAATTGATTTACTTGGAAATTTTTAATTTTTTGTGACTTTTATGTACAGGTGATTTTGTGACAAATTGGATTAATATGAAATAAGGGAGAGGGGTATTGGACTATTAAATATCATACCTAATTAAAATTGCACTCTTAACAGAAATATGTAATTTTTATTTCCTTACTTAAATATTTTGGATCACTTAATCACCGATTATTATTTTACTGATATTTTTAATAAACTATACTTAATGTTACTATAAATTGTTCCCAGCGTTACTGTTATTTCTGAAATTAGATAACAATTTAACTGGCATTACATATATTCATGTATTTGAGAAAAAATAGTGTAACCTGGTGTTTGAAAAAAAAAATTGGAAAACAATTTAAAAATGAACTTACTTCATTGTCCAGCGTAACATTGTTTCCTTAAAGAAAAGAAATGTTTTCTCGAAACTCGAGCGTATAAGTGGAATTTAAAAAGAAATGTTACAGACGTAAACAAATGCTGTTCCTTTTTGTTCTGATTATGCACATATACATATGTACACAAATTCGAGGTAATATCGGCAAAAAATATTACCATAACCATTAAGAAAAGAAACATGCTGGACCAAAAATTGAATTTATAGTTGCAAAATTTATTAATCGAGATATTTATTTCATTTTTCCACAAATTAATTTTTTAGCGATACTGAAACAATGTGGTGGAAGCATAAGAATGAATTTGCGAGAGCACGTTCGCGATAATAATTAATCAGGCGGTAATTAAAACGCAGTTCATTAATTTGAAGTCACGGTCGCCGGGTTATTCAAATGAGTAATTAAAAACAAACAGAGACCTGGACAGAAAACGAATTTAAAAGAGCTGGACAACTTAATGAACTGCGTAAATCACGATGCCCTTTTGGCTTTTTTCATGTCCGTGGTTAAAAACGTACCTTATGCTTTAAATTTTTTGGAACAGTTCCAATAAATTGTAATACAAAAACGTTACTGATTTCTAATCAATTAATTACCTGTCCCATGTTAGATAAATTCTTTTTAACATATCTTTATAATCAATTAGAATTATTAAACTATGCTCAATTTCATTTTATGCAAATGAGGCATTGTTTATTAATTATTTAGTTTACCGTGTCTTTATAATTATTTGTATTGTAATTTTTAGAAATCTAAGAATTGTAAAAATTGAAAAATTACACTGAGTTACATTAATAAAAAGAAGAAAGAGTTAGTCTTAGAAAGCAATTGTTTTAAATTTATAAGTAATGAGTCGAATTACTGACACCTGGGAAAGGAAAATTTTGAAATAGAAAAGTATTAATTTTCTGTTTTATCTACCATTCATATTCTTTAGAAACTTTTACAGATTTCAAGATTTTAGTTTCCTGATTAAGGCTCAAATTTGAAATGAAACCTAAAAATCATTTCTAATGCGATATTGCAAATACATTTGTATATAAATTTCACTAGCCAACAGTAAACAACATAAAATGTCCTCTATTTTACAAAATTTTCGGTTTATGAATGCAGCTTAAAAAATTCTGATCTTCAATAGAATAAAATCTTTTTTATTGACACGAAACCTTGAATTTTCTTAATATAGCCCTCGAAAAACTATGTAGGTATTTGGTAGTGCATGCGAAATATAAAAAAAAAAGGAAGGTCACCCGCTACTCTTGATAAAGAAACAGAATCATCGTGGCTATATTTACATATAAAAATTCTATTACAATTCATCGAACTACATTCAATTTTTCGAACGCTCTCATTGAATTCCGAGGAAAAATAAACGGAGACTACAGTTGCCAAAACCAAACTTCTCCAACACGTATTGTAGTAGTAACTATTTAGTATATTTTTAAATGTAGGATAAGGAATTTATAGTATTTAATCAACACTATAATTCAGACACAAGACGTGTAACTCAGAGTCAGAGAAAAGTTTGTTTTATTTAAATGTCAAAATTTTCTACTTAATTACAACAATTTTATATTTCAACACTAAATAATAATTGAGAGGAAATACTAAAATTAATAGCTGATTGGCATTGGTTTTTGTCCAAACCTGTGTATATGTTATGATTTTTTTTTTATAACTCTCACGTCGTATTTATATTATTTACAACGAGAAATCAGAAGTGCTAAATAATAAACTAATTGTTGGTCCATTTTTTCTCTACACGGTGTGTTTATTCATTTTTCGTTCACTAATTTTGATTTATTAATCTGATATGGTATTATTCTCCAATATTTTTAAAAAGTATCAAATTCTTACAAAACAATATAAATTTGTTAAACATACTTTATATCGAGATCTGAATGATTTGTAGCTTTAATAATGGCAAAGTTTGAACAATACAATAGTTCAATAAAGCTATTGAATCTAACCAACTTTCTCTCTAAAAAGTGAAATTTTAAGAAGGGATAAAGAATACAGAACCAATTCAAAAGAGATAAGTAGGTGTAAAAGAAAAAATAAAAATCTATCTTTTACATATTTTTTGTTACAACTAAAATTTAAAAAAAAAAACAATTTGAATTCAGAACATTAATGGGGGAATAATGTACTTGATCGTGAAAATGTATATGTTACGTAAGTAAAACGTTGAGCATTAATGGGTTAAATTAATCATCAAGAGACACGGTAGTGTCTCGCGCCAAGTATATATATATATATATATATATATATATATATATATATATATATATATATATATGCGCAGCGCGAGCACTGCCGTGTCTCTATTACGCCACGACTCGCTATTCTGAACCCTGAGATTTCCGAATCTCAATAACGGCTGATCCGATTCGATTTTGAATGGTCTTAATGGATAGCCTGGGTATGATTTACATAAGAAAAGTGTCTTCGTTTTGTTCCTACGTGTCTTATGAGCTGAGATATTTCGTTGTAAAGTGGCAATTTGCCGATTTTCATGTTCGTAAAATTAAGATCTTCATCGTCATCGTCCTACACTTCTAGGCAAGAGGGGGTGAGGAAATGTCTCTCAGGCACGTCGTTCATTGGATGTGGGTTCGGCCAATCGTGTAACCAAATATTTTGTGTTGTGACAGCTAGACAGAGATATACTATGACCAACCAAGTGCTAAATGTCAAATGGAGTAAGTTGTACGAAATTTTGAGATGTCACGAGTTTTTACACCAAATAGGAGACTGAATTATTGTCTTAATTAACAAGGTAAGTCGTCAAAATTTTTTAATCGATTTCGTATGTAGAGTCGCAGACTTGGGAGTTGTCTGGAGAAGGTTCGACAGAGAAGCATCTTCTTTCGCACAAGTTTCTACAAATTAATATATTGTTTTTATACCAGCAAAGAATTTTTACACAGGCTCGAATAAAAATGAAGGGGACGTCCAGGTTTGGATAGAAATGAAGGGGACGCACAAGCTTGGATAGAAATGAAGGAGATGCACAGGCTTGGATAGAAATGAAGGAGATGCACAGGCTTGGAGGTTGTCCAGAGAAGGTTAGACAGACAGAAAAACATCTTGTTTCTCACAAGTTTCTGGAAAGTTGTCAAATAAGGTAAATCGACAAAATTTGTCAAAGTAGCGTAGCATTAAGAATTAAGAAAATTATAGCGTACTGCTTGCAACGTTGAGCAAGTCACATTAGTGGAGAAAGTACGCTGAAAACGCATCTCCCTTGATACTTTTCAATCTCTTTTGGAAAGGTATTCCTAATACTTTATTAAAATCCACAGTAGTTCCTACGCTATTCATTAATTTTACTAGTTTCCCATTAACAATATTTCATTTCAAAAATATAAACATACTAAATTAATTTTATTCCAATACCAATACATTGTACGTTAAAAATATTGAATCTCTTCGTTCATTTTTGCTGAATTACCATTAGCATTTAAATTTCCTGCAACAAGACATTCTGCCATACGCTCTCACCTCCTTCGGACACATTTTGTAGTCTGTACACTTAAAATAGCAAAGGGCCAATCTATTTTTATATGTTCTACGTTAAGTCATAACTAAAATGTGGAATTTTGTATATTTACAGATAATCGAAGCAGAAGCGATAGAGAAAGTAACCCTGCTGCAAATGAGAAAAATAAGCACATTTTCATGTATAATTTTATTCTAGAGTTTTAAGAAATATGTATATACAATTAATATTGAGCTTTATTATGAATGTGGAAAACTATAATTCAGACAACAAAAATAAATCGGTCATAGTATTATATTAATTAAACGATTTTATTCAGCTTCGATTCTATGTTTGCTTCTTGTATGTTTGCTTCATATCTAAAAACTCAACTTTAAACCAATTCGACCAATCCAATTGTCTTGTAGCTTTGCAAGCGTGCGGAGTTTGGATAACGATATAATATATTGTTGAAAAAATAACCCCGAGGGGGTGAAAAAGTTATCCAGTCATCAATAAACACTACAAAATGTGTGAAATCCCCACAAAATTACCTTTTTTAAAAAAGGTACAAAAAAGAACGCCAAGTATATAATTCCATCATAAAGAATTCCATTTAAAAACATTGTCGTAAATTAATATAAATTTCTTAATATGCTATATTTAACTTTACAAAAGTAATGAGATACAACAATTGCGCCAATTATCACAATGGCTATTTATACAAAGAAAAAAATGTACTCAATAATATTAAGCCGACATATTTTTATACAAAACAATATTTTAATACGAATAAATATTTTATTCAAAATACTTGGCGCTGCTCTCTGAATTGGTGTTGCTAAACTGAATAAATATGCATATATTGCATTAAAATCTTTTACTTTCTTTCTTGTCTCTGTGGTGTCTTGTTTTGTTTTATTTATTAACCAAGACAATTAACATTTTTTCGGAGAGCAGCGCCAAGTATTTTGAATAAAATATTTATTCGTATTAAAATATTGTTTTGTATAAAAATATGTCGGCTTAATATTATTGAGTACATTTTTTTCTTTGTATAAATAGCCATTGTGATAATTGGCGCAATTGTTGTATCTCATTACTTTTGTAAAGTTAAATATAGCATATTAAGAAATTTATATTAATTTACGACAATGTTTTTAAATGGAATTCTTTATGATGGAATTATATACTTGGCGCTCTTTTTTGTACCTTTTTTAAAAAAGGTAATTTTGTGGGGTACTATAAACAATGAATATAAAATCATTAAGCAGCAAGTGTTTATTACGTAATGAAGAGCTAAGTTGTAATCTCAATTGCAAAGAAATTAATGTTTACAGTGGTACAGTCCAGATGTTCCATACAACAATACAGCGTTTTTTATTAAAAATAAATGCAATACTCCAATCATGGAAAATTATTGTTTATTAAATACATACATATATCAGTGTATTATGTAATGCCAGTCAAGATAATTAGAAATATTTGATAAACTTTGAGCATGAATATTTATGCAATAAAAATAACTGAATTTTCCATATAATTTCATAAATATGTAATTGCCAATTAATCCCATATTAAAAAAAAATCCTCAGAGTACAAAATATTTCGAAGAAGATTTCAGATGTCTTACTAAGGCTATTTCAGAATAATCAATACATTTTACTATATAATTTCTCATTACAAATTCAAAATGGATACCACAACGACGAAAACTATAAATAAATCTTACTAACAATCCATGCAAAAATTCATCATTTAGCGAAGATTGCCAACCTAAAAAGTGTCGAAGGCAGATTTTCATAACTCGAAGTCACTGGTCAAAAGCAAGTGTAAAAAAGATTTTCTGTACAAGTAACTTTACTTCTAGATTATATTTATTCTGTTGGTACCACTTAGTTATTCTGAAGGGAGGGGGCTTCACTTACTGCTACACGTATTTGAAATTTTCCTTGCTAAATTATTCTATGTTTTAATTATTTATTCACCTTCTAAACATTCTTTTAACCGCTACTGCACGCCATTGAATGATCGAAGTAAGAGAAAGATCGAAGGAAATCACGAATGGTGAAGTTTCAAAAGAGAACGTTGATAACACTTCGTGTCAAACTGTACAAGAGGCTGCCTCGCAAATACATATATATACGTATGTTAGTCACTTCACGATCGTTCGTCACTTGGCAAAGATAGGTGAAGCAAGTGGGTCGGATAAGTGGGATCCTCGTGAGTTGTCCCGCCGTTCGAATGCTCATGGAATGGGAACATTCGTTCCCTCGTTCCAAGGGAACAAATAAAATCCAATTTTTAAACAGACTATTAGCTCGCGATGAAAAACGAATTGTAGATGACAATTGAAAGCGAGATTGTTGCAACGCGACACAGAATTCAGGGGTTCTGAAATGTGAGGTTAGGAGAAGGGTTGCCACATTAGCACCATATAAATCTCCAAGTGCCACACATTCCAACCCGGAGATTCGAATATAAACCCGGAGATGAAAAAAGTAAAAAAAAAAGTTTCGTTCTCGAATGTGCAATTCTTTTAAGCTCAAAGAATTCGGAATTTAGAAGTATCTGTTTTTTTAATTAATAGTTTTTATTGTATATAAAATTGATACTATTGTATAATACCACAATTTCTTATTATCTAATTTTTTTCTACAACCCGAAGATTTTTCCAGTAAAACCGGATCCCGGGATTTGCTTCAAAACCCGAAGTCTCCGGGCGAAAACCGGAGAGATGGCAACCCTGGTCAGGACCAAGTGGTCCGTGCATTAACTTCTGGTGACCCCTGAACTGATATAGGTTAGGTTGCAAAACAGATTTAGGACTGACCCTCGCCTTTGCGCTATATTTTTTCTTTCTCTTTCATTGTTCCCCATTTTTGTATCTTGTGCAATAATAATAATAATAATAATAGAACAATTAAGATGCCGTAACAGTGAGGCAATAATTTTAATAACTAAAACTGATGAAATTTTGGAACTGCTTAAACGGATAATTGGATGTTGAAGTGAGATTAAATGGAAAAGTCAATGTACATATAAGCTCTTTAACCCTTTAGCGCCAAACGTATCATATATGATACATTCATTTTTTTTCGCCTTTTGCATTCGCATTTCGCTGTTTGCAACAGTTTAAATAATACATGTTTAGCGTAGTTTTATTCACTGAAGAAAGTTGGACCTATCTGAACCCTGTATTCTTTGGATTTATGCATTCGGACCTTTGAAAAAAAAATGAAAAAAAAATTTTTTTTAATAAAAATATAAAAATTCAGACCATTTTTAACGATAAAAACAAAACGGGATATTTTTCCTACAACGGGATCTAGGTGCGGGCGCTAAAGGGTTAATTACCGAGTTAAATTTAAAAAAAAATCATTTTAAGGGAAGGAAACGAAAGAATAGTGTTTATGATGAATTGTCTTAATATGAATAGTTGACTAATGGTGACGTAACGAATGACCAAGTGTCACTACCTATTGCACTAAATTATGGTAATTACGGTTGTAATTAACATTCCATTGACGGGTGGGTATAATATTCAGGCAATTTAACGAAGTAATATGAAATTCTTCAATCCGACTAGATTCTCATATAATTTATCATTATTATTACCCATATTCGTTATCAATGCTCATAATCGCGTTATCGTTATTTCTAATCAACCTTTATTAGCCCTCGATCGGTGACCATAATAATCATCAGTAATACCACTATTACAACATCATTAACTGATAAATGATTCATCACTCTTTTACCGCTGATATTATCATAAAAAATCCTTATTTTGAATTGTATCATATGATTATTTATTATTTACTAGCCCTTCGTATTATTATCTGGCAATTTATAGTTATATAATTATTCAACTTATTCAAAATGCTAATAGGTTATCAATGTGTTGTTTCGATTATTGGCATCCAAAAGTATTAATATTTTTATTTTTAATTGGTATAATTTATGGATTTATTCATTAGTATGGCCTATAAGACCAATACAGTAATATCTCGAAACAGGGAACAGAGTTTCTTTTCGGTATAAGAGAATGTTTATCCCCACTAAATAGGTAGATCCGTCGGTGTCAATTTTGGAAAATTTTATTTTTTTAAAAATAGCAGCTACTCAAGCATGTGATTTTCGACCTAAGATTCCATCTTCTTTTGTTAATAAAAATAAAGCAACACACGAATCGAAAAATCCTCTCCCCAAGTACTAGATTATAGTCTTAAGAATATTCGTGTAACATTTTATTCAAATCGATCCACTAATCTTTGAGATATTTTCGGTACCACAAATGCTGTAACTATGAAAAAGTCTTGGAAGAAGTGTCTGCTATGGTACCATTTCTTAAGATATCAAATTTCATTTTGAAGAGAATACAGCTTAATTTATACGCAACAAGGTGTACATTTTGATGTTTAAATATGACGTTCTTTATAAGAAAAAAATCATAAAAATGACTCTATTTTCCGAACTGTCAAGGGTATGTAATCCCTTAACCTAAGTAGTAATAGGGTCTGTAGCTCAGTTTCGACTAATGACGGCCTATAAAGTGCAGCACATGCGTAGCTCGTTATTCCAACGCAAGTGTCTTTCCAGACAGGACACTTTTATTGCTCGCCATTGATATTTCGAACGCATTAGCCCGGTGAACGTAGTATTGATTAATGAGCAAAATATAATACAATGAAAAATATGAAAATATGTCTGAAACCCCAGTCGTGGACCACAAAAGTGTCCTACTTGAAGGGAACCGACACCTGTTGTGTCTGAGCCACTAAAAAGCAAAAGCCGTCGAGTGGCAGACATTCCATAGCTCTATCTAAATGTCCCCATCGATTGCAATACAGATTCAATGGCAAGCCACTTAAATCCAAAGTAGACTGCTGTATCTCATCAGTGGGCTTTTCCTTGCAGTGCTCGAGACGGTGGCAACTATGCGCCCTCCACTCGCCTTGCACGCCAGAACGGCGAATTATGAAACGTAAACAAAGCACGAGAGATGGAAAATGTGTGAATATGAATATGAGCAGTCGCGAGCGGCCGAAGTGTCTCGTCTGAAGAGGCCCTAAGTCACGAGGGGAACTCGAATGACCTAAGGGATCCAATTTAGCAGAGCCCCGCACTTAGCAGGCACTCGTGTTTCCAAGTCTTTACTACCAGCCAGGTAACTGTCGCTTCCTACCTGAGCCAACGGAATCTGTTTCTCGCTCTCCTGCTCTCCCGTTTGTTCTTTTCTCTCAGTGAAGTAAGTAAATTAAGTAACTAGGGAGCTAAAGCTCGCTGGTTATTAGAGCTCTGGTTTGGTAATACCTGGTATCACAGTTCTGCTCCTGCGAGCTTTCAGCTAATAAGGGAAGACCCCGAACCCGGAAATTCAAAAAAATCTGAAACTTTGTGGATATCTAGGGGATTTCCTCCTGATTACAACGCAATTTTTGGTTGCTGCCCGAATTCATCCTGAGGGGGTGAAATTAACCCCTGAAAATTCGGCTATTTTCCGATTTTATTTTTTAACTCGCAATCTGTGAGAGGTAGGAAATAAGTTTCAAGGCAAAAGTTACTTCTTTTAATTAGGACTATCATTTGATAGCTTAGAGTTCTTACAGTTCGCGCTTTATAACACAAAATCGGAAAATAGTCGGAATTTAAGGGGCCAATTTCGCCCCCTTAGGTTAAAATTTGCACGTATGACTTATTTTCGTATGTAAGAATTAATTAGGGAGGAGGGGGGGTGTTTGAGACACCGATTTGGTTCTTCGAATTTTGCACACAGTTAGTACACGACAGGTGTAATAATATATGAAATATTAAACGCACAGGTTAAAGTATTAAAAAATCGAGAAAATCAAGCTTAAAATTTTGACTTTTGACACTTGCATGGTGTTTCTTGTAGAATAATGTTTTGCGTTTACTGTTATAAAGAACTCTACATATGGATATATGTATTGCAGTTGTGAAAACATATCTAAAGGCTCAAACTACTCCCTGACAAATATGTATATGTACACTTAAAAATTTTAAAAACGTTTAATTTTACTAAATATTTTTTTTATTTTTTCTGCTTGTCAGCATGATCAGCATCCAATCAGCATCAGCACATTCGTTATATTAATTTATACCGTTCATGCGTTGTGCTGATGAGAGCGACCACACTTACAATTAGTCGGACTTACACCAGTATGTTTTGAAATGCTCTGTTTTTGTTAGTTAAGATCTTAAGAACGATTTTTTGGAAATTTATTTCAGAAAGTTCACATGCATATTTTTATGCAAAGGTTTTTGTATTCAGATAAGGGACGCTTTAACAGGTTATTAAATTATGTTTTTCTGCAAGAGTATTTATGTATTGCAAAATTACAATTGATTTCCTGAAACGGGTTTTTCGATTGCGGTGACCGCGATTTTTCAAAAACCGCTTCACCAATCTTTCTGAAACTTTGTGGGTTTCTTCTAGACATTCAAATCTAGCCTTTAATCGAAGTATTTGTTTTTCCAATCCAGAATTTCTATTTTATGGATGAAACATGAGTTTTCTTTTCTACGAAAATCGATCGTTCCATTTTAACATCCGTCATTTTGTCCCGGATTAATATTTTATAAGACGGAACGATCAAAGACTAGATAAACTATTGCACTAACTACATTTTCTTCGTTTTTTTATTTTAGATAACCCAGTTCCGAATAATATTGGCCACCACGAAACGTATTTGTAAAAGCAGCGTCCGGAAAAGCGGATGTAATTTTGCAATAACTAAATACTTTTATACCAAAACATAATATAATAACCTATTAAAGTGTATAAAAATATGCATCTACTTTCTGAAATAAATTCCCAAAGAATCGTTCTTTTTCTACTTCCTGACTACAAGTAACCCCTTAAGTGCTAAGGAGAAATCTTATTAACTCAAATTTTCAAAATTTGGATTTACACCACTATGATTCTCAGCCCTCCATATGCACTAATAGGTAAAAATGAAATGAAAATATAAGTTGCAGTGGCAATTCAACTGTAATCCATACAACAATTCCACACTTTATTTAAATCAGTTGCATTTTTACATATAAATTTTACATATACCTACATAGGATTGGAAGAAGAGCGAACTCTATATTTGAATTGACTAAACTTGATTGGGTCAAACAGGAAGGGACAGTTACCAAGTGGATAGAAATATCAATAGAAAAGGCATCCCGAAGAATTGCTGTATCGGTTAAATAAGTAATAATTTCGTATTGATTTTCTGGTATGCCGAGGAACCTGCCTGATACAAAGCTCTGTTCAGTAGATAGCATTAACTCTGCAGGGCAAAAGTGGCAGGGTTTAGCAGCGGAAAAGTGGAAAATCGAGCGGATTCTATTGAATTCTTACCAACCATCGGTGTCTTCTTCCTTCTACGTTAACTTCTACCCCCGGCACCCTACATAACGTAAACGGATACAGAGTGCAACCACTCTACCGGTGCAAAGCACGCAAGCAAAGGGCCACATACCTTGAGGAGTTTTCTACAATCGGGGATAATAGAAGCTAATTGGCGGGCTGAGAATCATAGTGGTGTAAGTCCAAATTTGAATAATTTGAGATAATAACAATATTTACGTCTTAAAGGCTCGATTTGTTTACTTTCATCGGGAATTAAATTATAACTTCATTCTTAACTGAGAAATAAGAGCATGTTTCTTTAGTACTTTACTAACAAGAGCAGAGTATTTCGCAACATATCGATGTAAGTCCGACTAACACAGAGACGTTTTTACCTATCCGCCTCCAATTGCTTTGGTTTTTGGATATGTTTTAGAGGGCCGAAAAATAAAATATACGTGTTTTTTTATATTGCCCCATTTTCATATTTATGGGGTTAAACCACCCCTCAAAATTATAAGACTTTTTAGGCATCTACCTCCGATTGCTTTGGGTTTTTTATGTTTTAGAGGATCGAAAAATAAGAAATACCTATCCTTTTATTTTTGCCCAGTTGCACATTTAGGGGGTAAAACTACCCTTTAATGTTCATAAGATGAGGTACAAAAGTTCCTATTGTTTTATGCTTATTTTTATGGTTTTATTTTAAGCCTTCAGATGTTTTCTTACAACTATATATATATATATATATATATATATATATACGTAGAGTTTTTTGTAACATTAAACGCGAAACATCACGCGAGTGACTTACACCACTATGAATCTCGGACCCCCAAATACCATCAGGTAGCTAGTAACTAGGGCTGGGACTATTTGTCAAATTTTTCGGTATTCAAATATTCGAATACTTCAGTTGCTCAATTATTTGGCGAATAGAATTCGAATATCCAAGTATCCAAATACTATTCGACTAATGTGTTCGTATAGTATGGTGTGAATTATAAATCAAGTGTCTTAGGTTCATTTTTTTACAAGTTTCTTATTTAGTTTTAGTTGTGAGTTCGTTAGTTTGTCAGAGTGAAATCTTGTAAGTTAATTTTGACCCACTTCAACATATCCGATCGACTTGAACGTTTGCACACATAAGTTAGATGTCCCTATTACTGCCACTTTATTTATTTGGCTTAATAAAAATGGAACGTATAAAGAATAGTGTACAACAATAATATTATTATTAAACTGGGACTGTTCTTATTATTAATATTATTACTGTACACTATTCTTTATACGTTTCATTTTTATTAAGCAAAATAAATAAAGTGGCAGTAATAGGGACATCTACTCTACATAGTTCCGATGACAATACGATATTTTCACTAAAAAGCATGAAATACTTTATAGTAAAATTTTTTTAAAAAAAAACAAGCTTTTATTAAAATGTACTACAAAGAAACCAATAATTTTGATACCCACCCAAATGACCAGCTGAGAAGAATTCCCTCATATGACTAAACGCGAGAAAATATTGTATTGGCATCGAAACTATGTATGTGTGCAAAGTTTCAAGCCGATCGGATATGTTGTAGTGGGTCCAAATTAGCTTACAGCATTTTAACCCTGGCAAAATAACGAACTCACAACTGGAACGAAATAAAGGCATGTAAAAAATGAACCTAAAGAACTAGATTTATAATTCACACCATACTGATGAATACTGATGCATTCAAGTAGCATTCGAATAGTATTCGAATACTGAAATATTTGAATAGTATTCGAATACTGAAATATTTGAATAGTATTCGAATACTGAAATATTTGAATAGTATTCGAATACTGAAATATTTGAATAGTATTCGAATACTGAAATATTTGAATAGTATTCGAATACTGAAATATTTGAATAGGGTCATTCCACGCGAAGTCGGACACTTTTCGGAGTAACATTTCGGATTTTGGCGCAACTTGGATATGTTGTAGTCTTTAGGGGTATATAAACATATATCAAAGGATTTTTCGAAATGTCAAAAATTGTGGATGTTACAGCTCTTTGAAATATAGTGTTTACTATTTTTCCAAAAATTATAACTCTGGAACTAATAAACTGACAAAAATGACCTTTTGGGTGCTTACAGTGAAGATATAAGAGTACCTAATAAAAATTATTTCACTTAATAAAAACGAATATTTGACCATTTATTTAGCAATTGTTCTTAACAAATGCAATTTTATAGGTGAAGGCAAACTTTTAAAAAATTGGAAAAATTATGAGGGGAAAGCCCTGTTTTTCCTCTTTACGGACACGTTTCAAAAATCGTGGACGTTTTAAAATTGGCCAAATGAAAATTAATTGAATGTAACGCTGCGTCAAATCACACCGGCTCGACTGGTCGTTCGGGCCGTGCGGTACTCGCAGCGGCCAAGCGGCTATACCTGCTACTTTTATATAGGGTATTAATGAGGACCGCTGCAAGGTTTAATACCGTTAATAATTACTGGAAACTCACCCTCCGTCGATGGCACTTATTGTTTGAAACATTTTATGACCTAATAAAGCTGATTAAATTTTTGAAACAAACACACGGCACTGCTATTAATAAAATCAAATATTTCTCCGATGGGGCTTCATCACAATATAAAAATAAATACAATTTACTGAATCTCAGCTTCCATTTTGAAGATTTCGGAATTAACGCCGAGTGGCATTTTTTTGCAACATCACAGGGCAAAAATGCATGCGATGGTATTGGGGGGTCATTAAAACGTCTTGCAGCTCGAGCCAGTTTACAAAGACCGCTAGAAGAACAAATAACGACACCACAAAAATTGTTTGATTGGGCGACTGCCAACATTCAAAACATTCATTTTCAATTCAGCGCAATAGAACAATATCAAAAACATTCACGATTATTACTAGAGAGACGTGGACTTGCAAAAACAATTTCTGGAACGCGAAACTTTCATTCATTTATACCAACGGATACAGTATCTCATTTAAAAGCTAAAGTATATTCATATAGTGACAAATCAAAAGTTGTAGCAATTATCAAATAAGTAATAACATAACCGGTCATTTATTCCAAAAGACGCTTAAAAATACGATAAAATATTTATCCTTTAACATAATCCCATCACATCCCATCCTCTCCCGATGGAAGAATACTCACCAGCTTCTCGTGGTTTCCATTGAACAATGGCAACTTAAATGTTTCAAACAATAAGTGCCATCGACAGAGAGTGAGTTTCCAGTAATTATTAACGGTATTAAACCTTGCAGCGGTCCTCATTAATACCCTATATAAAAGTAGCAGGTATAGCCGCTTGGCCGCTGCGAGTACCGCACGGCCCGAACGACCAGTCGAGCCGGTGTGATTTGACGCAGCGTTACATTCAATTAATTTTCATTTGGCCAATTTTAAAACGTCCACGATTTTCGAAACGTGTCCGTAAAGAGGAAAAACAGGACTTTATCCTCATAATTTTTCCAAATTTTTAAAAGTTTGCCTTCACCTATAAAATTGCATTTGTTAAGAACAATTGCTAAATAAATGGTCAAATATTCGTTTTTATTAAGTGAAATAATTTTTATTAGGTACTCTTATATCTTCACTGTAAGCACCCAAAAGGTCATTTTTGTCAGTTTATTAGTTCCAGAGTTATAATTTTTGGAAAAATAGTAAACACTATATTTCAAAGAGCTGTAACATCCACAATTTTTGACATTTCGAAAAATCCTTTGATATATGTTTATATACCCCTAAAGACTACAACATATCCAAGTTGCGCCAAAATCCGAAATGTTACTCCGAAAAGTGTCCGACTTAGCGTGGAATGACCCAATAATAACATTAGAATACTCAAATATTCGAAGTTTATTCGTATCATTCGAATACTTGTGAAACATTCGAATAGGCCCCGCCCTACTAGCAACCACAAACACTTCACTGATCTTTTTCTGCTTCTCTTTTATTTTGCTCGAGAGAACTACACCAAAGATGTAGTGTCGTGCAATCAGCTCATTCGATTATCGCTACGTGTCTTCGATTAGTGCACCACTTCACATGGTTGAAATCTTTTCACGAACACTTCTACACTTCCGTTTTCTAGACAGGAACCTATCACGCGACATGTCTCTAAACCATATTCACAAAATATTATAAGAATATTCACGAAAAAGAGTCATCCATCTGAAGTGGACGATTAATCCAAGGCATGCGGCCAGAATCGAATGAGCCGATTGTACAAGCAACGGAAAACAGTGTCAATATTGTCAATAGGTGCTTTGAGTGTCTTGCTGACAAGTTCAGAACTCCAGGATGCATTCACAATACTTTGTGAACATTAGTACCCACTTGTATTTAATACTAATGTAACTGTACTCGTTGTTGACAGTGTACCAATAGTTGATACTTTTATTTACAGTCACGAATAATAAGCTTTCTATTAAAAAAATGTTTGTGACTAATACACTGTTTGAAAAAGTGTTAGTCAAAAACATTCTTTTAATAGAAAGCTTATTATTCGTGACTGAAAATAAAAGTGTCAACTATTGGTACACTGTCAACTGCGAGTATAGTTACCCTAGTATTGATTGAAAAAAGAAAGGCAGTGGCCAAGGTGGTCAGATTTGGCGAAAATGTAACTTTTGGGGGAAATTAATTGCAACAAAATTTTTGGAGCTAGAGCAACATGCGCTCGCTGCTATTTGACAGCATTGCGGACGTGCCGGCAGTCATGGGAACGCTGCCTTGCTGTCTCGTGATTCCCCCGACAGCGCCCTCTGGGTCGCTCCACTCTCGCACGACATCGCGACACGCGTGTACTGGACGCTCCAACGTTTTGCCTTGAAATTACTTGCAATCTTTGTGTCTCTTTCATATTATAATATTAGAAGCTACACCGCGTATTTTCTTCTCGCTCGACCTGCAAACTCTAACGGAAATAAATACGAATTGTGACTAACAAGGGAAGATCCCGCAGCCGAAAATTCAAAAAATTCTAAAACTTTGTGAATTTGTAAGGGATTTCCTTCTAATTACAACGCAATTTTTGTTTGCTGCCCAAACTCCCTCGAAGGAGGCGAAATTAACCCCTGAAAATTCGGCTCGCTAACTGTAAGAGATAGAAAAAAAAGTTTCAAGACAAAAGTTACTTCTTTTAATTAGATTTATCATTTGGTAAAAAAATTATTTTACATTTCACAAGACATAACCCAAAATCGGAAAATAACCGGATTTTCAGGGATCAATTCTACCTCCTTAGAGTGATTTTGGGCAACAAACAAAAATTATGTTCTAATCAGGAGGTGATCCCCTATATATTCAAGTTTTAGATTTTTTTAATTTTCGGGTTCAGAATCTTCCCTTGTAGGTAGTACTTTTGGACAATCGTTACTAATACTGTAAACTGTAAAAAACATTTTATTTTGTTTATAATATATACATATATGTGACGGCGCTACAGTTGTGTGATGTGCAAGCACTTTTCCTGTGGTTTTGCACTGATTGCAAAAAAACGGAGGTTGGAGTCGATTTTAAATTTTTACAGCGTGTTTAAAATTCATTCCTTTCTGCACTGAAACTCGACATTAAAGTGTAGAAACTCTAGTTAGAAACAGATATTTGTACACCCCGAACATCGAAATTTATCGTAAAAATCGCTTAACCTCTCTTAGTCGTTATTTTAATAATTTTGGTTCAATTCTTTTTTCCGAAGTTCAGGTCGAGATTGCAGGTTCTAGGAGAAACATATTCCAAGGAAACCGTTGTATCTTTATTTTTAAGCTCAATATCAGGGCAAACCCAAAGACACGGCTTGCTTTCATCTCCTTGTAATTAAGGGGTCTCCCTAATGTGACGGCCTGAAAAGGAGCGCGATATTTGGGATTTTTTTACGAGAAACAAATTATATTAATTGAAAACTGTATGGAATATAGTTGTAAATATTTGGACAACATTTAAAAAAAAATTAATTAAAAAACGGTAGCTAAAACTTTAAACGCGTTTTTTTCAAAATGAGGTTTTTCGATTTGGTTGGCATATCTCAAAAACCAATCACCCCATTTACTTTAAACTTTGTAGATATATTCAATAGATGTCCCATTCTCATTGTTTCTAAAACTAAGTCGGTGTTTGCAAAATTGCACTTTTGCGACTTAAAAACCAGCGAATTTTTTGCAGAAATCAAAATTTCATATTTCAGACGTTGCCATTTTTTTATTTTTTAGTATTTCTGATTTAATCTAGTTCAGACGATAAACACACTTATGCAGATTACACCATTTTTTAACTATTCCATTTCAGACAACTACAACGCTTAATTTTATGCCAACCATGCGCATATGATTTTTGTAAGGCGCTCTATTTGAAGCACTATAACTCCGGATATAACCACTATTTTTGCATAAAACTTTTTTCATATTCTCTAAAGATTGATAAATAAAGCCACAAAGCTGGAAGTAAATATATTTAATTTGTTTTAAAAAAATTCCCAAAGTTCGCATCATTTTTCGCCCGTCAAAGTAGGGAGACCCTTTAATTTCCCACACATACTTGATTTTTTGAGCGATCTGACTGTCTAGTTCCCTTAAGGGGGGAACCTGATTTAGAACGTTGAAAAACGGTGATTTTTAATAATTATTTTCTCAGCAAATATAAAGCGAAGAAAAGGTTACGATTTTAACGGAAAAATTTCAACGTTTTTATACCATAAAATGGTTTAATTTAATTCAATTAAAAAATGGTTTAATTTGATTCAATTAAAAAATGGTTCAATTTATATTTCATGTTTTGCATGAAAACGTCGCAATTTTTTCGTCAAAATCGTGACTGTTTCTTTAAAGCCCCATTAACTTTGTCAATTTTAGACTTTTTTCTTATTGTTTTAGTCCATCGATGATATAAATTCATGACAATTAAGAAAAACTTATTTTTTATATCAGGCAAAAATTGGATCCATGGCCACCCACTAAGATGCACGGAATTTGACAGCTCCGGCGGTGCGGCGGTATGAAGGTATACCAACAAAACAATGTTGAATGAAACATTCTTGAATAAAAAAAAATTCGTGTTGTCTGAATGTAGAATAAAGCACCTTTAAAGTTTTAGAAAAATTTGCTTTATATTTATTAAGAAAATAATTCTTAACAATCACCGTTTTTCAGCGTTCTAAACCAGGTGCGCCCGTAAGGCCCTCTGGTGGGTGAGAATGTGGCCAAATAACTACTATCCCATAGTGGGTGACGAAGAACATACTTGGTAGTTCGTGCTACCCCTTGAGTGACTTTCGAATTAGCCACTGTATTTCTGCAAATTAGAATGCAATGCACCAAGACTCATTCACTCCAACGAGTTAGCTAACAATAAGTAACTACCATTACCGGACTGTGTTAGCCAGAGAGAGAGCTACAGTTCCCCAGAACTTCTCTAAACAGCCTATATGGGAGCTTGAGAAACTGGTCCCCAGATTTGAAGGGTTGTACGACATAGTTGTGCAAGACTACTCACCAAGCAGCAGCAACTTGATGTCCTTGGCAGCCTGGATACCATCCTCCTTCAGGTTCTTCTCGATCTGCTTGCTGCGGGCCAAGGCGGCCCGCTCTTCCGCGGACATGGCACAGCCCATCTTGCCACAGGTTACCCTCACAAACGCCACCGCCAACCTCTAGCCCTTCCCTTCCTCCTCGGGACCGGAACCCGTTACTCTGCCCCCTTTCCGACCACGGCACGCGACCCGCGTCGCAGGAGTCGCCTCGAGACTTTCACCACCACCGTCCACGTCGCCACCCTCCTCCACCACCCCCACCTCTTCGTCACCTTCGCCGCCACCCTCTGGCTCCTCTCCCTCGGCGGCGTCGTCTTCGCCTCCGTCCTATCCGACCGACGGACCGCCTCGAGCGACTCCTCGTCGGTGTTGCAGGCTGCTCACTAGCTGCTCCGCGACGCTCGCCGCTTCTCGATCCTGCTGACGGGGCCCGCCACCCTGGGACGAGTTTAACCTCTCGCGAGCACTAGCTCTGCAACAGAACAGACGATTCCCATGAGTGCTTCCTCATGTATCACCGTGCACACGGTTTCAGGTGGGTCGCATAGTCGCGACGCGTGGGATATCATCGGGGGAGCGCTCACGCGCCTCGGGCAACTGGATTGGTCTTTATAGGATGCTCCTAAGGTACATATGCTTCCCTACACGCATCTGGACGCAGCGGCAAAAAATTCAAAGTCGATTTTTTCTCGCAAATGAAGCGCGATATTAAAAAAAGTTACTCTTTCTTTTCGATTTGTATCAAGTAAATAAGTCGAGAAAAAGGAGTACAATTTTTTGATATTGCGCTTCATTTTCAAGAAAATCGAGTTTGACATTCTTGACGTTGCGTCCAGACGCGTTTGGACATACATTTAGAGGTTAGGTAGCTGGCTAGTTATTTTCTAGGGGAAAACCGGTATTTTTGGGGATATATGTTTGATGGTAAGATAGAGTGATATAGGATCTGGTATATGTTACAGTCAATGTGTTTGGGACTATGTAGTTGTTTGAAAGGAATGTATAGGGTGTTTCAGCTAAATTTATCATCTGAAATATTCTTCCTATATATGAATAAATTTCATAAAAATGTTTTCTACAAAAGTTGCAGTTCTGTGTACTCGGCGTATATGAACAATAGTTTTATTTCTTAGGGAAGGATTAATGAGATACGAGGGCCCACTTTGAGATTTTAAGGGAGCATTCTAGTGTACGACGCGCTTTTTCTTACACAATCTGTGGTATTTTTTATAAAGCATCTGTAGAACCTTTTCCGCCACAATTTGGTTCATATATTCATCCATGTTTCAGTAAAGTATACAAATTTTATTAAAGAGAAATAATTAAAATTTGTGCCAATGCATTGGCTAAAAAAATCTCCCCATGGTTGACGCGATTCCGGCTATTCGGCTCATCTGAAATAGAAAAACCAAAATGATTCTTAATTTGGGCGAGTTTCACCATACTCGGTACCGCAATGAAAGAAAAAAATCGACAATCATAAAAATGGCGGCACTTTTAAACTTCAAACTTGATTATCAATTTTTTTCAAATTCTTCGTATCTTTCGCGGACTAAAAAAGTAAGAAAAAGACATGATTTGGAATTCATTCCGCTACCAGCTATAGCCGAACTCATTCTAATTAAGGATCTTTTGAGGGTTTTTATTACAGATGAGCAGAATAGCCGGAATCACGGACACAATGGGAAGTACAGTATATTTTATTTTTTAGTACAGCAATAAGTCGCCCAAAGTCACTAAATGTCTTCTGTTTCATATATTTTCAACTTATTTTCTTATGTGGTATCACCACTTAAAATTTCTGGCACTTGTTGCTGAGCACTCTGTGTATATTGATAGGCAAAAAAAAATATAAAAATTGTATGCACGACGTTCCCGTGATGTGTGGACCCACTTCCTGAGTGGATTTAGCAAATAATATTGATAAAATAAAGTCATATATACATATATACTACAGGTATAAGCAATAATCATACGCTCTGTTTAACCCCTTTTTTGCAATAATAGATTCTCCACATTTCTTTCGCGAGTCGAAGCGTATGAAATAAAAATGTTGCGTTTATCCCTAATAATTTTTTCGAAAAACCTTTGTATCGCTTTGAATGGGTCACGACGATACAGAAAGCTTCGAATTTTTGCAGCGTTTGCCATTATTTATCCTTATCGGAAAGAAGGTTTCCGGCCCATGATTTCATTAATGAAACAGCTGTACTCGATAACGTGTATTTTTAAAAGCTGTGAAAACACAGATAATTCCGATGCCAATGGCAGCGGCGTGTTATCACTGACGAAATTAATTTTAGGTGCTTTTATGAATCGAATGCCTGTGAATGTCTGACGTTTGCTAACGTAACGTAGTATTGTGCGCACAACAATGCGGAAATAATTAGTATTTAAATGATTCACTTCCGGGCGAATATTCAAAAATATTGTCTCCGTAACCAGACATAGAAGCTGTTCTATAGTACGTGGGCATAACTTCAATGATGAACAATTTAGTACGCGAAGGTAAATAGAACTTTTCATACTTCAACTTATATTCTTATAATTGGAAGACTAACTGACAAAAATGTTATACCAGTTTCTTGAGAATAAAATTATCGTTAATACTCCCCTCTGCGTGATTTTTCATCTATTTTTCATCGGCACATACTTAATTATAAAAATACCCACTGGTTTAGAAATTGACTCACTATTTTATTTTCTAATTTGGTATATTTATTCAAAACATAAACCGACAATCAAAAATGTTGAATTGGGTTTCAGATATATAAGTACACCTCGCAAATGTTTGTAAATGTGCGTAGTACTGTTTCAACGCATACAGTTGAAAGAAGGCCCAATTCCTGACCATTTGCTATTTTGGGGAAAATTATTGGCAAATCTAGACTGATGCGTACATGTTATGCATCGAAATTGACTCAAATTAGAATAAAAATGAGGTGTTCGAAGAAAATTCATTTTTAAAGAAATTTGACACGGAATTAATAAGTTCTAAAATACTTAGAAGATGTTTATTACTAAGAAATTATCCCTGAATTTTGGTAATTAACAATTTACAATCATTGATTACGCCACATCCAGTGTCACCGACTTCTGAACCACACATGATAAAGAAATAATTGTCTTTTACATCCTGGTAGAAAATACATAATTATATACATATCAGAAACCAAAATATAAAATTAAGAATAACTATTTCTGAAAGATTGGCATCACTGCATCCACAATCTTAACCCCTTAACACCTCTTTTCAAAAAACTGTCTCATCCCAATGTTTATAAATATTTTCTATATAGTAAAATAAAAACATAAAAAAATGTAATATTTTAAGGTTTTTCTAACGTTTAGGGTGACGTTAAGAAGTTAATAAGACTTTTGTAAATAAATGTGTAAGTCTCTGTACGTGTACACCTTCCAAGGTACCTATACATAATGGCAAAAAATTTTTAACAATAATTTTCTATGGGAGCATTTCCGAATGTATATTTATATTGCGAAGTAACTCAGAGTCCTATCGTTTGGGGACACTCTGTATAAGATCAGATCATAATTTAACTATTTTCACTGGTAAGTTAAATAAAGAATATAAAATGATGCCTGCTCCGAAACTTTCCAGCAATGTGTGAGATATGGATTTATAAATGAGGCAGTGTGAGCAAAAACAGACTAATCCAAATAGAAAAAAATATTTTCCCTAATTTATATGATTAGAACCATTGGAATACATTATTGCTACTAACTCAATTTCGCAAAAAATGTGGGTTAGTCCGTTTTTGCTCTCAATGCCTCACATAAGTGGCTTTAAATTACCATTTAAATGACATCGAACAAATTAAAAACTTTATTGTACGTAGTGATGTAATTTGTAAACAGTTTACAGCAAACGTGTCGTTTCCTCTACAAGTTTCGATGTCTAATGTCTGTTATTGCAAATGATTTGTACTTTGTGTACTCAGCTGACAACTGTAATAAGTTGATTTTTCTAGTTATCTTCAGGCATTATTTTGTGCTATTAGTAACATATTAAATATTACGATGCCATTTATGATATCGTGTAACACTTTTATTTATCATTTTCTTACATTGGTGAATAGAATATTGACTATTTAAAATAGACTATTTAAAATCCTCGAATAATCGAGCTAACCAAAATCTTCAATTTTTTAATAAAGTTCGAGTCACTTCTTTTCAATACTTGAGTGACTCTATTTAATTTAGATCTATCGCGTATATTGATTTTTGTTTTACTATTCTGCAATGTCTCTTTCTGAAATTCCAAATTTTTGCGTAATCAGAATTTGATTTTTCTATGCAGAAATAATTAAGGAAATGGCAATGCTAAAAGTGTCTGGCATATAAAATATACCTTTTAACAGCATTAGGTCGAGAAACAAGTTTATGATAAAAAAAACTGTCAGTGTTTGGAAAGAATGAAATACAAAGAGTCTAATAAACAAATATATATCCCGTGCTATTATTGTTTTCAAATATCGCGAATAATGCTCAAAACTGTGAGAAAGTGTATCCTTTCAGAATTGAGAAATTTAAAAAAATGAAATTGTAAAAAAAGTTTGCAAAAATCTTATTAACGCCACATTGTAGGAGTTATTAATTTCAAAACCACTTTTTAAATTGACTTGTATCGTATACATATAAAGAATACACATTTAGAATTTTTACTTTTTTCCAAGAGCAAAAAGTTTGTACCAAATAATTCATACAAGCTTCAAAGTTAAATAAAACTAACTGAATTAAATCAAAAACTCTTCCATGTTTAATTTGTCATTAGTCGCTACAACGAAACAGAAAACAAAGTTCGTGTCCAATTTCCTTTTCTGAAATATATCCTGAATAAACAAAACTCTGCCTCCTGCATTAAACCTACGTTCATAAAAAATAAACCAAAATAAAGTTCAAATCAAAATACACCTAAATGACTTGAAGTTATTTGGCCCAAACATAGAAATGACAGATTAAAAATTTAAAAAATTCCCCATTTGCCCCTACATCGACTCCAATCATTTTTACCCAATAAACGATCTACACTTCCATCGGTAATTATCTAAACAATAATTAACCAAATAATTAATTAAACTTGAATACTCCCACCAGCGTTTAACCAGAAATTAATTATGTCCACCATTTCTCATCAAAGCCAATCACCGATTGTAGATATATAGTATTCCCTCGTACATGTATTTGTGTATACTAGAGGCATTTTGCCCCGTTCATTTACTAAATAAATAAATAAAATCGGCTGTCAAATTACCTCCAAGCTACGAGGGGCATTTGCTTGATTAAAAAATGGCAAATTCCAAGGTAAAACGTTCGAGACTTAACGTGCTCGTTAACGACCCCAATTAACGGCCAAATGGAATGGAAGCGCGTGACGGCCGAGGCGCTCGGCGAATATTAATAAAGCTATTCACGATTTCTTCTGGCCAGTCGGCGAACGTGTTTCACGCGGCACGGAGATAAGGAACGGGCCTATCTTGCCGCGAGCTTTTGATATGAAGCACGTACTTGGAGGCTGAGAAGAGGCGCGATGTCTGCTCGCAGAAAACGAGACCCACGTTACGTTATTCTCACTGACTTCGTGTTTCTTAACGCTAACGGCCCCTGTCACGTAAGCGTGATTTTCATCTCGACCGCCACGCCAACGCCCCCTCAAATTATCCCACGTTTCTTTCAATTCAAATTTTGTGCCGAATATTCAGTGTGCTATTTATATTCTTAATTCCTCATAATATTGTTGTATTTCTGGGGTCCTTATACGTATGTCTTAATGTGGAGTTGTTACCGCGAAAAGACCGCAGTAAATGTGATAAACAACGGATACTGAGTAGTCGTGTAAAAAAATTTTTTCCACCGGAATTCAATATTTCAACTTCAAACGATCGCGCTTTTTTATGTTAAAATCCAGAGAATTTAAAAAAACACGAATCATATCCAAGCCGAAAATCTCCTTTAGTTAATAATATTATCTCATGAAAATTTAGAATAATATAGTTAAAAGATGGTACGTAGAACATTTTCTGATAAAAAAATTTTCTCTTCAATTGCTGGTGAAAATTTTATATTCCAGAAGGAAAACGTAAGCGTATATAGAAAGAAATGAGTGAAAGGCTATTTCGAACCAAAACAAAAGAAGGATTTTGGAGTCCCCGGAGAGATTTCCTGATCTGAGTATAATAGAAAATTGTTGGGCACAATATTTTTTACTAGTTGAAACTGCCTTTTTAATAACCTGTTTTTTACGATTAAATAAAAATCATTTTTCGAAAATGCATCATTTAAATTTTGAAATTGTAACATTATATTGACATTTTGTAGATGCTAAATATATAGTAAAAATTAATACATTTAATTTGCAATTAAATTTTTTTAAATAAATATATACAATAATATGTATATTATTATTCAATTTACTATTAACAAAAATAACTTACAAAAATCCGAAAAAGTATCATAAATACATTAAAAACTTATACAAACCACTTCCGAAACGTATGATGGAAGTTTTATTGAGCAGAGGGGGATGCAGAAAATGTTAAAAATATGTTTTCACAGAAATTTTTATAACAATTTGACATATGTATATTTATAACAATTTCTGAACTGCGCTATTCTTTTGTCGGACCAATTTTCGGTTATTTTGTTATGTGCTCAAATGAATTTCTTTTAATTTTTTATTACAATACATTATAAGTACCACGTAAAAAAATTCGTTAAAGATCACGAGTGAATAAATTTATTGCATAAAAATTATGAAAACACCAAGTTTAGGTGGTGTGCTATTTTTTGTCGCGGACTGTATGTTTGCATAACATGTTTCTGTCAATATAACTATCAACATATGCCAGCAAAGTTTAAGAAGCAATTTATAAACACCCTGTACACAACCAAAAATCAACCACAAAGAACTTAAAAGCATAGATGTGACACGATTGAAATCAAAGACATGATCCAATTAAGGAGGAGGATACAGCCGGCAAAAAAAGAGTAAAATTACTTATCTTCCCTGAGTAAACCTATTCTAAAAAAAATTTTTGTCACATTTGTCTCATATTTGCTCGACTGTATATTTTGATTCTATGAGTTTTAATACTTTAGGTGCTCAGAACTAAAACCACTGTACATATTATTTTAAATTGAACGATAAAATTGTACTCGATTCACTTCTAAAAAGGATTTAAAAAAAGTATCGAAATCGCTCCCGTACTTTCCAAAAAAAAAAAAAAAACGTACAAACAGAAAGACAAAAAACCCTACAATTCTCACCTCTATATTTCTCATTCAGAAAGCTATACTTTCTGTATGGGAGTATCCTAAATAAAATCCTGGTGTAGAAAAAAAGAAATTAATGTGTTTATATCATTGCTAACTTTACTACTTGACTTCGCTCAAAATTTGGATTCTAATTTTAAAAAAAAATTATTTATTTATTTTTTTTTGAAAATAGTCACATTCATCTGGATTTGCTGGGCATAATGAGCTGGGGCACATTTCGTGACTCCAAAGTTTACCGTTCGACAGTTTTTAGCCAACAGACAAACACACAAGCATATCAACTTTCTGCTTTATATATTAAGATAATAATACACATTTTTTTCTCAGTTCATCTGCGTTTACGCTCGAGGGACTTACATTTGAGTTTATATTCGATGCCCATTGACTTCCTCCAAAAAATCTGATTACCGCAAAATGTCCACGGAAAGTCAGTTTTTTTTTTTTTTTGTAAAAAATATGTATTTTTCTTTATTTATTCATCATTTTCAATTGTGCCCTGTTAAATCCCAATCGTCGTATGATTTGAAGTGATTTTCAGTAGGACTATTTAAAACCTCTGGAGTTAATAACATCATAAGATTCTCTCATAATCGCCTACCTTGCGCGCCTAAATTTAAAACGTCAAACTGATCGAGCCGCCATGCTTCGTTTTTAGAAAGACGCTTAAAAAAGAATATTCCGCGCCGGAAAAAGAAGCGAGATCTCGCGCTCGGCTGAGGTGAACGTTCACGAGTCACGAATAATTCCTCGGCTCGGGTCAGAGCCACGATCTTCGAGCGTGAAGTTGCCCGCTTCCACACGCGCAGCAAGCAAATTGCTCGGACGCCGCAAAATGTTATCGGCCGTGTAAACGAACTCTGAATTGATAAATTGCTATTCGTAATTAGAAACGTTACTTTATCGACACGTTCGACGTGTTTAAAGCCTCTTTACATATGTTTTTTTTCTCAGAATTGACAGTAGTTTCTAAAGAAGTGAATCCACTGGTGGGTCAAAATAGACCCGACGACTATACTGGTAGTAAAGAAATGAAAACGCGATTGGGTGAAAAAGGGACCGCAGAGCGTGTTAGAGTTAAATAGCTTGGCACGCGTGGGGCCATTTTTTAATTGTGCTTTAACGGCTTCGTTCCGCTGCAACTGGATGTTTTATGCTTCCATGGAAGTTGTAGATTTACTTTCTCCCAACTGATATGAGTTAGGCTGAGTTAATATTCAAGGCAAACGCTAATACTGATGATTAAAAGTATTTTTAGTGATGAGTTTAAGCCGTTTACTGATGATGCTAGGTTTGGGATGAAAGATAGATTTTTGGGTAGACTTTTATCAGATCGATGAGGAAATTTGGTCGAATATCCTTTTTGTGGTAAAGTGTCAAATTAGTATTATTTAAAGCAATTTACTTCTTAAGAGCCTTGTTGGGCCGAAAAATAGGTAATTCCTTGTGAATTTTTTGTACGAAAACAGTTCGCCAAATTAATTTGCTGTTTGGCAGACTATTTTATTGTATATTGAGTTATTGTTCTGAATTTTTGTATGACAGTGAAAAAAACGTGGCAGATACAGAGAGAGCGTTGACAAATAATGGCTATCTGTGGGTATAGATGTATTAAAAAAAAATATTAAAATGGCAGCCTTTTGAAAAGAATGAAGCGATCTGCTTTCAAATCCAAAAGACGTTTTGCCCCAAAATCAGGAAAACCATAACCCTTGCAGTACTTTCCGTCAACACCAGGACCACTCGATTATTTTTCAACGCTCATTCTGTATCTACCATGTTTTTGTTCACAGTCATACAAAATTTCAGAACAATAGTTCAAGATACAATAAAACAGCCTGCCAAACCTCAAATTAATTTGTCGAACAAATTTTGTACAAAAAATTTTCAAAGAATTACCAAAGTGAAAAAATAAGGCGGTTATTCTACAAGAAAATAAGTAATAAAGAGGAATTGATAATTGAAGACTTTGCAGCGAAAAGGGGACTCCAAATATATTTATTTTTGGAAAACTAATAAAAACAGCGTTAACAAAATATTTCTGGACACATGTTGAATGTATATTACTCAATTAAAATCGACATATATATTAACACATCATTTTGCACTATTCCTAAGGAAAAATATCTTTTTAAATTTTAAATTATTAAAATTTCCAGCTGCCCCTTTTGCACGAAATTGTTTAAAAAGCCACTTATGTCGGATAAATAATTACATTGACCATCATTAGTATGTTATAAAACTATGTATCTACTTATTAATACATGGAAACATATTAAAAAACATCAACCCACACAATTTTACAAAAATTATACTGAAATATGCTTACAAAATCATGAAATTATCTCAAAACTCATCTCCTCGATAGTCGTCATCTGTGCCAGAAACTACAGAACGATTTCCACCTGAAGTTAGCTCACAGTTAATTTTGTTTACACTCAATGCTACCTATAACTCAATTTCAGCAAATTATGGAGCTGTCTCCTTTTTGCAGCCGCCTTCAATTTTGGGCGAAAAAGCTTGACAGTATATTCCAATCAAGCTGATAAGACAAATTCCTCCGTGCCAAAAGATTCGTAAAATACATTCTTTACCAAGTATTCAAATTTTTTTATTCAAAAGTATCCTATTTTGTAAATGAAACTTAAACGTTCTGTCTACACATAATAATCATTATTTTATTCCTGTTACTGTATTACTCATAATACCACCTTATTGTTATAAATAAATATACTAAATCATACATGAATGTAGATTAATTTTATGTGTCGGTCAAGCGTTCTACGTAATACTGTATGGCACTGAAAACTACTTGTATCGATTTCCCACAGAATTCTCTCGTACAGGGACTGTGATTTTATAATAATCCATCGACACGTCCTTGTGGCTAATAAAGTTGCTCCAGCATCGTTCACGGTTTCCTTATAAACATAGTGACTAATAGTGTATAACATACTAGATACACTATCACACACTTCCAGTAATAATAATAAGAATTTATTGCACATTTCGGGACAATAAAATAATAAGAAGGGTGAATTGTAGAAAATTATATGGTAATTTAAAAAAGTGCAAGGATCAAAATGAAAATTCCTGACCATGAGATTTAACCCTGTTATCGATTATTAATTATTGAATCCCAAAAAATAAATTAATCTCGCTGTGCTGCTTGAATTTATTCATCTAAAAAGTAACGTGCGACTGGAAATAATATTCCAAAAATTATTTAAAAAATGCCTGCGTCTGAATTCGGAGTACGAGGCAATTAACGCAAACAAGCATTAAAGTGGGTAAACTAAATTGCTGCTTCGCGTGTATCATAATTGAAATTATGGGAAATGAAATGATGAGACGAAGTGAGGGGAGTTTAAAATTTTTAATTATCTCTGTTGTGACGCGTTTTTATGAATCTTTAACTATTGCGAAGCTTCATAACTGTGTGCCACAAAATGGGCGAAGAAACGTGAAAGAGTTACTTCAAAATAAAAGAGAATATGGAAAGAAAATGAGGGTAATGAAAACTGAAAAATATTGAAGGAAAAGCTAATGTAAGGAATATGGGGTATAAAATTAATTCCTAGAATACGCAATCATCAAAAATTCATATGGCTTTCTAATTGTAAATATCTTGTTACCTGTAGCAATGGAAATAAACATATTCAGAAATGAGGACTACGTCTGCATATTCTAATAATTGTTTTGCCTGTTAAATTCTCATTTTCTGTTTTTAACTATGCTATTTTTTTTTAAGCTCTACTTTTAGTTTTTCTTGTAAATTTTTACAGACCTAGTTTAACTAAATACACAACAGAAACTCGATTATCCGAAGACCGTGTAAACCGAATATTCAAACAATGTCACTCAGCAAAGAACCTATCTTGTAATGCTCAAGTATTCTGAAAGATCAACAAAATATGGAACAGTAATTCTATTAGAAAAACGTGAAGACGCTAATCCTGCGATGCCTTCAGCTGAGTTTCGCTCCTGGTGTACTTTGAGACTATCCAGGAGGTTAAAATGAAGTTTCTATCAAATGATTTTTTAGCATCTAGGAGGAAAATTAATTCTATCCCACTATTAGTTTCTGTATTTTGTTTTAGAATTTGTTTCAGGTTTACTCTCTAGTTTTTAGGTTATGTATTGTGACAACGTCCTAATTGCACCCCCCCCCCCTCTCATGTGATTTAGACATTTAGACGTAGAATGTAGTTTGTTTTTTAATCAATTATCAAGCTGTGCTAAAATTTTCAAGATTGAGAGGAGGGACTTCAGAATCTGTGCATTTCTTGATAGTTAATTCAAAAGCAGATCAATTTATTGATTTGCCCTCCACGAATTGAGGCATTGAGAACAAAAACGGACCTACATTTTCTTCGGAATTGATTTAGCAGGGGTTTTGTTTCCCAATAGACTATACTAATCATATAAAATAGGAAAAATTAATTTTTTTTCTATTTAAAACCATATGGCATAAAAAAATCACTTGTTGCATTGAAATTTTGTGGTTGCATCTGTGTGTAACACTTATTAAAATTAAATGTGAAATTAATTATGTCTTCAGTAGGAAGCATTTTGAAAAGTATTGGAAGCTCAAAATTACGACTGCACCTGCAATATAAAATGCTCTTGCAAACTTATTTTTTAGATCGCCTATATCACCGAATACTACGGTTAGTCCATTAGTGCACTCAATTGTTAAATACAGAAAAAGAATTTTGTCCCCCTCCCCCCAACAATTCCTGAGAAAACAGCTTGTAACGCTATAAACGGACCACCCTATATATTATATTACTCTCACGTGCATCATCGTACGTAAATACTGTGTTATCACCAATGATAATAGTGGTTGTTGGAACGTTATTTTTGAACACATTATACAGGGTGTAAGAAAATTATACGTCATGGTTTACACAGGTGATTCTACAGCTCTGGATTGTTGGAGATCTATTAAAAAAATGTGCCGCAAAATTGATCCTAACCTCGAAATTCAATATCCAATTTCTTTTATTTTAATGTGTTCTACTCACTGGGTGGATTAAAAGTGTCCACACTCTTTGAAACATAGATCCTTTGACACTTTTAATCGTTTCAGTAAATCAAACACGTTACAATAAAAAAAACTAACCCTTAATTTTTTAAGGTCAAGGTGAATTTTGCGGTGCATTTTTACAGATCACACTTGCGTGAACCTTGACGGATAATTTTTGTATTGCCTGAAGAATAAAAAATTAAGAAATGAACATGAAAAGTGTTATTATCCACTTAAGTATTGAGAATCAGGCTTGATCATCCTCATCGGAATGCAAATATATTTTGTCATATTTTTTACAATATTTAAATTCTGTGTGGGCGCGTATAGACTTTCCCGGCGGACTCTACATTGATACAGCGTGGTTCATGTAAAATTAGCTGTTGGAATCGCCTGCAGCGTTGCATTTACTCCAGGACCACCCTATACAATAAATCTCGGCGACTCTCGGGACGTCGTCGCTGCCGGCGATATTTTCTTTCGTGGTTTCAAAGGGAACACGTATCTCGCCCGGCGATTTGTCGCATAAAAGCGTCCTTTCGGAAGTTCCGAAAAGGGAACGAGGCCTCGGCTCGAGGGCAAGCGTTTAAGAGCGATGTAACATCAGTAACATCGCATCTTCTTTTTTTTTTCTCCCGCCGTGCCACGCTCAAGGATATCGGTCCCGAGGAAAAATTACTTTTTCGCGGGACGAAAAAGAATCCTGAAAATGGAAATTTCATTCCGAAGTGGATGAGAAGAACTCGATTTCGGCGAAATCGATTTTTTAGCATGTATCACTTCCGTTCAGAAAAATAGCTGACTCCAGGGTGAACAGAAAGAGAAAATGGAATTATTAGAGGGGCGAAAAAGGGGTGAGGGCAAACTTTGAGATCGATTTCGCGATCTTGATGACATATTGGCAAAATCGTTTTTACAGTATTTGTCATTTTTGTTCAGATAAATAGCAAAAAAAAGAAAAGAAGGTGGAAATTTCGTGCAAAATAGGTAAGACGAACAGAAGTGTCCCGTGTGAAAAAGGCTTTACTGTTTTCTCCATGGTTCGAATGTGGTCACTGGCTGTAGATTGTGAGCCATTATCTCAGGGACCACAATTTGACATCAATTTAAATCTCGTGGGCTATAGAAGGCGTTTAAAACTGTGCTACTGTGCTGGACGAATAATAGTGAGGCACTCGCAATTAAACATTTTGAAAATCACTGGAGTTTCAGTATGTTGGAAAAATGTTAAAATCGCTATCTTCGAAGGTCTTCGATACCATAAAAATAACAGTTACTATGAGAGAATCGTTAATTATTGCAAAATGGTATTTAATAAGACACAGTAGAAGACTAAAAATATTGAGTTATGCATTGTACAATTTTACTTTGCAGCAGTGGTCCTAATTATATTTTGTGTAATCAATATTGATTTTTTAAGAATTTGGAGGAACTCAGTTTCATCTTACTGAAAACCATTTAAAAATATGTTACAATAATATACAAAGTGATCCAAAACAAAAGAAACCTAAGAATTTAAAAGTATGCAATATTTACAAAACTAAACAAACAGTATCGAACCGTATATTTAGGTTCAAAAATAGATCTCCTAAAAATAATTTATAAATGTAATTTTCTGTTCGGCTAAAGAAGGTTACACATCCGCCTTTTTCACCAAATTCATTAAAAATTATATTCAATTAAAGCCAACAGACGACTATATGTTAATAACATTGTTATATTATTTGATGCCATTTAATGATACTATCAAATTACACGAAAAAATAAAGATGCAACTGTACCAATCTCTTTTTCGTCGATATTATGTCACCCATGTTTCTCGAGACACAATGCTATCGACGTAAATCAAGGTGGTAATTACGAGTGCCTCCCCCTGTATATGAGCATACAGAGGATATACATGTATACCTGTTAATCAGACCAATTTACATGTAATTTCACTACAAAGCTAGACAGTAAAGATAATTGCTTGTGACAGCCATTATTTTCAGTAGCTCAACGCTAATTAAGCTGTCATTAATTTTTCAAAAATTAGTAGACACTATAATTTTCATGTGTAAGTAGAAATTAGTACCTGCTAATTGCGCAGTGAATCACGTAAAGTGTTATTAACTATTTTCTCTAAAATTAAACGAATGTATAAATAAGAAAAGGAGCAATTATTATATTCGTATTAAAATTGAACATATTCTATTAAAGTTCGATTATTGCTATAGCTAAATCTGTTTTTTTCCTGAAATGCTCATGCTGGGGTTTGAACAGACCCTATCAGGTTTCGATACTATTTCGAATACACTGGATTCCAATGCTACTGTATATTATTACCTCCTTACTATTGCAAACAGAATAAAACATGAACTATTACTGACCCGTGTTAAGAAATTGTTTGCACTTGGTCAACTTACCCCATAATTCTATAATATAAAGCTTATGAAAAACAGAATATATTTCACTCGGAAAGAAAAAAGGAAGATCCACTAAAATTTATGAAGAATACAGAATTGCTTCATCCTCGGAACAGTACACTAGGGTGACTTTGCATTTTTCATCGTAAAATATTTTTTGCAACCGACTGAACAATTGGACGTTCCCTGTCACTCCTTTGACAGCTTGCTGACTATAAGGTCCTTTCAGAATTACAGGTACAATATTCTAGCTTACATATCGTCATTTCTTTCTCTAAAAATATGAAATATATGTACAAGAAATAATAAAAGAAAAACAATAGTTTTAAAATTGTACTCTGCAAAATTCTCTTTCAAACATTTCAAACATGTACGCGTTTGAATTCCGATTTACAGGGTTAAAATGTAAATGTTATTAAGTAAAATGTTTAATAAAAAAAACACTTTGACATATGAGTACTGGCTTTCCTTTCGTATCGACGATAGCCAACGATAAAAATTCTTATCTTTTCTAACAATTCTAACTAACCTGACGTTACCATAAAACGATTCTGCGCCTATGTTATACGCAGTGAAAACGTAATTGTACTTCTACCATATTATTGCCGGAAATTATTTTTACCAAAAATGTATAGTTATTAAAACGACTCGAAATGTCAAATCATCCACAGTCAGTCAAGTAGAGAAGTATCACAATCCACCCCTCCCAAAACACATATTTTATCTCTCGTATATTTACAGCTACTATATTTACAGATACCTCGGTTCCCTTATTCAAAGCCACTTGAAAAAAGGCACTTGTAAGTCATCGAGTCGCACTTGTTCATCGATAACCCTTCGAAGGCAACGTTTTCATCGTCAACCGAACGGATCGACTCGAAACAGACCGCGTAGGGGTTGAAACTACCGCCGTCCGTCACCTCGCCCCTTCCTCGCCCCGGAAAAAACCAGCAGATAACCTCAAAACGTACGAATAACGCACGAAGCTTCGCCATGGACCGACGATCCCCCCTCCCTAATATCCGTGCTAGATCGCAATTAGACAATACCTTTCGTTGGGGGAGGAAGTGGGTGGGCAGCAACCACGAAACCGCGGTGTCAAGAGCAGCAAGAGGGAGGTTGGGAGCCACTGTTCCGCTCCGTTTTACGAATTAAATATCAATAAGAGCGCGTACCAGTAGCCGTTTCGGGTGGAAGGCATAGCGCCGGTGGACCTGTCCCCTTCGAGGTTCCGAAAAGACGCGAGACTGGAGGCCAAACCGGAAGGAAACGGCCCCGAGACAAGAGGAAGGGCGTAAAGCTTGAGACTCACTGGTGAAGCCACCCCGCGTCGTCCGCTAGGTGCCAGGGTAGCTCTCCGTGTCTCCGGCCGCGCACATAGACGCCTCTCCCCCGTGGATAGTTCCGAGACCCCTTTCTCTACGCACCTCTCCGGCGAACTCGCGTGTATCTCACTTGTTCCTCACTGATGCGCGGCGTTGCGATGCGTGTATCTGTGCACCGCGTACGCCCGTATCACCTCTGCGAGCCGAATCGATACGACCGGCGAACGAACCCCGGCTGCGATGTACGGAGGGAACAGGGAAACGATTCGCCGCGAAGGAATTAGAAAAAACGAGCCTACGGGAGAGGGGGTCGGGGGGGGGCGGGCGAGGGAGGAGGCGGCGGGAGGGGGGGGAGCGGTGCCGTGTAACCGATCACTGGTTGATCGCCCCGGTGCGTCGAACCGAACCGGACCCGTAGCGCGGCGAATATGCGATTCAAGTGTTCGACGCGCCGATATGACGTGGGTGGAAAGCGCGGCGGCGATCCCGTCGATCGTGAATGTAAAATACACTTGCGAAGCTATCACGTTTCGCTCTCTCTCTCTCTCTCTCTCTCTTTCTGTCCCCCTGTTCCTGGCCGATCAACGCGAGGCTTTCGTTTAGCGGGAACGCCGATGCCGCTCTACGCCGGGAGGACCGTCGCGGTGCACGGAAGCTTGAATCGAGAGAAAAGAGAGAGATCCGAGCGAACGAGCAACTCGAAGCGTTTCGAGAAGCTGGACGCGTCCCTGGTGGGCTCCGGTGCACGACTGAGGCGCCCTCTCGCCCCGCCCCAGAGCCGCAGCGGCGCTCACGGCCGCGAGGTTCGACGGGACGTCGATCGATCCACCGACTGACCCCACCACCGCCGGCTTTACGGGACGAAAGGCGCATGAGGAGAGCGGCGGCGTGAAATCGGTGGCCCGCGCACGCGCGGGGCTACCCCCTCCCCGCCCCGCTTGGCCCTTCGATAGTCGAGAATCGAGAGCCGGCCGAAAGATCGAGTGGAATTCGAGGATTTGAAATTCAAGCGCACGGCTGTACGTGCCTCGCTTATACGGCAGCGTTGCCCCGCGAAATGCTGGATATTTTCGCGGCGCTAGGTTGGATGACCGGGCACCGTGAATTCGGGAGGTTACATACAGCTGAAGGGTGGAAAAAGTGCACACTATGGAATCTAAAAAAAGGGAAAATTATGGAATTCTTGCGAAAAATTTGCATATTTAAAAATATCGTGCCAACGATCATAAAATATATAAAACATCAAATTCATTAATAGCTGTTTGTAATGTATTGAAGCTGAGTTCAGCTTGTAATTATGAGCCCTATGTGCCTGATAAACGAATATTAATTAATTTTAATAATAGATGTGTATGTTGCTTAAGGGAGGGTACTTCCTTCGCCATGTAGTTTATGCTTGTGAACGTGACATTTTAGATAAAAATGCACTATATACTGCCACCTTTAACTTAACATAACCGTGCACTATATATTGCCACCTTTAACTTAACATAACTTTCAAACACTTGTAAACAGGAATTTATAGAAATTAAAAAAAAATTAATATATAATTGACACATTTCCAAAGTAAACGAAAACATTAGCTTCTTCAGAGTTACAAAAAAAATGCTTATCGTATGAAAGTGGAATTTATTTGCATAAACAATCACGTGAGAAACATGCATGATACCGTATAATTAAAAAATTGTATAAAAGGAAGGAGTGTATTTCGAAAGACAAATTTAAAATTGAGTTAATGAGAAACTGCTGGATGTAAATTACCTTGGAACGTATTATCCACCCAAGTAACGTTTTACCACCATTGCAGCTACCTTCATCAGGGTCAGCTGAAACTCTGATACTAATTTAGTAGTTCCTACATAGTATAGAATCCATAAGGTTGAACTTAACGCGATACTAGTTATGATAGCGAAACTCTCGAATTCTTCATGAGTGTAGCTTTCGTGAGGGTATAGTTTCATCTTGATAAACTTTCTGAATTTAAATATTTAACGCCTGCTAAGTAAGTTTGTATGTAAACTAATTTTCCTGTATCATTCATACGTTTCGTCTTTCCTGGTACATTAATCTGAGGGAAAAATATTAATTGACAGAATGCTAAACAAAACAGAGCTGCTTGTTTGATTTATTCCCACATTTGGGGGAAAAAATGCTTTGAACTGAATGTTCGTTAACAAACACAACTTGTATCAGTGAATGAATAATTTAATTTTAAGTAATTTTAAATTTCAATTAACTATGGGAAAATCTATTTCACACCAAAACATTTGAACGTATCCATTACTCGTTCCCTGCTTCCCTTTCTTCCTAAAGTCTTTACTTACTACACGAGATATAGTAAGTTCACCGAATGGAGAAGTATCATTTATGTCCACGTTGATCGATGGAACCAAGAGTATCTAAAGAACAATAGTGAAGTCTTCAATGCGCATGCCCAAACAGAAAGTGGGCGGGGTCGCTCCCCTCCACTCCGCAGTGCGAGTTCTGCGGTGACAGCGAAGACTAGGTATTACTATTAAATGACTAGCAACCAAAAATCACCCCTAGATTCTTTTTAGTGGTGCACTTTTACTGTTATGTATATCTATAGATTTATTTCAAAGTGTTATGAACCCCATTATTCGTTGGAGAAAGTATACACACATAGTAATAAATAGGGATTGCACGAACGTATTGGAGTGTAACATTAATCATTTTTTCGAGATATATATGAAAATTGTTTACCAAATTCTACAAGTTCGTAAATACCATTCGTAATTTCAGTCGAATTCTTGAAGGCTTTAAACCATCTTTTGTGCTGCACTGTTTCACTCACCGCATTATTCCCAGGTAGTCCATAAATTATTTGGGCTGTCTCGGCTGCGTTAGTTCTAAGTTTATACTCGTAGAGGAAACACAGGGGAATAATGGTTCCGAAAGGACTTTGGCTGAAGGAAACGAAGTGTTCAGAACGAGCTTTCGGAAGTACTTACGAACTGAGATTTTACTTTCCTATTAATGCCTCGGTAAATGCACTGTTTATGTTAAAAAGATAACTATTTAAGGGGTCATGCCTAGTTGGCGGGTGTGATTTTCGGGAATTTTTTGTGGAAAATCTAATGTATATTTTTTACAACTATTTGTTTATTTTAAAAGTACATATATTTAGAAACTCTCAGTAATTTTGTAATAGAAAAATATTAAAAAGTGAACGAATAACAGCCACTCTCCCGGAAGCTATTTTTTTTGTGGTGAGCACGATTTCTCAGAGTCGGATCATCTGAAATCGAAAAGTGAAGAAGATTCTGTTAGTATATGAGTTTATCTAGTTAGTGAACGAAGGATTTTTGTTTTTGATGAAAACTCTATTTTTAATTTACGAAAAATGAACAATTCAGACATAAAAAAATCATGATTTTGCGTTAAACGGCCGCCATTTTGTCTGAAAGCATTTTTTTGAAAAATCCTTCGTTCACGAACTAGATAAGCTCATACACTATCAGAATCTTCTTCACTTTTCGATTTCAAATAATCCCCGGTTCTGAGAAGTTGTACTCACCGCAAAAAATAGTAGCTTCCGGGAGTGTAGCTGTTATTCGTTCATTTTTTAATATTTTTCTATAACAAAATTACTGAGAGTTGCTGAATATATGTACTTTTAAAATAAACAAATAGTTGTAAAAAACATACATTAGATTTTCCACAAAAATTCCCGAAAATCACGCCTGCCAACTAAGCATCACCCCTTAACTAAGAATGCAATGGACAAGGGTAATCTTAATAAAACGTGTTTCAGAATTATAGGTAAATACTGAACTTACCAATAGAATTGATTATTAGAATTTGTGATTATAAATAAAGCAATTCTGACAAATGTAAGTCCACAAACCAAACATTTCTGAGATTTACAAATTCTTTTATCATAAGTCAATACTCCTTTACTCAATTTTCAAAGCATATTATTGGGGCGATCATCTTAAATAAAATAAATGGGTGGCCAAATTATTATTCTCAAACGAAAAAATTGATATTTTATAAGTTTCAGCGATGAAATAAAATAGATGTCTCGTTTTTAATGTTATAATATTATTTTTTAATACCAGTGTATATATTTAAGAATACAAATTAAATACATTTATATAGGTTTAAGACTATATTCTAATAATTACTTAATATTTGCTGACTCCGCCTTTAGCTTTTATGACAGCTTGAATTCGGCGTGGCATGCTTTCAATGCACGCTGCGTCTACGTCCTGCAGTTTTGGTGTGTTGTGCCATACTCTGATGATATTCTCTAACATACTCTGTGAATAATGACTTACAATGTTAACAGATGTTGTAGCTAATCAATAAATGAAGAAACAGTAACATTCATGCATTGTTACTTTAATTACAGCCACGACTTTCACAGATTCTGACGAAAATTTTTTCAGCATAATAATTTGGCCACCCTCTGTATGTTACAAGCATATGTAAACCTTATTCTAAATATTGATATTATTGGGCCAAGTTATGCAGAAACCTACCAACTCTCAAAATGCCAAAAAAACTAGTTAAACACACTAGGATCTCATCTTTTCGTGATCTTTATTTTGCAAAAATTTACCAACTCATAGAACAACTCTTACATTATACAATTATTAAAACTACCAAGCCATAGATCCATTTTAGGCTTAAAAAACAAAAAGTACAGAAAATTGATAACAATACTAATTATTCTACCCACAATTAAATAACCCATTAAAAACAATAACAAGAAATAAAATATACTCAATAGAAATGAAACTACTATTTTATAACAATTAAAATCTTCAAACTAAATTTAGTCAATTTCAGATCATCGAGGGTATGGTATCTTTCTGCATAACTTGGCCCAATCACGTTAGTCCTACGTTTCGTTACTGCCATAATTAAACCACAACTTCGTCATGAAATAATAAATGATAACACCAATGTGATGCCACTGTGCAACTTTGAAAGAAAGTTATAAGCTTCCCACATAAAATAAATAGTAAATTAACATTGATATTCAATCAGAATATGTACATACTACCAAAACTTTGAGCTCCATTATAGCTACACAAATGTTAAGACTCAAATCTATGTTCCTACAACAGTTTCTACTGAAAATGATTCTCCTAAAAAATCAAAATATCTTGCACTTCGAAACACTCTGTATTATAATATTTACATTAATCGCAAGATTAAATAAAACTACACATACACGCATTAGCTCCGTGAACCGTAGTACAATGCATCGTGAACCATGAATAGCGTCTACGTTCTTTTAAAGTCTGTGGTCTTACTAAAGCTTGCATTAGTGTCTGTAAAATAAGCTAAACTATAAAAATAAGCATTAAATTTAAAAAATATTTAAAAAGGCTGTAGGTACTATAAATGTTGAAAGTGAAGATTTTATAGGGACGCAGATGACATTTACGGTGCATGACGTAAAGACGTAAAGATGTAGGCGTACAGGTACAATATTGAGCAATAGTGACGTTTGTAGGAGGAGCTAAAAAATTATGGGAAAAGGGGAACCCTTGGGTAGATGGTTGCTGCCCACACAACAGTAATGCTTCGATACTAGATCACCAGTAAACTTCGAATTTAGTCATCTCTACTACAACTATGCTTTGGGCATGCGCATGTGGAGCCCTCATTACTGCTCGGTGAAAATATATTTATATATATATCATCACCGCACGCTAGTCCTTGAATCATGTAATCCTTCAGTCAATTTTTAATATCAATAATTCTTTCCGCTGTTATTGATATGAAAAAATGAATAAAGGATTACATGATTTAAGGACTAGCGTGCGGTGATGATAAGAAAAGACTCTTTCAAGGTGATCTTGAAGGTCATTTCAAGTTCATCGGTGGTTTTCCCTGAACCCCAAGGTCATTTCAAAGTCATGGTATCATGGATCGTTGAACTCATCCCGATATCGGCTACAATGCCACGTGATAAAAGTTAATGATGTTGAAATGATCTTGAATCTGTTTTTATTATCACCATGTGTAACTGAACGATGTAACTCCCTTTTAGTTATTTCTCCATTACTGAATAGTAATAGCGGAAATTATTTAAATGTTCGCAGTTGGTAAGGCACCCTGTGTATGTATCCGATTAATGTATAATAACATTCTGGAAAACACATGTTTAATACAAAGCACAACGTTTTTTTTTCAACTACTGTGTGCAGTCTGTCTTTCTCACAATTGTTAGTATTGTTCACCACAAGTCAAGACTAATTTCAAGGGTAGAGATTGGTAACAGTAAGACAACCTTCTTTTTTATTATTATTTCAATGCTTCCCCTTCAGTTGTGAGTTTAATATCCATTCAAGACACTTTAAAAGTTTTGACAAATTTCGGGGAATTTGATATAGAAATTGTAAACACGGACAATTTATTTCACTCGTCGATGTTGTAATGATAGATAAATGAGTAGGATATATTTTATAGATAACAGAAATAAAAGCTTACCTCAAAGTGAATAAATTTTTTAATATTTAAGAAAATTTATGCTTAATAAAATTTGTCAGTGACTGATATGATAAAAAATAAAGAAGATGATATAGAAAATTTTGCGAATAGTATTGGCACTGTCAACAAGTATATTGGTAAGTGTGCTAATGCTAAAATTTAATATTTTCATGTTCGCGTACAAAAGACTATATTAATTTGTAAATTTGTAATCAAATAATTTAAATTTGAAGGTGGTAAATCATGAATGATATTAAATATACCATTTTTGTTTGGTAATTTTTCAAGTCGATAAAAAAATTACCGATTATAACTTACTTTCTGATAAACAAATGATAATACAATTAAAACTACTGAATGTAAGATACCCACCGTGGATAACAATCACCTGCTGAAGATAAAATATCGACCGTGGATTACGATCACCTGCTGCAGGTAAAATATCGACAGCGGATAACGATCACCTGCTGAAGATAAAATATCGACCGTGGATAACGATCACCTGCTGAAGATAAAATATCGACCGTGGATAACGATCACCTGCTGAAAATAAGATATCCACCGTGGATAACGTAACCGTGACATAGACCAGCATTCCACCTAAGAGTAAACCTACGCCCCTACCGATTTGCGACCGATCTGCGCAACTCCCACGTATCTGAAGGTAGGTGTCCACTTGAGAGAACTGGCGCAAGTTACTCTCGATAGTTACTCTCAAATTGTGTCAACTTGAGAACAATTTCGACAATTTTTACTCTCAGGTAGGCGATAGCAAACTCGCCGAGAGTTTACTATCCGATAGAACTCTCAGAACTGTGTCACTAGAAATTGGTCTGCGTCTACTCTCTGCAGTTTCTCTCAGTTTCTTTTAAGCTATGGACGAAATGAGGCCGTAATTATGGATGCGCAAAAACTTAGTGCTTTGATTATTGCTCATAATATTTTAAAAAAGAGAAATAAGCAACGTAGAAAGAGCATGTTCAACTCTTACTAGGGAACTGCATATTAAAGATGCTCAGCAGTTTCGAAACTTTGTACGCATGAATGCGACGCAAATTCAAGTTCTCCCGGCTAACCCTCTAGCAACACTTCTCTGACAACGCCGTACCTCGCAACGCCTATTTGGCAACGACGCGACGCGAGCCTTCTACATAACCCAGAAGATCTACTCTCGCGACAACACTTGCAGAATACGAACCTGGTTCGTATTTCGGAAACAACTGTCGGATAGTAATATTACTATGTATCCACTCGAGAGCAAGTTGCAACGCGTCCGCTGTCTGAGAGTTGAAAGTCGCTCTCCGACAGTCACTCTCGGACGTAGTGACCAATTGCGAGAAATACTCTCGAGAGCTTCTCGCGCGAATTTTACTTTCAAGTGGACACCTACCTTTACACACGCGTTTGGTCGTAGCGCTTTCCCTGCCGGTTTCCTACCAATCAACAGTATATCCCTGCGCGGAACGATTCTACTCTTAAGTGGAATGCAGTATAGGATAGACCTATCACGAAATGTACTTTTATGTCACCCGTTCGGGGGGCTCGCGCGTCTTTTATGTGACCGATTCAGTCTAAAATAAAATCACATTGCTAGGAATGGTAGGAATTAAAATGAAATGTTATCGGAAAGCTTATTCTTCAGAAAAGTAGATTTTTACGGCATTTCGCAATTCGGCTGATATGATTTCAATCGGGCATTTCCTACATACTTTTACAAATATGTGCGAAAAAATTGATGCCTTGACTATAGCACTTAATACATTTAATTTTTAACCAACTTCAAAAAGAAAGAGGTTCTCAGTTCGAGGTGTTTGTATGTATGTATGTTATACGTATTATGTTTGTCCGCGAATTTCTCCGTAACTACTGAACGGATTTTTGTGAAACTTATTGCATTTAGTTTGGCTTCAATCAACTTAGGTCATGAAGAAAGAATTATCAAAATCAGTCAAGTAGTTTTAATGTTACACCAAAAAATAAGAAATCTGTTTCATTATAAGGGTACGTTTATGTTGGAGCTGTGATAAACGATCAGAGCGACGATAAGAGCGAGATGACTATATAAATGACAAACGATAAAAGCGTCGAGAAACAAATATTTCTCTTTCTTCGCTATTATCGCAGCTCCAACATAAACGTACCCTTAAACATTGTATGAACGGGCAGGCAAAGAACGGAGTATCAGGCGTCCGGAAAACAGCGAGACAAAATATCAACGCGTCGTCAGTCTCGTACTGTTTCTTGATCGCTTTCAGTCCCTCTGATTCGCTCTTGTTCCATCTCGATCTTGTTATCAGCAAGAAAGAAGCGAAATCGATCGCTCGGAATCGTGTCCCCTCTACGTTATAATATTATATTATATTTATTATATTATAATATATATATTATATATTATATTATTTAAATAAATGCATTTATATAATTTAAATAACTAAAAAGAAGAAAATAAAAAATTTAAAAAAAAATTAAAACCGATTTCAAGAAAATAAAGATGCGCTAAAAAGTAAAAAATAATTTTGTTCTTTATTTAATCTACGACTCTCAATTTTTAGAAGTCGGCACCAGATTTTCACAGTGCAAATGATGAGGCACCGATATAAAAAAGTGGGAGTCGTAGGTTTAATAAGGAACAAAATTATTTTGTACTTTTTAGCGCATGTTTATTTTTTTGAAGTCGGTTTTTTACAAACTGAAGTTCCTAAGCAGGGGGGGGGGCATTGGCCCAGTGCTAAGAGCGGCAGTGCGTACTGTAATTGCGTAGTCCCGCACAATGGGTCAGTCGCGACGTTGTTGTAAATTGCAAAAACACGAAAAAAAAAACATTCCTCGGTGTTCCCCCTTACCCTGCAAGTGACATATTTGTATACCAAGCATTTTTTTTGTGTATTGCACAATTTAACAGAATGAGATAGGAAACAAAGGAGTCTATAATAACGCTTTCGTGCCCACTTCCCAGCCACCTCGATACTAGATCGCCTGCTACACGGTGTAGCCCACACCTCGAATCTAGTCATCCCTGTGCCCACGTAATTCCCGGTGTGAAGTAGAGGGGACACATAGCTCCAGCCACTTACAAGGGAAGATCCTGAACTTGAAAATTCAAAAAATTCTGAAACATTGTGAATATGTAGGGGATTTCCTTCTGATTACAACGCAATTTTTGTTGGCTGTCCAAATTCAATCGAAGGGGGTGGAATTGGCCCCTTCAAATCCGGTTATTTTCCGATTTTGTGTTATAACTTGTGAACTGTAAAATAATTTTTTACCAAATGATAGATCTAATTAAAAGAAGTAACTTTTGTCTTGAAACTTTTTTTCGATCTCTTACAGTTCGCGAGTTATAACCTTATAACACAAAATCGGAAAATAGCCGAATTTTCAGGAGCCGATTACACCCCCTTAGAGTGAATTTGGGCAGTATACAAAAATTGCGTTTTAATCAGGAGGAAAAACCCTACATATTCACAAAGTTTCAGAATTTTTTGAATTTCCAGATTCGGGGTGTTCCCTTGTTAGTGATCCCCCAGGAAGTGATCGGTATAACCGCAGCCATGTATGGCACAACCGGAACGTAAACAGAACGTAAACAGCTGCTTCTCCCAAAATCCATCTCTTTCTATCCGCATGTCTGTCTCTTTCGTTTTTACAGTTTCTTTCTCTGTCTACTTCCACTTTTACCACAAATGGCGGCAACCAATCAGCGACGATACCGGTCGTTCCGATCACTCCCTGAAAGATCACTACAGCTACTGTTCCCTTTAATATGTATTTGAGCCAGGGGCGAATTTTGTATGTTCCGAAGCGGGGGCGCAGGGGCGAATTCAAGAGTTTCTTGAAGGGGGGGGGGGTAGGTATTTCCCTGCTGAATGAAAAAATGTTTTTTTAGTATCAATTTATCATATTTTCCCCCATATTACTAAGTTAAAATAAGTATTTTGTAAATTAAAATAAGTATTTTTCCCTTGAGGGAGGGACGCACGTACCCTGCGCCCCCTCTAAAGCCGTCACTGATTTGAGCATGCGCACTGGAAGCCTCACTATTGGACGCATACATATGAATTTTACCGCTCCTTTACTTTTACTTCCTACATTTTTCTTACTTCATTCACTTAAGATAAACAAAATGCCCCGTCTCGCAGGTAAACATGATACGTAGATATTAATAAGATACATTTTTTCCATAATCGTATTTAATAAATTCCAACTATGGAACTGTTTCCATATATGTGACTGATAGTTCACATACACATATGTATAACCTATAACGTATCATAATAATACACTACGTCGCATATAAAAAACATTTACTTATCATACAATACAAGATTATTTCATAAATATACATACAGATATATAAATAAAATATGTGTATACAGGGTGGGACAATAACTTTTCCCACCTGGAATATCTCCGTTATTTTTAGAAAGTTGTACGCTACCAAGGGGCCATAACATGTCAGTAATCATTTCTTTCTGGGTGGAGGGTTTTCAGAGATTTCAGGGTCGCCTCTGTTTCTTTAAATGGCATTCTATACTTTTTTATTCCAATCACACAAGTGTCGTTCTTTTATTATATTATTTAATATCGAATGATCTTGTACTATAGGTCGTTGAAACCGTCTAAACCAGGGCTCTCCAGCGTAGGGGCCCCTCACGCGCCTGCTTCCCCTTCCAATCTTCCTCTGGCGCAGTTGTCAGGGAGACCGCGCGACGCTACGAAGGCTGCCATGACGGGCTAGCCGGGCAAGCGTCTTCGCGGTTAGCGTCGCGCGGTATCCCTGACAACGCGGACGAGAGTGGGAGAACCCCGAGCGTACGCGTACGGCACCTTGGAGAGCCCTGGTCTAAACATTCGATATTCTACTATGGGGATAAAAAAGTATAGTATGTCGTTTAAAGGAATAGAGATAACATTGAAATCACCGAAAATCCTCCACCTAAAAAATAATTAGTACCAGCATATTGTGACCCCCTTGGTAGAGTATGACTTTGGTAAATCAAGTTTTTTCCTATGTCCAAAAATAACGAAGATATTCCAGGTAGACAGAGCTGGTAGGACACCCTGTATATATATATATATATATGTACTTGTATGCACTTGTTAGTTCTAACCTCTTCTAGTTTAATTAGTCGGGTGGTAATTTGCATCATCGCGGTCGTCGTTATTAGTATTAGTATTGTTAATATTTTTATTTAACGTGGACTGCTCGCTTCGTTTCTGTTTCCTTAGCTAATTTTTCAATCGTTCCCTCGTTCCACAGGCAAACAATTTATTTTTTCTTTTGAAGCATACTATATTTCATTGCAGTTAAAAATAACACCTTTGGTTGACACTGTCTTCAGTGTTGCAATAATTTTAGGGTGCAAAGATTTTGATAATAGAGAATTTATAATATCCAACATAGTAATTTCAGTTTTGATTAACAATTTATTTTCAGTACTGTAATTTACTAGCCGACAAAAATAAAAAATTCAGAACAGTGGAATTTCAAAATTCTACCTTTCCAAATTTCTTATTACTTTATAAAAATTTGATATGATTATTCATGACAATTTGTGTCAATTAACTATAAAACTTCAATTACTTATTCGTTCGCAGTAAACTTATTTAGCTGCCTCAACTTCAAGCTGCAATGCTTCAATTGTCTTTTATTAAAAAATAAAATCTTGCAAACCACACATAGTGGTTTTTCATAAACAAACACAAGTGAATATTAGAAAGACAGGAATATAAAACACCGCATATTTTACAATGTTCATTTTAATTATACAACTTTTATTAATTCTCATTGTATAACTGTCATAATTTTTTTCGATTTTTTACAATCATTCAAGATCGTATAATTTCTCATTGATTTCATCGCTCAATTATTATTTTTTTACAAAGTTCCTCATCATCACACGATAGTATCACTAATACACCATTTTTTCTTCATTTTTTTTTTAATGAAACCAAGTTGAATAAAACCAAACGAAAGAACTTAACGATTATTAATTGATCGACGACGATTAATAATCGATTGGTAAATGAAAATGCCGATTAATGAAAAAGTGTATGGTTTGTAACAATAGAAAATAGTAAAAATTCATATGGTAATTAAAAAAAATACTCAAAAACAAAATTGTTAAGAATTAGAATTATTGCTTCGTCGTTAGTCTAACGGTGGTTATCGATCGTGGTATCGAGATTGGATCGAAATTCAGCGGTTGACGCGAAATGATTTCTTTCGTCATCTCCCTATCTTAATTACAATAATGAAAAGTAATCAAAGAATATTCCTTTATTTTTATTTCCACTTTTTTGTTCATTTAAGAGCTAACAATTGATACAAAAATCGACTCGTTGACGATACGATTAGAAAGGCTATCAGGATTACTCGACGGGGATTAATAATTGTAATAATGTCGACCAGGCTTTTCTCGTTAAATTTGTTTTCATGGAAAAGCAGCAAGGATGGATGAAAGATGCATTCATAATTTTCTTAAAAGGAAATAAAACCAAAAGTACAGTGGTCTAATGGGGATAAGAATTGTCATGGTGAAACGAAATATAAAATTTAAGACCAAAAATGTAAAACAAATTATGATGTAAATGAAATTTAATGAAACGATGCAAGCAATTAAATAAAAGTAAAAGTTTATTGCGAAGACAACCATTAATGCTTTAGGTGTTAAGGGTTCAACGTTTACAGTAAGTCGTGTGCGGAAATCGTTGATTATGGATGGTTAACCGTGTGTTTTGAACGCCTATACGCGTTCACCGCACGGGCTGTTTGAGCTCCCATAAGCGTCCAGACCACCCAAAAGATTAATAAAAAGTCCGTTTAACGAGTATAAGGAGCCAATGCAACTGAATAATTAATATAAAAATGAAATCTTAAAAAAAAAAATTAAGAGCGAATCAGAAATATAGAAACAAATTAGGTGAGTAAATTAAATCAAGATTGGCCATTAATTATTAGGAGGCTGAAATCAGCAACTATGGGCCTTAAATGGTAGAGGAATAGGAAGAAATGGTGAATAGTTCGAATGATAAAAACAAATGAGATATAACAGTTGAAAAACCTACCTGAAATATTTGTATCGTTCCGTTCACGAATAGATTTGAAAGAAGACGAATATGAAAGCACGTTTGGTTACGATAATGACAGTACGCCGTGATAGTCGATAATGGGAACGAGGGAACAACCTCAAGATGATGATGCTTTTACAGGGCTAAAAGAGGAAACGAGAAAAGGGTCGTCTTGGTTGGCAGGTGTTTAAACATCATTCCCAATTTTATTCACATCATTATCTTCAACCTTGTCCTCCGTCGCCGTAGTCTTCCTTCGACCTTGTGTTCCATATCTTCCGCCTCAGTTACATCTATGTTCACAACTGTACTCCTCACCACGGTTAACAATCTCATCCCCATAATCAGAATCGCCTCCCATCGAGCTTCATCTTTATTCGTAACCACGTAATATTAATTTCATTGAAAAACCATGTTATCTTCGCAATCGTCGTTCACATGCTCTTCCAGCACTTGAATCTTTGCCCACCGCTCCTCAGGGTCGCCCAGCTTCTCAAGCCTCGTCCTTCATCTACATCTTAATCCCAATATCTCTGGTATCGATTATGTTCTTACGTTAGCCTACCTATTCTAGCCACGTGACCATTGTACGCCTTGAGTTTTCGACGGTTCGTCTACCAAACACTGCCGTCATCCATGTCCGCATGGCGGTCCTCAGCTTTGCCCGCCATCAGCGCAGTTCTGCCGCCGTCATTCCCGCTCCCATTGCCGCAACGCCGTGTATATACTTTTGGTGGGTTCCGCGCGTGTGTATATATATCCGTTTGTATTTAGGTGTACGTGTGAGATCGAGCCAGAGAGCCAACTGCCGGTGGAGCGGACTCTAGCTAAAGAGGCACGCGATGTCGCGATGTTGTTGCTGCAAGAGTATTATCTGCTCCACGTTCCGTCTCCACATCCTGAAACAGACACCATTGCCACGGTCAGGGCATGTTTCTGACTCGGCGGCAACGTGTTCACGATTTATACAGGTTATTGCCGATATGCGGAGCAATAGTGAGGGATCTAACGCGCATGCCCAAATGCAAAATAGCAAATTATGCGGGAGCTTTCAATGATAACAATGGAGCACCGCGAACCCGGCGTTCGCAACCTATTGAAACGCAACTTTGTGGGTTTATAGTGTGACTCAAGCCAGAACAACGGTATATTTCATTCGTGCCCAATCGCCCATTAAGGGTGTGGAAACTAACCTCTAAAGCCTGCCCTACACGATGAGACTTGTCTTGAGGCATGCCTCGAGACGAGGTCTCGTGTCTCGTACTGCCAAGGTTAAGAGAAGGAGAGAAAGAGACTTGTCTCAAGACATGTCTCGAGGCAAGTCTCATCGTGTAGGGGCCGCTTAAGTCGAATAGGCACTCCCACTTTCACGCGTATAACTCCTAAAGCACAAGAGACAGAAAAAAATATTTCAAACAAAAGTTTAATGGTATACTAAGCGTTGCAAACTTGCATTAACAAAATATTGAAATGAGTTTAAAAAAAAAATACCTGACGAAAGAAACCTTTTTTCAAAATTTTCTTAACGCAAGTTTTCAGCGCTTATTGTACCATTACACTTTTGTTACTAACATTTATTCTGTCTCCTGCATTTTAGGGGTTATACGCGAAAAAGTGGGAGTGCCTATTTGACTTTGAGGTTAGTTTCAACACCCTTAAGGAGTGATTGGGAGCAAATGAAACATACCCTTGTGCTTGTCTTGAGTCACTCTATAAACTCATAAAGTTGCGTTACAATCGGTGAGTGCGGGTCGGCTGTGTTCCCTTGTAAGCGCGCTGAGATAGGTGTACTGAACAATAGAGAAGTGCCCGATGAGCATGCTCAATCAGAAAATGGAGTATTTCGAAGGGCGACTAGAGTAGGTAGGGTGGGGCTAAAACTTCGGCGGGTAAAAAGTCCCGAATTTAAAATCTCTATTCCTAAACAATGTATTGACTTTCGCAGTATACTAAGTAAAAAGCGAGAAGAAACGGAAGTGACCACAGAGCCGTCCGTTGCTCCTGGACATTCGTGCGAATTACAGGACACCTTTGTTATTTTATGTATGGAAAACTAAAAGAAATACGTCGTCTTTGTTGTTTTATACGAAGTAAACCACAGTTTAAAAGCGTATCAGCCAAGTACGTTAAGATTGCATGTTCCTTTAGTAATGTGTGTATGATATTTTTTATTGCTGAATGATAATATTTTCTATACTGCAAGTTATTTTAGAAGGAACTTGCCGACCGACGAGTTTAGACCGGTTCTGCGCATGTTTGCGCTCATTGGTGCCGAAACAAGTTACTATTGGCTATACCCCAAACAAACGCTTCCTCGGAGCCAATGAGCTCATTCTACATGCGCGAATAAGTTCCTTCTAAAATGACTTGGAGTATAACGCATATATCGCAGAAACTACAGAGGTACCATTGGGGCAAAAAGTCCCTCAGACTAAGAATATATATTTTATTATTTGTTTTCATAAAAAGATGGCCAAACTATAAAGAAATGATGCCAAAGTCATTAAATAGTCTTTTTGTTTTAGTTGAGCGATTTTTTTTTAGTTTTTAGTTTAAAGTGAGCCTCTGACTTATATTTTTATTTTTTGGTAAAGAAGTCATGTTTTCCTTTCAATATTGTATACCAAAAAGAATTGGTGTAATAAATATTTGTTGATTCGAATAGAGTTTGTTACTTATTTAGTTTAATATTACACGAAAAGACATTAGGGACTTTCTACCCCATGCAATGGACTTCTTGCCTCGTGCGTGGCGCAAGAAGTCCATTTTGCATTGACAAACATTTTGTGGTATAACTCAACAGAAAATAATAGTATCAACAAACGAACTTCGTGAACGTAAAGCATAACAGTTATAGTTCATACAAAATAACACCAGGTATCTGTAGATTATTGGTACCAAATTTTACACAGGTTTATACGAAAAACGGGACTTTTAGTCCCACCCTACTCTACTGTAGGGGCAACACAGTGTCTGCATTCGAGGTTTGAAATGCGATCTAGTATTGAGGCACTACTATTGAGTGACTGGCAATTGCAAAGCTCACATAGACTTGTTCCTTTCCTACTTTCTCTTATTAACTCTATCTACAAATCGCACAATTGCCTGATATACTTATACTCAAACCCGGCTGGAGCCTTTTTTGCGACCTACGCGAACTTGCCAAGTTGCACCCTTTATTTATAATACATTTATTTTACCTTTTTGATGACCTTACACTGAATTTTTATTCGTAGCTTATAACGTTTATAATACAACTTATATTAAAATTTACTGGTATTTTTGCGGCACTGTTCTTTTTTTTTAAATTAAATATAAAATAGAAGATCTTTTCTTGTTGTAACCGAAAGTGGAAGCGTGTTATTTGATTGCGCAGTAAATGAATTAAAATCATAAAAGTGAAAGCAATATAAGGCTTAGTCTATACAAATAATTATTTTTAATAGTAAAATATTTACTCTACTTCCAGCAAATTATACAGCGCGCTCCAAAAGTCGGAAACCGAAATTTCAATTGTGTATATCTCGAACTCGCAGACTTAGGTTGCCAATTGATAAAGGAATTTTCGATTCGTTTTTGCACGTGAAATTTGTTTGCATCAACTTATCTTGCAACTTTGAAACAATCTCCCTACTTTTCTTTTATTTTTTTTCGTATCAGCAACTAAATATTCCTATTGGCGCTATTGAAATTTCTGAACAAAGGTAACACTTTGCTTAGATTCCATATACTTCTTCGGTTTAAGTATTTGTAGAAGTAATAAATGAATGACTATTAAAATTGAAAAAATGTTGGAAAAGTTATTTTGATGTAAAATTAAATTCTAAAAATATATTTATAGCACTACATTTCTGCCTGTGTTTTTCATAACGAATATTTCGAAAGATACAATAAACACAATGACACAAAATGCTCTCTTTGGATCGAGATTTCGTGTGCTATTTCATCAAAAAGATTAAATTACGATAGAAAAGATTCTAAAACAAATTCGAAGACATTACACTTTGAAAAATTTTAAATTACTTTGCGAATAATTTATTCGTTTAAAAGCCAATTTTTCAATAACCATTGTTGTCACTTAATAAGAGGGGGTTCCACGGGATATAAAAACTTGTATTTAGGAGTCCACCAAGAAAAAAGGTTCGGGAAACATTTATAATTTTATGAAATACTTTATTCATGATACTCGCTAGGGGCGTAGAAATATGCTCCATGAAAATATGTTTTATATAAAAAAAATTCGTAACACCTTTGCCTTAACGTCTAATTACAGCACCACACTTTTAACTCGTCTGTTTACATGCAAACATATTCTCGGAACAGTAAAAATTCGCGCCATTTCACAATTAACAATTCTGTGAAAACGTAAAACATGTGTTATCTCGGGAGTCGCTCATTTAGGTGATGCATACTTTAAAAACACCCTATAGAATTTTAGAAAAATATGTCAAGTCACCTATCTGATAGTTACAAGAAAGAAGATTAAGAGTTACTGTACAATCGATTTTTAATTCAAGGACTATGCACTTGAGTGCGCGCAATACATCCTGCAGAACTGCACTTTACAAAATATAAATGATTACGGGTCGTACGGCTAGTCGAGTAGTATCTATATTACAGGTAGAAATGTGAAAAGATGCAAAATGTGTCTGTAGAGAGTCCAGGGATAATTGATACACTGGGGGGACACAAATTTCTAACAATTCCAAAACTATTCACCTTCGTTGAATTTCGTAATTCACGTTGCAATCGGCCTCCTCGAATCGTCAACATCTTTTTCAACACGCTACGTTTGGAACGCAAAGACAATTTAGTCACAACCTATCACTGACGTTTAGAAACTGAACGGTAAAAACTACACGGTCACACTCGCTTCTACCACAGAACCGACGAAGTTCCAAGCAATAACTCCAACAGGCAAGAGAACAAGGTGAAAGGTAGTGAAAACGTTGCGCCACGGTAAATACTGTAAAACGGTGAATACAGAATTACAGAAACATCACAGAACGGGGCGTGGAACAGAGATGAACGGCACACGCAATGAGAACGTGAAGAGACCAGTCCCAAGATAAAAGACAAGATGAGATAAACAAAAATTAAAATGCTTTATTCGTCTTACAAGAACGGTTATTTTTATTATCATCAATGAACAAAAATTAATAGATTTGTTTGTTTAAATATGCACGTTATATATCTTCCTTATCACAAAAATATAGCTTAATCGGAAGGTGTCCGAGGCTTCTCGCAAAGCGATCCTCCGCATTGGTACAACCAACGACCGCACGCTCGTACGCATTCGGTCTTATTAATTCTTTTTTCCCTTTTCACAGGCCATCATAGAAGGGCGTATCAACTATCCCCGGCCTCGTGTGATCGATGCGTGTAATATACGCGTGTAAGAGAATTACTAACCAAACTCGAGCCGGCAGAAGAAGCAGACGTGGCAGCAGGGGTAGGCACCGTCAATATTGGATGATATTGTCTACGACCGCGAACCCGCATGCTCCGAGACCAGCGCGGGACATCAGCCGTACCAGTTCTCTCGCATGCGACGCAGCAACTTCCAGCGGCGGTCTTCGTGGCAAGTTACTCGATTCTGAAATCAATGGTTGGGTAAAGATAAGCTTCGATGGCTCTTGCAATGGATGCTCTTTGCATTCTCAAGAGAATGTATCTCAATGCTTTGTCTTTTGCCAATTGTTAACTCTCTTGCTACGGGCGGTCTATTTATATAGAGTGACTCAGTACTTCGTGCTATTTTGGGGTGTTATGGAGAACGGTAGAATGAACATTTTTTCTTAGTAGCATTTTGTTATGCGATATTTTTTAATAAAGTAATGAGCTTCTAACAATTATTATTTATTATTACTATTATTACTAAGCGTCTTCACTGCACAACAGGTACATATAAGCAAGCAAGAGAAAAGATAGGAGAAAAAGAGAATCGCAAAGACAAGGTTCAGTCTAAAGACTGTTTCCTAACCTAACTTTAATTAGGTTGACGAGTGATTAATGATAGGCAACAGTAGCTTATTTGTTGCTTAGATTGTATCGGTGTACTAAGCAATAGTGAGAGTTCTCGGAGGAATTAAAGGATGGGACTGGGAAACGAAGGTGTCCATTAGAGGTCTTTATACTAGCTATCGGTAGATAGCTCTCACTACCAAGTGGGACCTCGATTGCTAAACCGCGAATCTAGTCCTCGCTACCCACACAGAGTTTACATCATGGAGTGGAGAAGGTTGATGCATTTATCCACATTTCCATTTTCTGTTTGGACATGCGCGTAAAAAACCTCACTACTGTTTTGGTTTTATTATTTATAATTATTGAATCTAGGGTCGAAAAAAGAATCGATTTTGGGCACTCGCATCCATCGTTCTGCTGATTTGAACTGTTCCCCTACTTGTTTATACGGTTAATAGTTGTGTATTCGGTATGTGTAGGGAGTAGTGATAGATTCGAACACCCTGCGAGTATTTTTGTTTGAATGAGCATTACTTGATTCTTCTTTTGGTGGAGAATTCATTGATACTTGTGAATACGTATTGAACTCAACATTCAGCGAACGTCTTAACTATATACATAATTATTTAATTAAACTGCAATATTATTTATTAGGTTTTTGTAATTGAAATACGTTCCACTTGTTGTATCAATCAATATCACTCATTGTTTGAAGTAACGATATTTATATAAAACGTATGACAACATTGAATTGTTTGCAAGAGCATTATCAAACATTTTTCGAAAGCAATTCTTTTAATCTTTCACACGAAAATTGTTAAATGTTTCTAACATTTCACTCAAGGAGTCGAACACTAATAGGGTAGGGTGAAAATGGAGACTTTTGTTCATGAAATTTGCTTCGTTGACCAAATCGATTCTTTCTTCGATTCGATAATTACGTGCTCACCTTAACGAAAGGATTAGTTTCTGCCGCAATTTTAACCATTTGACTTGCAATACGTTCTTTTGTTCGTCATCTATCTCGCGTATTTTGAATAGCGAATTAAATATATAAGCAAAGTATAAATTACTTTATACGTAAGACGATTGTCTGTGAAGTTTTTATTTCTGCAGATGTTCCGTGTCGAACATCTATTAAATACAATTACCAATAATCATACATAGTTGATAAAATAATCCATTTGCGATCATAATGATAATTTTAGAAACGTAGAAGTGATGATTATAGGAACTATTATTATTACCACTTCAAGAGACGAGAGAGAAGACGGAAAGAAACATAAATCAGGTATATAATTCCAAGAAGAGATATATATTGGAGAATGTGATAAAGGAGGGAAATTTCTCGAAAAAATAACGGGGAATGACAATACAAAATTGTATAGCATGGAAGAAGCGTCTAGGGCGGAGAAAAGCCGCAGTGCCAATGACAGAAGAAATTACATAGAAATGGAAGGAGGAATGAAAAGTAGCGCTGAAGCAGGAAATAGGCATAGTTAAATTAGTATAAGAATACATTAGGTAGCATAGAAATCAGCAAAAAAATAATGACTAATGTGACCCCAGAAGAGTTAATATTCTAATCTAATTCGAAACAAAGTAATAAAGAATTATTGGCCCTCTGGTCACGACGCTCGAAAAAAGGGTGATCTTTATGATTTTTCTACAAGAATGGTTTCGGCTTTTATTAATACACTCGTCTGGTCACAAATGAAAATTTTTGTTTCATGTTTTCGGTCTGAATGAATTTTCTACCTGGTGCTTACTTTAGCGCTGCCAAAGAAGATACCTAAACGGTAACCGCGAAGTTTACTCAGAGGATCGTCCGAAATCAAAAACCGAAGAAATTTCTTGCAATTTATATCAGTGGCTATCGCATTCTCCTCTGCCGCAGCAAAAATCACCAAAACAACGACGACTGATGCACATTTCAACAAACTAGTGCAAAGAAACAGGTAATTTTACGCATTAATGTGCAAATCAAAAAAAGACCCGTGTTTCAAAAAATTATGTTAGAGGTCGATGTGATAGCGAGTCCAATTACGAATCAAATGCCTCAAGGTTTTTTTTCAATCGATTCATGAGATCTTCTGAAATCGTGGTTGCCGTTTAGGCACTAAGCAGCGCCGCCTAGAAAATGCATCAAGACCGAAAACAGGAAACAAAAATTTTCATTTGTGGCCTGGCGAGTGTATTAATAAAAGCCAAAAACATTTTCTAGAATACGTTACATCCTCTTGTAGAAAATTCATAAAAATCACCTATTTTTCGAGCATCTTGACCGGCGGGTCCCCTTAATGTAGGGGGCAATAGCGAGGTGTCCAATGCACTAGCTCCAACAGAAGGTGGATAAATGGGTGGAGCCAGGCGATCTAGTATCGAGGCATTACTGTTAAGGGGGGAGCCCCATTCAGGACGCTCGGAATAAGGTGATTCTTGGGAATTTTTTTCTAAAAAACTAATGAGCGGATCTTTCATAAACTTTCAAGGTATTTTAGTTCACATTCAAACAATAAAAAATAATTTTTAAGTTATAAAGTGTTCGGTAGAAATGAAGATATATGAACACACTCGTAAGGACTCGCGCGGCGGAGTTGCAAATTGGCGGGTGTAATGGTGGCCCCATTTCTTCCCTGAAATAAAAAAACCAAGGATTTTCTTATTTCTAGTATAATTACATTGTCGATGAACCTAAAAACGGGAAGAAAGTTAAAAGTTGGCAAGTTGGTGGAACTTCAAAGAAAAAGTTACGATTTTGCCCTAAGATATATCGTACTATTTATGGAAAAATAGTTGTTCAATTCAATTTATTTATCAATATCTTAGGTTCATCGACAATGTAATTATAGTAGGAATAAGAAAATCCTTGGATTTTTATTTCTGGGCAGAAATGGGGCCACCATTACACCTGCCAATTTGCAACTCCGGCGCGCGAGTCCTAACGAACGTGTTCATACATCTTCATTTCTACCGAACACTTTGTAACGTAAAAATTAATTTTTATTGTTTGGATGTGAATTAAAACACCCTGAAAGTTTGAAAAAGATCCGCTTAACAGTTTCTAAGAAAAAAAATTACAAGAATTACCTCATTCCTAGCCATCCTAAATAGGGCTCCCGCCTTAAATGACTGGTGACTAAAGACATCTAGAAACTTCACTATTGCTCGGGGTACGTATATGTATCTCCACTACCACTGACGTATTTCTCCTCTATCTTACATATTTAAGGGTTGAAATCTGAGTGCCCAACCGTGCATCAGATAAATATAAAAAGGAACTTCTTACCAAGTATGGCGGAGTTGAGTCTCGCACAAACGGTTTCCCTTTGTTGGGGGTCCAGCTGCCAACCAACGGGCGAGTTCCATGGATTTGCATACGCAAGAAGACTGAACGCGTCCTGGAGCATCTTTTTATTGCTTTCATTTTTCCCATGCTGCTGTCGCAGGTGTATCGACTGAGAGTAGAGCTGTCTGCCGAATTCCAACATCTTCTCGATTGCTTGTTTGTCGCCGCCGCATAGCTGTTTCTTAATACCCTTGGTCGATGTGTTCTCCGGGTTGCAGCTGCCGTTTTGCTGCTGCTGAGTTTGGTTAGTGCTGTCGATCTCTGAGGACAAGTTATATTTCTGTTTTTACGAAACAATTCGAAGCGATGTTTGCATTCTCGCGGAAAAATTATGAAAATTCACAGAGAATCGATTTTATTTATTCAGAAATTCATATTAGAACTTTACTTGATTAAAGAAAGATGTGGAAGAACGAAGACAGTTTGGGGAATTTGAATGGATATTTTTCTCAGAATATGTTTCGTAAAATGAAGGAATTTTGTTTATAAATTTATGAAATTTTATTAAGAACAAGGAAATGCGAATGGTAGAGAATAACTATAACTTCTATAAAAGAATAGCTTTGAAGATGAAACAATCTAATATATTTAAATGGAATTATAGTTATACCAAGCAATAATGAGGTTTGTTGGTGAAGGTAAAAGGAGTTGAAAAACAAAACTAGGTATGAGGTCTCCGATCTCGAGTCATCGAGCAGGATGGTCTGCGAAACTTCGAATCTAAAGGTCCGTTTTCACGTGACAGTAAAAGTAACGATTTACTGTCACGTGAAAACGAGTCTTACGGGGCCAGACCACTGTAACGGTCCGAAATGTAAGGGTGCTTTCGGGAATTTATTTCAACCACGCAACGCCAGTAAATCAATGTATTGCTTAGTATAGTTAACAATGTACATATCGAAGGGTAAGAAAAAATTTTTTCAATTAAATTCATAAATTCGTTTACTGTATACTCTTGGTCAAAATGTGTGCTGCGGCAAAATCGTGCTTGTCGCGTTGACAGTGCCCAGGCCATATGATTAATCCGAATTCAAAAAGACAGAAATATTTAGAACCTAGAAGCCTGCCTCTATTACATGATGATAAAAAAAGTCAAAATCACAAAAAATTACAAAATGACGGACCACTGAAAAAAATCACGTTTTCGGGGTACAAAATTGAGGAAATGTTGATAAAAAAATAGAAGTAGATCGTTAATTGAAAGAAACTAATCGTAGTGTAATAGCGACAGGATTTTGTATAGTTGATGTATAGTTTCCTCTGTAGACTGTCAACGCGGTTAAAAAATGTAATTCTGAGGAAAACGCGTTCGAAGTTCCGCGCGGCTCGGTCACGCGTTTATCACCGCTTCACGGAAAATACTATATCTCCGTCAATTTTGCGAATTTCTTCATAAAATTTGGAGACAGTATTCTGGAAACGTACGTCTTTCAGAAAATGTGAAAAAGAAAAATCGATTTTTTACAGTGGTCTGCCCGCTTAAAGAGCCCCTGGAGCTGTTCTGTTTGAGCATGCGCAACTGTAGACCTCACTATTGCTCGGTATGCCTTCCGAAACAGCAAAGCAATATCTTACCCATGTCGACGTCCTCCCCATTCTGACATTTGTAGCCATTGGTATTCAGATCGCCGTTCTGGTAGCCATTATTACTTCTCACACCGTTCACAATGTTCTCCTCCATGTCAACGTCCTCCTCGATCTGCCCGTTAACAAACTGCTGCTCTGTGGAACCGTTGAGCGTGTTGGTGATGTTCATCTCCTCGACGTTACCATTTGCCGAGGACTTGGTGTACGCCTTTGTGGACTGTATAACGCTGGTTTGATTAAGATTCGAATTCTGACAGACTTCGGAGTCACTGCCATTCACCATTTCAACGAACTGCCGACACTTGAGGGCGAACAGAAGATTCGGATCCCGTTCTAGGAGGCCTGGGTACAGTCGACTTGTTAAATCTATAGCCTCGCCCATTCTGCCTGCTAGTACCAGCTTTAAAATTCCTGAAACAGAAGCAATTGATAACTCGTTTTTGCTCTTGGCTCTGCTCTTGTTAATATGTACAGAGTGGCCCCTGTAAGTATCGCAACTACAATGTCGCTGAAATGATGGCAATCAGAGAAATATTTGTTAAATTGTTCTCCTACAGCTTTTGTGGCTGAAATGCGTGAAGCTATAACAGTAAAATAGCGACAAAGCGATAACCGGCAGTAATAAGAATCTCCATTGTGTATAGCTGATGGTGTAGGTTATGAAAAAGACTATGTGCAAACGGTTTTAAGAAGAAACTTACTCTGTCTATTTTTTATGGAATTAAAATCTTCCTCGAATACCTGACCGGTACTTTTGGCAAACGCCTCGGCAGTGGCACAATAACCATGATGGACCAAATACGTCGACACCATTCTGGAAAAATATGAAAAAGAATTTTGAAACATTGAAGTGATATTAAATTTGTATTTTCTAAAAAATAGTTGGGAATTAAGCAAACATTTCAGAATAGTGAAACCATATAATACCGGATTAGATTCTTTGAATGCTAATTTAAATTAGAATTAGGTTTAAATTTTTGCATGTGCTAAAATAAAGTGAAGTTGCAATTAGTAAATACTAAAATAAAATTGAATTTATTCTGAATAAAAAGAATAGTAAAATCATTTTTCTTATTTTTTAGAAAGCTAGAAATTAATATGATTTTTAATTCTTCTGATGTATCAAATCGTACCTCAATATTTTCTGTATGTTAAAAAATTACTTCATTAACATTTTCCTCTACCCACACATTCTTTGTCTGAAATGCTTAATGGCTTTAAAATAACCACAATTATAAATATATAACGCGACTGACGTGGGCATATTTTTAATATTAGAATTTCGAATAAAATAAACCCCATACTACTTATTTCTATAAAATATATCGATACGATGTATATTAGAATGTACAGAGGCGTCTAGATATAAATAAATTAAATATCTCTAATAGTTTTTAAGGTATGAAAATATTTTCTGAAATTTTTTACGATTCACTACATCAAAAATTTCATTTTAACTGCATTTTTTAGATTCATATTGTATCGAAAGTTTCAGTTGTAGTAATTTAAATCTAGACAAATTTGATTTAAAAAATTGTCAAAATAAATGAAAACATTCAAATTTAATTTTTTCTAAACCCAAAATTATTCAAAAAACATTTTTCTGTGATTCGTTGCATATGTTCTTATTAATAATAAACGCAGTTCTAATTTGAGAAATTTTTTTATGTCATCATGTTACTGTGTCCTAAACAATATTTTTATTTATGTCTCCAAAAATATCACATATTACTACATTTCCTCTTCTCAAATGTCTCGCCCTTTATATGTATTACATGTAATACACGTACTTAAGAAGAGCGTAATTGTTAATCTGGGTTGTACCTACGTATTGAACCAAGATATTTTTAATGCGCATATATTATGCAAAAGGAACTAGTCTTCTGCAAGGTCATTTCACATCCCACCGACACAGTTCAAAATGCAAGACCTCATTCATTTTTTCTCGTGCATTTTTCATTATTTCGTTTTACTGTTCCTCTGCGACTTTTGAATTTATGAAAAATTTCGATCATATGTCGAATGCACTTCAGACGATACTGAGACCTTGATAAATGATTGGATAGATATGTATATGCTACGTATGCTCGCAAAAGTGTTGGCAATTGCAGTATTAATAATTTCAGTCATAAAATAATTATTAAATTTTTTGTAATTCCTAAGATTTTGGAAATGTGATTTTTTAATTAATTACCAGCAGAATCTTAAATTAATTGTACCTGAATGGTATAAACTTTCAATTTGAAAATAAAAAAATTACGGTTCCTTATTTTATTGATTAATTTCATTTAATGAGGACACTTTACTGTAAGATCTCCTGTTAATGAAATTTGAATCAAGAATTAATAAACATAAAATGAACATGAAAGATTAAATTATCCAAGTTCTACTGCACATTCAATTAAACAAGAATGAAGAGAAACATATGTCAATTAATTTTCCCACCTGTTTGGTGGATAAACTATACAGGTAACCAATTTTTTCAATTATAATCGATCCAAAACACGGATACGAAGAATAATCGTTTATTAAGTAATATCACATTTACCTACCCAATCCCGGATTACCAAATAGAATATTTTTCTTACAACTACGCCGATTATTTTCACGGAGTTTTTTTTCTGTGCCTCAATCTATCTTAAACCCGTTTCTAAAATTAGTGATATCAAAATTAGTGAATCCTATTTCCTTTACTATTTATTTTTCTAAACGAACTATTCAAATGTTTAAACAAGTCTTGTTTCTATCACTGAAACAGCCCATTGCAAGATAGTTCTTTTACCTGATAACATTGTTTGGATAATCGAAAGTTGCGATGAAACGATGTTTGGATAATCGAATGTCCAGTAAAACGATTCATCGTGATCGTATAACTGACTTTTACTGTAATTAAACGCAGGTCAGCAAAAGTGACGTTTTCAGGCTCAACCGCCTAAAATTTAAAATATCTTTTCCTTTTTACTATGATTACGAATGAAGCCGATGTATATAATTATGTAATAAACATGTTTGTAATTATCGGAACCATTGAAAATATCCATTACAAGTCCTTGAAAGTATATTTCGACACGCAGTCGAACACCTATGTACAGGGTGTTAAAAAAGTGATGGTCACTGTTTTCAGGGGTGAATCTACACCTCTGGATCGGTGAATATTTGTAAAAAAAAACATGTTGCAAAATTGTTTATAACATTGAAAATTAATGATAACTTTTTTACACCGACATTATTTTAATCGATGAGGGGAGAAGAAGGTTAAAAGGAACCGCGAATGCGTCATATGGGATGTATTTTAAGTTTTAGATGTTCAAAATTTTAGGATTTTACAGTTTTTGGACTGCAAGATTTTAGAATTTCAAAAGATTTCGGAATTTTAGATTGAATAATATAATTTTTGCTTAAATTGAACTTACTTGTGAAGAACTGCTTGCCACTGGCCCTGCCCGTGATCTGGCGTAGGATAGTTTATGATTTGCAATCTTGTTTTGACTCTGAGTTCGTTAAGCATGTCGTCAATGTCAAAGACGAATGGTTCCTGCCCAAAATTTGCGTCTACGACTTCTCCTGGCGTTTGGAGGCCCACTGTTGGATATAAATTTGGCTGTAACAGAAAACACAATGTATAATCGTTAAATGTTTTTTCCTTTAGACACACTATAAGATAGATTCAAGAAGGGAGTTTACAGTGGAAAAGAGCTGCATTCGTGATAACTTCCCCCAATAATTTACTTAAAAATGACAGACATTTAATTGTCAAATGAGTTGCAATTAAATCTCTAAGAAAGAGGTGTCTCATATTTAAATTATAAGATTTATCCTGATAAATGAATTTTTTCTTCATACATGTATTTCTTGATAAGTGATACATGAAGAATGGATTTATTTATCGTAAATAGGCAGCAATATCTTGGTATAATATGTCACTACATACAAAAGATGTATATTCATGGATTTTTTGTGCGTGTGTGTATAAATAAATTTCATACTAAACTTTAAGATTCACGGTGATATTACAGTGTTGTCCCATTAAAAGAACGAGCCCTCCGTTTCGTGAAAAGAACATTTCCATCCCCGCTACAGACTACTTGTAAGTGTGAGCGAGAGGGCACGCGACAGCAACAAGTCACAAACTTCATTTGAGATAGCGATGCCATCGTATAGCTGAATAGCATACCGTTTTGGTAAGGGAACACCTTAGGCGGTATTCAAAACGTTTCTTAAGCAAATGCTTATGATCATCTTCTAAAAAACGATCTTATTTCACTTAAGACATCAGGAATTCATAGACGTTGCTTAAGATGATCTTAAGCATTTGCTTCGAATAAATTACTTCTAGTGTAACGAGTCAAAAAAATCGATTTTTTTTTCAATTCTCTACAAGTATCTGTTATGGAAAATATGTGTGCAAAAGGATTTTGTCCAATTCATAATACTCATTAAGTTATGAGCCTTTGAAGGATAGGTATCGGTACGGCTCGCTCGCTAAACAGGACGGTTGCCGCGTAGTGTTATTGTTTTGGCAGGTATATTTCAGCAAAAGGTTGTATAATTGTTTGTCTTGGAAAGTCCCATATTTGGGGAGGCGTCCGTCAAAACAAAGGATCGACTTTGACATGGTCCTGGATTGGCTGACTAATGGTGAGTAAAAGTTTCACTGTGTAAACTGTATGCAAATCTTTAAACACGTTTTCTTGCAACCATGTTTTTCGAACTGGCGTCCACGATATCTCAAGATTGACTTGACCAATTAAGGCCAACTTCTGCATACATCTTCAGCACACGTGTGGCTATCGCACCTATCACAATTGTGTGAAAATATTGAATTTTTTTCGAAAATCGAAACTCAATCTTCAAAGTGCCGCCATTTTTTAAATTTTCAATATCTTTCTTTCATTCTGGTACCGGCTATAGCCAAGGACATACAAATAAGGAATCCTTTTGAATTTTTCGTTTCAGATCATCAGAAACCGTCCAATAGTGGACGCCATATGGGCACCGTTTTTTCTTTCAAAAGCAACTACAAAGTGGTCCACTTGAGTTAATTTTAATCTTTTCGTGCTAAAAAAAAATTGAAAATGTAATCGAAATATAGATAAGTATGTAGAAATAAACCGGGTAGCAATAACTTTTACAAGTTCCTCATAAAAAATTCCGAAAAAACGCAAAGAAAATGCTTCGTTACACTAGAAGACCCCCTTAAGACAATGTTCATTCACGTTCGGAAACTTGCGGAATAATTCTGTTAGAACAACCAATGATAGAAGGATATTCCGTTCGTTCCACGATAGCCGACGGAGTAGGGGCTCGAACATGTGTGAGTAATGCGTGTGAGCGTCGAGGACTGGAGGTTGTATGAGGCATTGAGAACAACTGAGACTAACCCACATTTTTTCCGAAATTGAGTTAGTAACAATAACGTATTCCAATAGGCTCTACTAATCACATAAAGTGGGGAAAAAAAATTTTTTAATGTGGGTTGGTCCGTTGTCGCTCTCAATGCGTCATATGTTATATTATTTAGTGTCGCCGGGGGAACAGTTTATCGGAGTCTCCGGAATGGCGAGGATAACCTCCCGCGGTGCCTTACAATGACTTCAAGAACGTAATTCGCAGCATAATGAAGGAAATTAGATGAAAAATTGATATATTATATAATAAACTAGTATATAAACCCAACCACTGAACTGAAGTAATATAAAAATAAAAACACCTCAGATAATTAGAATTATCTCCATTTAATTATCATTTATTTTGTACATAATTGATATACTTGATATACATCGATAATAACATTGATGTTAGTGGCATTGATGATGCTAATAATGTAGCGGACATTAGTGTTATTGGTAGAATACCAGAAATTACGGAGGCCCCGCAAAAACGAAATCGCCGTTTGAATTCCACTGCGTCATACAATTCATAAGGATTTAGCGCGTGACGAATATATCTTTTTTTAGCCTGTTGGCTGTTATTCTATCATCAATATCATTAATATCGATATTTTCAATGTCAATGTCAATATCAATGTCAACGTCAATGTTCAATAAATACATTTTTTCAGTGTTTGCACTTCGATTTCGCTCACTACTCGCTTCCTTTACGTAAATAATGACGGGTAACGACCGTATAGGATGCAATAGGATGGTCTTAAGACGTCTAGAATGTTGTCTTGAAAATATAACCTCACTTTGCGAGAATAGTATCGTTTTAAGCGTGGAATAAGACAATCTCAAGCAAATTCTTAAGACGCGACCTTAAGATTATCTTAAGTCACGTTTATGAATCTAGGCGGCATCTTAAGTAAATGCTTAAGACGATCTTAATCTTAAGTATCGTTTATGAATACCGCCCGTTGTCCCCCGAGCGGCGTTCTTACAACGGGACACCACTGCACTGACCTGATATAGGATGTCTCCCCACTATACAGGATGTCCCAAAATTGCGGGACACAAATACTGTTGCAAAGAGTCTTTTACCGTTTTGGGATCCGAGGTTTCGTTCTCGAGATATTAACAGTTGCATATTAACGGTCCAAGTTCCGGAGCGCGCAGTTTAAAGCCGAGTCAGCTGAGCACCCGGTAGCGTAACTTCGCACGCACCCGCAGGGGGCGCGTGTATATACCGGCTCTGTGCGAGTCTGTATCTACGCGTGCCTCTTGCTTGTGAGTGTGAGCGGTTACTGCCCCGCGCTCAGCTGTTTCGGCTTTAAAGTGTACAATCCGGAACTTGGACCGCTGAGATTCAACTGTTAATATCTCGAGAACGAAGCCTCAGATCCCAAAACGGTGGAGGACTTTCCGATGTCTTTTTGCATCAGAATATTGCATGTTCCGGGAAGTCCCGAAATTTTAAGACACTCTTATTTTTGCAAAATGATCTAGTGTACACCTTTCGTAAACATATAAATAGAGATCGAAGAATTGTTAACTTAACTTGGGAACACCAAGTCATTCCACGATCTCCGGAGTATAAACTAAACTTGGAAAGAAGCTGCAAAAAATACCTCGCTTCTTGAAAATGAAGGAACTCGTGATAGGATGTAACGCAAAAGACTACGACCCCCAAACTTTTACATAGCAGGGTAACCCCGAGAACAATGAAGAGGTCTATACGCACCGGAAGATCGGTAAAGGCGATACCAAGATGGTGGCCGTTCTTCGTGTAGAAGGCAGTGTTATCGACGAGATTCACACCACAGCCGATTACATCGCCCGTGGTAAACGTTGGCCCATAAGGTTGCCCTGTTCCCGACGAGCAAAAACTGTGCCCGTCGTCGCCGTGGTACCCGTACGAGTGTTTGTCCCAGCCTGGCAGCCTGTTCACGTTTACACCATGGGCGGACAAACCGATTCCCATGTAACCGTCTCTGCCTTTACTGACGATCTTCACCTCGAAGTAGTAGAGGCCACAGGCGGCTGGTATCGAGTGTGTTGTTCGTACGCTCGCGGCATCCTTGTGGGTTTTTCCATAGCCTAGAACAGGTGTTCTGCTATTTATCAGATTGTCATGGTGATTGCACATTACGGTGGGATATGGAATGTTTTTTTAACACTTCAGGTGCCATGCGGACCATTCGTGATCCGCTATATCTGTAGTAAGCGCAACTTTTTAGATTCAATTTAAATTCAATGTGCAAGCTATGCAGGATTTAGAGGAATTTAAATTTTCTGGGCCTGAAGATTGTAATGTGTTTTGGTTAGTTTTTCAAGTCTTGCACTCAATACGTTAAACGTTGGACTTGCTCCTTATTTCGAAACAGAGAATTATCTTGCACTATGTGGAAAGGTACTGAGCGATAATAAAGACGATGAGTTTAAAAAATTTTAATAACTGAAAATTGAATAGATCAATGTCGCCTGATTGGCCTACATGACAAATATTTACTGAATAATTATTATCTGAAGGGTTTGATAATTATACGTAATTATATTGTTAGATTAAACCATAGACGATACCGATTTCAATAACAAACTCCATAACAATTTACTATAAGGGGTTATGAATTGCTGTTTTTTGTGTATTTTTAGGAGCATCGACTATTGATAATTACTATAGTTGGAAAGCAGCCAGTTAGTCGCTCAAGGTCACTTCCCCAATTATGAATTAACCTCCCATCTCCATAATATTATGTTTGACAGAATCGTAACCGTATTATTAGTGGCACACTCTGAAGAACATCTAACATTTATGACATCTAATTTTTCTGCATTGGTTTATTAGAATTTTCATGCTTTTCTTTTCCATCTTTTTTACCGTGTACGGACGTAATATTCCGTAGCTAGATGTAACGCGTATAATTTCTTATTATATATACAAGAATGAAACCTTTTTTCGAAAAACAATGTTTTATCCCACTTTATAAACATTTATATGGTGAAATAAAAATATAAAAAGGTGGTAATTTTTTAACGTTTTTCTCAAATTCAGTGAGTCGTTAAAGGGTTAAACCAGGATAATATCTGTTTTTTTTTTGTTTAAAGACACTCGCAACTTTACGCGAAGAAATGAGATATTGGATGGAATAACGAAATGATGTGGTGAGGGTAGTCTGCTGCAGTGGCCTTGAGCGGCCAATTGGAGTGCATTCCGACTATAAGCAAAGATTTGCTGTTTTAAATAGTAAATAACAAATAGTTCAGAATGTTTTAATTTATACATTGTCCTGGCCATATTCACATTAAATAATTTTGTAATGATATTGTAATCACTTGCTAATATTTTTTATGTGGCAGAATTTCGAACTTGAATTAGCCCAGTGTGTCCAAATTTCATGCGTGTAATTACTTTAGATGTTTCATGTGTTTTTCTCTTTAAATTAATGTTAAATACGGCTCCTATATTTACGTTATTTATTTCCGTCTTAGTTTATTATTATCATAGCAGATCAAATTTATATTGAACGTCAATATCCACTACCAATTGCAAGCAAAGCGACTTCTTTTCGTAAATTGATAAATTGTTCAATTTTGTTCTCTACATTTTGTCATAAAAATAATTCTGCCCTCCTTAGTTAAACTGTCCTATCTAGCATTTTTTCATTTTTTGAGATATGTTGATATATTTGAAGTTTCACGCGTCTTTTACCTTTTAAGTAAAGTTAGAAAACTCTACGTGCTTCGTAAAGATTTATAAACAGTTTAATGTATTTAACCTAACTTCTTTTAAAATGGTTAAAATATCTTATCTAAAACAATTAATTATTTGGCACGTTAATAAAATATTCCCTACTGGTACACCTATTATAAAAAATTATATTAGGCTATTACAAAATACTGACTACATGTTTTAATTTGAATGAAAGATAATAAGTATGGTACAAAGTAAATGATAAAACGTCAGTTTTCTCGGTTGTTTCAAAATGCTAGATAGGACATTTTAACTAAAGAGGGCAGAATTATATCACGGTTTTAGAACGACTTGAGATGGGACTGATTATACGGAAACATTTGAATGACACCACCTTCACATAACTGGCTCAGAAAACAAAAAATGGAAAATATATCGAAAAAATTAAGGAATATTACTTTAAATTTCTGCCGGGTTAATTTTCAAGGTTATTTATTTTATAAATACAAATTGGGAAGTCTATAGGCTTTATTTTCCCGATTGTTTTAACCCCGGAAAAATATACAAAATTTAATATGCTGAACAACATTTTGAGCAGGAATTCAAGAACAAAAGCGACTGTTCGCTACAATCCAATTGCTACTCATGGATGCACTTGTAATGCAGCGATGCAGTTTGTCGACCTAGTAACCTGGGTTTGACTATTTCACATTTAATTATACATGACAAAATTATTAATGGATCTCTTTGACACCCCATTATCTATCTATGACATCAACCACTGCAATTTCAAGATGATATACTATAGTGAACTCTTAATTACACAAATGCTAATGCAATACATTATTTTAAACGTTTGTCATATATTAAGTATTGACCATTCCTCATAATTAATTAAAATTTATTTCGTACATCTTTCATACCGCTCGATAGTTGGCACAATTTTATTCTTCTTTGTAATGTCCAGCAATTACTGACCTAGCATCGAAAATTAAATTTATGAAATAAATTTTGCGAAACATAAACTACTTCTTCAAATTCTAAGATTCGATAATTACACAACATTACTAACAGAGCTAAATGGAAAATCATTTTTATATTTATGAAATATTTATTACTTATATATTGTTAGGTTAACAATGTTAGTGTATATATTTGATATATATAAATATAGTAATAATTAGCCAAGAATATATACCATATAAATGTTGAAATTAATTAGTTTAAGTGTTCATTTCGTTCTTAATAGCAAATATTGTCCAAGTATACATAACATTCTATAAAAAAACTTTCCAAAGTGTTTGAAATATAAATTCCTAACATTATAATAACATAAATTAAAGCATATTCCCCTATGCTACAAGATAAACATATTATTTAGAAGTATTATTATTATTACTGCAACTATTAGACAGAGCATTATTCTCAAGATTACCTAGAGATAAACCGTGACAATGACAACATTTAGGATTGTGAGGAGAATGTTGTGTCTTAAACATGATTAGTGGCTAAAACGGATGCATAAACAAATGTCCTTGCTAATAAATGAATATCATTATAATACATTATCACTACAATTTTTAACAAACGTTAGATAGAAGCTATGGATGAACAAAATTTTAAGCATGCTCAAAATTCTTCTATTCTTGCGAGAAGATGGAATTAATATGCAAGTCAACTATCTGCTAATAACCCTGCCCTCCTTGTTTGAAATGTCCTATCTAGCATTTCGAAACATTCGAGAAAACTGAAGTTTTACCATTTTCTGTGTGCCGTCCTTGGAAAAAAATAAATAAATCAGAATTTTTCTAGATCTCTACGAAGCACTCAGAGTTTTATAACTTTACTCATAAGGTAAAAGATGTGTGGAACTTCAAATATTTGAACTTCTCTCGAAAAATTGGAAAATGCTAGATAGGACATTTTAATTAAGGAGGGCAGAACCAATGTGTTATGATTCGTGTGGAAACTGAACTAACAGATAAGAAGATAGGATATGTCTAGAAATTGTAGTGTTTATAACATTCTGTGTAAGAAAAATGAGAAATAATAGAATAATGAAAAAAACTGCAACATCCAAAGAACCACCAACATATCAGACTTCAACCAACAGTATCTAGCAAAGTTTGCAACCACTAATTTTGTGAAGAATCTAGAAAAAGTTAATTGTTAAAATTGTTAAAACTCATTGTAGGAGTATTTACATTTTATTTTAATAAATTTTGTTACATTTTAATTGTAAGTATTTAAATGATTATCTTCCAGATTGTATAGTCTAAAATAATTTGAATAAAAATGTGTAATGTATCTACAAAATTCTGTATCTGTAGTATTTACGCAGAAGATTTATTTTATATTATTTTAATAGAATACATTTATTACAGACCATTTGTTTACTCAGTTACATTTAGTTTCTAAAAAGTGAAATGTTTAACCAATTGATTTTATACGAATTTGCTACTATTATGTGAGAATTTACTCAACTGCACTAAATAATAAATATATTTATTTATAACATCAGTTTATAAATAATTATATAAGTATTAATTGTAGTAAACGTTACTTGTATTAACCATACTCACATTAATCATACAGAATATTAGTTTCTTCAATACATAGTCTCATTTTTTTTAACATTCCCAACATACCATAAATAGACAAAAATAAGAATGCAAGTTAACACAAAGTTTTACTCTTCTTTGAATATACTACTGCTTGTATATTTGACTGCATAAAAGAGGATAGGTAATTTAACAGAAATTGTATGAATTAATTAATAATGGCACTATGTAATAAGTTAATTATCATTCTATACCTATTAAAGCAATTTTAAAATAACAAAACTGCTGAAACTATCCTATAAGCTGTACTGCGCAATGTGAAAAGTTTCCACTGCAATAAATATTTCACCCTTGCAATAATAAGCCTTGTATTGCCTTTGTCACTTTGGTATGTTAATATAAAGAAAGAATTAATAACAAATATAGTTCAATTTCATTCATTTTATTCCTTCAAATTAGATACTTTCTGAAATAATGTATAAAGAAACTAACAATTTAAGCTTTCTTGTAATACTGTATGGTCACTTCAGTAAACAATTAATAATAATAATAATTATAATTACAGCATCTAACTCATTTTACTAAAATAGAACTGATATCACGCATTATCATTTGAGCAATTAATTCTGAAGGATTAATCAAAAGATATACAGTATAATATAACACATTGCATCTGTTGAAAAAAATATATTCAACATTGTTGCCATAACATGCTTTCAAACTATGAAACACCATAATTGGCATTTAAGTGACCAGAATTATACTTTGTGTAAAAACGAAGTACAATTACCGATATCGTAAGTTACGTTGAATTATCGAATCTAAAGAAATTTATACTCCGAACGTATCAATGTAAAATTTGTACACTTCAAAACTCACAGTCTACAAACCGCGGGCGGGTGGAAGGGGGAGAGGGGGGAGCGGGAAGAGACGGAGGGGGAATGGAGAGCGAGAAAGAAAAGCAGATAGAAGGAGAGAGAGAAAAGTAACTGTTCAAACATCGCAGCTGTCATTGTCATTGCGCCTTCTCTACGCAGATTCATTTTTTTTCCACGAATTTCATAAAAACTCGCCACAAGACCCCTGCGCGCCCTAGAGGTGCCTGAATCGACGGGAAATATTGTCGAATATTGCTGGGACGAGATCGGAAATATAAGGAACCGAGAGAAAGTCGAATAGAGACCATGACCGATCAGCTGATTCCTTTGTTTAGGTCGCTGACACACGCGAAACGGAGCCCTGCCATTTTCAATCGATATTACAGCTCCGTCAACGATTCGTCCGTATCGAGCAACGATCGAATTCCATTGGCTGGGATCGTTCCTCGATCCACTCGTCGAAGGAGCTCGAGAAATCTTAGCAGAGGGACAGTGCAGGAGGGAACGGAGCAACCGAGGGAAGATCGAGAGTGCGTACAAACGTACCTTTGTAGTGAACACGAAGATTGTTTTGGGAGAGGCCGATGTAATTGTACTTGTCCTTGGGACTCCACGACCTTGGCAGCGGCGTTTCCTCTTCGTTGACCATCGGATAGAGCATCTTGAGCGGATCGACGGGTTGACTCTGCCCGGGATTCGTCTGAGAAGCCTCCATAACACTCCGTTCCTCGCTGGTGGCGGCCATCTTTCTCCTCGGCAGCCCCACTACTTTTGCCCGTGGACTGTGCTTGACTGACTGCGCAACGGTCCTGCGCAACTCGGCTTTACCTGCTGTTCATGAAACACGTATTATACAGATAATGGCCTACCTCATAAAAATTATATCTTGGTATTTACATTGCCACCTAGCGTTTAATACAACATAGTCTCGGATGTAACAAGTCATTCTGAAGTACAATGTAACGGGTGTTCCTCGTAACAATCATCGTAAGCCTTCGACTGTAACTTATTATCGCGGTTCACGGAACAATCACTTTCACAGATATGCTTTTATACTAAATGGGCAATTACAGTGGTGATAATTGTTTGACATTGTTTTTCCAGGAAAAAACCTGGAGCCCCTTAATTTTTTTTAATCTGTTAACTGGCACAGTTTACTAGCTGGGTATTGAGTAATAATAATTGATGAGATCACTCGTCTTGCCAATAGCAGGTGTGAATATGGCTTAATGCTATTTCTGATACAAACACAATGATGAAACTAATAAATACAGAACGATTCACTGGCAAGTAAATGATCACCACTTTACTCAAAAAATAGTATTTTATTAAATAGGTAGATGGTTATTTTATATAAGCACAGCCGCATTTACCATGCAGCGCATTAGGCGCAAGCTACTGCCGCATTTTAAAACCTTACTCCACACAAATAACAATATAATAAACAGCCTAGTTATAGTTATAGAATAAAATACTTCTTTTTAAATATTAAATTCATAATATAAAGATTAGAGGGAGCTGAAATTTTTCTGAGGCCTCAGCATAATGGTGTTGCGCCTAAGGCCTCCAAAAGTATAAATGCGGCCCACTTTATAAGTAACATTTTCAAATGACGAGTTAACTCGGCTTGTCCAATAAAGTGGCATTCTCAAATGACGAGTTAACTCGTCTTGTCCAATGAAGAGGCATTTTCAAATGACGAATTAACTCGTCTTCGCCAATTAAAAGATTAAATAGAACCGTAACTTTTAGAATAGCAAAAAAATTAAATTTATATATAGAAAACTAATTTGTTTTATTTTAGGCCTAAATAACAATATCAAACGCAAATAATAGAATTTTTGGCAAATTTACCGATGGAACTTTTTATACCTTGTCACGCTAAACTATGAATATTGGTGTTTCCCCTCCCCTTTTCTTTATGTATTTCATTCTGCAAATAAATACATTATAATTTTTATACTTGCTATGCTGGCTGTGCACCGCATATGACGTAACTCCCTACCTATCTCTGCCATGGTAATATAAGTAGAATAGGGGAAATCCATTTGATTCCACAATTATCTACCTATATATGGACAGGGTTGCTTCATGGAGGATCGCGAGGAAAAGTTGATTAATTTCATTTGGTAAGCGCATGCGATTTTAATAGTTAAATAACCCTTCCCGAAAAGAATAAGTTTGTTAATAAAAAATTGTTTTAAGAGAATGTTGAATTTGTTGTTGCGTTCTATATTGTTACGCTATCGCTTGAACGCAGCTGGAGAATTGTATATAATCGATATGTAGAGTACGTAGGAGCGAGATTTGAAACGGAGGACGATGAAGAGTTTATTGTATAGCGCGTTGTGTTTCTCGGAGAGTTTTCCTTGCTAGTTTTCATTCAATAGCTTTCAAATTACAGTTAGGCCACGCGAGGATAGTAAATAGCTTCACTTTTCCTTTCACATCTGCGTGCCAAGTTTCGTCGAGCGGGCAGAGGCTCGTCTCGTAATACCATTTAAAATTCTGTCCACCCTTTCAATAATTGCCGATGTCCTGTAAGGGTAAAAACTCCGGTCGGGAGAGGTCGAAAATCATAAAGTCATAAACTTTGTTCGGGCGACGTCGCCTTAACCCTGAGGGTTGCGCTTACCTACCTGTTAGATATGTATGTATTTTATGTAGCCTATATAAATTATGTACAGTGGTTCCCGGATTATTGACATGCTTTTATCCCCGGATCATCAGGAAAGACCTACCCACCCCACAGTTTTGCTTTCTCGGTGCGAGCGAGGGCCTTCGGTCCGGGTAGACCAGGGTAGACTGCAGTAGACTGCCCAGAGCAGTGATGCCAGATCGAGGACGGGTTCCCTCGAGAATTTCCCCCACCTCGCGCACACTACGGCGGAGCAGCGTGTCTGTGAGTTGGACTCCGAAGCGCCGAGCTCACGGACACGCTGCTCCGACGTAGTGTGCGCGAGGTGGGGGAAATTCTCGAGGGAACCCGTCCCCGATCTGGTATCACTGGCCCAGAGCAGTGATGCCAGAATCGTGGGATACGGGACGAGACGCTTACCCCCACTATGACCTACCGTCGTCTCCCACTATGCCCTACCGGCGTCTCCCACTTTCTTCCCACCGCACTGCACACAAGCATATTTTTACTCCTGCCTGTGTGAGCTGCCTGTTGGGCTGCCGATCACACGGACAGGGGTAGGGATATGCTTGTTCACAGTGCGATGGGGAGAAAGTGGGGGACGACGGTAGGGCATAGTGGGAGACGACGGTAGGTCATAGTGGGGGTAAGCGTCTCGTCCCGTATCCCACGATTCTGGCATCACTGGCCCAGAGCAATAAAACCGTTGGGCCAGGTCGAATACCCAGTAGAGAAAAATAAAATGTTCATGTTTTTGATAAATGTTCATGGAAGTATTACCAATAGATTTTTTGGGATTTCCCAATGAAAATAAGTTCAAATATGAAGAAATTCGGTCCATTTTTAGTGAACGTAGCGTGTGTCGCAGGCCAGTCACCAGAAGCGAATTTTCCGCTTAAACCCGGGAACTGAAATTCTAATTGTATTTTCATAATAAAAAATAGACCGAATTGCTTCGTTTTTGGACTCATTTTCGTCGACATAAACTCGCCAATCCATCGGCAATACTCTCTTGCAGATGTAATCAGTAATATGAAAATTTTCATATTCAATACTGAATCTCAATTCGCCGTCGACCGAGGGTCTCCCGCTGGTGCGCTATTTCACTCACTCTCGGTTTACATTGTTCAGTCTCCTCGTCAGACGGTTCAGGCGAGGGTCCTGACAAGGGTCAGTTTATTAGGCGCAAACTACTTCCCCTACCCCGATTTATGGAGAATTCCCGGTCCCGAATCCTTCTTGATAATCCGGGGACCACTGTAATCGGAAAGCGTGTCTCGACCACCAGCCGCGAGTGGAGGGAAGCGTGAAGGAAGAGCCAAGGACAACCCACTGCCGAAGCTTAAGGGATGTTATCGTTCTGATCGAATATCAAGGATCTATAGGAGGACCAGGGGGATCTTTTCATCGACGAGTTCAGAGCTGTTTCTTTAACGCTACTTGCATTCTGTCGCTAACCAGCTTACTGAGCAGATCAAATACATTTCAAAGTCTAGTTAGAAATAGTTCCATGTTCGTTGTTCTTATTTTGAAACACCCGCACTCCAACGAGCAGAGTGGTTCAGGGCTCCACGGGGACCAACCCGCGTTCGCATACTAATTTCCCCGTAACAATATAGTTACTAGGGAAAACTATCAGGGATAAGTTGGTTACATTTGTAATGTCAACTTCAGGGTTGCCAGATTGGGCGGAATACCACCATTTCGGCTATACTATTGTTGCGAACTCCCGCCTAGCGGCGTGTAGTATAAACTTCAGAAACGCGAAGTTTGAATCGGAACACACGAATGTAATAGGAAAGGAAGACAAGGTGAAGTTCGTACAAGCCCGAGGAGTTTGAAAATAGTTAGAGATTCTTTTAATAAGGGAACTTCAAGATTATAAACTAATCGATACTAATCGATACCCACTTGGATACGGGTGTTTGAATAAATGAACTTCTCCTCCCTCCCTTCTCCTAGGTGTGCAATTCCAGCGCAATGATGTAAAACGCTTGATTTTGTAAAAATTGATAACCGAAAAGAATCGGATCAACGAATAGGAATTTAGCTAGCTAATTAGTAAATTTGCGATTGGCTTTTGGTAACTAAGCCATCTTTGTAATTAACAAGAGGTAAAGCGAAGGACCTTCTGGAAGCGTCACTCGAGCCTTAAAAGCAGTAGCGAGCAGTCGTGTTGAAGAAAACCTCCGGAAATTGAGATAGCTATAGCTATTTTGTTAATTAAAGTTTCTAGTGTTGAGTTCCAATTGTTCTTTTATTGCGTTATCCTTTTATTTATTATTCGTTTTCATTACATTTATTTCTTGAATAATCCGCGTCCTAGGAGCAGAACGCCTTAGCGTTCCACGGGCGTCGACCCTCGCTGAATTCCCCAAGAGAAACAGCATCTTCCCAGACGGCCACGCAACAATTTGGTGACAGCGGTGGGATTCTTCAAATTCGCCGGCTCGTGAACGCAGGATTTAAAGGAGCAGTCGTTGGCCAGTTTGTGCAGTCCCTTTGTCTTGGGTTTTTGGACGGTTTCCCCAGGAACACGGGCGAATGCCAGAGGGAAGTGACTTCGGACGACCGTACCAGTTTTCCCTGAAGCCACACGCACTCGGCCAGAGGACCTTCTTCGCTGAGATCAACCAGACAACGAAGGCGGCATCGAGCACTCGTCTGCAATTGCGTGAGAGATTGAAGTTAAATTAAAATATCCAACTTATGGTTCTATTGTTAAATTAGTGTTGTAATTATCGTCACGTTGTGTTAGTTATTAGTTAATAAGAGTTCTGTATTTACACTGCGAAAATGCCGCGTAGAAGTAAGGAATTGCCAAAACGAAAGGGACGACAATTACATTCGAGTAGCGTACGGGTACCCGAAATCGAGGATGTATTTGCTGAAACAATGCAAATAGAGCACCCTATTACGTTCTCATAATCTCAAACATTAAATATTTTGCCCTGCCCAGCCACGGTTGTTGCTGCTAATTTAGAAATTCCCGGTGATGAGTCACAGTTGCGCGAACTAAACTTTTGCCGACACGACTGGATCCAACTGTCATTAATTTGTCCGAACTAAATAATGGGTCACCTTGCTTGAGTGTAGTTCCTGCACAAAATCATCTGAATTAGCGAATTCTGTTCCTAAATCTTATTTCTCGTTAGAACTGGTGAGGGATTCAATTCCAAAGTTTGATGGGGAGTCCGACTCGTTAATCCAATTTATTAACAATGCAACTTAATTAACGTCAAGGTAAAGCCTGATGATCGGAAGAGTCATTTCCTAATTCGGGGTAGGATCGAGGGACACGCCAATTTAGCGTTGTCGAATCGACAAGAGCCTGAAACTTTAAACGAATTGGTTGATTTCCTAAAAAAGGATTCTCGCGCAGTCATTTAATGTCCATAGTTTGAATACTGAATTAATGAATTTGCACCAGGGTAAAAATGAAACGGTAAAGATTTTCGGAGCGCGAATCAATGAAATGCTAAATAGTGTATTAGAGACCACCAGGGACGCGTATAATACAGAACAAGTTGTTGGTGTTAACGACTTATTAAGGAACACGGCAATAATCAGTTTTATTAAGGACCTTTGGAATTAAATCACGCGATTCTATTCGAATAGACAGGAGAGAAAAAAATTTTACCTGATCTCGAAACTGCTATTATTATTGCCAGAAAGATAGAGTCAGAGTCAGAATTGGTTGACTATTCAAGACCTTTTCATCTTCAAAATCCGTTCTCACAGATGTAAAGTATTTTGAACAGACTTAAAAACCATAAATCGCACATCTAACTGTACTAAGACGGACTCTACAGACATCTCCTCTTCTAAGCGTCTGCAAAGGGTTGTCGTAGGCGCCGACGATTTGCCACTTGCAGATTCTGAAAAGTAGAGAATACAGACTGTAATAGAATATGGGAAAATAATGGAAAGGTAATAGTTACCATCTTCCTTGCCCATGAAACAAATTTTAACGGTCCACCTGAGGTCTTCATTGAGATTGAGCACTCAGACGACAGTTCAATTGACAGCGACGCTTACTTTACTGCAGACGAAGAGATGTCACCTTCTCTTACGACAGAAATATCTAAACGAGGCAGAGTCCCAACTAAGAATGTAGTGGTTGGAGGATCGTTCTTGAGAGGTCGTGTGGATGAGCTTCGACCCGGCTGTCTGTTGGACATCGGAAAGGCTGATTTAAAAGGCACCCCGCCACAGAACCCGCTAGGGGCTGCCCACGTACCTCAGGGCTCAGGCTCGTCTGACCTGGAACATCGGATAGGCTGTAAGCACCCCGTCCAGGTACGCGACCTGCGGTCCGCGGCTTGTGTCTGGTTAGGGGCTGACGAGCCAAATTTAGAGGCTGAAAGATGCCGGCTTTTATTTGTGACCAAGCGCGCAGTTGATATGACACGATCCTCCGTTGATGTGGCCTCAGGAAATGGTGACCTAGTTGAACAAAGTAATAATAGAGTTTTAACGACAAAGACGATTTCATTAATGCCATTCATTGTTCTTTTCTTATTAATATTATTTACTCTAGGGATTACCTCCATATGTGCAAGGATAATTTTATTCGCTTTCTTTTTCCTCCTCTCCCTCTAATATGAAGTCATCTCAAGCCACTAAAGATTTGTTAATTTATAATGAATTTTCACTCGAAACAGATTAAATAATATAACACCAATGTCATAGGAACAATTGGTTTTGTCAACATAAAATTTCTTACCTTCATCTTTTGTAAAGTCACGTCCAGAAAAATCAGTAAGCCAGGACTATCTTAAATCTTCAATAATTTCCTTTAAACACCTTATGGATACCTTGAATGTCAAAACAGTTAGCACTTCCAAATACAACAATAATATCGAGTATGTTAGTTGGAATTTTGTGGAATCTCTTCTAAAACAGGAATCAAATAGCTTAGAATATGCAATTACGGCTCACGCCAATGAAGTTATAGCTCCACTTACATCTAGGCTCCAATTCTTCCATAAAGAATTTTATGAATTCACCATCGGTGGCCATTAGGTATTCATAAATTCTTCCACGTGAATTTGTATTTGGCGTAAAGGCTATATTCCCCGGCAGTTGTTAAACAAATTCCATGAACGTTTGTTGATCGTTTGCATGACTTATTTTTAAAGATAAACACAACCCAGGCTGTGGCAGCGACAAATTTGAAAGGGGCAAAGTAGAAATGCAAATTAGATTATGACAAAAGAGTCAATTCCTGTAAATTCTCTGTAGGTGACGATATACATCTATATAAAGAACCAAAAACTTCGAAATTTGATTCTAGCTGGTTGGGACCTTACAAAATTGTTAGGATGTTCGATGATTTAAACGCGGAAATAGCCATAGGAGCTGGTAAAACTAAGATAGTTCATACGAACAAGTTGAAATTGGCATGCATAAGATTAAATTCCCCATAATCTACCTTGTTATCATACCATTATTGCTACCACTTTGCCATTTGCATGTATGTGTTAAGCTAGGTTACTTCATTCGTTCGCGGATCAAAACCTTGTAATCTTGAAATGTGAATGTTATGTCACGGAGACAAATTTGTAACCCATTGTAATCAGTTGTAACAGATAAGCAACCTGTAGCATCTTTCGACTCACATTCTTCGCGGGAACCCGGGTGGACCGAGTAGCTCGGCTACTGTGGGGAAAGCGGGAAGGGGAGGCTCAGGAATGCTTCACTGAGAGATGTTTATTTACATATAAATAATTATTCATGTTGTCATATTGGAAATTGATGCTAGTTTAGCAATACAAACATCTTATATAAGGAGCGCAAGCTCAATTTAGCATAGAGGTACAATTGGAAAGGTGTTCCCAATGGAAAACACCTTTTGTATAAGGAGGGAAGTGTTGCGAACTCCCGCCTAGCGGCGTGTAGTATAAACTTCAGAAACGCGAAGTTTGAATCGGAACACACGAATGTAATAGGAAAGGAAGACAAGGTGAAGTTCGTACAAGCCCGAGGAGTTTGAAAATAGTTAGAGATTCTTTTAATAAGGGAACTTCAAGATTATAAACTAATCGATACTAATCGATACCCACTTGGATACGGGTGTTTGAATAAATGAACTTCTCCTCCCTCCCTTCTCCTAGGTGTGCAATTCCAGCGCAATGATGTAAAACGCTTGATTTTGTAAAAATTGATAACCGAAAAGAATCGGATCAACGAATAGGAATTTAGCTAGCTAATTAGTAAATTTGCGATTGGCTTTTGGTAACTAAGCCATCTTTGTAATTAACAAGAGGTAAAGCGAAGGACCTTCTGGAAGCGTCACTCGAGCCTTAAAAGCAGTAGCGAGCAGTCGTGTTGAAGAAAACCTCCGGAAATTGAGATAGCTATAGCTATTTTGTTAATTAAAGTTTCTAGTGTTGAGTTCCAATTGTTCTTTTATTGCGTTATCCTTTTATTTATTATTCGTTTTCATTACATTTATTTCTTGAATAATCCGCGTCCTAGGAGCAGAACGCCTTAGCGTTCCACGGGCGTCGACCCTCGCTGAATTCCCCAAGAGAAACAGCATCTTCCCAGACGGCCACGCAACACTATTAAAAACCAACTGCCGTTCAAAAATTGGAATTGGCGATTAACACCTGAATTAGGCTATAATATCGACCAGGCCGAAATTTCGATATTTGCGCTGCCCAAGACCAAATAGAAGTCCTGTTGATAATTAGAATTCACACAACTAATAACATTTATTGCTCTAGAAACTTTAATATTACGAAAAACATGATCTCTAATTTTAAGTTCGATATGATTTATAATACTTATAGCAAAGAAAATGCTACCAAAGAAGCATCAGAAATTTCTGGTGAATTTGACAATGTTTCTAGTACCTTCTAAGTCTTTTTATTTTATAAAACAGTTTATCATTGTTGTGTTAAAAGGTTAATTTTAATTTTCACATCAGTTTCATTTAAATTCGTTTTTATTCACATAAAGTTTATTTGTTGTATCTAAAAGAAATAAAGAAAACAATTATAGAAAATATTAAGAAAGTATTTCAACTTCCATTTCATTCAACGTATTTGAATCTTACCGCTTTTGGGCTACTTTTCCTACGCGATCTAGCGGCTCGATATTAAAACCATCTGGCAACCCTGCCGATACAGTAGTGCCCTGTTAGCTATATATTGTCGAGTGCATGGCATGGATGTAAGATTTGTGCCTTCAATTTGAGATACTTTTATTCCCCTCGAGTGTTTCAACATGTTTAAAAGAAGACTTAACGCCCTTGGTTATGTGGAATGGGAAAAAGTTAACATAAATGGTTCGTTATTTTCCACACCTACTATATTTTGAAATATATCTATTAGATTTTAAAATATATTTAATTTCCCGAATACTCTGAATACTTAGATCAGTCACTCTTTTCAATATTCACCATATCTCTGAAGTTAAATTGGCCCGGCATATTGTAATTCGTTAAAAGATTTGTTTCGATGCTTGAAGCGTTGACTTCAGAGTGACAGAAGCATGAATTAATCTTGAAGCTGTCTAAATAATTTTCTGTGAAAGAGAATCATTCCTATTGTAAATACCAGAAAATTTCGATTATTAGATTATAACCTATAAAATCAAGTTTCGGTACTGTACAGTTATCCGGCTCCAATTATCGCAATATAGTTTCGATTTATGGTTACTGTCTTTTCTTACAAGTTGAGTATATAAGATACAAGGAAGGTTGTGAGTCATAAACATTATTTTATATATTAATAAATTTGTAGTAGTTTTTTACATAAACACAAACAATTTGTTTACCTTCTTTCACCTGTTCAGGCACTTCCATTAGTATACAAAAACTACAAAACATGTCCCTAGATTCATTTCTCCGAATAGTCTAGCATGCTCTCATATTACCCAAGTCTTAGTTTTACAACGTTGCTATATCTGTTTTATCATTTCTACCTTGATCTATTTTATACGTATACATGGTGTCCCAAAATGAGTGGAAAATATTTTAGGGTTGATTTCAGCACATCTAAACAATAAAAAAAAATTGATATAGACATATGTGCTATTTGACTTTGTTTTAAAAAATAAGTTATGCTGGGAATTGGCAATTTATATCTTGGAAATATTACAGATCCGCAACATTTCCGTAAAGTCACAGTTTGGCTGGAGGACCAAAAAATACGCCAGTATGATATACAAGATCGAAAACCATTACGCGACTTGAAAGATGAAAACTGGCCTAATCTTTTCACAAAATACTGTGCTGATCTCCAGTGTCCAGTTTTGGGTAATACCTTGAATCAACTTGAATGGTTACTGGGATACGCAATCTGGTTGGAAGCAGAAAATAACAGTAAGTATTTATTCTTAAGGGCACTTCCTAGTCAAAACATCAAAATAATTTGTGTGCATATTTTCATTGCACATCTCAAGAATGACCAGGTAAAATTATGAATCGAAATTCCTAATGGTATAGATTTTACAGATAGTTACATGGGGCCAACAGTGTGACGGGCTTAAAAATAGATGTTTTTTGGAGATGGATTATGGCGTAGGTATAATAGAAATGTGATTTTTCCTTTAATTAATAATACATTTATTGTACTAGAAAAGAATCCATTTTCGTTTTAATCGAATGAACACATGGAAAATAGGGCGCTCATGGTTACTAGATGAAAGCTTCAAATTTTAAATACGTTTTTCTCAAAACAATTTTTCGCGCCACTATCGCGACCGTAAAGAATGCAATTCTTGACCGAATCTAAAAATTCAAACGAGATTCTATTCGCAATTACACTTGCTCCTGCGATACCCTCTATTGTGAATTTCTAGTGGTGTACGAGAACCCAAGGTCGGGACGGGTTGGGTTCCCGAAAACTTCGGGATTCTCGAGAGAGTCGGGACTCCCGAAAGTGTCGGGATTCCCGAAAATTCCAAAGACCCGTTTAATGAGTACGGCACCGAACATTCAACGCATCGTAAGAAAAAGTGTAGAGACATTGTTGATTCCCCGAAGTACAAACATCAGTCGGTCGTAATAATACGAATCCCGAAAGTCTCGAGAACCGTTCCGACTCCCGACCCGATCCGACATTTTCGGGTTTTCGCACACCTATGAATTTCCATACATTCAATTTTTTTTACGGACACAATTTCGAAATAACGGTTCAAGGGTCTGGGCGTTAGAGGGTTAACAATGAGAGAGCGTAGCGCGATAACCACACATGTGTAATTAAGGAATTTCTTTATTTTTTTTATTTTGGATGATCCTGTCTGGAATTATCATGGCGATAGTTCAAGCCTTTTCTTTTTACAACGATGCAGCATGCAATGCATGTCAGAGGCAGCAGTGGGAAAAAATGAAGTAAATTTTTTTTATACTCTACATTTGTAACAGAATAAAATGCAAACTCTTTTAGATCCTTGTATTGTATACTTTTTTTAGAGAAAATCGTAAAAATCTCCACATTTTCGCGCGATTTGACCGGGAAGTGCCCTTAATGTGTATAATTAGAGATAAGCATAAAAGTTTAATCAATTGTACATACAGATACATTCATAGAGCCAGATAAAACTGCGATGTTACTCTATCAAGAAAAAAATGTTTTTATTACATTAATAGTTAGTTAAAATTAATTGTGTTTCAAATTATGTTTCAGACGAGGTGTATTCCGAAAAAGTGAAAGAGAAGAAGTTGAAACTGAAAAAGGAAGCAGTTGTGCCTCGTCTAAAATCGAAGAATTCACTTGACAATTTAGACTGTGAGTATTTATGAACATTAGAAGAATGTTAAAGAGATAAGGTTTTCTATTAAGTTCCACAAAAAATAGTATGCAAAGTTCATACTTCTAAATTCACTGCATTAATTTATTTGTATATATTTATATAAATTTACAATTTGCGAGTATTTTATTAGTATTACGGTACATACATTGGTGTAACTAGTTAGGGGTCTGGTGGGCCTGGCCCCAAAACGCGGAATGAAACTATCTCCCTAGAAACTATCGAAGTAAGTAAAAAACATTTGTCTATTAAATAATCAATATTTTTTTATTCAGTTTACTCTTTGTTTTAGTGTTAAATAAATATGTAGGTAAATGATTGTTATAAAATGTGTGTATATCAAGATTTCCTCTACCATTAATAAAACAAAGAGGGGGGAGATGGGACCTATCCTCAGACAAAAACCCTAGTTACGCCAATGAGTACATTGTACTAAAATAATCGTTTTTGGGGCGGTGTGCATAATTCAATTTTGCAAACGATTATAAGATATAAAAATATATATTATATTTATTTCTAGTAGAATTTTTGGCGGTGCCATAAGTATCTTTATTGAACAGTCTTCTATAACAAACGTCAGAAGAGTAGCATGATTTTCTGCTGATAATTCCATTTCAACACTTGCTCGGTTTCTATTCTATTGCTCAATTTGGTTTACCTTCTATAATATAGACTCGAATCTATATTATATGTTTCAATCGAGTATCCAACCGTGCGTGAAACAATGAGACGCTATACAATAGGCGACCTAACCTTCCAGTGGTGCACAAAGGCGCCGGGTCAGAGCCGAGCGTGGAGCTGAGCAACGTAAGGCTCGATTCAGACTATCGGTCCGGTCACGGTCCGGTCTCGATCAAAATCACATCCGTGAGCGCTCACTATCAAGCCGGGCGAGTGCAGACGTTCAGGGATGTGAATTTGATCGAGACCGGATCGTGACCGGATCGATAGCCTGAATCGAGCCTAACGCGCGGCTCTGACCCGGCGCCCAGAATCGCAGAGGTTTACGGCTCCGAGCGGCTCTTTGTGCACCTCTCTTCTATATGCTCGGCAGCGCATCCAATCATACGACCTACAGAGCGGAAGATCAGTTTTTTCACAAGTTTAATAATTGCACCTTTATTTATGTCATTAGAATCCAATTTTTCGGAGTATTATTCAATTATAACTTCATATAGGTGATTGTAATAAAATCAAGTAATACAGAAGATACTTCATAGTTTCTAAAATTGTGTAAACGTCTCATGCTTTATGGACGATTGTGCATGTTCAGGATAATATAGTGTAATAATCTACTGCAAAGTAAAATATCTAGAAAAGTACTGTATAGAAATAACTATGATTATCATCAGTCGATACTAAACTTAATTTCTTTGTACATAATATGAAATACAGGGTTATGCACTTAACTCAGAACCCGCGCGCACGAGGACAGATGAATGGTTAAGTGGCGGATTTGGGAATAGGCTAAGTAGGCTGCAGCCTAGCGCGACAAAGTTTAGGCAAGAGAAATTGAGAAAGGTTTAAACATGTATGCTTGCGACAACTTTACAAGCAATTCATTTTTTTTCATGTAGCGAATTAGCAGTAACGCATATGTGAGTTGCCATATTGAATTAATTTGGAAATTGTTTCGACTCTCTTAAATTAAAATGTTTGATGATTTTTCGGGGAAAGGGCGGTAAACATATGTTAACTTAGGAGCGCCAAATCTCTAAGTATTTGGAGATTTAGATAGTCCTGAGTAGTCAGTCTCTGTCTTAAATAAGAAATTGGATTTTGCATGTACTCACGCCTTGCTCAGGGTTTTTGCGTTGTTTTCCACTGAGCCTGAGGACAAATGTCGTGGCGATTATCCGAAAAAGTCCACGCAATTCTTCTGTTCTCGTACGCAGGGATTCTGAGTTAAGTGGATAACTTTATATCGTAAGTGTACACACAAATCTAAGTTTGCTTAAAGTTGCTGGTGTTGAAAATTGATAGTACTAATGATATTACCCACCCAACTAGTATACCATCATTTTGATTGTTGTGCAATCATTAGTTGACAGTAATGAGTTCAAAAATGGGACGTATTCTGTGGCAAAGCTGCTTCGAATTCCGCGGCATCTGAATCATCTTCTCACGCTAAAAGCCTGCAGTAAAATGGTGAAAGGAAGATTGAACACCGAGTGCCTGAAGAATCCGAATTCCAAAATTATTCGAGGCAAACCGTTCCCTGTGATGAGCATCGCTCCTGGTTTCGAACTGAACAAACCCGCATTGGAGAACGCGGCCAAGATCCTCGCTCTTCTTTATATTCAAGATATTAGAAACCTGCAAACTAAAATTAACGAGGTGATCGTTCGCGTGCAAAACATCACTGCTAATCCTAAGACAGACACTAAGCTTGGAAAAGTTGGAAAATAAGTAAATATTTATGAATGCGACAAGGAATTCAGGATATGTTGTTACAGAAAGAAGAAACTCTCAGAGCATTTAGATTTTTGAAGCTTGATATATAAAAAGCGTCGGTGTTTCTAAAAAGATGCAAGATTTTGATCTGAATTTCCTTTGAATCTCTTTTCAAACTCCCCGAATTTATATAAAAAGTTATATATCTTTAAAGTTGTATAGTTTATTACAATTTAGAACCATACAGTCTGTCAGCATTCAACAAAAATTAAAAAAATTATTTAAATAAAATTATTTCATTATTTAAAAAACTTTCCGATATTTCACTAATTCGACAGATTCGAATATTTAGTAATTCTTAAAATATCTACTTCGAATTATTGGAAGGTTTATTATAGCTACTGTGATATTGTTCAATTTGTCGAGTGATTTAAATATTCTATATATTTCTATGCATACTTGAAATTTAGAATGTGATTAAATCTTTCAAGTGTAATCTTGAAGCATTTTTTAGGTTTCATTTGGGTTCTTTGTATTGCTTAGTTGTTAATTACATCTACGCACACTTGAACAAACAGTATACGTAAAACAACTTCGCGTCGTATAGGGTGTGTTAAATTTTTCAAACTTCTCTTACATGAAAGTTATACCATGATATATGGTATGTAAAAAAGTACTTTATTTTCATAACGGCTATAAATTATTTTTGTACCAGAAACATCGAGATTAAAACAGTTTTTTACCCTATTGCACAGTTCTTATGCATTCATTAATTACTTATTAAAAGTCACATGGTTATGAGTCAGATCAAGATCATATGAACAAATTGTCAATAGGAGTGAAAACATCAGGAATTGACATTATCATATATCACAAACGTTTACAGAGAAATATACTCTCACACGTTGAATACATATGAATCTTAGAACTTAAAGGATTGTAAACAGGAATTATTCATAGACTACTTAATAGTACATTTTAATATATCCGGTTTGGGCTAATTCAAACCCAGCGCACGAGTGCGGGAATCCGCCAATTATATTTGTATGTTGAATCCGTAACTGTTGCAACGCAACGCTGTCTCGACCAATAATTTTTACCATCATTTTTGTAATTTTTGGGTGAAACATGTACATTGGCGAGTATTTGTGTCATTCAACCAGTATATATGCACGGACAAAATTTAAAGCCTCTGCATGAACATTAAATTCGTTGGTTTGACAACACTAACATTTATGTATAGACAGGCATTCGTCATAAAAAGTGTTCACAATTGCTCTCCAAGGTGTAGGAACACGCGTACAATATTACCATGAATAAGATACTTACACAGGTATTACGCTCACCGTTATGATTAGTAGTCTAATAATTAGCTAAATAATGGTATGTTTTCGCCGCAATTACAACCGCAGCATTGATACTGAAGGTATGTAAACCAATTTTGTCATTACCAGTCTCAGCAATCTCGTAACGAGATTCTCATTAATGGGTACAGTCGGGGTTCGGATGATTATCAGCCAGCCTTGCCGTGAAATGGGTTCTGTGGACAAACTGTTCACAGTGGACGGAAAATTGGGACACGCCCAGAGTCCACGGGAAAAGGCCTGACCAAATAGGAGATATAATAAGAGGCGTCACTCGACAAGGACAGAAATAACCTAGGGAAATCACTAGACAACCAATTTAAATGCCCATTCGGCAATGATCGGTAAACTTCGACAATAATCAGCCAACTGCGGTAAGGTACATTTAGTCGATTTGAATATCCCGCTCGAATAGACAACCAATTTAAATGCCAAGGTCAAGCAAGGACTTCAAATGTTCCGCCCGGAGTGACGCCTCTTATTATACCTACTCTTTGGCCTGACGCTAAGGACTACGCTTCTTTACGCATGCGCGACAATGCGGTGACGTCAAACCAATCAACGCCAAGATGGTAAACGAAACGGTGCGACCCCCGAACCAAGTGAGGCCGCATCCAACCAGCGTCGACAATCGAGTCCGCGACGACTCTGGTTGACCTGGCTTCGCTTGGTTCGGCGGTCGCGCCGTTTCGGTTACCACCTTGGCGTTGATTGGTTTGACGTCACCGCATTGTCGCGCATGCGTAAAGAAGCGTAGTCCTTAGCGTCAGGCTTTTTCCCGTGGACTCTGGACACGCCACGCATGCGTCTGATGACGCCGTGACGTCAAATGAATCAACGCCAAGGTGGGAAACCGTGGGAGACGATGGAAAACGAACCGACGCTAGCGCCAAACCAAGCCAAGTTGAGTCACGACCAACGAGTGTCGCCGGAAAATAGGTTGTCGACGCTGGTTAGCCGTAGCGTCACTTGGCTTAGCTTGGCGTTGGCGTCGGTTCATTGCCCATTGGGCGGTATTCTCAGTCGTTGCTCAAGCAAGCGCTTAAGCATGTCTTAACAAAGTTCGCCTTATTCGAATAAGATGAGCTTAAGACTTCATGTATTTTTAGTCCGAACTTAAGATTTGCTTAGTTAAGAAGCTGGTGCTTAAGGCTTGCTTAGCCAAGCAAATGCTTAAGCAAATCTTATATTCCGTTCGGCAAGCGTCGGAAACTGTCCAATGTAGCCGAGCAGCATTATCCAATAAGGAATGGCTTTGAAAATGCGGCTGCTGTGTTTGCGCAGTATTCCCCGTTATTCCTCCTTATGCGCCGTGCTATTCTCGTTCAAAAAATGGCAAAGAGCAATAAAAAACATTACAGCGATGTTGAAAAACGGTTGTTTGTTGAATTACTAAAAGAATACGGGCCTATTATAGAAAAAAAGAAAAGTGATGCGAGTTGTATCAGCGCGAAAGACGAAGCTTGGGACGATATATGCGAAAAATATAATGCTTCCCATCTAATATCCGCTAAGGTAAGGGATTTGTTTATATGAAAATGGCAATGAAACTATACCCGAACGCAAAGTATGATAAAGAATTCGCTATTAGGGTCATTGACCCTTGGTTAGTGGTGGCTCAGTATTTTACTTCTAGAAAACTGAATTCTCCCCTGATAACCAGGTCTGCCGACAGATCCGGTGCCGTCTGTGTCCGCATTCAGCTATGGTTCTGCCGGCAGATCCTGCTGCCCGTCTGAAGGCAGACTGCAGGCAGGGTTGTTATCAGGATCTACATGTAGAATAAGACGTAGTAAATAGCTTAACTTTATTACGTTCATTTAATTAACTATTTTATATAATCATTGCAGAGAACTGTTCAGCAACTAAGGAAACTATGGAGCAACATCAAAACTGCACAGCGGGGCTACTAACGAAGGAAAGGCAGGCAACAATGGCAACGGGTGGTGGCCCAGCAGCACCACCCGTTGCCATTAATCCAGATGTTGCGGAGGTGACGCCACATTTATTACATACGGCCCCGATAGCATTTTCTTCGAATTCAAACGAGGAAAGCATACACGGTTAGTAATGTTATGATATTAATAAAATGCTAATGAGATTAGCCGAAATGAATAACGAACGTTTTGATGATTAGAGCGACAACAAATAATGTTCAGTACCGACAATATGGCAATAGAAACAATGGTGGAAGAACTGGAGGAGTTCCGCGCTGAAGCATAGACTTGCTTACCTACAACATCATTAGAAATTACGCAAACTATTGGTAAAATATGTATTTTTTTTTATCTTGAGAAGAGTATTTATAGTAGAAACATCATTTTTTGTAAGTGCATTATCTCTTATTTCTATTATTTTCAGCTCCTGTGGAAAAAAGAAAGAAAAAAGCAACTGCTAATTCTGACCTCGAAGAATTGAAACTGGAAAGAATCAGGTCAATGATAGAGGACGAGAGGAAATTAGCACTTCTGAACTACGAACACCAGAAGCTAAAAAATGAAAAGGAATTAGAATTTATGACTAAAAAAAACGAATTACATTTGGGGAAAGCGGTCGCGGAAGCGGAATTAGCGGAGAAATTATTGATAAATTATTAATACTAAATTTTTTATTACATTTTGTTATTACATAAACTTTTTATTAATGTTATTATATTATATTCAATTATCTAAGCTAAGCGATGACGAGACTGAATTTGTGTTCCTAATGATAAATAATTAAACATGATGTACCTGAAAAAAATGTATATTAAATATTATATTTGAGTAAAATTTATAGTATATACGCTAGTCTATATTGTCAAACTCACACCAAACAATAGAAATAGCCCCATGGTTTGTAACTGTACCTTGCTTACTTCGTATTAAGCATCAAAATTGATATGCCGCCGGCATTAGCGTTACCCGATGTACACCACGAGGAGGTTGCTCGGTCGGACTTTGTACATCATGGTGGCTCTGAAAAGAGCCGATTTGTGTGTTCGTCCGTGTCTGTTAATTGAAAAGCCGGGCAATTAACGCCTCACGAACAGCAAACCCATTGGCGTTTCCTGCATTTTGCGGTACATCAACTGGTACTTCTTCATTATCATCATTGAAATCATCATCTTCTGGCAATATGTCATTGAAGACTAATGACATGTTGTGCAACACAGCACATGCCACTACAGTTGAGGTAGAGCAAATCAGTTTAGTCATTAATCCGCGTGACAAACATGGGAACCTTCGTTTCCACACGCCAAAAGTACGCTCCACAATTATGCGCGTTCTGCTTTGGATATGGTTATAGCTGCAATGATACAATAGGCAATAAATATAATCCTTTTTTTCATACTGAAAACCTTAATAATTCTAAAAAATAGAATACTTACGTCATTTGTTCGTCTGTTTGTGGATTTGGAAGTGGTGTCTAACAAGCATGCCATCCAGTCGTTGTTCCAAGTACCGCATATACAGCAAAGAGTTTTGAAATATGCGGCTGTCATGTGCACTACCCGGCCACTCGGGTACTATCTCCAAAAATTCCATTCTGGGACCGACAACAGCCTGCAACAAAGATCATAATTTTAAAAAAGAAAGTGATAAAAAGAATGGATGAAAACCTACTTGCACATTAAGTGAAAAGTATCCTTTTCGATTCCGAAATACTTCGGCGATATTCTGGAATCTCGTGTTGACTAAGCGCACGTGCGTGCAGTCGATAGCGCTATCAACACCGGGTAACCCGATAGCTCCATTTCCTTTTCCAAGGTCAACGAATAATCGTCTATTCTCCATGCGTGCTTCCACATCTCTCGGCATTTTTATAAAATCCAAAATTAAACTCGCGAGTAAAGTACTCACGCGAAAAATGATCTTAGAAACTGTTGATTGGGAAAGCTGCATGGAGTCACCTAGCAGTTGCTACAAATAGATGTATTTTAAACAATTTTCCTCGTGTACAGTCTTTAATTATCAATATTTTGGACGTGAAAAATAGAATATATATTTCTAAATTACCTGAAAACTGGAAGTTGCATAATACCGTAAGGTCGCGAGCAATTGAAATTGCGGTGGAATTGGCAAGCCACGATTGTTTACTTTTGCAAGTCCTAAAATAATCTTCGGCAAAATACCATGCAATACCGAATCCTTACTAAATCGGAATCGCATTTTAAACTTAAAGGAATGGAAGATGTACTCTTATTGAACACACACAAGTTATAATTGAGTCTTTATTTAAGAATCTAAAATGTCAAGACGTTGGCCCTTGGTGAGGTGTGTATGAAGACTGACTTCTGCCGGACGCACAAATTCCAGGCAAAACGCGCGCGACCAGAGTACCTCCTAATTGGTTGGCCCGATACCGGTGTCAACCAATCGGTACTTTTCTAGCCAAAAACCGCGCCACCTATTTCCCACGCCTTCGGCTCGCTTCACCATAACGGGAGTGAGATTTGGCGGGAGAAATACTCCTGGCAATGCAGCGGGTTTCCCCCAGGCCCCGAGGCGCGTAAAGCCGGGGCCAGACCTGAATGCGTATACGCTGAGCAGGCTGAGCGCGCATGAATGACGCATGCGGAGGGGTCGAAAGTGCCATTGTATCTTTCTTCACCAACTTCTGTGCTTAACTTAGCCCACTCCGCAGTCGTAAAGATGGTGTGATACATAGTTAGCTAAATAAACATACAGCTCAACCCTCCGAGTCATCCCGTTTACCAATACAAAGTGATTGTCCACCGACGCGTGTCAAAGAGTTGCCACCTGGTATCCCGTGGCTAGGACAACCCCCTGCAGTGCCTCACCGAATTTGATGGGTTTCGATCCTTCAAACGGTTGGAATACCATTAAAAATTCAGAAATTTTCAAGAGTTCCGCATTTCTCATCACATCTTTGCGAAAACGACGTAAATTTATTACTTATGTTTCGCCGATGAAACTGACACCAAGAACAATGTAATTCAGACCATAATGAAGGAAATTTCAAGAAAAATTGTTTTATATCATTTCAAGCTGAATTCGTTAAAAATAGTCGGATTTATATGAAATTTGGAATGATTTTCATCGGAAAAATATAAGGAATCCATCGGCATCCCTTCCATATCCCATAGGCGTAGGTACATTGGAAAGGTCTGTGGGACACTTCTCGTTTATTACCACCTTGTCTTGCTTCTTTAAACTACTTGACACCCCCAATTGTAAGGACGACAACAAGTCATGGTGGTGTGAGGGACAGGGATGCACCACTACAGTCGTTTACCCCATGTGGGTGAGCCATTCCTTTGATGGTCTGGGATTTCACCAACATCGGCTGTGAAGAGCCCGAACATCGCGGCGAGCCTGACCTTCCTTTGGTCAAGGGTCCCGAGGTCCCTTCCTCGGTGTTATATGGCAGGCAATCCTTTCGTCTGCACTACTCCAAACACTCTCTGTCCTTCAATCTTTAGCTGTCGCGAACCACGAGACTCTGTCGAAACTGGCGAAGAAGATCGCTAGAAATATACGTTCCACACGTAGGAACGGGGGCATTAGGGAGTTTCAAGTGGCGTTCGGTTCGGGGTTCTATGCAGATCTGGACGCGGCCGAAAAGGAGGCTAATATTTCCACTATCTTTAGGTGGAATCAGACGGGTCGTAGCTCCGCGAGCCGGCACGCCTCGTCTAGCTCGTCAATTTTTCTGGGCGAGCCGAGCCGATCAGTCTCCAATTCGAAGGGAAGACGTCACAGGCGGGATCACGCGCAGTGCAGCGGACACCTCATTTTCTACCTGCGTCCCTCCACGAGGCGTATTGCTGCCCCCACGAGTAATCTCGTGTGATTTTTTAACACAACAGCGAGTCGGCCTGGCTATATGAATTAAGAACAATGCAGGGTGTAGTGAAGAAAAGAAAGACAAATTATTCAGTACAATAGAGCTTTAAAGTCTATCATATGTTAATTGCATTATTATTATTATTATTATTCAAAATGTAAATTTTAAATTTTTGATTATCTGTTTATGTCAATATTAGCAATGGATTAAATTTATTTAGTCTATGCCTTCAATAATTTAAGACATTAAAATTAATTTCTGTAGGCGTTTCGTAAAAATCACCGAAAGCAGGAAACTTTGAAGATTTGTATTTTTTAAACAATTTCGAATCTGCAAAAATGAGGACTTAACCCTCCCTAATTTCATATGGGCTACCATATGTGTATTTCAATATCATGAAAATCCGAGATATCGAGGATTTTAGAAAAGTATCACATTCTGCCTCTATCTTCCACGCTGAACGCAATGCACTCCAAACTCCCTTTGATGTGCGGAAGAAAACCGACAACGGTCGGCTCAGGCCTTCGCCGGCATCCCCGAGTCGGGTCGAATGAGCCGAGTCACCACGAATGACCCGTCCACACTAGCATATGCGTTCATGCTCAGCCTTTCTGACGTAGAAGCATGCGGCCCTAGCTACCGTTTCACCCGTCCGCATCAGAATATTCGTGCGCCGCTCAGCCTGCTCAGCGTATACTCATTCAGGTCTGGCCCCGGCTTAACGTGGCCGGTTGCAGGCCGCCCGGACACGCATAGCGGGCCCTTCGGAAACTCGAAGTTTATGATACCCGCAATAACTATTGAGGCCGTAAACGAAAGTCTCGAAGGAAAACATGCTTTGTTCAAAATTCAATCACGAAAAGGAACGAAAAGCGGCTTACTCAAAAATAGTTTTGCTGGTGCGCGTGTCATAAACCACGCCAAATGTTCGTATTAGGTCGTGATGATGACCGCTACAAACTCATTGTCGTCATAAAGCTCAAAAGGATTTTGCCTGTCACGAATGTAACGTCTAATAGCAGGCCCATTATCCGCTTCATCATCTGTCGTGTCCTCGATATCGCTAATATTAGGAACTTCCATATCAAGGAATTCAAAATCCAAATCCATTTTCATAAGCTTTTCTTTTCCTCTGAAGGTTCGCTACACTTTTTCACTCGCTTCCTTTACCAAGTAATGGTGTTGAATGGCGTATCAAACAAACAAACAAGTCATCTAAAAGGTTGACTTGAAAATATAACCTCACTTTGGAAGAATAAGGTCGTCTTAAGACGTTCTTATTTGACTGAGAATACATACGCACTTAAGCCATTCTTAAGAAGCGACTGAGAATCTCGAATAAATAAGATTTCTTAACAAAGTAAATGCTTGAGTCGATGCTTGAGTCGATGCTTATTTGCCGACTGAGAATCTAGATGGGGTCTTAAGCAAGTGCTTAAGGCGAACTTAAGAATAAGCAACGACTGAGAATACCGCCCTGAGACAGAAGTGGTGGGGATAGCAACAAGCCTATATCGGGTGCACCAAACCGAGCTTACAGGGAGACAATACTGTATACAGCCCAACGAACTCTAGTCCCCTAGGTTTTCCTTTCTCGCTTCATTTAATCTCTATTTTTCCATGTTTCTCTCTTTTACTCATTCATCCATTCATCCATCCATACTTTGGAATATTTGTACTTATAAAACTATGAATACCAGTCATAATATAACATCCCTTAACATAGTATAATATAGTTTAACATAACGTTATTAGGACTCTTTTCTCCTCTCCTGACCATTCCCCATCTCCAGTTCAATCAAGTTAGAGCTTATTGTCTTATATAGAGTATTTTGTATCACATATCAAAATTCACGTCAAATTAAATATCCAGCGGCGGGATGTCAGTAGGTAATACATGAGAGTTCTGGATACGATGGGCGAGGGGGTGAGGCGGGGCGGGGGGTACCGCGCTCTTCCGCGAGATGGGCGAGGGGGTGAGGCGGGGAGGGGAATGACGTCACAGGGGAGGGGGATTTCAAGCTGGCGTCGCGCGCGCAACCGTTGATGGTGGTGGGGGTAATTGATCAACCGTTGGAGCGAAAATTCCCTAGATTTGATTTATCGACGTCGCCGACCAATGAAAAATCCCTAGATTTGATTTAGCCACACCGCCGACCAATGAAAAATCCCTAGATTTAATTTAGCGACACCGTCGATCGATGAAAAAATCCCCACGGATTCGATATTGACGCCACCTGTCGGATGTTTAAGGTACATTGAACACGCGCCGTTGCCGCGGAATCTCCGTACGCGCGCACGGATCGGTGCGCAGGCGCGAAAGATACCGCGCGAAAGGGTGTAACGCGAATGCTATAATCCGACGCCGATACCTATTCGAGATTAATTAATCTAAAAAGCGCAACCGTCTCGTGAAAGAATGCAACGTCTCCCTCGTATAAACAGTCGCCGACCATTCGACGCGGTATCGCGATAATTATTCGAGATCGAGTAATCTAAATATTCCAACCGTCTCGTGAAAGAATACAACATCGCGTATAAACATCCGCCATCGAAAGATTTCACAGGGAACGTGGAAGATTGATGAGTAAACCCGACATATCAATATTTTTTTAAATTCAGTACTTTATTAAACTTAATTCTCCCACTCGACAACATCGTCATCAAATAGGACGCTATCGTCATCCTTAAAAATTACATTGTCCACGATTTCATTGAATAGAGCCTCGTCGGGATAGAGATCCTCCTCGGGGTCAGTTTGGACTCCAAAATTGCGTGCGTAAAGCCCCGATATTGCATTCGTATAAACAGCGTCAAAGTTGATCACTTGGGCATCGACGCTGTTTCGCCAAACCACACTCTGTGGAGCACCCTCGCGATTCCGTTGATATATATTCGGGTATAGATTATTATCATCGTCATCATCGTCATCAAACAAAAAAAATGTCCGCTGCGCATGGCGATTTAGCCAAAATTGCTCATCCCCGTAGTGATCATCTGGTGGTTCATCGATTCTGGTGTCAGCATTATGGAATACTTTTAGAAAAATGTCTCCATCGTGATTAGCTTCCGCATCATTAAGTTCTCCATCACGAATTTCTCCGGTTTGAACCTCGACATTTCGACATGTGACATATACTTTCGGACTGTAGGGATGAATAGGTATCACAACAGCGACGTTCGTAGCGGCAGCGGGGGGATTCATTTGCGCGGACGATGACATAATCTGAAACCATTTTTTCTTCTAATTCTCAAAGTTACTGGCACAACGATTCACTAAAAAAAATATGATAATGGAAACTTACGGTATTATTTGAATGTATTTCTAGTGCGTTGAACGACTGGCGATATCCTTCACAAGCAATCTCCTTCAAAGCACTTTCACTTTAAACGCTTTGATATAACTGCAGTCGACTTAGATACGAAAAATTCTTAAAACGTTTCTCGTCGCAACGTATGTCTTGATCGCTGCAGTAGCATTTGAGAACTGATTTTAATGAGGTTGAATTATGATCACGCATACAAAAGTATAGGGCGATAATTATTCATGCATCACCAACGTATTGTGAGGATTGAGACCCCCGTGACGGGTGTAAACACCCTTATCACATCAAAGCTGTAATTCGATATACGTGGTAACGCTTCGAGTGTAGGCGACGTTACACGCGTGTATAGGAGGAGGGAAGAGGTATAGTGTAAGAGGGTGAGGATAACATTCGAGACGAAAAGTCCTTGAGTTTTCGCAGACGTCGAGTAACCGCCAACTCATACTTAAACCGATAGCAAAGTTTACGAAAACCCTACACCCTCTAGCGTTCGATTTACAGCAGATCGGTGTCAGGACCGCCCGTACTGCCTATCATAAAACACAATTGTCATTCGCTTTCCTCTACGGTCATCCGGTAGACAAATGCCCCCACCCACAACGAATGCTTTACGAATAAGTAATTATTAACCGTATTGGTAGGAAACGATATTATGTATAAATGAGGTGTTACAAGTATTGATATGAAAGTCATACATTTATTATTATTAAAACATATATGCACGCACTATAGTGGTACGTGGTTTACATCACGCAGCATGGATTGTAATCCTAACGCTAACAATTCACAATCAATTAAAGAATGCTGCTCAAAGGTCTCGCTTTCGGAAATTAAATTCACATAATTCACTGGTGCGGAAGCGGTACGTAGAATTTCCACGAAGGCGGCATATTTACTGCTTACTGAGTACATATTTTCAGTCAACCAGGTGAACATATGATCGATGCAATGTTCGTACGCGAATAGTTTACGCATCGTGGTTTCAGTCATATATATGACAGCGCGATTATCGGTGATTTTAATAAGTTGATCATCATGCATACGCGTGAATTCGAGTCGCAAATGATCAATTACAATGTGAGTTTGGGGCGATGTTGCGTTGCTACGTAATCGTTGGAGTATGTCCGCTTCGTTTTGCAGTAGGAGCTTCCACGTTGACATTGAAAAGCACACCTCGCAGCCTTTATTATCGGCTATGGCGATCTCGACACGGCACGAATCCATGTCAATACGAATTCCAATAAGTAGACGTTTATAAGCTGTTGTAGTCAACGGGTAATCACGTCCCAGGATCCGGACGATTGACGGTTTTGACGTTTTCGCTGTTTTTGACATTACGGATCCAGAACTGTAAGAAACGTATACGTTGAATTAATACTATGTTCGTTTGCGTTTACAGTGAATGAAGTACGCGAGTAAAATAAGTGAAATGTGTATAGTAACGCGTACGTACCTCATATTGGCCTGTTGTTGATGTTTATTGGGGAAACCACCATCGTTACCGGACGCGCAGGATGAGTCGTTGAAGCTGCGTTTGTACATTTTGATCTGCACTATACGATCGTACTGATCGACAAAGGAATTGACGCGAACGATACTTGGATTATACTGGTTAACGAAAAAATTGGAGCGAACGATACTTGTTAACACTCGAGCGTACGCTGCGTTATGAAGTCTGCAAGACTGACCAACGTCACTTTTATACAGATTCACGTACACTTACATACCAATGTGCATGAGTATATTGTATCAATGATGGTGATGATCATGATTGTGTTATGGCACGAACATTAATATGAAATGTGAAAACGCGCGCGATAAATTCAAATGACGTGCGCGGCAGATTCAAATAGCGTACGCGCCAAAATCAAGGTGCACACGTGTCGAAGAAGAGTCAGAGATGATTCGCGGTGCAAACCATAAAAGTGCATTATAAGCTGAATAATTAGTATCAAATCATCGAAGAAGAAGAAGAAGGAAGAAGAAGAAGAAGAAGAAACTGTGATACGGACGTCCCCACTACACCTACTCTACGCCTACCCCTACCCTGCAACGTACAGGGCTAGCCCTCTGACGTAGCGAACCGAGATGCATATAAGAACGTCGACCACCGTCGCACGGGTTAAAATTCCAATCATGACGCACATGAATGTGAATGAAATGCGCCGGTGTATCGTAAGTGTAGTTTTCCTATTAAAATTAAATTGGTGCGTGTTCAATTCCACAGCATTTTAATCAGTTTATACGTTTGTTTCAGCGCATACATTGTGAAAAATTGGATGCGTGGCGCCGGGAGCGTCAACGTATATTGGTAGCCGTAGTAAGTGTCATTTCGTGAAATTGTGCTAGTAACCTTTCGACAGTGTTTTAAATCTAATCGTGTGTTTGTTGCAGTATCAACATGAGATATATATGAGGGAATGGAGCGACAGATATGTTCAGGCGTTAGGATATCTCGTAAGTAACATTTTATGAAAATGATACTGGTGTGTATATCATTTGACGATGCTCTAATCGAATCGCACGTTTGTTTCAGCGTCGCCGCGACGTGGAGATCCACGCGCGAGATGGTGACAGAGATGCGCTCATTCATCTGCTCGTAAGTGTTATTTCGCGCAAATTGTATTGATATATGTATAGCATTCGATGGTGATTAATAGAGTTGTGTATGTATGTTTCAGCATCAAGAATATGATGCACTTCCGGACGGGCGAATATGCCCGGAGTTGCGCGAGAAAATTCGGGAGGTCCGGAGGAAGTGGAGATCGATTTATGACACAAAGGAGAGGGATGCCTTTTGGTTTCTTCCACGATTATTTAAAGAGTAAGTATAAGTGAAATGTTTTTTTTTCCTCACGCGCTAATATCAATGTTTATATAATAATAATAATTTGGTGTTTTCTCTTTTATGTTGCAGGAATTACGTGTTTTTTTTTTTTTTTAAATAAATAAATATATTTTTTATTAAAACTGTGAGTGTTTATTCATATATCCATACATGCGTAAAACGTTATTCGTATGGGGGCGGAAAATTCTTGCTCGCGGTGAATGAATCGGTCGTCGTCGTCGTCATTGTACGCATCGCCGCCACAGCACATTGTACTCATCTTCGCCGCTTTGCTAGTCGTCGCTGCGGTTCTCATCGCTATAGACATTAAAATAATTCATACACTTTCGTTTCTCTGCATATGATCCGTAAAGTAGATGCAATGCGTGTATAGGACTTACATTAGGTGACGCTACGTATATAATTCCATATTTTATGGACGTTCTCCAGCGCGCAAACGCCATTATTGTTGTGAAACGCGCATCGCGGGGCATTCATTGAAGACATGGACTTCAGGTTAGGAACGTCAGGCATGATCCCGCAATAATCATCGTCAACGTCATAGCCACCGTCGTCTTCGACAGTTCGAGCGTTATCGTTGTTGCTGTTGTTGATCTTTCGCGCCGTCAGTTCGTACAAATCGCATACATCCTCGACGATTATGTCAGGTAGCAGTTGCAGCATCCACGTTTTCTTTTCCGCACCTTTCACGACGACGAAGTCAATGTTCGCGAGTACGCTGGTGAGGAGTCCTGGAAGTTTGGAGTATGGAACGTATCCGTCGGACCAGCGAAGCCCGTAATGATGCTTCGCGAGCCAGGACGCTTGACATTTCTCGAACGAATTCAGATGATTCCAGAAGTATGGCGGCTCGAAGATCCAGTGGCTGATCGTCGGTGTTTCATTGATATTGCTGCTGCTATCGTTGTTGCTGTTTGTGCGAATCGCGATCTCTTTCACGACGAAGTCGCGTTCGGTTTTGAAACCTTGTACGTCGACAAGGGCAAACATCGTTACTCGTATAAGTATTAGCGTCAGTAGCGAAACAGTAACTGAGGACTTTGACATCGACATCATCGTTTTAAAATAGTAGCAGTATCCGCAGTAGTAGTAGTAGTATTAGTAGTAGTAGTAGTAATCGTTTACACACGCACGCTATATTAGTTTGCGTACCATGTTGGTTAAAGGGCCGTATTCGACTATACGATCGTGTATGAAAAAACAGACGGCTGAAGTATTAGCGGGGACATTTTCTTTGCATTCGAAATCTATTCGCACGTCCACGGTAGCGCTCTTCAACGATTCGTTTTGCCTAGAACAATCTATGACCACGATAGGCGCGTATTTAAGGAATTCGCTCGCGCTCAGCAACGGTTCTCCGTGACCGTAGTACGATCGGATGAAATTCGCATACATATTGTACATGATCGCGAATTTATACTTGGGAAAATCTATTTGCATATCGTCGTACAGATACGTCTCGGAATTTAGGTAGAGTCGAAAGTTCGTGAGATTATTCGGGTCGAATATCCACGCGGGTTTATTTGGACGATTCTTTCGATCGGTTTGCATGCCGAATAACACGTACCGGGGTTTCTCGATTTGCGACGTAGTTTTCAAGGTCCACGTGTGTTTCGTTGTCGCTTGCAGTAACGGATACTCGTGCACGCTCCACGATCGGAAACTCATCGCGGTCGGTCGTCCGCTTTCCAAGATCCGCAGCATCGATAGTTTATTCACTTCATCCAAAACGACGTGGGGCATACGCCACTGCACCTTGCGTATCTCCAGTTTCGGGATCGCAGTGGCGGAGGTGCAGTGCATCGCGTTCGAATCGTCTCGCGCTCGTATAAGAATCAGCTCGTGCCGCGCGTTCATCACGATGCGTTTGTAATCCTCGCAGAATCCTAATAACACGTTCAGGGGTACGCAGAAATTGAAAGCGCCCGAATGAAAAGTGTCATTATCGTAATCGATGTCATAATTCCAACCGGCATTCGCAAGCGCTTTGCTTCTCTCGGTCGACAACGAAACGAAATTTTTCCACGTGGTAGTGATTCCTGGATTTCGACAACGATCGATCTCGACACCATTCAATTCGTATCGAATCTCATCGAACATGAACGCGACGCAATTATTATCCAGAACAGCGGTCGCGGACGTTGCCGGGCCTTTCGCGTCTTGCGCAGTCAACGTGCCACGACCTTCGATGTAGAGAAAACTTTCGCACGGAAGCGTGTACAGATCTTGCTGCTGTATGGGGATTCTTATCTCATCGCTATTGTCGAACGTCGTGTTGGCGTACGGATTATACGTGTGTAACTCGATCTTCGTGATATGATTGTCGAAGGTTGGCGTATTCGCCACGTCCAAAATAATCGACATCGTGGTTGCGCGTCTAATAGGTGACGATGAAACCTAACGATCGTAGGAAACGTGCGTTTCGACGAGTCAACGGCTTTCTTATACTTCTTACCGGTCCTCTTCTTATCGCTCCTCCCGTCTTTATTCTTCTACTTTCGTCTGTAGATAAAGGGTCGCGAAGATGACGCGAGGGAGAGACGGTAGGAGTATCAGCGGCGCTTGATGATTCGTAGGTGTGATCTAACACTAACATACTACACGCGCGCATACACGTACGGCCACGCTACCTATCGCGCGGACGTCGTTGAACGTGCAAACGAATCGTTATTTCTTCTCCACGGAAATCTATAGGACGATCGTGTTGATCGACGATGCACAACGTTAGATCATGTATTGCTCGTGCGACGATCGGCAGGTAAATGACGTGTCGCGGAGTTTCCGATATCTTATATCCCGGCGGCACGCGAGGTGAAAATTCATGGATCGTGTGCACCGGTTTATCGTTGCTGTACGCGCCGGTAGTAACGTTACACGTTACTCTGTTCACGTTAACGTTTATAATATTCACGGGTACGTCGGACTCGTGCCAGATTCTCGGTAATAAGACGCGATTCGGGGAAAATCCTAGCAACGAGCCCACATTGTTAGGTTTCGTAAAGTTCACAAAGAACGAACAGTACAGCTCGCTTTTCATGGTGTTGTTGTTAGCTCGTAGCATTAGAGGGTACTTGTCGTCATCGTTGTTCTCGTTGTTACCGCGTCTTCGAGGATATCGATCGAGTAATCGCTGCTTCAGGTACTCGGCGATAGCGTCTAATTCGTAGGAGCCGTGGGGGATCGTAATACTTTCATAAGCGGCGTCGACGATGGAGTCATTGTCGGTGTCATAGTTCACGGTGAAATAGAATTTATCGTTGCTCGAGTCGATGTTCGGTATCGTGTGAAACGTCTCCAAATCCGCGAGTCCTAATTCGTATTGACCATCACTCAAATCTATCGGTGGAAAATAGTTTACCGTGACCGCGCTGCTGCGACCCGTTAACGTGAGCGTGAACGACATACCATAGATTACACTCGCGAGACGGAGAGAGGGGAAGTGACGCGCGCGTATGAATACTCGGCAATTTATCGATATTATGGATCTTTATTATAGAAGATGTGAATCACCATTACGCATGGATACATTGTAACAAAATTTTAGTACATACCATTATTATTATTATTATTATTATTATTATTATTATTATTATTATTATTATTATTATTATTATTGTTGTTGTTGTTGTTGTTGTTATTATTATTATTAGTATATAGGTCATAATTCCATAGACTTTTGCTGTAAAAATTGCATGCATAAGCGACCACAATTCATCTCATCGAAACGTTGAAAACGATCGTGATTGTACGTGATCGTTGCACCGCGTCCGAAATAGTAGATCATTTCCGCGGGAGGTCGCAGATTCCCAAAACTATCGAAATACTGTACTCGTGGTCCGCGTTTCGCGTACGCGACCCAGTACGTACCGGCACCTCGATTCTCGTCAAAATTCGCGATACCGCATTCGTTGATTCGTACGCGCGTGGGAAGCGCATCGCGCATAAACACTCCTCGAAAGAATGGTACGTTTGCGCACTCGCGCTCTAATTGCAGGTTCGTCATAGGTTGTTGCGTTATCGCCGCCACCGTCGCCACGCACCTACGCGATCGACGTTTTTTTTTTCTTCGTCTGCACTCGTCGTTGGCGCCGCCGTCTCGGATTCAAGCCCGCGCCTTGCTTGTACGGTGTCAGACGCATCCCTCGCCCTTCCATCGCCCGATGATGACGCAACGTCTCTTCCAGCTGTTTTCGAGAGGCCCTCGAATCGTTGACCGCTTTGGTTATACCAGCCGCTCCACCGGCCAATGCTCCGATAGCTGATAAAGCGGGCAACACGAACGGGAGAAATGGAAGAAAGCCGCCGCGTTTCGCCACTCGTAGATTACGATGTAGTCGTCGCCGTTGCGGATGTTTCCTTCCAGACTTTCGCTGTTTACGTTTTGTCCTTTTCATACCCATGCCGAGTTTAGTCTTAGCCTTCATCGTTGCCCACCCTCCAGTCGCTGCGGCTTTTTCGCCAAAGGTCGCGTCGTTCGCGAACACTCGTTCTCGCGCTCGTTCGGCTAATGCACGATCAGCCTCGTGTCTTCCCTCTAAATCCTTTCGACGAGAGTACGCGATATCGTGGTCGCGACACGCTGCGTCCAGGGGATTCACACCTTCGTCGCCACGAGCCAATCGCTTTAGCAAACGCGTTCCCGGTCCGCAGAACTGATAACCCGGAACGTGCAGTTCGAACGGCAGACGGTTTATGATACCGTTCACGAGACCCGATCCAGTCTTCTTCTTATTCTTCTTCAGATTATTCTTCTTCTTCCTCTTCTTCGTCGCAGTCGTTGATGCAACCATGTACGTTAGAATAGTCGCGATAGCTACTACAATAATAAACGCGTACGCACGCTCCACCGATCACAGTGATAGTGACCTGCGCGACGCGTGCCACGAATATAAATAGTCGTGCTTCGTCACACGCGTGCGAGTACCTGAGAAACACCGCGAACATGCGATTCGCGAGACAGTCGGACGTTATTCGCGTGACCGCGAACAGAATGCTCGAGGATGATAGGGATTCGAGTCGATCGAACAGACACGGCTCGCTGTTGCCGAACAGCGTGCGAGGCGTGATTTGCGGTCCGTCCGGATGTGGAAAAACTAACGTGCTTCTAAGTATGCTAGAGAGTCCGAACGGTTTGCGTTTCGAGAACGTGTACGTGTACTCGAAATCGTTGCATCAGCCAAAGTATCGATACCTCGAACAGGTGTTGTCGCTCGTCGACGGAATCGAATACTTTCCCTACTCGAACAACGCTGAGATCGTTGCACCGACAGACGCTCGACCCGATTCGATCTTTGTGTTCGAAGACGTAGCGTGCGATGAACAGAACGCGATACGCGAATACTTCTCCATGGGCCGCCACGCGAACGTGGATTGCTTTTATTTGTGTCAGTCGTACGCTAGAATACCTAAACATTTGATCAGGGACAACGCGAATTTTCTCATGCTGTTCAAACAAGACGGCACGAACTTGCGTCGTGTGTACAACGATCACGTGAACACCGACATGACGTTCGAGTCGTTCAACGACTTATGCGCGAGATGTTGGCGTCGACGATACGATTTCGTGGTGCTCGATAAGGATAGTTCCATGTACGAAGGTCGATATCGAAGAGGATTTAACGAGTTCGTCGTAGCTCGTTGACATCAGTAAACCGCGAGTCGTTCATCGAGCAACACGAAATGTCTAACGAACCGACTGCGACTACGATAACCTCGAGCAACGTCGACGCGAAGCGTTCGCAAAAACATCGCCGACGTCATCGACAAAAAGGAACGGAACATCAAAAGGGAACGAAACATCAAAAAGGGACGAAACGTCGGGGCGTGGACGTAAAGGTAGAAATCGCCAAAGTCAATGAAGTTATACGTAAAAAGTGCTTGGACTTGAAAATTGGTAAAATGGCTACGGAAGCGGCTATGGAGGCGAGCACGCGTCCCATCGTCGAACCGCTGAAACGATTGATCGAAAACTCGTCCGCGTTGAAAACGCGCTCAACGCCTCGATCGCGATCAGTGAAGAGGAAACACGAATACGATCAGCAACAATCATCGAAGAGACTTCGACCCGTTACTCCGTTGATAATCAAGGGAAGTCCAAATAACCTTCCAGATTCTAGCGACTATGACGACGATAACGACAACGATAACAACAACGACAACACCGACGATGATAACAACGATGTTGACGATGAAGATAATGTTGTTGATAATGTTGTTGATGATGTTGTTGATGATGTCGACGACGAAGCCGGCGAAAAAATTCAGGATGATGAGTCGCCAGCAAAGGTTCATGATTTGGATTCGCTGCGCAACCCCATCAACGATATCGAAGTGTATGTACGGAACGCCAAAGGACCCTTGTCGCGAGAATACCTGCGACTGTTCTTCACCGATACTAAGAAACGAATCGACAACGTGTACGGCGTATACTTGGGGTCCGACGAAGACCTAATGATCGGCGATTCCGTACTCACAATCCACGAGGACGGCGACGACGTTCGCGTCAACGGAACGCGATACGCGGGAACTCGGGGTTTGTACGAACTGCTGTTCATGCGAATACCCAACGTTCGTACGTACACGGACGCGGATATTCACTCGTACCGACGCATCTTACTATCGACGAATGCGCATAAGCGAAACCATTCGCCGAGCAAGCGCACGCTGGGTAACAGGGGGTACAAGTATAAGAAAATCATATCCGCGATAATCCGTGGGGTGCGGACATCGGGTATCAGACGCGTTAGGGGTAGGGGTAGCGGCGCGGGTGACGTGGACGGCGCGGGCGACGTGGACGGTGCGGGCGGCACGGCCACCGCGGGCACGCGGCAAGATCGAGGATTACCCATCGACGAATCGATGACGGTCACCGATAACGCGATCGATTACGTGTACTGGGACGATCCGAACGAATTGGTCGATAGACTTGGATTACTCATAGCATCGCGCGCGGCAGGTCACACAGGTCACGATAACGAAATCGCATCCATCCTGGAGGAACTTCGCGAGGACGGACGCATCTTAAATTGAACGATTCGGTGATCGTCGCGTCAGTAGTGTTCGCGCACACGCATCGTTATGTCGGTGAATAAGTTTGGCACCGCGTTACGCAACAACAACAACAGCAACAACAACAGCGACGAAGCGAGAATGGCAATGACGAGATTATTGTACTCGGTGGACGAACGCTTTACCCAAAAAATCGAAACGGCTATCGCGAGCGCGCGACTGGACGCCGAATATCAACGATCTCAACTCGAGATGCGAGTACAATGAACGATGACGGATATCGTTAACGCGCAATTATCTCAGCTAGAGGATGATTTAAATAACTCGATGGAACGACGCTTGGATCACTTGAAAGATAGACTCGAAGAGTTCACGACGTCGACAACGACGCCGATTGCTACAACGACCAAGGATCTGTACAAACGAAAGGAGCCTCGAAAAGTGAACGAGGGTCTACGACGACGACGATGATCACAGACGGTGACAATAGCTGCTACGGCCCCGAAACGTCTAATAACGAACGATCGCGAAATACGTGCACCGATTGCGTTTTACGAACGTCTTTGAAACGTCGCGACCATCCTCCGCCCACCCGCGAAGCATGAGCAAGGAGCGAGTACAATTGGTGAACGAATTACACGCTCCCGCGAGACGAAATTTTCCACGGCGTAGCGTCGTGATTCGCGGCTACGATGATTTGTGGCAGGCTGATTTGGTGGAAATGCGTCCGTACGCGAAGCAAAATCGAGGATATCACTACATACTAACGATCATCGACGCGTTCAGTAAGTATGCGTGGGCCGTACCCGTGAAAACGAAAAGTGGACGCGACGTGACCGCTGCGTTCACGACCGTATTGCGACAGAGCGATAGATGTCCGCGAAATTTACAAACCGACATGGGTAAGGAGTTTTACAACGCGGAGTTTCAACGATGCGCGAAGACGCGCGGGATCAACCACTACTCCACGTACAGCGTGATGAAAGCGTCGATCGTCGAACGTTTCAATCGCACGCTGAAAAACCTCATGTGGAAACAATTCTCCTTGAACGCGTCTTATCGCTGGGTCGATCTGTTACCTGCGCTCGTACGCACCTACAATCATCGCAAGCACCGAATCATCAACGCCCGACCCGTTGACGTGACCCCCGCGACGCGTTTGTCGTTCGCCGCGAATGAGCCTACTCCCGCATCTGTCTCGAAAGGTATTCGACAACGCGCGAAATTCAAAGTCGGTGACAAGGTACGCGTAAGCAAGTTCAAGACCCTTTTCGAGAAGGGGTACACTCCGAACTGGTCGACCGAGGTGTTTGAAATCGTAACCGTACAACGAACGTGCCCGGTGACGTACATTCTACGCGATTCCGCGGGAGAGCCGATCTCGGGTGGATTTTACGAGTACGAACTACATTCGGTCGCGAATCCGGACGTTTATCTGGTCGAGAAGATTATTCGTCGCAAGGGGAATCAGGTGTACGTTAAGTGGCTTGGATTCGATTCGTCCAAGAACTCGTGGATACGCGATAAGGATATTCTCTAATTCGTTATCATTAGCGTGCTCGATGTTACTGGAATAAATAAATGTATGAATAAATAAATGTATGAATAAAATACATATAAATATACATTGTACGTTTATTCACATTCTCCTCCTGATTCTCATTCTACTTCGACATAGATATATACATACAATTAATCTTAATAAAGAAAGAAAGAAAAAATATATACATATTATACATATTATACATATATTACATATTCGTAAATGGTATGAACAAAAGAAAGAAACGCAACGTATATACATATGCACATGCAAACATGCAACATGCGAACATACTATGCAACGAGATTCTCGTGGGGCTCGTCGGACTCAATCTCGGGGATTCGATAATGCCCCCACGGAAGGGTGCTGACTCGATCGGCTAAAATATACCGCTTGTCGTCGAACGAACTTCGCACGCATATATGCATAGTGAAATTCATACAAACATTCCTTCGATACGTCGAGCACACTCATACCCACGTATATCGGTTTGTCGAACTTCACTTTCAGTTTACGCATTTCGATGGCCACCAACTGTTCGGAGAAGATCGTCCGACTGTGAAAGTTCGGTTTCGCGATCAGCGCTTCCGCACCGTAACGACCGTCCCACCGCGTCACCAGTCGCACGTCTACGCGATTCCGCACATTCTCCATCGTTTTTCCATACACTGCGTTATTCATTAATTTATATAGAGTCTTTTGAAATTCACTGGTGGCTCGCGTCCTCAAATCGGTGTTCAATCGAATGTAGTCGCGCAACCAGTGCGACTGATCGAATCGCAACACCCGGTGAATTCGCGTCACGCGTAAACCGTGTCGCACGCACTGTTTCAGGTAGCGATAGTGGATGACGTATCGCTCCTTATCGTCGAGCGTGGCAAGCAGCTTTGTCTGTTTACCGTGGGGCGCGTGCTCGCGCACCGGGCAGAATGGAAGGTCGGCGTGGGCGTCGTGAATATCCTTGGGATATTCGATGTCCACCTCCAACAGATATCCCTCGGTTTCCTCGTCTTCGGGTCCCTCACCGTCGGGTAGGGATGATACGTCGAGCGCGGCCATTGCCTCATCGTCCAGCCATTGAAACCCTCTTTTCGGCATAGCCTGCGACATCGCCCATCCGTACAAGTTGTTGACGTCGAAGTACATCAGATACGTCGACGCCTTCGACTCGTCGCACATCCCTGCAGGCAGGTACTTGTTGTTGTCACGCGCGTACCTGTGCGAGCACTGACTCAGACCGCCGCGTATGCCACGCTCCACGAACAGTAGCATGTCCACGTCCGTCAAAAGTTCTAATCGTACGCCGGTGTACTTGAGCATCGCGTCCCACGTAAAACTTGGGAGTGTGAAATAATGCGCGGGATCCAGATCGTAACTCGCGATACAGTCTGTGCGGAAACTCTCGAATACGTCGGCGAGTAATAGCACATCCGTTTTCAAGTACAAATCACTGTACTCGCCCAATGTCTGTACGCGAAAAGTGTTCCATACGTTCACGGCGTGCGCGTAATCAGACTCCGACGCGACGCTATCGTTCAACCGATTGAAGAATGCTTCGCGGGACGGTAAACACGTATCGTTAAGCTTGGTATATGACGTCACGTAGTCGTACGGGAAGACGCCCTTCCTGGTCAGGAGATTGAACTGATCGTCCGACAGGGATTGAAACTTGCGTCGTAGAATCGCGAGTCGTTCTTTGCCGAGATCCGAAGCGAGTTTCTCCAGACTAGCGGCCAAGAACTTCAACGAATCGATGAAGCGAAACTTCAACCCCCTCTGCCAATCGTTGCTCTCGGCGTCGATTCCCTTGACGTGTTTCGTGAATGATATGTACCGCTCCTTCGTCACCGGTAGCAGGTCGATTTGTCCCTCGAACGCGGACGCCAACTCCTTAATTATGAAATGCGCGTCGTATCCGGATAGATTATGGAATACTACCGGTATCGTGTACGATCGTTGGAACTGCAAGTTACACGATACGTGGGCCGCGCCTCGGTACTCGCCCGTCGAGTGGCAATGGTCGCGCACTTTTTTGTCCGTGTCAACGAAAAGTTGTCCGCACACGTGACACACGCTCGCGTCGTTAAAACTTCGCCACTGTTGATTCGTCAACGGGTTCATCGGTTTCGCGTTCCGCAACCATGAATACGCAGTGTCAGCAAAGTCTCGAAGTTCTTGCACGAACCATTTCACGCACTCGGTTTCGTGACGACGCGCGCGATAACGGCACAGAGACGCATCGGTGGCACAATGAATGTAATATCCCACGCTGTACGCCCTGTGGTGCTGGTACGTGTACGTACGACTCCGCGCTGTAGGCTCGACGTCCTCCAGCATGCATTCGAAGTCCGCGTAAACGATGAATGGTGCTCGTTCCTTATTTTTAAAGTTCTTGAACTGCAGCCATTTATCCTTCGCGGACGGCAATTCGACGGCGCACTCGTTCATGCGTTGACAGTCCACGTTATGCTTGGTCAATCGCTCGGACGAATGGAAGAAGTTGAGACATCTGCAACGATAATAGCATTAATAATACGAATAAATACATCGATTCAAATATTTCATATTTTACTCACCTATCGCAAACGAATACTTGGCCATTGTGATTGCTCAGTTGCTTCGATACGAGCCTCGACATGCTTCGAATGCACGCGAAATGATATCGTTGGGACTCGTTGGGACCCTGCACCAGTAGCAGGTTCGCGTGCCTCTCACGTTTATCCTCGGTCAGTCGCAGAGGCATGCAGCTTTTGTCGGTCCAGGTGTACACATTCACCGAAACGTCGTTAATCCTCTCGAACTTCGTCAGTTGATTTAACGTCACGGGAAGAGTTATATCGTCTGTACACAGCACCGTCGAGTAGTGATGGTACGACGAGTCCTTGTGTACGTTCGTAGAAATTGGATGCAAACTTGCGACGATGGACCATAAGAAACACGCACTGACTCTGCTTTGTACATTGACCACTGCCTTTTTAAGAATTACCTCGCGTGGGAGTGGTACGTCGCAGCCGGCGCGAAGAGGGTTATGCTTATTAATGTTTATTATGAGATTTAGCACAGCCCTCAGGGTCCATCCACTATCGCGATCTTGGAACTCCTCGATCGACACTAACGTGGGAGCGACCAGGCACTTCGAATACCACTCGCGCACGCTCGATGTCCTGAACAGTACGCGATTTCGCGTCCCGAAACTTTTCATGTCTGTATCCTCGTTTAACGTAAAGTCTGCGTTCAGAATCGTATTCACGGCCACACCAGAATGTTCCCTGATAGCGTCTGTCACGCGCGATAGCATCATTCGTCGGGCCCCCTCCAAAAATTGACGCGGATCGATGTAACCCACGTTAATTACAACACCAGTCGAAATACGATTCCGAAACGCGGTTTCCACATCCTCCCATACGACTTTAGGTGTCGACAATCTACCCGAAACCCCGAGCCCTACTCGCGAAAACCGTACCCGCACGATCGTACGTAATGTCTTCGTACGCGCGATTAGCGATGCCAGACGCTGCTTCGATGCCATAGACACCCCTTCGCCGCACTGATATTTGACGATGAGTCGCAAGCATGCGTCGCACCGATCGGTCCAGTCCCTGAATTCAGCAACACTGCGTAAAAGCGCCGCCATTTGGGATAGAACCTTGAACGTGTTCATGAATACCTCCATGTTTTCTTCTTCTTCTTCTTCCTCTTCCTCTTCCTCTTCCTCTTCCTCTTCCTCTTCCTCTTCCTCTTCCTCTTCCTCTTCCTCTTCCTCTTCCTCTTCCTCTTCCTCTTCCTCTTCCTCTTCCTCTTCCTCTTCCTCTTCCTCTTCCTCTTCCTCTTCCTCTTCCTCTTCCTCTTCCTCTTCCTCTTCCTCTTCCTCTTCCTCTTCCTCTTCCTCTTCCTCTTCCTCTTCCTCTTCCTCTTCCTCTTCCTCTTCCTCTTCCTCTTCCTCTTCCTCTTCCTCTTCCTCTTCCTCTTCCTCTTCCTCTTCCTCTTCCTCTTCCTCTTCCTCTTCCTCTTCCTCTTCCTCTTCCTCTTCCTCTTCCTCTTCCTGTTCCTCTTCCTGTTCCTGTTCCTCTTCCTCTTCCTCTTCCTCTTCCTCTTCTTCTTCTTCTTCTTCTTCTTCTTCTTCTTCCTCTTCTTCAATATTCAATTAAAATGCACGTACGATCAAGGCATGAGTGGTTGATGCGACTCTTCCACGTGATGCGGTTCTGATCCGGATATCGAAAACTCAGAGGAAGAATGAGGCGTGACATGTGTTGGCACACGACTGGAATCGGATGCTCGTCCAAAAATCGCGATAATTCGCGGCATAAGAATGCATCCACGGTGATGGTAAGTGTTTGGGGTCGTAATACTTCATATACTACGACTGTCCCATTCTCATTGTCGTGTAACAGTGTTAATGGTGTACAAACGACCGTGGTAAAATATTTCATGCGTTGTCGATGCACATCCCTGTCACCAACGATGCAATATACTGTACATTTACGTGCAGTACTATATTGCGCGATATGGCGTAGTAATTGACGTTGCTCGGGTGAGAATCGCATAAATCCAGCTTGAAAGATACTACTCCACGACAACTCGCATAATGAAGGTGCACTTAACTCATTACGAATTTTATGTCTCTCGATTTCAAGTGTTCGATCGTTCAACTGTGGTATCGTGGATAATGGGTACGCGTTACCATCATCGTCAGAAGATGATGACGCGAGCAATGCGTCTCGCGCATCCAATTCATCGAGTATTCGCGCTACTATATTGCGAACGTGTGTTCGCGCTATTTCGATGGTATTTTTAAATAACGATAAACGTTGATGCGTGTTTTGCGATACTCGTTGAGTGTTCAAGTATTCGTTGAGGCAGAGTAAGTACTCACTACACGATATTAGCCACTCGCTGCACTGCTCTTCGGTAGATAGTAGCGGAATTAACGCAGTCAAAAACTCGTATGAATTTATGAATATGTCCATGCTCGCGATACTTTTACACGTAACGTCTTTCAAGATCTGTACCGAACGACTATACGACTCTGATTGAATATACTAACCACCTACCCTAACCGAGATTCATGAGTCGTTATCGCTTCAAATTCTTTTCTTCACACTCTTTTCTTCATACTCTTTCTCCCTCTCTCACCTTCAACGTCTCAATCAGGTAACGTGACGATCCACGCTTGCTCGATGCGTTGTTACGCGTATCGAATTCACACACCCGTGATAATGGTGTTTACGCCCGTCACGGGGGTCTGAATCCTCAAAATACGTTGGCGATGCTGGAATAATTATCGCCCTATACTTTTGTATGCGTGATCATGAATCAGCCTCTAGATTACTCGATCTCGAATAATTATCGCGATACCGCGTCGAATGGTCGGCGACTGTTTATACGAGGGAGAAGTTGCATTCTTTCACGAGACGGTTGCGCTTTTTAGATTAATTAATCTCGAATAGGTATCGACGTCGGATTATAGCATTCGCGTTACACCCTTTCGCGCGGTATCTTTCGCGCCTGCGCACCGATCCGTGCGCGCGTACGGAGATTCCGCGGCAACGCCGCGTGTTCAATGTACCTTAAACATCCGACAGGTGGCGTCAATATCGAATCCGTGGGGATTTTTTCATCGATCGGCGGTGTCGCTAAATCAAATCTATGGATTTTTCATTGGTCGGCGGTGTCGCCAAATCAAATCTAGGGATTTTTCATTGGTCGGCGGCGTGGGTAAATCAAATCTAGAGATTTTTCATTGGTCGGCGGTGTGGCTAAATCAAATCTAGGGATTTTTCATTGGTCGGCGACGTCGCTAAATCAAATCTAGGGAATTTTCGCTCCAACGGTTGATCAATTACCCCCACCACCATCAACGGTTGCGCGCGCGACGCCAGCTTGAAATCCCCCTCCCCTGTGACGTCATTCCCCTCACCAGCGAACGCGGTACCCCTCCCCGCCTCACTCCCTCGCCCATCTCGCGGAAGAGCGCGGTACCCCCCGCCCCTCCTCACCCCCTCGCCCATCGTATCCAGAACTCTCATGTATTACCTACTGATGTCACTTGTCTCTATATTATACAGTGGGTAATAAAAGTAAGTATACACTCAAACTTTCAGGAATAAAATGGTGATAACAATAAGATTTATAAATTTTTCAAGTAACTACTTTATTAACATAACTAATAACTATGTAGGAAACAAATGCAAGTATAATATCTGCAGTAGTTGAAAATTTAAACAAAATAATGACTTATGCATAATGTTTATGCAAGATTACACAGTACAAAAGTAGGTAAACAAACAGTTTAATATCCACAATGGTAGCCTTTTCTTTGTGACATTTTAGAAATTGTATGTGGAAGAGATAGAGCATATTTTGTACATTCTTCTGCGGTAAACGTTTGCCACGTTTCCATTATAAAAAGTTTCAATTCATTAATATTTTTTGGTTTCTTCTCAGCTATTTTTAATTTGAGTAAAGCCCACATGTTTTCTATTGGCGACAAGTCGGGACTTTGTGGTGGCCAATCCAATATATTAATATTATTATTTTTTAGATAATTCATGACAATTTTGGCCTTGTGATTGGGTGCATTATCCTGCTGGAGGATAAAATCGTCCCCTATTAAACGTTTTCCTTTCGGTATTATGACTTCTTGTAATAGTTTTAAGTAAACTGTTGAATTTATTCTTCCTGATATTGGAAGAATTTGTCCAACGCCATATGCCGAAAAGCATCCCCAGACCATTATTCCTCGATCCATAGATTAAAATGATGGTTTTACACAATCATACGATAATTCATCACCACATTTTCTCCACACATACATCCTACCATGACTGTGTCTCATACGAATCATAGATTCGTCAGTCCACAATATCCTTTTTCAAAATTCATCTGATTTTAAAACATGTTTTTCATAAAATTGCAAACGTTTTTTCAAATTTACTTTGCTTATATACGGCAATATTCTTGCCACACGCCCATGCCTTCCCGCTTTGTGTAATCTTCTTTTAATAGTTTGTGTGAACGGAACACTTTTACCTTCTTCTATTAATTTTGCTCGTATCTTTACTGCTGATAAGTGTGGACAGGATGTCGAAATATTTACAATCCTCTTATCTATAGAATTTGTAGTAACTTTAGGGCATCCTGATCTACATAATACAGAAACTCGTCCGTCCCTTTTATAAGCAGCTACTATTTTGAAAATAGAAGCTGGAGTTTTATAAAAAAATTTTGCTATTTTTCGGTAAGAATCGCCTTCTTTATGCATTTTGATAACAATTCTACGTTCTTCACATGTTAGTTGTTTGAATTTGGTCATTTTTCTATCATAAAATTATATAAATATGAGAGAGACATACCCACGATTTAAAATATACATTAAAATATATATACATATAAATCTTCACACATACCTTGGTTTTAAATGTTTAAACACAATAATGTTTCTAATATTTTATGAATATATACAAAAAACAACTTTGTACCAACAAATACTTAAAAAAACTTCAACTGTTAACTTAGTTTTGTAATGCTTATTTACATATCACCACAGAATGATTGCAATTCATGTTGACACTTGAACGAACTGAGCAAGACTAAACAGTTATAATGTATAAGAAAGTCTCAACCTTGAACGTACGTAAACATAAACAGAATTCCTTCGCTGGTTTTGTCACAGTGGTACTCTTATGTCATATAAGCTTCATGTTTACTTACTTTTGTTACACACTGTACGTTGTCTTCTTATTGTAAGTATTCCTCCCTAAGGCCGGCGCCACACTTGCGGTTGGCCCGCGCGGTTCAACCGCCCGCGGTTGTACAGGCGGTCGAACCGCTTGAATTTCATGCGTTCACATATAGGCGGTTTGTCCGCGCAAATCTATATCTGAAACAGCAGTTTTCTGACAGTAGACCTTCGTCCGCGGTAGAGTAAGGAGCGAAAGAAAAATGTCTAGTGCAAATACAATTATGTTAAGGATCGCTTTAACATAAGCCTGTGTTACCGACCGTACAGGTTTACAGTTAGTTGTTTCTTTTGATTTCTCGCGCGCTGGTCACGCACCACTAGTTACTTTTGTTCTTTTAGTTACTCCAGTTATACTTTTGTATGAATCTTGTATCCGACTGAATAAGCTTGCTAATCTGCAGATATTGCAGCGATCAATTAGTGAATGTTAAGTTTATTTGTTATCAACACAACTTGATACGCCTTCCCTGTTATAATTAAGGTATTTTCTTTATATTCAATTGCGATAGTAAAATTACAACAGGTTATGGGCCCAGGGCATGTTGCATCGTGTGTGCTTGAAAATTAACAAAGTTTGTTATAATTAAGGTGTTAATGGAACGTGCAAAAAACGTTCCATTAATTCGCCTGGACGATTCTGCTCTTGAAGAGACCCTGGATACTATCGAAACAGATATTGAAGAGAACGCACGCGACCAAGAGATTCAGCAACCTAACCTAGTTTCCCACGTGGTTGAAGGCCAATCTGTTGCATCGCAAAGTGAAGATCGTAAAGAAGGAATGGCAGAAATAAAAACTTATCACATACAAAAATTCAATGGGCAAAACTATCAGTTATGGAGAATGCAAATGGAAATTTTCATGGGTGAGAATGAACTCGAACCGTATGTTCTTGGAACAATTCAACGACCAGCAGTAAACCCAGCAGCCTGGGACAAGAAGGATAGAGAGGCTAAAGCCTTCCTAATGCGTGGTCTAGAATTAGAACAGTTGAAATATATGTCAGACTGTACGACCGCAGCTAGTATGTGGTCGAGGCTGAAGACGGTTCATGCAGAAAAAACAGATCAATCCACACAAGTATTATTGGACAGATTTATAAATGCCAAAATGGAAAATGAAGAAAAAGTGTCAGATTTTATAGCAAGAATGACGTCACTGACACAGCGGCTAAAGGAGATGGATCTGGAACAGAAAGAGGCTGTAATCATAGCAAAGATAATGGGCAGTCTACCGCCTAAATATGACAATATTAGGGCAGCATGGTATGCAGTGCCTAGAGCGGAACAAACAGTAGAAAGACTTACAGGACACCTTGTGAATGAGGAAGCTCTTTTAAACCTCAGATCCAGTGAAAGCCAAGGACAGTCTCCAGAGGCATTAAATGTTTACTCGACAGCACGTAAGAGAGAAAACACTAATACAAACTTCAAACAAAAGTTTCAAACTGCACGAAGGCCTGGAAAGTGCAATTTCTGTAAAACTCCAGGACATTGGGCACGAGAGTGTCGCAAGAAACAAAGGGGCGAGCAACAGCAACCTCAAAAGAGCTCGTACCTGCTTGAGAAATCTGATGATAAGGTCATAGCTAACAAGAACGACTTGCTCATTGCAGAAAATGCTGAAGCAATGCTTGCTCCAGTAGAGGACACGTGGTTTGCTGATTCTGGAGCAACCCAGCATATGTCGTTTAGAAAGGAGTGGTTTAGATATTTTGTTGCATACCCTGCAAACTACTCTACCGTCAGAGTTGGTGAAGGAACGCGCATTGATGTCAGAGGGAGAGGCGATATAAATGCTGCAGTGACCCATATGAACAATAAGAAGATTATCTATACCATGAAGGACGTATTATACGAGCCTGAAATAGAGAAAAATTTGTTCTCCATCCTTCAATCATCAAAGAAGGGAGCAAGAATTGTCTTTGAAGAAGGTGGAAATCACGTAACTCTTGAGAAAAACAATCACCTTATTTTAGATGGTGTCAAATGCAATAACCTTTATAAGTTAAACATAGAAACTCTGGCAGCAGAAGAAGCTCACGTGGCAGCGACCGAGTCAATCCAGCTGTGGCACGAGCGCTTAGGACATCTGAACTTCAAAACGCTGAGACAGATGCATGACAGTATGGCTGTCGACGGACTCAACTTCGATCCAAAAGAAGATAATCCATTTTGTGAAGACTGCATCTACGGGAAACAACATCGACAACCTTTTTCAAGTACAGGTACCCGATCAACCTCGCCAGGTGAAATCATTCATGCCGACCTGTGTGGAAAAATGAGCCAACCGTCACTCGGTGGTTCTAATTATTTCCTATTGTTAAAGGATGACTGTTCAAGGTATTGTTTTATTTACTTTATAAAAGAAAAGACTGATGTTTTAGAATCCCTACAAAAATTTTGTGTTGAAGTCCAAGCCGATGGGCACAAAATAAAACGGCTGAGGACAGATTGCGGCAAGGAATTTTGTAATGAAGAAGTAAAGAAGTTCCTGCTCCAAAAGGGAATAATGCATCAGAAATCGACGCCAAGGGCTCCAGAACAAAATGGCTTTATTGAGCGTCAGAACCGCACAATTATAGAATGTGGCAAGTCAATGTTACATGGACAAAACTTACCACGCAATCTTTGGGCTGAGGCAGCGAACGTTGCAGTGTACTTGAAGAACAGGACATCATCAGAAACATTAGGGGGCAGAACACCATTTGAAATATGGTTTGGCGCAAAACCATCTGTGGAACATCTTAAAGTTTTTGGCAGTGACTGTTTTGTTCATGTGCCCAAGGATCAACGAACAAAGTGGGAGTACAACTCAATCATGTGCATTATGATTGGTTATAGTGATGAAAATAAAGCATACAAGGTATACAACAGGGAAACAAGAAAGGTTCTAATTCGACGAGATGTGAAAATCAGAGAGAAGCCCAAAACATAAATCTTGACGGAACCAGTAATCATCGGGACACATGAAACTCTAGAACGAGACGTTGAGCTGGAGGAACCTGTGGGGAATCTACAGACTCAAGATGAGTCAGAACCTGAGACAACAAATAAGTGCAGAAATCCACGAATGCCGATACAGAGATCACCGTATCCCAAAAGAAGAGGGATAAGTAATAAAGATGCTCCAGACACAGAACAAAATGCGTCTAATCCAACCAGAAGGAGACTCAACACAAATGTTGATGAAGAAGAAGCCCAAACAGTGATTGCTGAAACCTTCATGGCTTATACGGAGCCAGTAAATTTGACTGAGGCATTGGCAGCAGACGACGCAGAACATTGGAAAAAAGCAATAGACGCAGAGCTTAAATCATTGGAGGCAAACAATACATGGATTCTAGTGCCCAGGCCACAAAATGCAAATGTGATCACAAACCGTTGGGTTTTCAAAAGGAAACTTAAGGCAAATGGAGAAATTGACAAATATAAGGCACGTCTGGTGGCCAGAGGCTGCTCGCAGCAGCAGGGCATAGATTATCACGAAACCTATGCACCAGTGGTAAGATTTAGCTCAGTCCGCACCATGTTAGCAATCGCAGCAGCCAAGGATCTGGACATTCTGCAATTTGATGTAAAAACGGCGTTTCTACACGGCAACTTGACAGAAGAAATCTACATGGAACAACCAACAGGTTATCAACGAGGTGATAAAGTGTGCAGTTTGCTCAAAGGCCTGTATGGGTTAAAACAAGCCTCTAGGGAGTGGAATATGAAAATGAAAACTTTTCTACTGAACCGTGGTTTTGTGCAATCGATGCTGATGCGTGTGTGTACATGGAAATCAAAAAGGGGATTTACATAGCGATATATGTGGACGATGGGATAATGTGTGGAAAGAATAAGTCCGAAATGAATACATTGTTGAGTGCACTGCATGAAAATTTTAAAATTACCTACTCGCCTGCAGAGTATTTCGTAGGACTCCAAATCGAGAGAGATAGAGATGAAGGAAAACTTAAAGTGCATCAGGGATCATATACAAATGAAATATTGCGTAGATATAATCACGACAATTGTTTTCCAGCCTCTATCCCTACTGATCCGGGAGTCAAATTTTCAAAATTTAGTGAAAACGATAAGTGTGATCAGAATAGATATCCATATAGGCAAGCGATAGGTTCTCTCATGTACTTAGTGGTTGGAACTAGACCAGACATCGCTTTTAGTGTAGGAATTTTAAGTAGATTTATGGAAAATCCGTGCATAGAACATTGGCAGGGTGTGTTAAAAGTGCTAAAATATTTGAAAGGCACAAACAATTATGGACTTAGTTACAGTATGGAGTCGAAAAACGTAACACTCAAAGCATACAGTGATGCTGATTTCGCAGGAGACATTGACAAAAGACTAAGTACGACTGGTTGGGTATGTTTTTTGAATGCCGGACCGATTTCGTGGAGTTCAAAGAAACAGACTGTAACAGCAACATCAACCACTGAAGCTGAGTTTATTGCACTCTGTTCTGTGACTAAGGAAGTAATATGGCTTAGAAGGTTATTGTCAAATTTAAACTGTGATCAACGCGAACCAACAACTGTGTGCTGTGATAACCAAAGAGCAATAACATTAGTAAAAACACCTGAATCAATGAAAGCTACGAAGCACATAGAAATGCAATTTTACTTTACGTGTGAAAAGCAAGAACTTGGAGAAATAGATACAAAGTATATTTGTACGAATGCGCAATTGGCCGATACATTGACTAAACCACTAGGAAGAGACAAATTCCAGGGTTACCGTTTATGTTGTGGAATGTATTAATAATGTACGGAACGTGCCAATGTTGTAAAAGTGCATAATTTTGTTTAAAGATGATAAGAACTATGAAGGTCTTATGTAAAGACGAGAGGGAGTGTTAAGGATCGCTTTAACATAAGCCTGTGTTACGACCGTACAGGTTTACAGTTAGTTGTTTCTTTTGATTTCTCGCGCGCTGGTCACGCACCACTAGTTACTTTTGTTCTTTTAGTTACTCCAGTTATACTTTTGTATGAATCTTGTATCCGACTGAATAAGCTTGCTAATCTGCAGATATTGCAGCGATCAATTAGTGAATGTTAAGTTTATTTGTTATCAACACAACTTGATACGCCTTCCCTGTTATAATTAAGGTATTTTCTTTATATTCAATTGCGATAGTAAAATTACAACAAATTAAATTAGTGTGTATTGCATGTACACTAATTAAAAAGAGACATCATAAACGACAATGGGTTCACCCTTTAAATATGAAACGTATAAGCATGGGCCAGTTTCATCTGTTATATAGTGAACTCCGATTACACCCAGACAGATTTTATTATTATTATTATTAATATTATTATTATTATTATTATTATTATTAATTATTAATATCATTGTTCTGTATTAAAACGATGAATTTTTCAGTATCGAACATCTTCGTACATTGGCAGTCAGATCCAGAGTGTACGACTGTTGCAACCGCGCGGGAAAATATTCGCAAATGTGAACGCGCTCATTTGAAACAATGTATCACACTCCAGGCGGGTGAACCGCGCGGAGCGGTTCGACCGCTGCATGTCGCGGTCAAAAAACCGCCGCGCGGCTGAACCGCTCAAGTGTGACACCTTCCATAAGATTCTGTGTGTTACGTGAGGCGCGGGCAAACCGCGGCGGTCGAACCGCGCGGGCCAACCGCAAGTGTGGCGCCGGCCTAACAGATTTCTCCCCCCCCCCCCCCCGTAACTTTATCGTTAACCTGGTTTCTTGTCGTTATATTTCTTCCCGATTCCTTATCTTCCTCTGATTCTGCTTTATTTGGACTCACCTGTTTGTCTCGTACTCTTTTACTATCTATTTTTATTACTTCTCTATCTACTTTCTTCCTTTTTCTTCTATTATAACTTTTGTCCTCGTGTTCGAGGTCCTTGTATTCGGTATTATACAAAATGGCTTCCGTATCGGCGTTCCGTTGCTCTGGTTTGTCTTCCTGCCACTCCATGTCGCTCCATTCGTCCTCTCCATTTTCTTGTTTGGTGTCTCCTTCTACCTCTCCCCGGTCTTGACTCATCTTTCCATGTTCGTCAAGTCAGCCATCAATGTTGTTTTTCTTGCTTTTTTCTCCATTTCGGTTTTTTTCTTCCTTCTTGCCCTTCTTCCTTGTTCCTTCTCCCCTGTTGCTCGTCGTCTTCGGTTTCCATTTCTTGAAATTCCCCTTTTTCCACTCCTTCCATCTTCTTCATTCTTATTCTGTATTCATATCTCTCTTGCCCCCCCCGCTTGGGGGCCTTCCTCCCCTACCAGATCTTTCCTAACCTCCGTCTTCTCCCTTCCCTTTTACCGCGTCTTCTGAGACCCTTCTCTATTCCCCCTGCTTCTCCCCACTCCAGGGCCCTTCGTCCTGCACTACCCTTTCCCTCACTCACCCCTTTCTTCCTACTTAAGTGTCTAAAATCTATTTCCTAATCTCTATCCCAGATCAACTCATGGACATAGGAATATAGGGATAGAGGGTGAGGCTGGCTTGTGGACGAGGGACGCGAAGCCCAGGGTTGCCAACTCGAAATGTTACTATTAAGCCAAATGAGACCAAAAAAAAAGCCAGAAAAAAGCCAAATAAGTTTGAAAAATATATTTGTAATTAAATTACAATAAAAGATCGAGATCCAGATTCTCGTCGCTCGAATCATAAACAATATTTGTGCTTAAATTTTGCAGCATTTGTTGTGTCACACTAAAATTATTGCAACATTTTTGTGAGAGCACTAGTTCTGTTCTAATTCTAATGATGGCATCAAGAAGCTTCAGCTGCATTCTATTCCTTGCCTTTGATTTAACTGATGATACCAGAGAAAAGATCCTCTCAACTACTGCATTGCTTACAGGAGTTATTAAACAAGTAAGAATAAATGTAGCAAGCTCCTTAAACCTCTGGTGCCGAAATATGCCAATCCAAAACTGCTCTGTATCTGTAGGGATTCCATCTTTTTTAAATATAGCTTCTTCTTTCCAATCAACAAAAATCATTTTTCTATACTGTTCTTCTATAAGACTAATGTTATTTTCTATGAGATGTATAAATGGTAACTCGGAAAATAGAGGTCTTGAAACTTGATTTAAAATTATATGTGGGCTTAATTTTGACAGACTTTCGAATGTATCTGTTGCTGATGGAAGTCGACAAGTAATTTGCTTAAGAGCTTCTTCTAGCACAGACATACATCTTTCTTTAACGTTACGTATCTCTGATTGAGCCGTAGCACTGCTGTTATGGTGTAGGTACTTATTACATTCCTGCAAAAATTTAATTCCAAAGTCAACTCGTTGAATATTTTTCTTCTGCCCATTAATATCATACAGTCTGTTCTGAAGACTCTTCTGGTGCAAGAATAGTTGTTGGTACAATTCATGAGGATCAGCTTTGGTTTGTTGGAAAAGACTGTTCAGTCTTTCAAATTCCTGGACAACAGGTGTTGCAAAAACAAAGAATAGGTGATTCTTGAAATCTGTTAACATTTCCTTTAAGAGTCTTGCTTTGAATTTTGTATCAAACGTTGATTGGGCTAGCTCAGCAGAAATGAAATAAGCCTTTAGTTCTTCCCAGTTCATTAAAATCGTAAACATAATCTTTCCACGAATAAGCCACCGAGTAGATGAAGGTTTTTCAAAGGGGAGTTGTGCAGTTCGTATAGGTTCAAATTCTGTGGGTGTATTCATGACTTTAAATAAATCTTTATATGCTTCTCGTCTCGTTTCACTATGACGAAACCAATTGGGTATTTCTGACATCAAGAACCCAATATTTGATGGTAATTTGGATATTGCATATTGAATACACAATGCCAACGAATGACAAATACATTTCAGCTGCACACAGAAAGGAGATACACGTTTTAGTCTAGACCACACAGAGTTGTTGCACCCTACCATGTTAGATGCACCATCAGATGCAAAACCAATGCAATTTGCAAGACTCTGCCCACAACTTGTAATTTCCTCATTAATTAAATTGAATATGTTTTCTCCTGTAGCCTCATGCACCGGAATTAAACCTAAAAATCCAGTCACAATTTCCGTTGCCCTATCACTTAAAAATCGAATTAAAATACATAAGTGTTTTTGTGTGGAAATGTCTGTAGATTCATCTACAATAATAGCATATTTCTTGTTGCGAAAGTCATCCGTAAGCTGTGCTTTCAGTGCAGGTGAAATTACATTTTTTATTAACGAAGCACACTTAGTTCTATGTAATTTAATGTGCTCCAGTGTGCTCCCACATCCATGTATTTTAACAATTTAACTCAGGTGATCTATTGTTTGTATTGCACAATGGCAAGTCATACATACAGCAAGTTGTAGCTCCGCTATCTTAATTTTATTGTCATCTTGTTTAATGGTTTTTGTTACTTGAAGTTGCGTCTGGCGTGTTGATGGAAGTTTGCTCTTATGTTTCTCCGATTTTTCGTGACTTGAAATGTTGCTAATCTTTGGTACAATGGTGCAGGAGCATAGTTTACAATATGCTGTCTCTGATCCAGGTGCAGACCTTTTGAGCCAAGGATATGTTTCCTCCCATTTCGTATTATACTTACGATTACTATCATAAAAGGTTTTCCAATTTTTTGATGACATCGTCGGTTAGTAATTTATAACAATAGTTAAGAACTTTAAAACGTGTTATAACAATAGTTAAAAACTTTAAAACGTGCTACGTGCTTTGTCTCGTTTTGAACATGGGGGTTTCACAGGATTGCCATCTCTCCGATTTTTGACCGGGGACTCAGGGTCATATGTTATAACAAGGTGGCAAGCCTGGACTCCAGGGCCTGGACTCACTGGTACCTTAGAGCATATAAACATGGAGGAAGCATGCAATAGGCAAAAATGTAGACGGCGATAGAAAGAGAAACATATACAGGAGGGACACCCCCTCTCTTTCTAGCGCAAGCGTTTTTTTTCTATGTTAGAAAGAGAGGGGGTGTCCCTCCTGTATATGTTTCTCTTTCTATCGCCGTATACATTTTTGCCTATTGCATACTTCCTCTATGTTTATATGCTCTAAGCTACCTAGCGGTTGAGTCCGCTGAACGCAGCCATTTTCATTGGCAGGGACCAGAAATCGTAAAGTTTTATTGTTGTATTGGTATAGTATCTTACATCATGCTTTATACTATATCATTATTTATGGAATTATTTAAAAATGGTAAAAAAAAGCCCAAAAAAAGCCAAATGAATTTTTCAACGCCAACCAAGTTGAAAAAAGGCCAGATTTCTGGAATTTGGCCTCAAAAAAGCCAAATTGGCAACCCTGGCGAAGCCTAGTTGAGGGACGGGCCCCCACCCAGGGCAACCGAAGGGTGCCTGGTGGTGATTGGTTGCATTGCTGCGCATGCTCTGTACCGCTAATTATGAAAAACTATTAACCACAGATTAATGCAAATATCTACGTTAATACTAAAAAGTGATTATTTATGAATTTGAATTTTTAATATAATGAAAATTTAAGAGAAATATGCATCTTCAATTATTAGAATATATAAAATGAATTAAAACAGTAATACTGATTGAAAATAATTTATTATTATTGAAATTAAATATTATACAATACATACTTATTACTAAACTTATTATTAATCACTCGCCCCTAAAAAGTGTCATTTTGTTAAAAAAATGTCGATGACTATTTGATTTATCTATTTTACTTAACCCAATGTAATGTAGCCTTATTTTAATATATTTTTTTATTATGGCACGTGTTAAATGTACTATATGGTTTTCCATAAATCCTTGATCATGTGTGTGTTCTTTTAAATTTTGAAATATATTAGTGTTAATAAATTTGTCTAATACTGTATTTGATAGGTACAATTGAATTGTTTGCTGCCTAAAGATCACATCTGAATGTATGGCACATCGAATTTCGTGTTCACACTTGCGACAAATTGCAAGTACTTGGTCTGACGGCTGTATTAATCGCCCACGGTTTTTCACGTTTATTAAATTATTTTTTCCAATATTACTATCAGTTAGTTCGTTTGTACAAACTTCGCACAGTAATCGTTTTTTTAATTGGAATACAACATACCCAGCTATATATTCTACAACACTCATTGAGAATGCTGTAATTTCTCGAATGTCTTGCATGTAATTGTGATCGTTTAAGTGATTGTTAATGTTGTTAAAATCAGTTTCCACAGGTTCAATACATAATTTTGATAATCGTGACGTTACATTTATAACCTCCTCCGAATCAATTACTTTGCCAGCAGAGGAAACGTGCAAAATTGCAATTTCATCTAATGGTATACAATTACCAGTCTTGGAACCACGTACATCTGCATGTACTAAAATTTTCTTCATGGCGGCTTTAAATTGCCTCGCAGTAGGATTATTATTTCCTCCGCCATGGTGTCTGATACATCCAAATAACAATTCAATGTGATCTTGGCTTAGTTTATAAAAAGGAATGTATTGTAAAAAAGTATTCTTTTCGCATAATTCAACATATAATACAAGGGCATTTTCAATACAAACAAGGAATCCTAGAAAGCCAGTTTTCCGACGAGAATGTATTAATAATTCACGAGATTGATATTTCAATCTTGTTATATATTCTTTACATTCATTAAATTTCTTTCGTACAATGTCAATATTTTTTGCATTTAATGGCTGCTTGAATCCTGTCTGTCGCATGTTCTTTGAATTAAATATATCAAATATATCATTGAAAATTAATAAAAATTTTATCGTTGCTTCACAGTCTTTAAATTCGTCTAATGCTAAATTATTATTACAAAATAAAAGTGAGTCTGCTGTGGATCTACTAAAAACTTGAGCTGCTAACCGAACTTTCATTTTTTGTTTGTTGTAATTAATATGAGCACTTCGCAATTTATTGCCCAAATGCATACCATGGACGCTATGGCAACGGTACATATGGTAGTACTGTGCTTGCGCCGAACAGCGGCCAATGAAAAGGAGGCACCCTTTTACCTCGTCCCCGTCCCGCAACGCCCCCCCCCCCGCAGTGGTAGTTAGCCCCCTTGGATCAACTCAACTCACCACCCGATCGCCATCTTTTTCCTGCTTAAGAATGGTTGGTTGGTTGGTTTCTTGTTTTTCCTGTTAAACAGGATGGCGTTTCAGGCATTTCGCTTATATTCCCCAACGAACTATATAGTCTCATATCTTTTTCCCTCCTCTCTCTTCTTCGGGTCCCAGCAAGGGATGTGCGGGTAATCGAATGTGTCGGGTACCCGAGCGGTCGGATCGAGTCGGGTAACGTCGGGCGGGCTCGGTCGGGCTCGGTCGGGGGCCCGGGACAGACCATGGACATAGGAATATAGGGACGTAGGAATAGTTGCGACTTTAGGCGAGGGGAGTGATATGCATTTCAGGGGGGGGGGGAAACACCTACATCTGCCTGAATTTGATTGGTCGCATTCTACGCATGCTCCGTAGCGCTCATTATGAACAAGTGTTTGCTACAGATTAGTACATACAGACGTCTAATTGTAAGTATATACTAACGGAGAGGAGAAATATGCATCTATAGGTTTAAATTTATCAAAATATATGAGCAGAGATACTGACGTAACATTTATTTATTGTTCGAAATAACAGAAACCAAATTACGATAAAATTAATGATAAATACATGGATCCATGCAGTAACTTACTCAAATTAACGAGAAATATAAACAGAATTATAAAATAAAAAGAAAATATCCATTTTCTTTCATTATTGTAGCAGAAAATCGTGGTATGAAATAGATGGTCACTAAAGGGGACATCAGGTCCAATATAATTTTCACCATAATCTTTGTGTAAATAGTCGAATATCACTCTAAAACTAATTTGATTAAGAAACTAGAGACTTCAACAAATACAATGATCCATACTTTACTCAAATATTGTCGTATATTAGTAAAAAATTACTATTTTGAACCAGTCACACTCTTAAACGGTCGTTAATGGGGACATTTACCTTAATATTAATAAAAAAAATGTAAATATATTATACAGGTCAATAAAATTAGGTATACTTCAGGTATTGTGTGTCATTTGTTTATTGGCCTTTGAAAAGTACAAGTTTATTCAATGCATGGCGCTGGCTACATGAATTATCAAGTCTACTTAATCCTATATAATGCATTCTTATTTTTATATACTTTTCCGCAATTGCGCGGATTAAATGTGCGATATGGTTTTCCATATATCCTTGATCGTTACAATGATTATTTAATTTACAAAATATGGTTGTCCATATAAATTCATTTGTAACTTTATTGGCGATACGCATATGATCATATTCGCGATTTTGAAATATTTTTGCCGAATGGATTAAACATCTTAGTTCCCTTTCGCAGTTTCGGCAAATCGTTATAACATCGGTTGATGGCTGAATCAATTTCCCGCGATTTTTAGTTTGTATTAAATTATTTTTGTCTTCGCCATTTACTTCTAAAGCTGCGACGCAAACTTCGCATGTTAATTTCTTTTTTCATTGTCTGACGACATAGCCAGTAATATATTCCATGACATTTCTTGAAAATTCTGACACTTCTCGTATGTTTAATACATAATTGTGTTCTTGAAAAAAAAATTTCATCATTTGATTCCGTGTCATTTGACTCGTTATATATGCGAGCTAAGCGTGAAGTCGAATTTATGATACGTTCTGAATTTGTAGCATTGTTCAACGATGATACATGCAAAATTGCAATTCGTTCAAGTGGTATGCAATTACCAGTACTCGTAATCCGTATATCCGCATGAACTAAAATTTTTTTCATTGCAGCTTTAAACTGCCGGACTGTGGGGTTATTATTTCCCCCACCGTGATGACGAATACATCCAAATAGTACTTCTATATGGTCCTGGCTGATTTTATAGAAAGGGATATATTTTAATAAATTATTCTTCTTGCAAAGGTTTTCAAACAATGTTATCGCACTTTGCATACAAATAAGTAATCCTAAGAAGCCAGTTTTACGGCGTGAAGAAATTACAGAATTAGCATATTCATTTTTCAATGATATGATGTATGTAATTCTGAGAATTTGCAGAAGAATAGGTGTTCCGATTCGGTGATGGACGATAAGATTGATATGCCATCGCTGAGGAATTCCCATCTGTCTGTTGATATCGTCTATTATTGTATTCGCGTTTTCTACATTCATTAATTACATGTCCCCTATTTTTGCAATATGAACAGACCTTAGTATTATATGTGTTATCACGGCCTGCCATATAAGAATTTACTCTTACATCTGGTTTTTGACGGAAATACGAACTTTGTGCTATAGTATTAGGTTCACGGAAACGACAATTTACCGTTGTATGACCACTTCGATTGCAAATCGTGCAGTATTTTGTCTCCCTCAAACTTAATCCCTGAAATCCTGCAATCTCAATCTGTGATTTTTGCTCAACTTCTTCCGCTTGTGCCATTTGGATAGCATCCACCAAAGTAGTTGGTTTTTGCGACTTAACTATTATACAGATATCCTTTCGCAACCCCATGACGAATACATCAAGAGCTTGTTTTTGCAAAAGATTTACGCAAGCTCTATGTTCTATAGCCGATAACCCATCATCGAGACTATTAGTAGGCCTTATTAAACAATTCTCAACCTTTTGTGAATAGGAGAAAACATCTTCGTTATAGGCCTGTTTGCAAGAAGATAATACTAGTTGCCATTGACCTTGTGACCTCTTATCAGAATAAGCATTTAGTAAATACGTTTTTAATGCACCCCAATTTGTAAAAGCGCGATTTCTAATTAAGGCCCTAGCATTACCCGTTATTTTTGTTTCAATTATTGCAAATAGAACTGCTTTATTCTCTTCGCATACTAAAGAAATTGCTTTGTCGCAATTATCACAAAATTCATATAGTAAAGATTTCGTACCATTAAACGTTATTAACATCTTTGCCGCGAGTTCGATTTTTATTCCAGCTTGTGCCATGTTTACTTGTAATTCGTCCGTAAGAGATTGAGAATTAGGAAAAGAAAAAATATAGAATATGTGGATTTCTTAACTTACAATACAAAAATTAGACGATGCGACATTCTTCTTCGATGAACGTTGTCCCAAATGGTAACAATCTTGAGAAGGATACGCCACGCAGTGGTAATGGTTGCTCAGCAGAAAGGTTGAATCCAGTGATGAGCAGTCGAATACGCCAAATATGCGTCGCAATTAGGTTTCTGGGGTTCTTATGACTGCGAAAGGAGATACTCAACTTGTCGAATGAATTTTGGGTATTTTATAGGAAAAGGGTTAGAGTGGCTTGGACTCTGTGAGTCGTAAAGAGGGGATTGAGACGTGGTCTCGATTTAAGAGGGTTTTGTAACGAGGGGTTTGTTTGAATTCGTTTTGGGGAAAGGATTCGAGCCTCATAGGGCGAATAGGGGACGGAGTTTTGTAACGATCATCTCGTGATGGGGACCACTAAGGTACATCATCGAGGTGGAGTTTTGTAACGATCATCTCGTAATGGGGACCACTAAGGTACATCATCGAGGTGGAGTTTGTATCGATCATCTTGTGTTGGTGACCGCTAAGGTACAACATCAAGGTGATCAGCGATTGGGGAGATGGGGTAAGAGTTGAGTTTGAGATTTTGTTTTGTGGAGTGATTTTGAGATAGATTTTGGAATAGGGCCGCGCGAAAAAATGGTGGGACATCACACCTCCCCCCTTATATGAAGAAATGCGTAGCATTTCTTAACACAAGGTTCGGGTGTTTTGAAATGAGGCAAAATAAAATAAAATATGTGGATAATTTAGCGTGGTAATAATAAAAATAAAATGTGTGGTAATAACGAAAGGAAAATAAAATAAATAGCCTATTTGGCGAAAAAGGAAAATTAAATAAAAGATTATGGAAAAATAACTAAAAAAGAAATATTTTATAAAGTTAAGTAAAGAAAATAATTTTAGGAGGTGAGGGAACTATTTACAGGGAGTATATACACGGAAGGATAGGATTAAAGGAAGGAATGTTGGAAGGATTAATAGGGAGGAAAGGAATATTCAGGGAATTGGAAGGAGGGGTCGTCCAGGATGTACGTGAGGTCGTAACCGTTTTGATACTGGTCATTGAACCACCGCAGGAACTCGGGTGTCAGCTCCGTGTGGTCGGGGACCCTGGTGGCTGACCCCGTGTCCAGGATTTCCACGACACCTGGATAAGGAGGGATGATGGAGGGAATCTGGGAGGTGGAAGTTAGGGGAGGAGTAGGACGTGGAGAAGGGAATTGGCGGGAGAGTACCTCCTTGTCTCCGGTGGGAGGGCAATATGGGGGCTGTGGGATGACGGCTGCTTGGTCCGTTGGTGTTGGCGGGGGGGAGTCGTCCAGGGTGATCACTTCCACTGCTGGTGTCGCTTCTCTGATGACGACTGTGGAGGTGACCTTCGGGAGGAGGGGTGAGGTGCTCCTTCCCTCTCTCGTGGCCTTTCGGCGCAGCCACTGAATGTGGGCCAACCTCCTTTTGAGGCCTCCTCCTCTGGCCTTAAGCCTGTCAGGCTTGTGGGCCCTTTTGTGTGGCATTTTATGGGTAATAGGAAAGATAGATTAATATATGTTTTGGTATGTTTTTAGGGTCAACCGGGATCCTCGCGTAATCGACCAAGACGCGCTTTATTCGCGTGTATAATTTTCGTTTTGCCCTTCCACGATATTTTTAAATTTTGTGAAGGAATAACTTCTAATATTGTGTGAGGACCCGAGTATTGGTCTCCGAATTTTCCTTTTTTTGGTTCTATTAGGACAAAAATTGGGTCACCTGGTTTGAAAGTCTCTTCGTTTATGTGACGATCATAATACTTTTTATATCGGAGTTTAGATTGATTTAGTTTTTCCGCAGCGACGGTTTGTAATTCTTGCACCCTCGTACTCAAGTTCGAGAGGTATTGATTATAGGTTTCGTTTTCGAAGTCCTCGGGCACTCTCTTTCGGCTGGGTACCCGGGCTATTTTCCCGAATACTAATTCGTGTGGAGTGTAACCAGTGCCCTCGTGGACGCTGGTATTATAAGAAAACGCGGCCAAGTCGGTCCATTCGTCCCAGTCATCGTATTTATTGATATACATTTTTAGGTATTCTGTTAGAACTATATGCGATCGCTCTAAAGAGCCATTTGTCTGTGGGTGAAAGGCTGTGGTTCGAAATTGTTCGATTTTAAATTTTTGTGCAATAGTTTTCATGAATCTACTGGTGAAATTTGCTCCTTGGTCGGTGAGAATGGCTCTAGGAGCTCCGAATTGACATATAAATTTTTTAATGAACGCATCCGCGATTTTTATTGATGTCGACTGTGTAAGGGGTACGCACACGAAATATTTTGTCAATAAATCTTGGATCGTTAATATGTATGTATTTCCTTTTCTGGTAGTAGGTAACGGTCCTACTATATCTAATGCTACTTTATCAAAGGCGCGTCCAGGAGTGTCGGTAAGAATCATTGGTTGCCTGGTTTTAACACGAACGAGTTTCTTCCGCTGGCAGTCTTCGCACTTTCGAATATAATCTTCAACGGCTTTCTTCATTCCTTTCCAAAAATAATGGTGTCTAATTCGGTTATAAGTTTTAGTTACTCCTTTATGTCCAGCTAATGCAGACGCGTGATTTTCTGTAATTATATTTTGTCTCTTTGACTCTTCGGGAATTTGAACTATTTGTAAACATATTGTGACCTCGATATCCTCCTCGTCAACGGTTTCGAGAATGTCCATAATGATATCTTGCCAGGTCAATTGATCGATATTTGTTGTTTTGGCTATGCTAAATGAATATATTACAAGTTCTTTTATTGTATCTTTAAAAGAAGATAACGCTTCGCCCCAGGTTATTGTGGTTAGGGGAGTATTCTGCGTTTCTTTTATGACTAGCCCGATGAGGATTCGTCCCTTATTACATGTTACTTGGGCCTTTCCCAAAGTGAGTTCGTTCGCTTCTTCTAATGCTCCAGTTTTTATTAGTTGCTTGGCCCCATTGTCGCAAGGTTTCCCATCTGCGCTTAAGAAGAAGACAAGCGTTTCTTTTCGTAAAGACAACGGGTCGCGACTAATTATTGGTACTGTCCTAATGTCCCTATCGGGATCCGCTTCGTACGTTTCTTCTGGGGAATCGTTTAGCTCAATTAACGATGATTCTGAATCAGTAGTTGATTCGTTTGACGCGTTAGATTCTATTTCGGAATCAGGGTCTTCCAGTTCCAGTGGTATTGGAAATTGCGGAGGTGAGACGGTTTGACGTGGAATATTTAATTCCTGTGCTTCCTCTGTTTCCTGGTCCTCTCTTTCAATGTCACTCATGGGTTCTGGTGCATTTACTGGGGAGACGTCCGTTGGCATTATTACAGGTGTTGGTGTTTTGCGCACCTTTCGGTGTGGTTGGATCCTCGTGGGCTTTGCCTTTGGGCGCTTGTTAGTTTCTTTGGTGGTTCGAAGCTTTTTACTGGGCACCCTCTCATCATCAGTTTCCTCTCGCGGTCGTATGGGACACGCTCTCTTTACAGGAGGATTACGAGACAGCGCGTCTGCAAGTTTATTGCTTTTTCCCGGTTGATAACGAATTTCGTAGTCGTATTCCGCTAATTTTAAGCGCCACCTAACGAGACGTGACGTTGGGTCTTTTACTCTATGTAACCAGATTAAGGGTTGGTGGTCAGTATATAAAATAAATTTCTTCCCATATAGATAGGGTCGGAAATGCCTAACGCAATACACAATGGCTAGGAGTTCCTTTTCTATGGTTGCATAGTTTATCTCTGCTTTATTCAAGAGACGAGAGGCATAAGCGATTGGTAATTCTTTTCCATCGATATTTTGACTTAATATTCCTCCTATAGCAAATTCGGAAGCGTCAGTGGTAACATGAAATTCTAGGTCAAAATTCGGATATTGCAGGATAGGTTCTTTCTGCAATGCTAATCTTAAGTGGTCGAAAGCTGTTTTCTGGGACGGCCCCCACTCGAATATGGTGTCCTTCTTCAATAGTTGGGTTAACGGACGAGCTATTTTAGAAAAGTCTGGGATAAATTTCCTATAATATCCGGTTAGACCAAGGAATTGTTTGATTCCTTTTGGTGTACTTGGTGCCGGGTAATTTCGAACGGCTTCAATTTTTCCTGGATCCGGTTTTACCCCTTGCTCTGTGATTATGTGACCCAAATATGCGACTTCTTTGTGCAGAAATTTACACTTTGAAGGTTGAAGTTTAAGGTTCGCCTCTCTCAGGCGTTGAGCGAGTTTTTTAAATTTAATCAGGTGTTCCGTGAGGGAACTCGCATAAAGGACTATATCGTCCAAATAAACAAACATTTCCGTGCCTTGGAGTCCTGTAAGTGTGTGATCCATTAAGCGTTGGAAAGTTGCTGGTGCGTTACATAATCCAAACGGCATTCTGACAAACTCGTAATGTCCATGAGGTGTAGAAAAAGCCGTTTTAGGTGCATCTTCCGGTTTCATAAGGATTTGATGAAATCCAGAAGCTAGGTCAAATACGGAGAAGTATTTTGCTCCTCCTAATTGGTCCAGTATTTCATTAATGTTTGGAAGTGGGTATGCGTCAGGAACGGTTTTTTCGTTTAAATCCCTGAAGTCAATTACCATTCTCCACAAGAGTTCCCCATCAGGTCCCGGTTTTTTGGAGACGATCCAAATAGGTGAGTTGTAAGGTGATAATGATGGCTTTATTATTTCGTTTTCTAGTAAATTCTTTACCTGTTTGTCAATTTCTTTCTTATGTACAGGAGGGAAGCGATATTGTTTAGTATTTACAGGCACTGGGTCCGTTGTTTGGATCCCATGTTGAATAGCGTTTGTATGGCCTAACTTCTCATCTGGTAAATGGAAGAGGTCGTGGTATTTACATAAAATTCTTTGGACATGAAGTTTTTCTTCCGGATTCATATGTTCCATTGAAATTAACTTAAGCACTTGTTCCATTCGTGTTGCGGTTTCTTCAGAAATGGTTTGTATTTCCTCACCCGACGCCATAGTTAGAGACTCCTGGAATTCTAGGGGAAGGGTTGTTTCGGCATAATGCCTTGGGGATGAGAGCGAGTGTACCTTCGCGGATACCTCTGAATGATGGATCGACGGATCCTGGGGAAAGAGGGGCTTGATAGGAGTGACGTATTTAGACGTCTTAGTCTCTTTCGGTCGTCTTTGTTTGGGTTCTGGGATCACAATTTCGAATTCTTCCAATTCAACAGTAGGTACAGTGATTGTTGTGTCCACTTCATTAGAATTTATAATTTGTAAGTACGCTTTGCCGTCCTGATTACGGACGAGGGCATTACCTGCATGAATTCCGGTACCTAATTCTAATCTAGGTAAATATCCTTCCTTTACATTTGAATTTGATATATTTACAAAGCAAACTGTTTTTGATCTAGCGGGTAGCGCGAGTTGAGCCTTATTTACAAACGGAATAGAGTTTCCGTGGAAGTCTAACTCTTTCCTGGAGTAGTGTATCGAGACATTCTGTTTACTAAAGAATTCCGTACCTAATATTCCTTGTGGTTTAATTGGGAAGTCGTTTTTGACTACATGAAACGTGACGTCGTCGCCCAAAAGGGTTATCCTGACTGTGCCAAGCGTGGGGACGGGGTCCGGAGAGATGCCTTTGAGTAGTAGTTGGTTTTTCGTGTCTATCTCTTGAGGTAACTTTACGGCTTGGATTTTCAATAAGTTCACCTCAGACCCAGTGTCAATCATTAATTCAGGTGTAGTCTCGAAGTCGGGGGAGGGAATCATTACGGACGGAGCTTCTTTAACGGTATTCACCCATGCGGTAGCGATTCTAGTTTGGTTAATTCCGGTTCCGCTTGTATTGTTATCGAACGCGTTGCTGCTTGGCCCGTTCCACGGTACGCGTCCGCTGTTGACCGTAGGGGCAAAGCGTTTCCCGAGTCTCGTTCCTGAGAGGTTCCAGGGTTTCCCTCATTACGATTAAACATGCGTTTTCTACATTCGGAGATTAAATGTCCGGGTTTTTTGCAGTATGCACAAATACGTAATTCCGTAGGCCTTGAGGGAGGAGGTCGGTTTTTGTCCCAGTAAGGGAGCAAAGGGTTTGGTGCTTGACTACCATATCCTGTAACGCGATTTTGGGGATTCCTCTCGAAGGTTTGCGAAGCGGTATTTTGATTATTTCGGCAGGTCCGCGCATCGTGTCCTGTTTTATTACAGATTTGGCACGTCAGTTTGGGAGCTTTTTGCTCTGAAAATCTTAGGCGGTCTCTTTCTATTTTCTTATCTACGAATACGGCTAACTCAAAAGCTTCATCGAGCGTTTCGAAATTATTTTGGAGTAATCTATTTCGTATATATGGAGGAAGACCATCCACGAACGAATCCAACGTCAAACGATCTATATCTTCGAGGTGATTTTGTGTAAGGTCACGATAATACTCGCTGTCCTCTTCCAAAATAGCGAATCGGAGATCCTTAAGGCGTGAAATATATTCCAACATGTGTTCGTTGGTTCCCTTAATAACGTTGGCAAGTTCTCCGCGATAGTGGTCCGACGTTTTCGCAGGGGAGAAGGTGCGTTTTAATTGTTTTATCAAGTCGTTTACGGAGTCGAAGACCCGATCCTCAACCGCCAAGTATGCATGATCTTGTAATTTATTCGTCAACAACCTCGCTAGTTGAGGTTCAGCATGCGAGGGAACCAGAGCCTTAGCCCTATTGCAGGCTCTCGCGAATTGCAAAATGGACATATTATGCCCGTTAAATTTTGGGACTGTTTCCACGGCGTCCTTTAATTTGATCTGGGGTGATGGACCCTGGTCCGGAATATAATTATGTTTCAATGCCTCTGGAGTTTTATTGAAGTTTAATACCGGTTTTCTATCAAAACGAGAGGAAGCCGGTGTGGCAAAATTATCCGCGACTGGCGGGGGTGCAAGAAGTTTCTTCATCATTGTTTCGATACTTTGTATTTTATCGGAAAGACCCCTAAACGTGGTTTCGGATGATCCGGCATCTATGCCCGAATACGTTTTAGTTTCGCGGGTTTCCGCAATTCTCGCGGGCAAATTGTCTATTTCGGCTCGTTTCTCGCGTAATTTTTGTAGTTGTTCCATTATTTCGGCGGTCGCGATTTCTATAGCGCTTTTGGAAGGCCCCGCGTCTTGGTCTATCACGCAGGGGTCGTCGATATCGCCGTGTTCGGACATTTTAGGTTCGGTAAGGTCTGTTATTTTAGGGTGATTTAGGAAGTTTCCTATATTTAGGCGTCCGGCCGTAGCTATTCAAAATCTATGGTATTCTCTACCCGGGTAATTAGTGTCAAATCTGTTATGATTTTTCCTTATTCGACGGCAATGTTCTGTGCACGCGCCGTGACTGTTAATAGGCTGTAATTTAAACAAAAGGTTTTTGCAACGAGAGCATTCAGGAAACGTATCGTTAAGTTGGTGGTAGTGTACTTGGTATATTTCATCTACCTCCACTGGGTTTGAATTAAAACAATTTAGACAAATTTTTCCGCCTTCCGTGGTCGTTGCTACACCTCCAGAAACACAAATCAACGCGTTTGAATCTGACAAAACGTCCCGCAGCCTGCGGCTTGGGTAATATAATGTACTTTGACTTTGGCGTGAATCGCACATGTTAGTTTATCAACGTCTTATGTCGCGTCTGGCAGTTTGTTTAAATTTCGTGATAAAAATATTAGTGACTCAATTTCTGTTTGAAAGGAAGTACCACTGTGTACACTCGACACAGTTGGTTGCGGGACGCGTTTGATATATCACGCTATTGCACCTTAGGCAATTAGGGAATGTATAAGGCCTTTGGCAGTAATGAATTTGATACTCTGTCACCGTTTCTGTTGAATTTAGTCGAGAGCAATGTAGGCAAATTTCGTCGCCTTCGTCATTTGTCGCTAATTTCCCGTGAACACAGATCATCCACTGTATGGATTCCGTCAACCTTTGTAATTGGCGGCTCCGGTATGCTGGTTTCCACAGATTTACGCGTTCTAAGTACATATTAAATAGCGGGATTTTGTGGGTACCGCGTCGCAGAGTCTATTTCTTACCGGCGGCAAACGTATATCCCACCGCTGTCACCAAAAATATGTCACGTCCCGGGTGAGGTCTTTGGGGAACAATGACATGAAGGAGGGAAAACTCAGGCGCGAATCTTAAATCCTTCACTCTGAGGGTTTTGCGGGAACTCAGGCGCGAATCTTAAATCCTTCACACTGAGAGGTTTGAGGGAACTCAGGCGCGAATCTTGAATCCTTCACACTGAGGGTTTTGCGGGAACTCAGGCGCGAATCTTAAATCCTTCACACTGAGGGTTTGGAAGGAACTCAGGCGCGAATCTTGAATCCAGCACGCTGAGGGTTTTGAGGGAAGGCCAGGCGCGAATATTGAATCCGTCACGCTGATGGTTTTGAGGGACTCAGGCGCGAATCTTGAATCCGCCACACTGAGGGTTTTGAGGGACTCAGGCGCGAATCTTGAATTCGTCACACTGAGGGTTTGGAAGGAACTCAGGCGCGAATCTTGAATCCAGCACGCTGAGGGTTTTGAGGGACTCAGGCGCGAATATTAAATCCGTCACGCTAAGTATTTCTGGAGGCGATCAGGCGCGAATCTTAAATCCGTCACTCTAATCGACCTGGGAAGGTAAATGTACACTTAAAGAGCACCCGTTATAGTACTCCATATTTGTTTTGGTCTCGGTAATAGGATTTTACCGTTGCAGTTGTATAAGAGACCACGTTTAGTATTTTCGTGGATTTCACGGCTCATGCAATAATATGTTTGTAAACACTAGAACCGTTTCGCGTTCACGAGCGCGAATCAGCTGTTGCGGCAGCTTGGTTTCGTTCGGACTTGTTATAACCAAGGATGCACACAATAATTCGAAACGTGATTGAAAACAAATAGGTTTATTAACTTGGCTGAAGCGTTATAGCGTTTAGTAATAATAATGCGTGGGACTTTTAGCATTAGCACATGATATTTATATAAATGGTAATTAATCGAAATATGAGAATATGAACATGAAACACATGAAATTAAGTAGAATGATTTAAGTAATAAGCGTTGTTAATACAAAATAATAAATGGTAAGCAATAGGCGTTGATATAGAAAGCAATATGAATGATAATACAAATAATATAAATGAAAGCAGTAAGCTTTAGAGCACGATAAGATAATTAATATGAAATACAAAAGCTTAAGAATAATAGGGCAAAGTATATATACACTAAGCGTTGATAATACTAAATAATATGAAAAGCAATAATAATAATACAAAAGATATGAAAAGCAATAACAATACAAGGATACGATGAACGTGATATGCAATGTTATGTTAATTGTAATATCTTACGGTAATAGGTGAGTGGTGATTGTTGCTCACTGATTTGAATATCGCGACACAATGAATAATCACTAAAGACTAATGACCAATGAATAATGACTCTCCGGCCTCTCAGGACCTCGTATTTATGTATTTTTACAGGAGTGATGCGGGGGTACGCGCGGTAGAGACCTTGACACAGTTTCAAAATAAGGCGTAGTAGGACTTCCGGGGTTTTTACAAACGGTATGGTTATTAATAGACATATTTATGTCACGTACGCCAAATATGCGTCGCAATTAGGTTTCTGGGGTTCTTATGACTGCGAAAGGAGATACTCAACTTGTCGAATGAATTTTGGGTATTTTATAGGAAAAGGGTTAGAGTGGCTTGGACTCTGTGAGTCGTAAAGAGGGGATTGAGACGTGGTCTCGATTTAAGAGGGTTTTGTAACGAGGGGTTTGTTTGAATTCGTTTTGGGGAAAGGATTCGAGCCTCATAGGGCGAATAGGGGACGGAGTTTGTAACGATCATCTCGTGATGGGGACCACTAAGGTACATCATCGAGGTGGAGTTTTGTAACGATCATCTCGTGATGGGGACCACTAAGGTACATCATCGAGGTGGAGTTTGTATCGATCATCTTGTGTTGGTGACCGCTAAGGTACAACATCAAGGTGATCAGCGATTGGGGAGATGGGGTAAGAGTTGAGTTTGAGATTTTGTTTTGTGGAGTGATTTTGAGATAGATTTTGGAATAGGGCCGCGCGAAAAAATGGTGGGACATCACATACAATACACTAAAAGACTAGCACAAAGCAAAATCACAATTTTGTTATATGTAATAATAAAGAGTAATATTTCAAGCATAAATGTGTCTTATAATTATTTTTGTATATGTAGGTATACATGTAGTACAAACAATTGATCTTTAACACTGGAATTTGTCCTGCTTTACAGCTTCACAAGTTGAAAAATTAACAGTATTACAAAGCCTCTATAAGTCGAAAACTCGATAAGCCGAAACTTCCATAATTCAAAGATTTAATTTCAGTAATAATAGTACATCTATAGTATATACTGCAAGTCATTTTAGAAGGAACTTGCCGACCGACGAGTTTAGACCGGTTCTGCGCATGTTGGCGCAGAAACAAGCTACTATTGGCTATACCCCAAACAAACGTTCCCTCGGAGCCAATGAGCTCATTCTACATGCGCGAATAAGTTCCTTCTAAAATGACTTGAAGAATATAGTTAACCCTTATGTCAATAACCGGGTACCCGGGTGCCCACCTGGGCATGTTTTATGACTAATAAAAATATGACTAATAGGTCTCTTACAAGGGAACATCCCGAACCCGCAAATTCAAAAAATTCTGAAACTTTGTGAATATGTAGGGAATTTCCTCCCGATTACAACGCAATTTTTGTATGCTGCCCAAATTCACTCTAAGGGTGTGTAATTGGCCCCTGATTATTCGCATATTTTTCGATTTTATGTTATAACTCGTGAACTGTAAAATAATTTTGACGTAGAACTACGCCTTTCCCCGTACTATATAGGTATGCAGCGGCTATGGGGGCCCAAATTGTGTTAAGCGTTGTATTTAAAGTAAATACGAATTTTGTTATAGCGTTTGATAACAGTTCGTGTAATAATTTGCAAAATGACAAAAAAAACGTAGTTCTACGTGAAATATGCAGCATAATACATTTATGCTTGAGAGATTCTTTACCAAATGATAGATCTAATTAAAAGAAGTAACTTTTGTCTTGAAACTTTTTTTCTATCTCTTACAGTTCGCGAGTTGTAACACAAAATCGGAAAATAGCCGAATTTTCAGGGGTTAATTTCACCCGCTTCCAGTGAATTTGAGCAGCAAACAAAAATTGCGTCGTAGCCAGGAGGAAATCCCCTAGATATTTATAAATTTTCAGAATGTTTTGAATTATAGGATTCGGGATCCTTGATTAATTAAAATTTTTTGGAACCTTTCCGGTCCCCAGCTCTTCGTAGCCATCCTTGTATAGACAGCTCCGTTTCTTTCTTATTTGCAGCAATTTTTCCCTGTTCTGCTGCACCTTAAAAAAGAATTTCAAGGGAACATTACATTGAATTTTACTGTAATTAATATTAGGAACAGTAAAATAAGGGCGATAGTTACATATTACAAGCCTGGCTATATTTAATTTGTGGAAATCTTCTTTTCGTTTCCTTCCCAGCCAACTAAACAATATAGCAACTTCATTCTTGAGCAGCGCCGTGAGGGTCCGTTTTACAAAATTATAATTATCTGAACCTCCCAAATTTGACAATTCTTTGACCTAAAATTTAAAAATTATTCAACATTAACAAGTTAATTATAATTTTGTTTCGAAGAATTACATCAACAATTTTTTTTTTCAGAAATCGAAACTACGGCCGGTATCCTCAGTCGCTACTTATTCTTAAGCAAATGCTTAAGCATTCGGCATCCTTTACTAGCTACTAGGTTAGTAAGTCCCATTGGACTTGCAAAATATAGTTCATACACAGAAAAAAATTACCCAGAAAAATTACAATGTTTGAATCAAATTACAAATTGAGCAAAAGGCACTTTTATTTTTAACTTCGATTCACAAAAAGAGCAAAAAAGCAACTGTTTGGCTTGAGGTGAGATATTATTCTCTTCATCGTATTTCTCGACATAAGTCAACTTATACTGTTTCCCCACCAGTATACTGTATTTTGTATACTATTACGATCTCCGGTAAAACGAATACGGGGAAAAAAGTGATATTGACTGATACTATTGGAACCATAAGCAAAGGATAGTAATGTATATAGAAAATGTCAACGTACTTATCCCGTTTTGACCAAAATTCGACTTGTACCCGTTTGCCCGTCCACCAAAAACATATTTCTACATACAGAATACAGATATTCCAAATTACGGTATTATACTTACTGCGTCTATAAATTCACATTCCGTATTTAATATTTCATCAAATTTCTGCAAATCTTCTATTGTTTGTACAGGGAAGTTAATATTATATTTGGTAAAGAGGGACGGGATTTTGTCCTCTGCCGCTCGACCGGTTACTGTATTTTTTTCGAGCTTTTTTACCGCCTGGAGCGTGTCCGCCATTAGGGCTCGAAGTAAAAAAATCTGCGTCATCATTGCATCTGTTTTCTTATTGTTCTCTATGCAACCGGTGCAACTGGGCAGTGCTACATTTTCTGCAAATTATTTATTACATTTCATATTTTTTCACTGCAACTGTTGACGTTAAAGAATATTTCCGTGTGCAATATCTTTAGAAAAAAAATTAATTTACCGATAAGGGTATTCGGGGATGAGGAACTTTCAGTCCTCAAAATTTCCCCGCCTTGTTCCTCCAAATGTTCCTCTAGATGTTCTTCTAAGTGTTCCTCTAAGTGTTCCTCTAAATGTTCCTCTGAATAATTTTTTCTTTAATACGCTACTCACTACTGTATACCCATGGACATAGGAATATATTCCTATGGCCATGTGTATACCACACTGCGAGGACGCTTCAAATATGGCTGCCACTATCCATGCTTGCGATGCCGGCGACGCGACAAACGTTCATCATTACACATCACTGCGCTTGCGCGAAGTAGCAGCCAATAGAAAGAAGGCGTATGTTACCTCGTCGCCCCTCCCGCAAGGAGATCACCCCCCTCCACTACTCCTACGTCCCTATATTGCTATGTCCATGGGACAGACGGGCCTACGGATAGTCCGACTGTCTCGTGTAGCCCGGTTATATCGGGTAGCCCGATTACTTCGGGTAGTCCGATTCTGTCGGGTAGCTCGATTAATTCGGGTAATGCGGTGCTTGATAAGTTGATATACATATTCAGCTTTGGCGAAACTTCCGAAAACCGGTCAAACCCGATTGAGCTGAAATTTGCAAATAGGTTCATTTTGCATAAAAATAACGTTTGCGGGAAGGATTTTTGGCGACTCCAAAATTTTTTTTTTACCATTTCAATGTCATTCCCTACCTTACCGACAGAGTCGAGAATAGGATACAACAGTTATTCAATGCATTCTCTTTATTATTCTCCTGTATATACATATTTTATATCATTTAATAGTGCTTCGAATGGGTCTCTGCCTGACTTCTTCACTTCATACCGCCATAAATATTCACAGATGTGATCAATCATGGTGTCATCCTTAATTCCGCCCCTACTCAAACGAGCCCGCAAAGCCCGCCACGACGCTTCAATAGTTTGGGTATATGCTCCGCTGTCTGGATCCACAAAATTTGTGGAGTGATTCACCGTCTCATGAACATATCCATATTTTTCTAAATTCGTATACCCCTTCCAGCAATCTGTGATAATTTTTGTTCCCGCCGCTACATGTTTTTGTATAAGTGAAATAAGCGTATTTTCATCTCGCTTATTTCCTGGACACATTTCCAAGCGGTACTTGCCTCCGCCACGCTCTATCATCCCTTTTGAAGGATAAAAATTAATAGCGAAATTTTCAGAAACCGCCTAAACTACATAACTACCTAAAAAATGTATAAAGTAACAGTAACATATATCTATCATACCTAGAATCCATTTGCCTTCTCTTAAACGCCCTCTTTCAAATTTTCGCCTACCAATTTTGCACTCGTCGATTTCGACAATAGTACCAGGGCCCCCAATTAACCCATCTGCAATATAATCTTTGTCGAGAGCCAGAGTACAGACCTCTCTGCAGAAAGAAAATCGGTCTGCTACAGTTTCTGAGGAAACTGTTTGACCCTCCACAATACTGCATTCATGCCGTACTTGTTCGAATGTAAACCGCCTTGCAAAACCGTAAGTGATTATAATGCACGTCTCAAGGCTGACATGACAAAATTCGAAACTATTTTCACATAAAATAAACAACAAGGTATAATACAATATAAACTAGATGATGATGATGATAATAATAATAAGAAGAAGAAGAAAAAGAAGAACCATGTATTATGCGCTGCAGAAATACTGTGATTGTATTTTTGATGCTTGCGGCATCGGAAACGGCCTAAACCTTCCGGTTCTTCAATATAATCCATTTCTCTTTTGTGTTTGTCACAAAACTTTCGAGTCGGAATCAATTCAATTTCCCTAAGCCATTGAATCGTATCCTCTCGGGTATTTAATTTTTTTGACAAAGAAAATAGATTCATGGCACTTAAAATTTATACTACTATAACACTTTCAGATACGTTCCGACTGCTCTGAAGGCACAGTTTTAACTGAATTTTGGATCCTAACTTAAATGGCTAAAAATGTTTCTTGCAACATTGTTTCTATCTCTGGAATAGGCGCACGAGTCACGGGCCCAGGGACCGCGACTGTCAACACTCACAAGATAGGTGTGATAAAAAATAAAACAGTGCCTTCTCATCCTGATCCAGGACCTTCGATTCGTACATGTGTAAAAAAAAAGCTGTACGCAAAATTTAAGTCAAATTAATCTGCTCTCTCTTCTAGCTAGACGCCTTACGCACGGGGCTTGGCCCCGTGCAAATCCACATCAGTTCGCTACCATGCTTTACGCGCCCGCGAGCGGGCGCGCGCCCCCCACCCCAATCTAACCCAAACCAATACTAATACCGAGTATCAAGCTGATATCTCTTTCTAAGTTGATCTCTGTTTTACAGATTTTACGAGATTAATAAGGAGAATGCATTGAAGCTTGGCCCCGTGCAAACTCACATCGGTTCGCTACCATGCTTTACGCGCCCGCGAGCGGGCGCGCGCCCCCGCCCATTCTAACCCAAACCAATACTAATACCGAGTATCAAGCTGATATCTCTTTCTAAGTTGCAAACCAATACTAATACCGAGTATCAAGCTGATATCTCTTTCTAAGTTGATCTCTGTTTTATAGATTTTAGGAGATTAATAAGGAGAATGCATTGAGTAACTGTTGTATCCGATTCTCCGCTCTGTCGGTAAGGTAGGGAATGACATTGAAATGGTAAAAAAAAAATTTCGAGTCGCCAAAAATCCTTCTTGCAAACGTCATTTTTATGCAAAATGAACCTATTTGCCAAATTTCAGGCCAATCGGGTTTGACCGGTTTTCGGAAGTATAGCCGAATAAGATAATTTTCGCGTGGAAAAATAATGCTTCTAACGGATTTATTCAAAATGACTTTCATTCGATACCTACCGCCTGTATATTAACTTTGTATGTAAGGTGCATAAGTTGAATTTTTACTTAAGGGGAATTCTCGCGTAACAGCCCCCAAAAGTAAGTAATAGGTATGAATATTCAAGTAACAAGCGAGCGGTTATTCTCCTGTTCCGGAAATATCGTCACAAATACAAGGACAAACTTAATTCCGGAAAATTTGGAGCAACTTTGTTTTTTACATGCAAATTTAAAATAAATGCGTTAAAAAGTTTATTCATATGCTTGTATAGTTTTCTTAAATACTATGAAATATCCAGATAAATATGCGTTTTTAAACATGTATTTAGTACTGCCATATTGAGAAAAGGAAATTTAATGTATTATTAACAATAGTTTTTCAAAAAAAAAGATACATACACATCACTTACTTTTGGGGGCTATTACGTGAGAATTCCCCTTAAGTAAAAATTCAACTTATGCACCTTACATACAAAATTAATATACAGGTTGTAGGTATCGAGTGAAGGTCATTTTGAATAAATCCGTTAGAAGCATTATTTTTTCAAGTGAAAATTATCTTATTCTAAAGTTTCATATAGGTAAAGATTTTGTACATGCCGAGTACTCGGTTGTTTAAAAAAGCTGAATATGTATATCAACTTATCAAGCACCGCATTACCCGAATTAATCGATTTACCCGACACAATCGGGCTACCCGAAGTAATCGGGCTACGCGATATAATCGGGCTACACGACACAGTCGGACTACCCGTAGGCCCGTCTGTCCCGGGCCCCCGTTCGAGCCCGCCCGACTTTACCCGACCCGACCCGAGCCCGAAAAGTCAGGGTACCCGCACATCCCTAGTCCCAGCAGCAGCGGCGCACCGGGAGAAAGGTGGTGGGTCACCCATCCTTCCCCAGTACCCGCCCCGTGATGTTTAACTTCGGTGATCTAACGAGAACCGGTGTTTTTTTTTTTTTATGTTTATTGAAGTGTAATAGTACAATATAAATATATATACACTCCTGGAAAAAATTAAAGGAACACTATAATTTCCCGAAAATTTTGGTCATTATCAAATGGCTGTATCTCCGCGAAAAATGGTCGCAAAAAATGTTTAAAAAAAGCATTTTAACGCTTGAAGTCTCTAGTTTTTGAAACCATCGCTTAATTTTTTTTCTTTGTCCATTATGATACTGTTTTATCAAGATGAAGCGCAGGAAACAAAGTTTCAAAAATTTTTGCCAAGTTTGGACGTATGCACGGGACAAAAAAAATTTTCCAGACAAATCCAATGGAGGCTTCTTATAGAGCAAACATTTCTCTGTAATTTCGTTTTTTTTTGTCATGTTTTATGATTTTTATTGACCGAGTTATCCGCCATCAAAGCAAAAAAGGAACTTTTCACTTTGAACACCTATAACTTGCGAACGCATGATCGTAGAAAATTTTTCGTGAGTGTTTTGGAAAGCTAAGAAATTATCCTTTCAAAACCTTCAGTTGCCAATTTAGTGAGGTGTTTTTTCCATCGTATAAAATCCATTTTAAAATGATCCTCAAAATTACATATTTACCATTTTTTGGTAATCATGATGCCACTTCAAGGAAAATCAGGGAATCATTCAAGTGTCCACATTTTTTCCGAGTTAAGACTACCCGTATACACTGTGCAAAAGGTCGGACCAATCAGATTTTTTTTCCGTATGTCCTTGATGGTCAAACATGCGATATGATGTGAAAAATTGAATGATCACCTGCTTCACGTTATGTTTCTCTGTAAAACCCTTTCTTTTGTTCTCGCGGCTTTTGAACGATTGTTGCACGTTTTTCTTGTTCGTTCAACGTCATTTTAGTAAAAAGAAAAGATTTCAAAAATTTAAGAAAAACATTTTTATCCAATCTGTTCGCAATCACAAAAACTGTATTTCAATAACTGGCATTAGCACCACACAAAGCGCGCCACGAGTTCGCGCATGCGCAGTGGGACCTACGCATTATTGCGCATGTGCCAACACAGCAAGACAAGACGCTGCGCCGCAGCCTGCCACTCACGCAGCAACCTGCGACTCTAAATTCGAATTTTAGCTCACTTCTTTTTCCCATCAAATTATCTCCCGGCGTCATCTATCTGACTACGAAGTCGCTCGACTTGTGACTTTGTTGGAGGAGGGCCACAGTCAGCGACAAGTTGCTAATTCTTTTGGTGTAAGTCCGTCGGTTGTCAATCGTCTTTATGCTCGATTTCGAAATACTGGGCAGTACTCTCGCAGATCAGGGCAAGGACGCAGACGCGCGACAAGTTCGCGAGACGATAGGATGATTATCCGACATGCTCTTCGGGAGCCAACCGTCACTTCACGCGTTATTACGGGACAATTGAACCACAGACACAATCCACCACGTCCAATCTCTAGCAGGACCGTCAGGAATCGATTGAGGGACGTTGGGTTGCGTTCGAGGCGCCCAATGCGAGTCCCGTTGCTCACACCCACACATCAACGGCAGCGTTTGCCATATGCTCGTCGTTATGTGCACTGGAGTCAGCAGCAATGGACATTGAATGGAAATTGATCCGCAACTGCTGGTGAGAAGGAATTGTTGGGCATCCAGATGTACGTCTAATTAAATCTTCGTGCAACATATTATTTAATTGCTGAAATGTGGCCCTAGACATTCTGCAAAAAGTAAAATTTCTGTGATTATCAATAGTTTACATATTAAAGCAGGGCTCTCCAAGATCGCTTACGCCAGGGCTCTCCAAGGTGTCGTACGCGTACGCTCGGGGTTCTCCCACTCTCGTCCGCGTTGTCAGGGATACCGCGCGACGCTAACCGCGAAGACGCTTGCCCGGCTAGCCCGTCATGGCAGCCTTCGTAGCGTCGCGCGGTCTCCCTGACAACGGAAGGCACGCTGCGCCAGAGGAAGATTGGAAGGGGAAGCAGGCGCGTGAGGGGCCCCTACGCTGGAGAGCCCTGGCTTACGCGTAAACTCGGGGTTCTCCTACTGTTATCCGCGTTGTCAGGGATACCCCGCGACGCTAACCGCCAGCGTGGCGTGGAAACTACCTACCGCGGTAGTCGGACGAGAGTGGGGTCTACTACCCACGTCTGAACCTATCAACGCCAAGAGGAAAATTCACCGACGCCAGCGCCAAGCCAAGCCGAGTGGAGTGTAGCCAAGTGAGGGCGCAGCCAATCAGCGTCGCCGGGGACTCGTTGTCGATGCTGGTTGGCTGCGCCGTCACTTGGCTTCACTCCACTTGGCTAGGCTTGGCGCTGGCGTCGTCGAATTTTCCTCTCGGCGTTGATTGGTTCAGACGTGGTAGTCGGACGAGAGTGGGGTCAACTACCCACGTCTGAAGTACGCGGGAATCCGTAATATTAAATAGATGTAGAAGCACAAAATAATGGAAATAGTATTAATTTATGCACTAATTATGCTAAGTTCAAGAATTGTTATAACGTTATTTATTTATAAATGTATTTCTTTATGTCGTATTTACGAAATATACATATATTATATTACAAAATATATACATAAAATATTAAAAAAAAAAAAATTATAAATTTTATTTCGACCGTAATAATTAATATAAGTGATTTCGGCGCACTGGTTCGGTCAGTTAACAAACTAAAAACAAGCTATTTAGCAATTTTAATTATATACGCTTTCAACGTTTCAATCTAGGTTTAGATCATCTTCAGGAAAAGTTTAGAAAAAATATAAATTATTGCTTATGCTATTAAATTGAGTCACAGTGCTCTGGCACTATGTGTGACCTGCGAGTCGGTTGGAATAAGACTAATAACGTATACAGCGAGCAAAACATCTGACTGTGGAAGGTGAAAACAAGGTAAATACCGTTGACATTTCAAAACATATTAAAACTCCCTGAAATTTCAAAATTGAAGGATATACCGTTTGCAGTAACCATGTATTGTTGCTCATATGGTGTGTTGTACACTCAAAAGGTGTTAACGAGCAAATAAACAGTTACATATCAATAAAACAGATATGTAGAAAAAAAATAATAGTTCGATCATATAAACTTCTATGGAGCAAAGCCATCATAAGACACTACTTCCCAAGTAATGTTGCGTAATATTCTTGTATTTAAGGTGTTTCATACCTAAGATTTACGCTAGGCTGTTTAATCATGTGAATTGTCTCCAAAAGAATTCTCTGATTTAAATTGATGTCATTATCTACAATCTTAACATTGTCAAAATCAAACCTATGATCAAACTCCAACGAATGCTTGGTTAAAGCAGTGTGTTGTAAGGGAGATAAAAAAATATTTCTTTTATGTTCATATATTCGTCTTTCCAGAAGTCTAGATGTTTGTCCGATGTAAACTTGATTACAACCCAAGCAAGGAATTGAATATACGATGTTAGAGTGTTTTAAAAGAGGTACTTTGTCTTTAATCAAAGGGAACAATTGTTTCGTGTAGAACGGTAATTTAAAAATAGTGTGAATTCCGGCTTTTCTAAAGATTCTTCTTATGTCATTAGAAATATTATTACAAAACGGTAATACAACGGTGTTTTTCCAGCTAATCGGTCCTACTTCATTTTTCTTTAATTCTTTCCGTCTTTCTGTTAATAATGGATGGTATATAAGAAGAATCTTTAGAAAAGCCGGAATTCACACTATTTTTAAATTACCGTTCTACACGAAACAATTGTTCCCTTTGATTAAAGACAAAATACCTCTTTTAAAACACTCTAACATCGTATATTCAATTCCTTGCTTGGGTTGTAATCAAGTTTACATCGGACAAACATCTAGACTTCTGGAAAGACGAATATATGAACATAAAAGAAATATTTTTTTATCTCCCTTACAACACACTGCTTTAACCAAGCATTCGTTGGAGTTTGATCATAAGTTTGATTTTGACAATGTTAAGATTGTAGATAATGACATCAATTTAAATCAGAGAATTCTTTTGGAGACAATTCACATGATTAAACAGCCTAGCGTAAATCTTAGGTATGAAACACCTTAAATACAAGAATATTACGCAACATTACTTGGGAAGTAGTGTCTTATGATGGCTTTGCTCCATAGAAGTTTATATGATCGAACTATTATTTTTTCTACATATCTGTTTTATTGATATGTAACTGTTTATTTGCTCGTTAACACCTTTTGAGTGTACAACACACCATATGAGCAACAATACATGGTTACTGCAAACGGTATATCCTTCAATTTTGAAATTTCAGGGAGTTTTAATATGTTTTGAAATGTCAACGGTATTTACCTTGTTTTCACCTTCCACAGTCAGATGTTTTGCTCACTGTATACGTTAGTCTTATTCCAACCGACTCGCAGGTCACACATAGTGCCAGAGCACTGTGACTCAATTTAATAGCATAAGCAATAATTTATATTTTTTCTAAACTTTTCCTGAAGATGATCTAAACCTAGATTGAAATGTTGAAAGCGTATATAATTAAAATTGCTAAATAGCTTGTTTTTAGTTTGTTAACTGACCGAACCAGTGCGCCGAAATCACTTATATTAATTATTACGGTCGAAATAAAATTTATAATTTTTAAAATGAATGGCGAAACATCCACATCCACTGTTAAGGAAAGTTTCTTTTCGTTTATATCAAGATTGTATGGACATGAAGCCATGAGAATACTTAAGGATTTATCCAGCAGTAGATCCCAGTTAACTAAGATAAGTAATAGAAAACTATTTTTACTTAAATGCTGAAGTAATGATATTGTTCCTAACTTTATTTAAAAAAACTTTATGAACAATTCTAAAATGTCTACAGTTTCTGCTGCAGCATCTGGAAAATTGTTGAATTTAAAAAAGAGATTCATGAAAAAGTTGCTTAACATTGCCATCAAGGACACACATAATCTACAAAATTTAATTTCAAATAGAATTAAATATCTGAATGAGGAAATTCAATTCATCCTCCCGTCACAATTGTTTGAAAGATTTTATACCCTTGAAGATAAGAAATACAAAAGACTGTTTAATATCCACACAAATAGTTGCATCAAGAAATTCAACAATTTACTAGAAATCAAAATTAATTCTCGTAACAATGACTGTGGTGGGGTTGTTCCTTTTGAAAATACGACTTTGGATAATAATAACGACAGTTGGCTTAAAAATCTCTCTAAAGTCGAAATTCCAACAAATGTCAAAAAAGTATTATTATTGGGACCCAAACATGCTCTTTGTGTACAAAAGAATTTTATCACTTCCCCAAAATTTATTGCATCACTAGAGTCAGGTTTATCAAAAATCAACAATGAGGACATCCAAACGTCAACCAGAATTAAAATAGTTAATAAAATTCTTAATTACACCACCAATATGACAAAATCCAATAGTATGTTTGTATCTGAAACCGAGATTGCTGAAACTAGGCAATTTTTCAAAAGAAATAATAATTTATTGGTTTTAAAGTCTGATAAAGGTAACACCACAGTATTAGTAGATAAAGAGTTTTATATCTCAGAAGTGATAAAATTATTGAGTGACAAGACCACATACATTGTTAGTAGATTTGAATATACTTGTACTTTCGAGAGAGAGGCGAATTCCATTATTTCTAATATGTGTAAAAAGAAACAAATAAGTGAACATGTAGGCAAAGTTCTTAAGACTCACAATGTTGTCGTACCTAGAGCGTACGCACTCCCTAAAACACACAAAGAGAGCTTGTCTTGGAGAATCATCGTTTCTTCGATCGGTGGTCCTACTTACAAACTATCAGGTTTTTTAGCCAATATTCTTTCCAAGATAGTAGGAAAATCTTCGTCCCACACAGTGGACAGTTGGCAATTTTGCAAAGAAATCAGGAATGTCCACATTAATGATGAATCAGTACGTTGGATATCTTTGGACGTTGTATCACTTTTCACTAACATTCCTGTCGATTTAGCCATTCAGGTACTACATCACCGTTGGAATGAAATCAAGGAACACACCAAAATTGATCGAGACGATTTTCTCCGAGCTGTTAAGTTTGTATTGGAATCCAACGTTTTCTTATTTAATGGAGTGTATTACAAACAAGTGTTTGGAACGGCTATGGGGTCTCCAATTTCCCCTGTAATTGCAGCAAATATAGTAATGGAAAGATTGGAAACGGTTTCGCTCTCGAAGGTACCTTTTGAACTTATTTTTTACAAAAGATATGTGGACGATATTATTACTTGTCTTAAACTAGAGGATCTGCAAACTTTACTTGATATTTTTAATAGTTTTCATACTAGACTTCAATTCACACATGAAATCTAAAAGGATTCATGTCTTAGCTTTCTTGACACAATAGTAATTAGATCAGATAACAAATTTATCACAAACTGGTATCACAAACCGAGTTGGTCAGGCAGATACATTAACTTCTTTTCTGCACATCCCATGCAACACAAGGTAGGATTAATCAAAGGACTAATTGATCGTGCTATTTTACTTTCGAATCCTGAATTCCGACCAGCTAATTTGCTTCTTTTAAAAAATACCTTGAAACGCAATGGATATCCTATAGAAATGGTTTCATCTATTATTAAAGAACGGACATCTGAAATTTACCATCCATTATTAACAGAAAGACGGAAAGAATTAAAGAAAAATGAAGTAGGACCGATTAGCTGGAAAAACACCGTTGTATTACCGTTTTGTAATAATATTTCTAATGACATAAGAAGAATCTTTAGAAAAGCCGGAATTCACACTATTTTTAAATTACCGTTCTACACGAAACAATTGTTCCCTTTGATTAAAGACAACGTACCTCTTTTAAAACACTCTAACATCGTATATTCAATTCCTTGCTTGGGTTGTAATCAAGTTTACATCGGACAAACATCTAGACTTCTGGAAAGACGAATATATGAACATAAAAGAAATATTTTTTTATCTCCCTTACAACACACTGCTTTAACCAAGCATTCGTTGGAGTTTGATCATAGGTTTGATTTTGACAATGTTAAGATTGTAGATAATGACATCAATTTAAATCAGAGAATTCTTTTGGAGACAATTCACATGATTAAACAGCCTAGCGTAAATCTTAGGTATGAAACACCTTAAATACAAGAATATTACGCAACATTACTTGGGAAGTAGTGTGTTATGATGGCTTTGCTCCATAGAAGTTTATATGATCGAACTATTATTTTTTCTACATATCTGTTTTATTGATATGTAACTGTTTATTTGCTCGTTAACACCTTTTGAGTGTACAACACACCATATGAGCAACAATACATGGTTACTGCAAACGGTATATCCTTCAATTTTGAAATTTCAGGGAGTTTTAATATGTTTTGAAATGTCAACGGTATTTACCTTGTTTTCACCTTCCACAGTCAGATGTTTTGCTCGCTGTATACGTTATTAGTCTTATTCCAACCGACTCGCAGGTCACACATAGTGCCAGAGCACTGTGACTCAATTTAATAGCATAAGCAATAATTTATATTTTTTCTAAACTTTTCCTGAAGATGATCTAAACCTAGATTGCAACGTTGAAAGCGTATATAATTAAAATTGCTAAATAGCTTGGTTTTAGTTTGTTAATTGACCGAACCAGTGCGCCGAAATCACTTATATTATATATAAAATATCAAACTTAACGTTACGGTTAAAGTAAAATATAATGTAGATATAAACAGGAACATAGATATACATAATTTTTTTTTTATTATTATTTATAGAGGGGGGGGAAATGCCTTTACGCATACCCAGGCGGTGGCGCCTGGGTTATGTGGGGCTCTCCACTGTTTTCGGAATACCCACTAAAAACCCCCCTTTTCAGTCCAGACATTTCATCTCCATAACTTGGATATCCAATCTCGTTATCATTCATTATCCGACTCATCTGCACGTAAAGTGCCAAGCACCTCTTCTGCTGTATCATCTCCATTATACATCTTATGATTATATAATTTTAGCATACTATCTGTAACATGGAAATTGGAGCAGTTTGCCTTTTTACTGATTAAATATAATTTTATTCTTGTCAATGCAGCTACTGTGTCTGTGTTCAATCTATTTGTGCTTTTTGTTTTCATTCTTGCTACATGTGAAAAATATCGTTCCACGTCAGCGTTTGAATGGGGCAGTGACAAGCACAACTGTGCCAATGTAGAAATGTTTTTGAATTCATATTCATTTAAATCATCTCGAACTGTACTAAGTATTCCCAGAATTCTGTGATACTGAGTGTTAGTAATTTTGATTTACTTTCTTCTGTCGAATAAGCTGACAAATTAAACCACTCATTTAGTATAGCCGTCTCATTCAATTTAGATTTAAATTTCTTTAAAATATCGTCTAATTGGTTCTCCCGATGTTTAGTTAAGTCTAAAGCTACATCCGGCTGTAAAAAATCTAACGAATGTAAATGTGTTTCGTTAAACGACATTCGTTTCACAAGTTGTTTGAAAGCGCATTGATAAAATTGTTTCGCATGCGTATACAATTGTGTAATTTTTTCAGAATCACCCACACAGTTTCTATCTCTGAATTCATTTATCGTTCGATGGCACGATGCTCCTAAATGAACTTTTTCCATTATATTCTCTTCATTGTCCACATTTAATTCGTGTAGATTGCTGCGCCGAATCACTTCTGACTTAACGAAATTGCATGCCAATGATTTGAGCAAATTGAAACATTGATGGACCAGATGATGCACTATAACATCAGAGGTCTGCAATACCTTATTGTACTTAACAATCACATCTAATACGTAATCCAGAAACTGCAAATACGCCAGTGTTAAAGGGCAATTCATAAGATTAAATATTTTTTTTTGCGATGGAGTCGTTTTCAAAATTTGTCGTCGAGAAGGTACTAAATAATGATGGCCATTGATCTAAAATTCTTTTTAGACATTCCGACAATGCTAGCCATCTGGTTGGTGCTGGCTGTAGAATCTTTTGTTCTCTCTTCTTCAAGAACTTTTGTATTTCTTTTAAATTGCTCTGTCGTTTCGAACTTCTGGAGAAATACGTATGAATGGAATGTAAAAAGTCATCTACGAAAGAGGGCAAACATTTGTATGCATGCGATGCTACCAAATGCAGAGAGTGGCAGATGCATGGGAACACATACATTTCGGGGTTGTCTCTTAACAGCCTCGAAGTCAATGAATTGTATGCTCCCACCATGACGTTTGCGTTGTCAACGCACACCCCGACTATGTTGGTTAGTGGCAAATTGTTTTTGCGCAAAGAATTTAGAAGAGGCGTATGTAAGTTTTCTGCTTTAGCCTCCGAAAGCTCGACTAAATCTAATAAATATGTACATATGTGCCCTTTTTCCAGATAACGAACTAAAAAACATAAAATCTTTGTGTCGGATATGTCTGTCGTTTCGTCGATGAGAACAGAAAAGAATTTGCCACGTAGTATGTCCGTACTTTCTGCAATAACGGACTTATTTACCACATTTTTCGCAATTGCTGCCATTTTATTCCGTTCTGTAGACAGGTATGGAAGTACATTTGGGTTTGTCAGTACTTTCTGTATCATTTTAACAAAATGACAGTATGAACGAAACGATCTATCGTGCTCTATTGCATTCATGCAGATTGTTATTTCTGCTTCTTTTACCTCGTCAGCAAAAGTCTTTTTGGTTGCACTTGTTCCTGGCTCTGTTTAGTATATCATGTTCATGATATGAATGTCACTTCTAGCATGTTCCTCCAGGAATCTTTTGTGTGCTCTTAACAATTTTGAGCAAGTTGTGCACTTCGCTTTGCGCGGGTCATCAGCTTGTTTTAGCCACGATTTGAAAGTTGGGTTCTGCACCCAATCTTCTCGAAATGCTTGTGTCTTTCTTTTATTTGGAGCAGGGGCGACGAAGCTGCTATCACTGCCTATTCAAAAAACACGAATTATTATTCATAAACTATTAAAAAACAATTTCAAGAAAATAATCATTGAAAAAATAAACTATGTTCGCTTTGTACTTGTATAATTTAAAAAATTGTTAAATTAAAGAATGATAAATCTTACTTGATGTATCTTCCGTAGATGATATACAGGGTGTCCCAAAAATGCTGCGGTTCCTTGAAGGGGGTGATTCAGGGGGTGATTGGAAACAACTTTTTCCTTTGCGAAAATGTTCTCCGAGGTTTCGTTAACGAGATATTAACAAAAAGCACCGACCAATCAGAGCCCGAGATTGGAGGCCGAGTTCCCGCGGTAGCGTGGCCGCGCGCCGCGCTGCGACTACGAACAAGCAACTCGGCATGCATCGAAGGAAATTGCAGAGAATGGCAAACGAAAAAGACGTAACAAATAAAATCGAACATTTTGTCATGGTTTGTTTGTCATTTAAAGTGAAAATGAATAAAGGATAAATGGATGAAAATCATGCGTAACGTAAAAAGACAAATACAGAGGTTTTTTTTAGAAGAATCGAAAATAATAATTACTTGGAGTGAGAGGATAAGGAACACGTAAATTTCCTTTTTTAATAACGTACAAACGAAAAGGTAATGCAACAGGGAACGAGCGAAAAGTGATCGTAGTTCGTTATTGTGATAAAAATCCATAGTTCAATAACGTCCAACACTGTTGTTGATAATGAATAACTCCGTTTAAAAACTGCGAAAAAAATTTACGTACGGAAATTTGGAGAATTATCACCGGAAATTAGCCATAACCTGCGTTAAATTTAAAAAATAATAGTCGCCAATAATGTACCTAAAACTCACCCTTTCGGAAATTCACCTGCAGCTTGAAAATCTGTGTCACTAGGTCACTGAACCGATCCTGGTCATCGACAGACGCGCCGAATGCACAGCTGATCTCAGGTACACGACGCCATCCAAAGTTAAAGGTCGCAACGTCAAGTGCGTCCGGGTTAATGTACCGAATATTCACTTCACTGCACAGCTACTAACACTGATCACTTAATTTATTTTTCATGGAACGTGTTGTTCCTACGTTATAAAAATTGGTGGAAATGAATTTTTACTTGGCGTTCGGAGCCGTGGGTATTTCCGCGCAAATTCTCACGCTGCAGCACTTGCGTCCTCGTTGTTCGGGGGGTGCAACCAGAACATCGCGTAATACTCTTGAGCAGAGAACATTTCTGCGACGTGATTGCTTGCTGACTGACAAGACTTTTTCCAAGCGACTTCTTCTACCCTCAAATAGTTTCTCTCGTGCCATTATGAGTTGACCCCCACCAGGCCAAGAGGCTTCAGGTAAAAAGAAGCCAGCATATTTTCGAAACACACGTGCTTCGCAGAAGTGCAACGAACGGACTATCGTGCACTTTTACAAAAGTCCGCGTTCCGTCCTTTTACTGCCAATGTACTCATTGCTTCGAGGTAGGCAGCAGACACCACGTGCATCCCTCCCAAACGGCCACTGTCCTACAGAGGTCCTCTTCACAGCAGTATCTCCTCCCCAAGGCTTCACTCGCACGGAATTCGTCGACGCAGAGCATTTCGCTAGGGTCGCGGTTTATGACCGTACTGTCCCACTAGTCGACGGTAGACAACGGTTTCCTACAGTTTTGGGTAATTTATGGCTTAGTTGGTTCCGCCTCGTAGCAGACGTGAACTCAGAGTATCGGAAATTGGAAACTGGAAACAGGATTTTTTTCTTTATAGCAACTCGAAGACTTTCTGTTTCTCTTCTCTTCCGTCCCTTTCGAACCGAAACACGTGGTGTCTGCTGGCTACCTCGAAGCAATGAGTACATTGGCAGTAAAAGGACGGAACGCGGACTTTTGTAAAAGTGCACGATAGTCCGTTCGTTGCACTTCTGCGAAGCACGTGTGTTTCGAAAATATGCTGGCTTCTTTTTACCTGAAGCCTCTTGGCCTGGTGGGGGTCAACTCATAATGGCACGAGAGAAACTATTTGAGGGTAGAAGAAGTCGCTTGGAAAAAATCTTGTCAGTCAGCAAGCAATCACGTCGCAGAAATGTTCTCTGCTCAAGAGTATTACGCGATGTTCTGGTTGCACCCCCCGAACAACGAGGACGCAAGTGCTGCAGCGTGAGAATTTGCGCGGAAATACCCACGGCTCCGAACGCCAAGTAAAAATTCATTTCCACCAATTTTTATAACGTAGGAACAACACGTTCCATGAAAAATAAATTAAGTGATCAGTGTTAGTAGCTGTGCAGTGAAGTGAATATTCGGTACATTAACCCGGACGCACTTGACGTTGCGACCTTTAACTTTGGATGGCGTCGTGTACCTGAGATCAGCTGTGCATTCGGCGCGTCTGTCGATGACCAGGATCGGTTCAGTGACCCTGTGACACAGATTTTCAAGCTGCAGGTGAATTTCCAACAAGGGTGAGTTTTAGTTACTTTATTGGTGATCATTCATTTTTAAATTTAACGCAAACGATGGCTTATTTCCGGCGATAATTCTCAAAATTCCCGTACGAAAATATTTATTCGGGCTTTTTAAACAGACTTATTCGTTATCACCAACAGTGCTGGCCGTTATTGAATTACGGATTTTTATCACAATAACGAACTACTATTATTTTTCGTTAATTTCCTGTTACATTACCTTTTCGTGGCTACGTTATTAACACAAGAAAATTTACGTATTCCTTATCCTCCCACTTCAAATAATTATTATTTTCGAATCTTCTAAAAAAAAAACTGCGTATTCGTCTTTTTACGTTGCACGCGATTTTCATCCATTTATCCTTTATTCATTATTCACTTTAAATGACGAACAAACCATGACAACATGTTCGATTTTATTTGTTACGTCTTTTTCATTTGCCATTCTGTGCAATTTCCTTCGATGCATGCCGAGTTGCTTGTTCGCAGTCGCAGCGCGGCGCGCGGCCACGCTAGCGCGGGAACTCGGCCGCCAATCTCGGGCTCTGATTGGTCGGTGCTTTTTGTTAATATCTCGTTATCGAAACCTCGGAGAACATTTTCGCAAAGGAAAAAGTTGTTTGCTATCACCCCCCGAATCACCCCCTTTAAGGACCCGCAGCATTTTTGGGACACCCTGTATTACTGGTTTTGGTAGGTCTAGCAATCCTGACATCAGCGTCTATGTATAAAATATAAAATATGCATAATGCAGTTTATGCAGGGATATACTCAGCTGACTGGTAGGTTGATTAGTCCTAACATTGTATAAACCTATATTTGCCTTACCTGATTTTTTGTTCATTTTGGAACTTTTATAAAACACTAACTCCAAAAAATGGCACAATTCAAACAAATAGTAATTTCAAAGCGTGGGCTGCGTGGTATGATGGCGTCCAGTGGCGTCACTCGATCCGCTTCGCGTTCACGCCAATTGGCTTGGCTTGGCGCTGGCGTCGGCGAATTTTCCTCTTGGCATTGATTGGTTCAGACGTGGGTAGTACCAAAGAGGAGATATAGGCCGGTATTCATAGTCGCTACTTATTCTTAAGCAAATGCTTAAGCATGCGGCATCCTCTACTAACCTAGTACCTAGTAAAGGATGCCGAATGCTTAAGTATTTACTTAAGAATAAGTAACGACTATGAATACCGGCCATAATAAGAGGCGTCACTCGACAAGGACAGAAAAAGCTAGGGAAATCAGTAGACAACCAATTTAAATGCCTATTCGGCCCCATTCGGCAATGATCGGTAAACTTCGACAATAATCAGCCAACTGCGGTAAGGTACATTTAGTCGATTTGAATATCCCGCTTGAATAGACAACCAATCAGAGGTGTAAGATGCGAAGATTTCCGACTGCAGCGCCGCTTGCGGTAGAGTGAGGAAGTTTTGATAGTTTTCATTCGGTCCGTACTCTATTCAGTGATGCTAAAGTTAATGGCCGGAGTATCGAGAATTTTCCCCCACCATGCACATCACAAGTATGACAACTCCATGATCCGCGCATACGTGAGCCCAGCGCTTCGGATGACTTCGGACAATTTCGGGAGTTGAGAGGGACGGTGAATATGAGCCTTTCTCTCTTGCTCTTGAAACGTTGAGATTCTAGTACCGGCAAGGTTGCCGTTCGGGGATCTTTCGTCTTACTTACTCATGCTGTACGTATCACGGACTCCTTCACTCTTACAGGCCTCGGACGGTAAACGGCAACCCTGGTCGCTGGCAAGCGGCACGAGCCACCGTAATGCGATTTTGATTTCCCGGATATTTTCACTTTCCGACAGATATTCTTGTAACGAAAAAAAATTTCGAAAAAATTTTTATTTCGGAAATACACGTTTTAGGATCTCCTGATCACACTGAGACTATTAAAAAAATAGATTTTTTCAAAATCTCGAATGTTTGTTAACACAATTGCGTTTAAATGGCTCAATAGATTTTAATAAAAGTTTATATTTAGATTTCGTCTTTTCGTCTTAAAATCTGGTTAATTTTTTAACCCAATCGGTTCATGAATAATGATAGTTACCTCTTAAAGTTCTATAATTTTTTGTATTATTTAATATAAATATTCGTTATTCATAAAAATTAAAAAGATTCTCTAAACGAATCTCACAGGGAATTAAATACTACGTAAAAAAGTTAAATAAATTTTTTCCCTATTTTCGCTCATAAAGGATTTTCGTTCACGATACACGTAGGATTTTGCAATATCCGAATTGCAATAAACCGTTGACATTGACGATAGACGCTTTAGCTTACGCTATGGGCACCGATACTTACTTGTACAGTTACAATTATTACAGAGAACAATTTATTAAAATTTAATAAAATTTATTTTCTTATAATTTTCGTATAAAATAATTGACATAATTAATAATTAATGCACATTTGTGTTGTTTTTTATTTCCTTTCTATATTTATTAAACATCTATAGAAGACAAAAAAAGCAATAAATATGTACATATAAAGGTACGTTAAAAGTTATTAAATTTATACGTACAGTATGTATACTCTTAAATTATTTTGTAATGTCATTTGTATAAATTATGTTTAATCATGGGATAATCAGCTTGACAATAATTTTTTTGATGTATTATATATGTATGTATCTATATGTATAGTTGTATACAATATGTGATGCAAAAGTAAATAACAGTATGATAGGATGAAGCGATAGGGCTTATGAAGTGAAGGTTTAGTTTTACATATCACATTTATAACATACATATGTACTATATCTATTTTTTAGGGAAAGACGTGAACGCGAGTTAGAGGAAACGGGAATGAGTGAGAAAGCGAAACGTCTTTCACAGTTCACTTTGTTTTTCACGCACCGCAACGTGGTGTGAGTGCGACAACACACTCAATTTACCGAGATGTTAACACCTTTGAAAAGAGGAAAAAATCGGTTGAGAAATATTAAATGAATAGATATCAAGCAAGAATGAAAAAAAGATAACGTTTAGATAGAAAGCGAAACGATTGCAAATATAAACCACAAACACAAATTTAATTCCAAAACATTATTAAAAATTTGAATAAAAACGAAACTAATGGCTACGAATATAAATTATTACTTGACATTAATGTAAAATGATTTGGGCCAATCGAAATTGTAGAACTAGTTTCTCCGCGGGCTTTAAAAGCTGTTTTAATCACGGCAATGGAATTTACAGAATCATGACTAAGTTTACTTCTTTTACAAGTTTTGACATCGGTCAGAATAGAGAAAATTCTTTCTGCTTCTGCATTTGAGTGAGGAAGACTCCTTACAACATTCACGAGTTGTTTCAAGACTGGGAACAGGAGATTTTTATCTTTATCCCTCGCAGAATTAATTTGAATCTACATGTCATCAACGCACAGCTGTGACAATTCTTGACATTGCACTTTGTCGAAAGTATAATACAACTTTTCCATTCTTCTTTTAATTTTAAGTGGTCAAAAGATCCTAATTTTTGTGCAACGTAAATTAAATTTTTCAAGGTATAGTCTCTATTACTATCAAAAAGTGCTAATTTCACATCAAAAACGTGCAAAGTGCCTAAAAATGTATCTTTTAAAGGGAAACGTTTTATTATCTCGGTAATGGCTCTAATGTAAAGAGCTAAGCAAATTTTTTTAATTTCAAGAAACGTTTCCTGGGGCAAAGTACTATCATCGACATGATCCTTCAAGTAATGTTCACACTCAAAACCGAGGCAAATGTCCTTCAAGTCTAACAAATTGTTACCGGAAAAAAAATCCATGTGAAACATCGAGTCGTTTATTGTTGAATATTCTGGTTTTAAAATATGTCCGCACAAATCTTGAAACAAAAGTCTAGATTTAGAATATAATAAATGAACGGCTGTCCTGCGAGTTTGAAAAAACGCGTTGAAGGAATTGAAATAATTTAAAATATATTTAAGAAACAAAAGATAAGCTTTTGTTTCTATTTTTTTTATATCACAAAGTAGATTATCAGCCGTCTCGTTTTTTTGATTTTCAAATACTTCCGAAATTAAAAAAAGATTTAACGAATCCCAACATTCCAGAATGCGTGCTACTCAAGCGTGCATGGCTAGCCAACGCGTATCGCACAATTTTAAATTTTTTTTTGACTTATTATTAACAAATTCTTGAAAATTAGCAAAATTCGCCGACCGTTTGGCGCTAATATTAATATAAACTGTTAAATTTCGAATAAACTTTTCAATATAACTTGGGATTTCTGAACATGCTTTACTAGATATTAATGCCGCGGAATGGCAAATACAATTGACTGTTATTAATGAAGGACACCTCGTTTTAAGTTTTGAACAAAATGAGGAAAAGCGCCCGATCATCACTGATGCATTGTCACATGTGAGTCCAATTACATTCTGCACAGGAATTTGCTTTTTGTGCAATGCTTTCTCAAATACTGAAAATAAACCTTCTGCAGAGCAATCTGTGGCGTCTAATTTTAATAATTCTAATAATTCTGTAAAAGCTGCAGAAGTTTCCGAATTTACGTATTTAATTAAAAAAGTGAGCCATTTTACGTTTGAAATATCTGTGCTTTCGTCAACAAATATAGAAAATTTATGATGTCGAGCACTTTCAATAATTCTACTTAACAACCATTGTCGAAGAAAAGTTCTCGGACTATATTTGCGTTTCGCTGTAGGAGAATTCATGATAAAAACCAGAAAAACAGACAGAGGAAAAAGATAAATAAAAAAAAAAGAAGAGGAAAGTATATAAATTAATGAAAAAAAATACTTACCTGCTTAGTTGATGCCTTCAAAAGATGGACGATCACCAGCTGAAATATTAAATATTTATAAGCAACCACACGCACTGGACACAGCACTACGAATTACGGTTACTCTACGTTCGCGCATGTCCGTTACGGTATCCCGCCAAAAAAGCCCGCATAATGTAGTACCAACAATGTACAAGCGGAGCGCTGAAGTAGAAAATCTTCAATTCTTCGCATCTTGCATAGCACGAAACTACCAAAGAATATAGAGCGGAGATATCACAAGCTGAGATTCCTTACTCCACCGCAGGCGGCGCTGCAGTCGGAAATCTTCGCATCTTACACCTCTGCAACCAATTTAAATGCCAAGGTCAAGCAAGGACTTCAAAGGTTCCGCCCGGAGTGACGCTTCTTATTATACCTACTCTTTGGTAGTACCCCACTCTAGGGATGTTCAATTCACATTAAAAGATCGATTTTCGGAATCGTTTCTGAATCGAATCATGAGAATCGATTCTGTTAAAAACCCGAAACCAAAGAATCGATCTAAAAATCGTAAAAAATTATTAAGTTTTTAATACATACATATTAAATAGCAACTAATAAATTTGAATTTGAGTTTATTTAAAAAAAACCTAGGCTCACAATAACGAATCCACGAACTCGGTTACATTTTCAAATTCAAAGTATACTTACTTTATATAATATATCAGCGCTAGCCAGCGTAGGGGCCCCTCACGCGCCTGCTTCCCCTTCCAACCTTTCTCTCGCACAGCGTGCCTTCCGTTGTCAAGGAGACCGCGCGACGCTACGAAAGCTGCCACGACGGGCTAGCCGGGCAAGCGTTTTCGCGGTTAGCGTCGCGCGGTATCCCTGACAACGCGGACGAGAGTGGGAGAACCCCAGTCTCACGCGTAAGCGACCTTGGACAGCGCTATGATAGGTAATAGTATTTTTCTTCCATTTTTTTGGTAATCGATTTTCTTCCTGGTACAGAATATAATGGAACAATTGTTCTCATAAGATTCTTAAAATCTTCTTTATCCATTTATATGAAAGTTGCTTAGAAGATTCATTAGTTCCCGGCTCTAATCTACTAGCCTGATTAATATTAGCCTCTAACTTATCTATTCGTTTGTCCAGCATTTGAACTCGCACGACTTCATTTCGTAGACCATGTATAAAGGCCCTAACAGTCGCCCGTTCAAATGAACCTAAATTGCCGGCAAGCTCTTCGGCAACAGATTCCGCCCTAACGGCCTCTATACCTCGCGAAAGGATTTGGGAAGCACGTGCTCCGAAAATCCTAATAGTTTCATTCCGTCCCTGACTCACCCCCTTTAATTCGTCTTGGATGCGGCCAACATCGAAAGTTTGTTTAAAAACTGTTTTTAGCAACTTAATAAATTCCTCTAAAGTATTCGGAGTCATATGATTTCCTATTAATGATTTTGCATGGCCCTCGATTTTATATCTCATTACTGTCAGAAGATTTACACGATCTGTTGGCTTAACTTTTGAATAAATATCCCGACATTGGTTCATGAAATCTGTTAAAGAAAAGGATGTCCCATCAAAACGGGGAATCAAATCCGTCGCTAATTTTAATGGCATAAAATCCAATTGACTAATATTGGGCAGGCTAACAGTATTGTCCGCGCTGTAACAAGGCATTTCTTCTGTTTCTAAAACAGGTACTGGAGTATTAGCGCGTAGAAGACTCAGACTATCGAAATGAGTCATATCAGAAGGAGACTGTGCTCGAGGTGTTTCTATCAGCAAATCTTCGGTTTCAAAGTCTTGAATACTTTCTGAATTTGTCTTCTCCCTCCAGCGTTTCCTCATAGCATTCCGGCTACGCCACATTTTGTCCGAAATATACAATGCGTCCAATATATATATATGGTTAGACAGCATATATATATACAGTTGGTTAGACAGCGAATAAGTATTTATAAGCTATATATATATAGCTAACCAACTGTGATCACTCCAATCGTCCGTCCGCTTCCCAAAGGTTTCGAAGAATGGTCCACGAAGTCCAGGTCCAGTTGATTTTCCGCCAAAACAATTGGATTCAGCAACTCTGCAGCAATGTCCAGTACATGTGTTTCCAGGGTAGTGTGCACGGCCACTGAAAACACCCGCCTCCGGCATTCACCCTTTGCTCCCTGGGAAAACCGTGCCAAAACCAGAGAGAGAGAGGTTGTACTTCCTTAATCGCCAACAGTTCCGTTATCACGAAACTGATTATGATCACAGAGTTCACAGCGTCTAATTTAAACTAAGCGTCTTTTCGCGCACAATTGCAAAGTTCAGCGTTCAAACACAATAGTCTATTTGAAAGCGCACTCGCGAACCGGCAAAGTCAAATGTCCGACAACTTCAATTCACAATTCCAGCCCACACTTTTAATCGCGTCGATGATTTTATTAAAGTATCTATTGAATATCCCACCGCTGTCACCAATTTTGTTGCGCGATTTCGTGGGGATTTCATAGAGACTTGTGGGTCCGTGCCCGTGGAGCGCTGACGCACTCAGCTCGCGAGTGTGCGCGGGAATTTCGATGATCGAGGAAAATAAGTGAGACACTTCTGAATAAACTCTACGTTTAGTTTTTAATTATTTGTTCGATATGGTCTGTTCTGCTCTCCAGTTCGAACTGGCTTCTTACAAATTAACTCGTCGCTTGTCACCTTCGAGCGCCCTACTCCTCTAATTTTGGCGTGTTCTTCCGACTTCCTCCTCGGATCCCTTCGTCCAATCAAGACGGTGTTGTCCCTCAAGCTTCGTCAGTGGATGGTCCTTCCGCCATCTCTCCGTCCTTGGCCCTTCCTTCGCGCTTCCCTCCACTCTCGGCTGGTGGTGGGAGCACGCTTTCCGATTACATACTTTACATAGGCTGCGTACAGTACATACATTTCTAACAGGTAGGTAAGCGCAACCCCCAGGGTCAAGACGACGTCGCCGGCGCAAAGTTTATGACTTTATGACACAAATTACGTATCTGACGAATATAAACTGACAAGCTTTGTGTGTATGGAATATTAATTTATTTAATGAATAGTATAAGCCTTAAAAGCAATCTCAAAGCCTTACAAACATTTCTTGTAACAATTAAATCTTGTTCTGACCTCTCTCAAGCAGTTTGACGATTTGTACATAACCTGTTTGGGCTGCAGTATGAAGAAAAGTTATACCATCTTTTCCTTTAGCATTAGCATCAGCGCCTTTACTTAAAAGCAACTTGATAATTTTTATTCTCTTCCATCGAATTGCATCGTAAAGCGGAGTCGTACCATACTCGCATTCAGCATCGACGTTAGCTCCGTGATGCAGAAGCGTGTTGACAATATCTGCGTTACCATTTATAGCAGCAAAATGAAGTGGAGTATAAGAAGGGAATACGCTGTAGCTGTTAACTTGGCAACCATTATGTAACAGTAATTTTGCAACCTTTGTATGTTTATTCTTAAGAGCTTCGCAATGTAAAACATATCCACCTTCCCATTTTTGTGAATAACATAGACCAAAAGAATTAATTAACTCTCCTACTCTGACCAGTCTTCCTTGACGAGCTGCCGCGATTAAACCGTCGATTATATCGCAGTCTGTTTGCATTTTCCGTTAATAAATTAGTCCCGATTTCGCGAAATAAATTGCCAATCCCGCGTCGGAGACGTACTGTAGGTTGATATTGTACGAAATTCTGGGGTTTTCTGTAGAAATAAATTCGAACTCTTAAACTTTCGTTAAACGATGCACGTATATAGGTATGTTTTTAACAAACAACACAAGCGACAAAATCAAGCTTTGAAAATGCTTTGTAAATGCTTTGTAAATTGTACTGAGACTGTAGAAAGAGAAATTAAATTAAAAATGTAATTTAAAAAAAAGTAAATTTTCCGTACCTGGATTGGAACTAGGGCTCTTGATACCCGGGAACCCGGGTACTCGGTTAACCGGGTGATACCCGGTTACCCGGGCGACACCCGGGTCTGCGTGTAATACGGTTACCGGTACTCGGTACTCGTATGATACGGGTAACACAGTTCGACAGCCATCTGGACTTGTAACATTAAATAGCCGTTTCTTATAGGTTTTCGAGCACTGAAAATGAATCCGCAAATCGTTTTTGACGGTTTCAAAAAACCGTCCTCAGTTTTTAAAGATTTCGATTTTGAAAAAAAAAACTGCAAATTTTAAACTTTTAACATCTTTTGTGTCGAGACAGTAATAATTATTCACTACTGTTTGCGCAAATATGCATTATAATAATAATAATAATAATAATAATAATAATAATAATAATAATAATAATAATAATAATAAAAATCAAATTTCTCAAAAACTGGGGGTGATGACAACAAATGGTTTGCGGATTCGTTTTCAGCGCTCGAAAACCTATAAGAAACGGCTAATGAATGTTACAAGTCCGAAAAAAAGTTAAATTTTATCGAACTGTGTAATCGACGAAATAAAGTTAACCAGTTATTGCAGTGGATCGTGATAAACATTACACTTGACATATATGTATATAATGCAAAAAATTGTAGTATGTAAGTAAAAAACTGAAACTAATACTATTGTTTTTCGTTAAGTACTGTACAATGAAAATGTATTATAAAAACAGTCACACATTTTAGTTTAAACCACGAGGTCAACAATATTTTTTTACTTGTGCTATTCATTAGTACCTAATTATATTTTTTGTCACATCGTTATGAAAGCAGCAAGTAACATTGCTATTCACAACGTAATGTATCATCCCAACATCGAATACATAAGAATAATTTATTTCACGGTACAAAACAAAGTTTAATGTAACTCTATATTAAATTTCTATTACCCATTATTTTACGAAATACAATATTTTTAATTTATATTTTTTCTTTCATGTTGAAATATTTTACAGATTACAGATAAATATAAGATAGGTGTAATGTCTGTTACGATCCACTGCAATAACCGGCATTTCGTCGATTACCCGTATAACACGAGTATCGGGTAATCGTAACCGTATTACCCGCAGACCCGGGTTGCGCCCGGGTAACCGGGTAGGACCCGGTTCACCGGGTACCCGGGTAACCGGAAACACGCGAAAAGTAAGAGCCCTAATTGGAACTCCAAATTTTCTGTCTGCGACCCAAGCGTTTGGATTTCCGAGAAATATGAATCGAAATGAATTCTGGGCGGAGAGCGGCGCGTCAGCCAGGCAAGCGGATCGGAACACAGATACACACACGGACAGTAGGTAGAAGTAAGTATTGTTGTGTAGTGCGCGCAACACTAGCGCCAAAGAGGAGATATAGGTTGTGTTCCGATTCACGCATTAAGGTCGGTTTATACAGGATCCGAGCCGGCCCGTCCATGCCTCGTCCGAGCTTCTATGTTAAGCTTATGGGCGACGAGGAGTCTCCGAGCTCGGTCGGAACTCGGTCGGAACTCGGTGGGTCCTCGTTGCCGGCTGGGCCCGGGCTTGGTGTCCGCTCGTTGAGATAAAGGGCCGGAGGCACAGTGCGGACGAATGATTATTATTATTATTATTTCCAACGGAAATACCCTTTAGTATAAAAAAACGAACATGATAACTATTACAATAAGTAGCGAATCTGGTAACCTATTCTAATTAAATTAAGTATAGTGAGCATTACACATCGGGGACGGTTATATTCAGGGAGTCGACTAAGAACTTTGTGAGCGTGTGAGAAATAATCATAGAATTTTGGACAAAAATCTAAATTATAAATATATATATAGAGTCTGAAGTATAGCGACTCGACCAACTCTCCGGCACGACCGCGTCCCCCAGGATTTACCCTGAAGAAGTCATACCTGACAAGCGAAGTCCCGAGGTGTAGCTTTATGACTTTATTACCTACGCCTTTTTAGTTGGTCGAAAACGAGTGACTGATCAGTTCTGCACAAATATTCGACCAGTGAAGATCTTTGAGTTGTGTCATTCGTAATGCCTTATTCATTTCCTATGGAACACTTAGCCATAATGGCAATTTTATTGGAAGAACCGCAAAAGAGAAGAAGGCAGAGAAGATGGAGTGTCCACCCTCTGTGGAAGAATAGAAGCCAGCAAGGGGAATTTCAAATGTACAATACCCTACTTGACCACGAGGACAAATTTTACAATTACTTCAAGATGTCTAGAAATACGTTTGATGCCCTACTGGATAAAATCCAAGTAATAATCGCAAAAAACGATACAAACTGGAAGCAGTCGATATCTCCGAGAGAACGCTTAGCAATTTGTTGGAGGTAGGTAGAGAAGTTTATTTGTTAGATGTGCAGGAAATAACAGAAAATAGTAATAATAAACGTACACAGAACGCAGAATACAAATATGCAGGGTGTCCGCGGGAACAGTAAACAGCTGGATATTTCCTAACGTATTAGAAATACAAAGAAATGTTTATATGTAATTGCATGGTTGAAGGGAGCTAATTTACTAGCCCCGACAAATTTTTTCTTACATTATTATTTTAAAAGATACGATGGTCAAGCTTGGTTTTTGAAACAGAACTATATATTTTTTTAAAAATCAATAGATAGTGCGTTTCAAGACAGATTCAATAACCTGTAATGTACCCGTGTACCTCCACGAAACGTATTAATGTTGGATAATACTTATTAATTGCTATATTGGTGGCATCTTTCTTATTGTCTAGCCTTTGGGCCTGCCACTTCTGGCACAGACTATTGGTGGGTATCTGTTTCAAGAGGCAATGTCTAGCGCAGGTATGCACAGGACCCCCAATTCCGGGCGCGAGCTCAGATCCGAGCTCGTTCAGGTAGAAGCGAGTCCAGCAACGGAGTGGAGAGCGGCTGGAGTAGTGGGAGCGGAGCCTCACAGGCTGCCGCAGGGATTTCCAGAGTTTGACGCTCCGAAAATAAGGCACATTTTGGGGAATTTTTAAAAGAAAAGTATTGAGTATTATAATTCCAATCTCTGTACTTTTATTAATTGAATTTTAAAAAATGAGTTCAAATTTTCGTATGCAATAATAATACTTTGGTTCACATTTATAATGGTAGGGTATCCGAATACTTTTGTCGCCCACTCTATATGTATATATGTTATTAAATATCTTCAAATGAAAGTACTCAAATTTACGTATGCGAATTTGTTAAAAGTAACTTTCTGAATATAATATAAAATTCTGCACGTTTTCGTTTGGTCTTGTATGTATATCTATCGTCGGTATGCTTGTAGTTGTAACGGGCATACTGCCTTTGCAGTCATAGAGTTCCCCACCACAACACCTTATACCGAGGAGTGGGGGGTGAGCATTCCACGGTCGAGCTCGAGGGCGCACCGACTGCCCTAGGGCAAACTTAGTGTGCACCCCTGTTCTAGCGCGTGCCACCCGTGGCGTAAACAAGACCACCCTCGGTGCTTCCTATTCGGGCGGGTTTTCTTCCAGCCAAAAAGATTAAATTTGCAAACGCAATATTTCGAAAACTATATGAAATAATGTGTATACATTACAGGTTAATGAATTTATCTTCAAACGCACTATCAAGTGATGTATAAAAAAATATATAGTTCCATTTAAAAGATCAAACTTGAACATCGTATCTGTTTAAATAGTGTAAAAAAAAAATTTCTGGTATAATAAATTTGTGCCCTCGAAACATGCAATTATCATATAAACATTTTTTTCTATCTCGAATACATTAAGAAATATCCAGGTGAGGTGTACCTGATTCCGACTGAATATCCAAAATACAAACATATAATACATATAAACATAAACATAAACATAAAATACAAACATAAAGGGTGGAACAAGTAGACGGTGAAATATTTACAAAATAGGTCGGGACCATTGCACGCGAAAACTATTGGGGATTTTCTGCCTCGTAGTCAGGATTTTCATGTTCTACTTCGGAGTAGTCTTGGTACATGGGAGGTGAAAAAAATCCCTGCGACGACGTGGAGGGACCATCGTAATGGTGCGTAGGCGGTGGCATCCAACTAGATACGGGCTGTTGTTCCCTGGTTGGTTGATTCAATTCCTCGTATTCAAGCTCGTGGACAATGTTAAAAATGCGCCCCCTGGCTAAATGTTGGGCACGTGGCGACAAATTCATTAATATGAGTCCCATACTTTTTAAAAACGAAACCGTTGGATGCTCGGGCACGTTTCGTTCATCGTTCTTTCTTAAAATGTATTCCATTAATACTGTTGCTGGTGTTGACTCAGTCTCGCAAACGGATTTATTTCTTTTTTTTGTCGCTGCACGCATTTGTGCTTGTGGCTCGGCCACAGGCTCCTGGCTTTGTCCGTTATTGACTCTCTCTGATTCCACGCGGACGACGGGTGCGATCTGTTGTTGTGGCTCGGCCACAGGCTGTTGACTCTGTCCGTTATCCGCAGCTTCTAATTCCACGCGGACGACGCACAGTGTAACGAGTATATAGGAAAAAAATTCAAAAATCAATTTTCCATTAAGATATTGTTATTTACATGTAATTGATATTTTAATCATATTTATATACAAAAACAAATAATTTTTAACATAAAATAAATCATTAAAACATATTTTTATACATAATAAAATTCAAACAAATAAAATATATACATTTTTAAATACATTTATACACAAAGAAATAACGAACATATGGAACACTTACAAAAATAAAATTAATTTTTTAAATAATTTGGACTGATAATAAAATTTAAATTATTCATTATTATTATAGATCTTCATCACTATCAGTTGAATCTGAAGGACCCACACAGCACCATAACATTGCAGCAACGTCTCTGCAATATTGCGGTGCAAGATTGCAATGTTGCAGCATAACATTGCAGAGTCGTTGCAGGTTCAGTCCTATGTCCGCCTTCGCAATATTGCGGGTGTGTATTGTTACAATGTTGCAGCAGCATTACAAACATGTACTCCTGCAACGTTCCGGCAATGATTCTGCAACGAAACAGCAAAATTGTGGCAATGATCATGCAACTCTTCAGAAATATTGCGGTGCGAGATTGCAATGTTGCACCGTGTCATTGTAGGGAAGTTGCAGAGGTTCACTCCTATGTCCGCCTTAGCAATATTGCAGGAGTACATTCCCGCAACGTTTCGGAAATTTTACAGCGATGGTCCCCACCGCAACGAAACGGGTAGTGAGGGACGCTACGACATGAATGTGTGCAGAATCGTAGTAGTATAACGCCCGTGTGTCATTTTCTCATAGAAAATATTTTTACCTCAGGGGGATTCGAACCGAGGACCTGTAGAATCGTAGACGAACAATTTACCGCCACAGCTACAACCGCTGATTGATAAGATTGCTTATGTATTTGAACTTATACTCCAACCGTGCAAAACTTTAAACTCAAATTATTCAAAAACGAAGGCTCATTTGACAAACCTATTAGGGATTTTTAACACTGCAGGTGCGGACTTTAACCCGGTGTCATTTTAGGTTAGGTTGGAAAGTAGTCTTTAGACTAAACCTTTGCATTTTTCTTTACATCTCTCTTTTCTCTTGCTTGATTATATAAACGTGTTTGTGCAATAAAGACGTTTAATAATAATAATAATAATAATAATAACTTCACGCATTAAAATATATAGTATCTACTCTATCTAAACAAATTAAATTCATTTTCAAATTTCTTCTGTAATGTAAATTCATGTACAAACAACTCTCACAATAACACTTTGTTCATATCTTCAACGGCCAACGAGAAATTCTAGCATATCCAGTTAAAGGAAACATGCTGTAGAATCTACTCGACGGCATATTTCAAATTTCGTCAAAGTCATAGTTGCTTTAGAATATTGCTGTACTGTTTCTACAATATTTCCACTACAGTATTGCACGGCAATATGTAGGCAATTTTGCTGGGTCGTTGCCACTGAAACATTGCATATCGATGTGCGCGCAATATTGCCGAAATATTGTAGGATCGTTGCCACTGGGACATTGAACGTCGATAAGCGCGCAATATTGCAGAAATATTGTAGGATCGTTGCCACTGGAACATTGCACGTCGATGTGCGCGCAGTATTGCAGAAATATTGTAGGATCGTTGCCAATGGAATATTGCACGGCAACGTTCTTGCAATATTGTAGGATCGTTGCCAATGGAACATTGCACGGCAACGTTCTTGCAATATTGCTGCAATATTGTAGGGTCATTGCCACTCCAATAATGCACGGCAATATTGCAGGAACGTTCCTACAATATTGCAATGCAACCTGCAACAACACAATATTGCAGCAACGTTCCTGCAATACAGCTGCAACGAAGTGTGCTGTATGGGGAATCGGAAGCTCAGTCTCTTTGACAACTAAATATTCTAAGACAGATTTGTCTAGTTTCTTCGTTTTAGTGTTTATATTCTTTCTTATGTGGGATAAATAAGGATCTGATGAAAGAAGTAGCATTTTCATCAGGTCTTTATTCGTATCGCAACGAGAAGTCTTTCGAGTATGGTGTTCTCTGAAGTACCTTACATCTTTATGTCTACCCTCCAATGCTTCCTCTGATAATTGCCCTATAGGCGTAATAAAAAAAGAAATGATTTCGGGACCATGTACCAACAATTTATGGAGAGATATAGGCATATAATACCAAGAATAGTTTTTTAAATAAATATTTTTTGTTTCTTTTACTAAAGCAGTAAATTTTGAAATGTTTATTTCTTTCCCGCATGAAATTATTTTTAGGATGATACTTAAATTAATAATCAATGACAAATCTATACCCGTGATTTCGCTGCTAAGTTCTGCATTTTCAAAACACCTACGTGCTGTGTTGCCATCGTTGGTTGATCCAAATCCAGGTTTCGGTATATCAACCAATAGGCCCATTTTTTCTTTGAATGCATTCTGCACTTTGCTTTTAGTTTCAGCGAAATTTTTTTTTGCGGTCTCTCCTCTTACTTGCCAAGTTTTTATATTAAGCCTATAGGCAATGTGTAGCAAGCATTCAAAGGATCGTATCCAGCAATGAAGGGTAGATAATCCAAGTTTATAAAATTCCACGTTAGGTGAAAGACTATTAACTAATTTACTATTCATCATTTTAGGGGTAGCACGACATATATAACACGTTTGCGTGGAATTAGTTCCACTTACGACGTTGCATACACTGCCGTCAATCATTGTAAAGAACATACGGTATGAAACTTTCCAAGTGTTATCTTCAACAACCAGTGTGCTCGATTTGAAAATATCAATTATGTGCTCCATTTTCGCTCGTTCAGATTCAACTAATATTGGCGATTCTTTTGTAAATATGAATTTAAGTGGACGACAAAATAATGTCGATGAGGGTGTTTTATTTTCCCATAAAATCTTTTCATCTGCATCAATCACTCGCAAAGGGACAAAAGCAATCAGAAACAAATACTCATCTGTATTGTGGGATTGGTTAAATCTCTGCTTATACCTACTATGCCCAGAGCTGCCATCAAACCCCCATTTGCAAATCAATGTAACTGATCGAGGGGCGTTATTTTCAATAATTTTAATTATTGAAATTATCGTCTTTTCCAGTATCTCCTGATAATTTACTTCTGCGTGAATTTCAGATGTAGAAATGGAGGATGGCAAAAGCTGCTTTTCCGTATTTTTTAGGGCATAGTAGGAAGGTAAAATATTCGGAGTGCAAGTATTCATAGTATTTCTCAGTATATTATACTTGCGAAAACTAAGACGTAAGTCCATATATAAAGCTAATGCACGCAGTGGTGATATTGCTGAATGATTAGCTGTAAATGTTATCTCTTCAGAAGCAAGGGTAGCAGCAAATACTAACTCGCTCGGTGATCGAACATCCAGAAGATCTGCCACTCTCCGTTTTTTCGTAGAAAACGATGCTTCATTAAAAGGAACTTGTGGTCTTCCACGGGGATTTTCCCTAGGCCCATGTCTATCACAATTGCTTGATAAAAAACTGAGAATTTCAGTAGGCAATTTGATGCTTTTCATCAGCCAAGCTTTGTGTTTTTTTATAAATTTATTGTAATCTCTGCCACATCGGTCCCATTTCGTTTGTATTTCCAAACAAATTAATCGACAAAATTTATGAATAATCGTCTTCATTTCATCTGATAAATCACCCAGATTAAAAACACTCAATACCTTTTGAGATAAAGCGGCACGTCTTCTTTCTTTTGGCGTGTTTCGCCATACGTCAAAGAGATCGTTATTACTTGTCGATTCTAAAAAAATAAAATCTCAAGAAAGGGCACTCAGGGGCAGATAAAATTTATACCAAATTAAAGCACGTAAAAAGAACTAATTATAGTAAAAACATGAAAGAACCGATATGTTTCGTTTTTTTTATTCGCTGCAGAAGTTGGAAGATGTGACAAAAAAGTAATAATTTGAGTCACTGGTACTTACCCATATCTTTAAATGTGAGAATGTTTGATTAATGTAATCAAAAAAGGGTATATTTTACTTATTTTTTGAAAAAAGATAAAGATGAGAACTTATAAATACACAAAAATACAGTAGATAAATATTTCCTATGCGTGGTCTGCGGCAGCTTGCGTTTGGTTATGCGACTTTGAATGTTATTACTCACCTTAAATCTGTTATTTATGTTACTAAGTTACGATGTTCTTATGTCGGAGGACTGTTTACTATCAATTCCATGAAATGAAATATAAAATTTCAAAACACCATTTTTTGATTTTTGAACACGGTTCGTGACACTGTGCGACGGGTGTATTATTTCCGTTAACTGTCGCGGAATTTTCTATTTGTGGAACCTCCGGTATCGGTACGTTGGACATGGTGTCCCTCTCGCTGAGGTAGGGCAGTAAAAATTGTAATAAGCTCGCATATTTATACGGCTTCTGCTTTTGCGCGGCTTGCCCACTTTTCGGCTTTTTGGCCAAACTCCGCCGGAATTGGTCCCTGATGTTTGTCCATCTATTCTTGCATTCAAATTCTAAAACAGTAATAATAATTTGAATTATACAGTAATTACAGAACATGAAGTAGGAAGTACAATATTGTACACAGTGTCTTATAAGAAATAGTACAAGCGAAAGGATGGTGATTGTATGTGAAACAATAATTAAGGAACAATTTTTTTCGATTTTATGTTAAAAACAATATTGCGATGTGTATGAATATTTTCCAATTTATTTTTATTTTTCAATTAAATATGATTTTTAGTTTCTGATTTAGGTATCTTACTACAGGAGATTCCTTTAAGACAATTTCGTATAATTATCGAATTGGGCACACCACTGCATCGATGATTATACGTGAAACGTGCAACGCTATAGTGAAAACACTAATGCAAGAAGCAATGCCTCTTCCAACCGAAGAACAATGGAAGTTAATTAGCGCAGAGTTTTTCCATCGTACCGGGTTCCCACATTGTATAGGAGCAATAGATGGAAAACATATCCAAATACAAGCTCCAGCAAATAGTGGAAGTATGTATTTTAATTATAAAAAAACATTTTCCACAGTGCTACTGGCACTGGTAGACGCCCAGTATAATTTTATCGCGGTGGATGTGGGAAGTTACGGAAAAAATAGCGACGGTGGCATACTAGCTCACTCCAATTTAGGGGAGGCATTGCAAAACGGCACATTCCGGTTACCCCCCGATGAGGCTCTGCCGGGTACTGCTGTATCAGCACCGTACATTATTGTAGGGGATGAGGCATTTCCCCTAAAAACTTACCTTATGAGGCCATTTCCGGGACCCCAATTAACCACAGAAGAAAAAAAAAACTTCAACTATCGGTTGACCATAGCCACCCCTACAGCACACTTAGTTGCAGGAACGTTGCAGAAACGTTGCTGAACATTACAATGATACCGTTTGGTTGCAGGTTGCATTGCATTATTACTGCAATATTGTAGAAGCATTGCCGTGGAATATTGCAATGGACACGTATGTGCAATGTTTCTGGAATATCGCGCAAACATTGCCGTGGAATATTGCGCACATAGTGCGGTACAATATTCCTGGAACAATGCGCACACATTGCCGTGGAATATTGCAATGGCCACGTTTGTGCAATGTTCTTGGAATATCGCGCACACATTGCCGTGGAATATTGCGCACATAGTGCGGTACAATATTCCCGGAATATAGCGCACACATTGCCGTGGAATATTGCGCACATAGTGCGGTACAATATTCCCGGAATATAGCGCACACATTGCCGTGGAATATTGCGCACATAGTGCGGTACAATACTCCCGGAATATAGCGCACACATTGCCGTGGAATATTGCGCACACAGTGCGGTACAATACTCCCGGAATATAGCGCACACATTGCCGTGGAATATTGACTTACATATTTTCACCCCTCACCTACGCAAAGGGTTCCTGAAATACAAACACACGGAATACAGTCTTAAATACCACAGGAAACCTCCGGGGAACATAGGCGACCATGGAAAGTATGTGATATTAATAATTAATAACATTTCTTAATTATAACTATACGGTTCAAGGAAGGTGTTAAACTGTAAACGGCAACAAAAGATATTTGTAAAAGAGAAATATTAGATGTCCAAAGTACTGCCAGTGTCTCTACTATTGCCATTTAATCTATTGTTCATAACAAAAAAACCTCCCGCGATGTCGAGTGTAAATTTAGAAGTCTGTATTATTGGCGAACGCTGTAGGAACGTCACCGTGGGCCGTTCAGGCAACATTCAAACATAAAACGGAACGGAGCGTACGTGAAATGCAAACACACGGAATATAGTCTTAAATGGCAATAGTAGAGACACTGGCAGTACTTTGGACATCTAATATTTCTTTTTTACAAATATCTTTTGTTGCTGTTTACAGTTTAACACCTTCCTTGAACCGTATAGTTATAATTAAGAAATGTTATTAATTATTAATATCACATACTTTCCATGGTCGCCTATGTTCCCCGGAGGTTTCCTGTGGTATTTAAGACTGTATTCCGTGTGTTTGCATTTCACGTACGCTCCGCGTCAATCCGTTTTATGTTTGAATGTTGCCTGAACGACCCACGGTGACGTTCCTACAGCGTTCGCCAATAATACAGACTTCTAAATTTACACTCGACATCGCGGGACGTTTTTTGTTATGAACAATAGATTAAATGGCAATAGTAGAGACACTGGCAGTACTTGGGACATCTAATATTTCTTTTTTACAAATATCTTTTGTTGCTGTATATACTTTATGAATTTGTTTAAACCCTGGCTGGTGAGGAAGATGCCAGTTTCATAAAACCTGTATCGCGATCTGTATCGATACATGTCTCATCGTGTAAAAGGCCCTTAAAAGTATATACAACAGTAAACGATTTTTTTAAAGAAGTATTAGATGTACAAATTGCTGCCTGTATCCCTGTCACCCAGGGTACCCCATCTGTTTTTAGTGATTGGTTAAAAAATTTTAGTGAAAATGTTAACTGAACATGGAAATATTACTATAAGTACTATAAGTGTATATATTATTTATTATGAGAGATTACTACTCTAGCATTGGTGAGGTAGAGGGTACAGAAACACACACCATATTTATACCACGTAATAATTATATTCTGTACAATACATGAGCTACAAACATAAACATCATCATTATTCTAAAGTCAATAAATCATTATTTTATTTATAATGTACAGTAGATAGATAAATATTTTCATTACAAGCAATAACATCATTTAATATGAAATGAAGGGTAAAACATGCAGTGTAAAAAATAAGAATTAAGTTCACTCATTCATCATTAAATGATATGTAACCGCGCGCAAGCACATTCATCCCTACACACTCACAAAAGTCTTTATATATATATATATATATATATTATACATGTGATATACCGCACCCATATTTTTAGAATTAATGCAGACAATTACTCAGATATGACACGACGTGTTAAAGCGTGAACGTCTTACAGTCTCTTCCCCTACAGCACACTATATTGCAGGAACGTTTCAGTGACGTCGCGCTGCGACATTTGGAACATTACTCGAAATGTTCCCGAAACGTTTCAAGAAACTTCCTATGTCCGCCTTGCGTAACATTGCAAGAGATATTTCTGGAACATTGTTTCGGAATATTAGAGGAATTTTTCGTGGAACGTTTCGGAGATCTTATAGGAATTTTTCGTGGAACGTTTCAGAGATCTTATAGGAATTTTTCGTGGAACGTTTCGGAGATCTTACAGGAATTTTTCGTGGATCGTTTCGGAGATCTTACAGGAATTTTTCGTGGAACGTTTCGGAGATTTTACAGGAATTTTTCGTGGAACGTTTCTGAGATCTTACAGGAATTTTTCGTGGAACGTTTCAGAGATCTTATAGGAATTTTTCGTGGAACGTTTCGGAGATTTTACAGGAATTTTTCGTGGAACGTTTCGGGAAAATTGCACGAATTATTCGTTCACCGTTTCGGGGATACTGTAGGAATTATTAAATAATTAAATTATAACATATTTTAATTTATTAAACATATTTTATTTATCCGTGAAAAAGCATAATAATAACAACAATAATATTAAAAACAATAATTATAATAATGCGTTCGCAGGGGAGGGCTGCAGTGCGTTCGCAGGGGAGGGCTGAAGTACGTTCGCAGGGGAGGGCTGCAGTGCGTTCGCAGGGGAGGGCTGCAGTGCGTTCGCAGGGGAGGGCTGCAGTGTGTTTCCAGGGAAGGGACTCTCCCCGCTGCAAGACGGCTCACTTAGGTAGGCATGGTTAGAGCCCTTATTCGTGCGTACCTCTGCACGCATGATCCGTGTATTAGTCTGAGCGAACCATTTAGATGCCCCGAGTATTATACTCGCATCGGTACATTTATATACGCTATCCTCGCATATAGCGTGTACAGCTCCTGGGAAAATACATACATTTATTTTACAATTTTAAGTGTTAAAATGAAACAAAATAATGAAATTACATACCCAGTATTAACTGCACAATGTTTGTGAATTGTGTGAATGGTTTTTTTTTTCCTGCCATGCCAGCTGTACTGTTCAGCCACAGAATTATCAATTAGCTTGCCCATAACTGTGGCTGTGGTAATCGACACGTTTCCTCCGCCGATCTTCTTCAGAAAATGAATCTATAAAATGTCATTAATAAATTATTTAAATCCTGAAAATTAGCTTCATTAAAAGCAGTGTTCATATATTGTTAATCACAGGATGCATTTAATCAATGAAAAATAGCAATCACCATTACCATTACTTTAAATAATTGTACATTTCTCATTAAAATATATATATAAATGTTTCATGCTCTCCAAAATAAAGTCAAAGTTATACAGTATATGCATTGTTACAACGAAACTGTATGAAAAGCTTTTGCTTGTAGCGCAGAAAGCAAAAAAGGGTGTCCCAAAATTGCGGGACAATCTCAAACATGCAATATCCCGATGCAAAAAGACATCGAAAAGTGCCGTGGTGGGAGGGGAGTGTTCGTGAGTGAAGTGTGCCGCTGAACGTCACAACCCACCTTACAGTTTACACACATAGTACGGCAGCTATTGGCCACAGGGTGGGTGAACTGCTCACGGCGTCGCTCTTCGCTTTGCTCACGAGCAATCGAGAGCGCTCTTGGCCGCCGCAGCCTAGTGATTCTCTAAACTCTAGACAGTGATCGGAACAACGTGTATCGTCGCTGATTGGTTGCTGCGATTTGGAGCAAAATCAGAAGTAGACTGAGAAAGAAACTGTAAAAAAGAAAGAGACAGAAATACTGATAGAAAGAGACAGAAATACCGATAGAAAGAGATAGAGTGAACGATTAGGTTATGTTTATTTCCGGTTTTGCTCCAAATTCTGACAAATGGCGGTGGTTATACCGATCACTTCCTGGAGAATCACTACCGCAGCCTGGCTGTGCAGGCCTGCGGCGTAAAGAACTTTTCGATGTGTTTTAAGGGGTTAGGACACAGTCATGGGCCAAGAAAGCAGATGATTTTTAGACGACAATAATAAGAAAAGTAAACAATCGATTAATATAAGGTTTTGTGTTTTATATTATAAACTATAAGAAAAACATATAATATTTACAAAATAGCATTTGTACGGCGAGCAATGTCTCCATTTAAAACCTCCTTTTTTCGCGGATGGCCAACTGGTGGGCCGGATTCCGGGAAATCGTATGAACTGTAACAAAAACCCCAAAAGTGTCATAAACTATAATATATTTCCTAGGCATTGACGATCCAAAATTTTAAATTTTTTAATTATTGTACAAAATATAGACAAAAAGATTCACACACTTCTGTCGAAATTTGATCATTATTTTTCAAACATCGGCCATTTTGTCAATTTTTTCAAAAATTGAAATGTTGGATCGTCAATGCCTAGGAAATATATTATAGTTTATGACATTTTTGGGGTTTTTAATACAGTCCATCCGATTTCGCGAAATCCGGCCCACCAGTTGGCCATCCGGAAAAAAAGGACATTTTAAATGGAGACATTGCACGGCGTACAAATGCTATTTTGTAAATATTATATGTTTTTCTTATAGTTCGAAATATAGTGAACTAAAACACGAAACCTTATATTAATTGATTGTTTACTTTCCTTATTATCGTCGTCTAAAAATCGTCTGCTTTCTTGGCCCGTTACTGTGTCCTAACCCCTTAAGGGGGTACTCCACTGTGAACGGTCGAAAAATCAAACTATTTTTAAAGATTTTTTTCTCAGTAACTACAACATATAATGAAATAAATTTTTTTGATATTTATTAAGCTACTCTTATATTATACCAAAAAAATTAAAAAGAATATTTTCAATGTGTGTTACTTGTTTTTTTACAGCGTCAATATGGCACTTAAACAAAAACAGTGTGTTCGTGGTGCATGTGATTTCCCGGCTTGGGCTTATCCGAAACAAAAAATTCGAAAAGATTCTTAATCTGTATAAGTGTCGCTATCGTCCGTACCTCAATTAACAATTTTTATTGAAAAATAACAAAATGGCGCCTGTTTGAAGGAAAAAGTTCCCCAAAATGGTGTTTCTCAAATGTTCCCCGAGAAAAATCTCGGTTATTTTTCAATAAAAATTGTTAATTGAGGTACGGACGATAGCGACACTCATACAGATTAAGAATCTTTTCGAATTTTTTGTTTCGGATAAGCCCAAGTCGGGAAATCACCTGCACCACGAACACACTGTTTTTGTTTAAGTGCCATATTGACGCTGTAAAAAAACAAGTAACACACATTGAAAATATTCTTTTTAATTTTTTTGGTATAATATAAGAGTAGCTTAATAAATATCAAAAAAAAATTATTTCATTATATGTTGTATTTATTGAGAAAAAAATCTTTAAAAATAGTTTGATTTTTCGACCGTTCACAGTGGAGTACCCCCTTAACATCGGGATATTGCATGTTCCGGATTGCCTCGCAATTTTGACCCGTATGTGCAAGAAAATCCCATCGCCGTACAATAGTAAAAGTGCAGTGCAATGCATTTTAGAAACTACAGGCATGTTGCTATTGTTTACAATACTCAAGTACTTCTCTTTAGTTAATCCATATCTTCACATGACTGCAATGTAGTAAGACAAACTAGCTGCTCAATATAAAAATAATTAATGTAAAGTTAAATTTTTCACTTCATGATACACCTAGAACATTTATTATTTTTACGTGACCGGAAAACGTACCATATTGTTTACAGTCGGTCGATCATGTAATTTTAGATTCAAATTGCTCAGATCCGTTTCTGTTTTCACCGGAAGGGAGAATTCGCTGTGATCGAATAATCGGTCCGAATCATTTACATTATTGGTCTTGTTTAATAGTCTCTCCTCAATTCGTTGCAATCGTTTTAGCATATCATTCATGACCTCTGATGTTTTTTTGGCCTGTCCAATCATAAATGTTTGGAAATCTGAATAAAAATAAAAGAGGTTAATTAACATATATGATTTGTTAAGAATAATAAGATTTAGTCAATATTTTACCAAATGTTGGGTAGGTTGGTTGATTCGGCTGCGACGACACCGGCGATGCCGTTAATAGCTGCCGTACGCTAGCCGGTGAAATTTGAATTGGATTTTCCTCTATAATTGACGGTAAGGTTGGGAATTCGTCTAAAATGGTGGATCTTTTTTTCGGTGTCCTTGACGGCGTGGACGAACATTTAGGCGCTGGATTGGAACACGCAATTCATCATACAATTATCACCATGCTCAGACAAATGTTCATGCGGGTGTCCCAAAATTGCGTGACTTGTCGGAACATGCAATGACACATCGAAAAGTCCTTTAACGTTTTCTGATCTGGGCTTTAGTTCTCCACATATTAAAAGTTGAATATTAGCGGTACTTACAACTGGCGGGCCGCGCGAGTCAGCTGAACGCGCGGCAGCGTACGGTAAAGGACTTTTCGATACCTGTTTACATCAGGATATAGCATGTTCAGTGAAGTCCCGCAATTTTGGGATACGCTGAATATTATTTCATTTTTATTTACATAATAAATAATGAATTAATAATATAAAAATACCGTTTTCCACATCCACTTCCGAGACACCACAATGTTTGCTTTTTTTTTTCTTTTTTTTGGGGAATTCGGCGGTTGGCATGTCTATAACGTGATCGCGTTTCCTTTCCCGTTCTTTGGTTTTCGTTCTTTGAGCTTTTTCCTCAACCACGTCTGAATCCAGAATGGTGGAGGTGTCCATCGCCTTGTCACGTATTTCGGTGGCCCGCTTATATGTATCTGACACAAATAATTCATTGATACGTAACACATTAAGTTATGCATATTGAGGTTCAATTAATAGAAATAATGCTTCAATGAAAAAAATTTACCTGCTGATCCAAACCACTTGAGAATTGCCCATTTATCCCACTGATGGTGGGCATCATCCATCCCAGGTAGATCAGCTTGAATGATGAGTTTGTTTAGTTTACACAAATTCTTTACATATCCTGGCCAAGCACTTGCAGTTTTGTCTGGATTCATCCAGCAGGATGGAATCACCTGGACACCATCGGCGAATTCGACAATAGAATATTTTTTCACCATTTTTCTAACTAAAAAATAATTGAGAATTTATTAAATAAATTACCCTGCACTTAATACTAAATATTGCAGTATGACAGGTTTGTCTTTACCCTGATGTTACTCGTACTTACCGATAATGGAAGTGATTCCCACGGTATAGGAAGATCACTGCCGATACACCACACTAACCCGCGAAAAAAACTAATAATGAAAAAAAATTAAAAAAAAAACACGAACTATAAAAAGTATAAAACAAAATGGAATATATTCTAGAAAACACACTAACTATAAAATATTAAAAAGTTAAAAAAATGATATATATATATTTTAAACACAAACTACTACACTACCTATAAAAAGAATAATAAAAATTGAATATATATATATACTTAAAAACATAAACTAACGCACTAATTGTAAAAAGAATAAAAAATGGAATATATATATATTTAAAAACACACACTAACTATAAAAAGAATAATAAAAATGGAATATATGTATATTTAAAAACACAAACTAACACACTAACTATAAAAAGCCTAAGAAAAAAAAATGTATATATGTAAAAGCACGAACTATAAAATATTGAAAAGTATAAAAAAAAATATATATGTTAAAATGGAAAAATGTGGTAGAAAGCTAAGATGGTTGTGATTCGACAGTTGACTTCGATCTGAGGAGCGATGGATCGCCCTTTCGAACGCGGTACGAGGGAGGGCGGAAGTCGAGTGACGTAGGAAGGAGTAGTAGAGGGGGAACAGTTTATATAGAAATAAGGTGATGTGAATTAATTAAACGAAAACTACCACACATAATTTAATGGGACTTTTAACACGCAACATGTTATTAGGTTCGACTCCATAGCTTCTTGTAACGCTAAAAAGAGTCTATGAAAGTTGTAACGGAAGTGACGCAGGGTCGACGATTCCGAGCCGCCAATGATGCGCGAGTGAGTGAACCAAAGAGGGAGCGAGAGGCCAGAGGGGACGGCGCTGACACACACATGACCACAACGCCTATAGGTGTTCGCCCTCTCGTAAATCGCCCTATCAATGGCGGTGGGCGCCATCGTTCCCGTTGTTACCCCCGAGACTACCACTATTTATATAGAGGAAAACTATTTTCAAGTTTTACGTAAAGGGGTTTTATCCACGCATTCCCCGCTACTTAAATGCCTATAATAACTAAGTACAATATAGGTTGAACATTTTGGCAAATATATTTTCTTGTATATGCGTGTTGTGTGTCACTGGGCGAGTTAGGGTCGTTGGTAAAACACGATGCATCACCCCGGGGCCAGCGACGCGCTCAGCAACCGAAAACGCCAATTTTAGAGTTATACGACTCTTGGAAAACCCCACGTTTCCCGACCGTGAAAGTCAGGGGCGTCTTAAGCGGGGATGCAATAGCTGCGCGGCACCTGGGCGGCTGTGCCTAGGTGACCCCTACTCACACAGGCTCGTCCCTGCATGCAAAATTAGGCACTTGCATAAGGCGTACGAATAAAAATTCAAAGTAACGAGATGAAAAACATGAAATAAATATATTATAATAATACTATAAAAAATTACGGTATTTGGGCAGTTCGCCTATGGCGCAAAAAAGGTTCGAGCCGGGCCTTCCGCCCACCCTCATGCGGCGTGCGATCCATCGGCCATCGCTCCTCAGATCGAAGTAAACTGTCGAAGTACAAGCATATGCACCACGTTCTTTCTGTTTTTAAATATAAATTTCATTTTTTTTCTACTTTTTAATATTTTTTAGTTAGTGTTAGTTCGTGTTTTAAAATATATATTCCATTTTGTCAATCTTTTTATAGTTAGTGTGTTAGTTTGTTTTTTAAATATATATTCCATTTTGTCAATCTTTTTATAGTTAGTGTGTTAGTTTGTGTTTTAAAATATATATTCCATTTTTTCATTCTTTTTAATATTTTATAGTTAGTGTGTTTTCTAAATTATATTCCATTTTTCTTTTATACTCTTTATAGTTATTTTTTTTACGTGTTATTTTTGTCTTTTTTCCATTGTTCTTTGAAGTTTCGCGTGTTGGTTTTCTTGTATGAAACAGCGTACTTCGAGTACCGTCGAAATCACTTTCATCATCGGTAAGTGCGAGTTCCATCACAATTATATGTATATTTATGAATAAGCCAAACAAAAAAAATCGCAGAAGTGAATAAGGAAAGTGTTTTTTGTAACTAGCATAAGGGAAGTTCGGCAACCCGGAAATTCATAAAATAATGCACTTTGTGTGCATAGAGTACTTAGGTATAGAGTACTCTATTCTTGCTTGCCTCGTACGGCTTATTCACAAATATAAAAGCACACTTTTATAAAAGCACAGGGACAGGCAGTTTTCAATAAATTCTCATTATTTTTAGCGAAAAAGGATAAAAGATTCTGCCATCACTGCGCGCACTACTTTTAAATTTTTGACGTGCATTGTCCAGTCCGTCCATTGCATTTCATCATCCGGTAAGTACCAGTGATGAAGTAGATCATCTGAAGCTGTATATACTTTTCAATAAATTGTTACAATTATTTTTCATTCCTGTATGTTCAGGTTATTATGGCGGACCGAAAACGTTTCAGAAAGGATTATAGTCTATGCTCTGACAGACATAAAAGGAGAATAGTCCAACAATATGTGGAACGTGTTAAAGGGCAAATCGGACAAGGCAGTGCTGCCGAATTACAAATTAATAAATTTGTTCCTACGCAATCGCATTCCTTAGAATGTGAAAATTCCGATTCAAATGGACACATATCGGACAATGGAAGAAATAGTTCGCAGGAAGATTACGAATCTTGTAATGAAATACTTACAATTAATGAAAGTGATGGAGAAGAAGAAGTTGATTCATTATTAGATGAAACTAATGATTACTATCATTGTATAGAGGATAAAGACTCATCCAGTGATGAGTCAGGGAGTGATATTGACGATAATGAACCTGAGAGCCCTACGTTAAGAGTGACTTTATCTAATTGGGCCCTAACAAATAATATCACTCACAAGGCCATTAATGAATTATTGAAAATTTTTGTATCCAACAATCCGAATTGTTCATTGCCGACAGATGCCAGGACATTATTACACACTCCCCGTACAAATAATTGTACCGAAATAGAAGGGGGAGAGTATCTACACTTCGGTGTAGAAAAAATTTTGCACTGTTATGCTGAAATGTACGTTCAGGTAAAGATAAGCGTAAGTCACATCAAGCTATCGTTAAACATTGATGGTTTGCCGGTGTCGAGGGCCTCCTCCAGCAGTTTCTGGCCCATACTATTAGCAGAGGATATATTCAAGCAAATAAAGATCGTTGGGGTATACTATGGGCATAGTAAAGCAAATTCATGCAACGAGATGCTGTCGCAATTCATAGACGAAATTACATTTTTTATAAATAGTGGGTTCAAGTACGACAATAAGGAATTTTCTGTCACATTGTCAAAGCTTATTCTTGATGCCCCAGCAAAATCCTTTGTTCTATACACAAAAGGCCATACTGGATTTTCCAGCTGCTCCAAGTGTATCATTGTTGGGAAATCAATCCAAAGAACTACATGTTTCCCATATACCGGAGTCCTTGATACACTCCGAACAGATGAAGATTTCAAACGGCAAAGTGACGAAAACTATCATAGAGGAATAAGCTCTCTTTTAAAAATTCCAAATATTGGACTAGTCACGAATGTGCCCCTAGATTATATGCACCTTGTTTGTCTGGGGGTCACGAAGAAGCTGCTGTTATTATGGCTTAATGGACCACTAAACGTTAGAATTGGTGGGTCAGCCACAAACTCAATTTCGCAGAATCTAATGTTTGTGGGGAATTATGTGCCGCGCGAGTTTTCCAGGAAGCCGAGAAGTTTGACGGAGATAAAATATTGGAAGGCGACAGAATTTCGACAATTCTTGCTATACACAGGCCCTGTAGTATTAAAGCCTGTACTATCGAAACATATTTACCGTCATTTTTTAACTTTGCACGTGGCTATAACTATATTAGTTAGTCCGACTTTAATTAAGAACGAATCCAATATTAACTATGCGGAGCAGTTATTACAATACTTTGTTAAAAATTTCGCTGCATTATATGGAAAAAAATTTATTTCCCACAACGTACACAATCTTCTACATTTGTGTAATGATGTGAGAAATTTTGGGGTACTGGATAATTACAGCGCATTTCCCTACGAAAACTTTTTAGGAACGTTAAAGAAATCATTACGGAAAGCTGAAAAGCCGTTGCAGCAATTGGCGAGACGGTATGGAGAACAGGAGCGGGGATCTGTTCACAAATCTTTACCAACATTCGAAAAATTTCTTTGTAAAGGTTCACATGACAATGGACCACTACTGCCCATTTTTCTCAATAAACCTGTAAAACAATACAAACAATTAGAAACAGAAGGATATTATATACATACCGAGGACAATCGAAACAATTGTTTCCTGTTGAAGGATGGAACGGTTATTAAAATTGTAAATATAGTAAAAATAGGAACGGGCGAGGTTTTTAATATAATAGGCCACAAACGACAAATAGCTGATCATAATTTATATAAGAAACCCTGCCCATCTTCATTTATAAAAATTTTTAGTGTTTGTGAAGAGACAGGACGATTGCATTATTGGCCAATATCTGAAATAGTATGCAAAATGTGGGTCATTAAACGAAGAGAAACACAGGACTATGTCCTACCATTGCGACATACGCACAACTAAAGGCGGAAATGTACTGTTGTAGCGAATTCAGTAGTTCGCACTGACTCTGTGCTGGTGCCACAAAATGACTTGGATTGTTTATTTCTGATAGAGACGAAGATAACTGTAATATAATAATCAAGCAATGAAAGTCATTTTCCGGCACCAGCACAGAGTCAGTGCGAAGTAGCGAATTCGTTTTCACTATCAGAACCACACTGAAGTGACCTCATGGATATCATCATCATTAAATCACAAATATTTATCACAAAAATTGCGTAACAACGACGCCACCAGAGGAGAATACCCCCTTAACAAACAATTTAATGTATGTCGTAATAAGAGACTGTAAGACGTTCACGCTTTAACACGTCGTGTCATATCTGAGTAATTGTCTGCATTAATTCTAAAAATATGGGTGCGGTATATCACATGTATAATATATATATATATATATATATATATATATATATATATATATATATATATAAAGACTTTTGTGAGTGTGTAGGGATGAATGTGCTTGCGCGCGGTTACATATCATTTAATGATGAATGAGTGAACTTAATTCTTATTTTTTACACTGCATGTTTTACCCTTCATTTCATATTAAATGATGTTATTGCTTGTAATGAAAATATTTATCTATCTACTGTACATTATAAATAAAATAATGATTTATTGACTTTAGAATAATGATGATGTTTATGTTTGTAGCTCATGTATTGTACAGAATATAATTATTACGTGGTATAAATATGGTGTGTGTTTCTGTACCCTCTACCTCACCAATGCTAGAGTAGTAATCTCTCATAATAAATAATATATACACTTATAGTACTTATAGTAATATTTCCATGTTCAGTTAACATTTTCACTAAAATTTTTTAACCAATCACTAAAAACAGATGGGGTACCCTGGGTGACAGGGATACAGGCAGCAATTTGTACATCTAATACTTCTTTAAAAAAATCGTTTACTGTTGTATATACTTTTAAGGGCCTTTACACGATGAGACATGTATCGATACAGATCGCGATACAGGTTTTATGAAACTGGCATCTTCCTCACCAGCCAGGGTTTAAACAAATTCATAAAGTATATACAGCAACAAAAGATATTTGTAAAAAAGAAATATTAGATGTCCCAAGTACTGCCAGTGTCTCTACTATTGCCATTTAATCTATTGTTCATAACAAAAAACGTCCCGCGATGTCGAGTGTAAATTTAGAAGTCTGTATTATTGGCGAACGCTGTAGGAACGTCACCGTGGGTCGTTCAGGCAACATTCAAACATAAAACGGATTGACGCGGAGCGTACGTGAAATGCAAACACACGGAATACAGTCTTAAATACCACAGGAAACCTCCGGGGAACATAGGCGACCATGGAAAGTATGTGATATTAATAATTAATAACATTTCTTAATTATAACTATACGGTTCAAGGAAGGTGTTAAACTGTAAACAGCAACAAAAGATATTTGTAAAAAAGAAATATTAGATGTCCAAAGTACTGCCAGTGTCTCTACTATTGCCATTTAAGACTATATTCCGTGTGTTTGCATTTCACGTACGCTCCGTTCCGTTTTATGTTTGAATGTTGCCTGAACGGCCCACGGTGACGTTCCTACAGCGTTCGCCAATAATACAGACTTCTAAATTTACACTCGACATCGCGGGAGGTTTTTTTGTTATGAACAATAGATTAAATGGCAATAGTAGAGACACTGGCAGTACTTTGGACATCTAATATTTCTCTTTTACAAATATCTTTTGTTGCCGTTTACAGTTTAACACCTTCCTTGAACCGTATAGTTATAATTAAGAAATGTTATTAATTATTAATATCACATACTTTCCATGGTCGCCTATGTTCCCCGGAGGTTTCCTGTGGTATTTAAGACTGTATTCCGTGTGTTTGTATTTCAGGAACCCTTTGCGTAGGTGAGGGGTGAAAATATGTAAGTCAATATTCCACGGCAATGTGTGCGCTATATTCCGGGAGTATTGTACCGCACTGTGTGCGCAATATTCCACGGCAATGTGTGCGCTATATTCCGGGAGTATTGTACCGCACTATGTGCGCAATATTCCACGGCAATGTGTGCGCTATATTCCGGGAATATTGTACCGCACTATGTGCGCAACATTCCACGGCAATGTGTGCGCTATATTCCGGGAATATTGTACCGCACTATGTGCGCAATATTCCACGGCAATGTGTGCGCGATATTCCAAGAACATTGCACAAACGTGGCCATTGCAATATTCCACGGCAATGTGTGCGCATTGTTCCAGGAAAATTGTACCGCACTATGTGCGCAATATTCCACGGCAATGTGTGCGCGATATTCCAGAAACATTGCACATACGTGTCCATTGCAATATTCCACGGCAATGCTTCTACAATATTGCAGTAATAATGCAATGCAACCTGCAACCAAACGGTATCATTGTAATGTTCAGCAACGTTTCTGCAACGTTCCTGCAACTAAGTGTGCTGTAGGGGTTATTACGACATACATTAAATTGTTTGTTAAGGGGGTATTCTCCTCTGGTGGCGTCGTTGTTACGCAATTTTTGTGATAAATATTTGTGATTTAATGATGATGATATCCATGAGGTCACTTCAGTGTGGTTCTGATAGTGAAAACGAATTCGCTACTTCGCACTGACTCTGTGCTGGTGCCGGAAAATGACTTTCATTGCTTGATTATTATATTACAGTTATCTTCGTCTCTATCAGAAATAAACAATCCAAGTCATTTTGTGGCACCAGCACAGAGTCAGTGCGAACTACTGAATTCGCTACAACAGTACATTTCCGCCTTTAGTTGTGCGTATGTCGCAATGGTAGGACATAGTCCTGTGTTTCTCTTCGTTTAATGACCCACATTTTGCATACTATTTCAGATATTGGCCAATAATGCAATCGTCCTGTCTCTTCACAAACACTAAAAATTTTTATAAATGAAGATGGGCAGGGTTTCTTATATAAATTATGATCAGCTATTTGTCGTTTGTGGCCTATTATATTAAAAACCTCGCCCGTTCCTATTTTTACTATATTTACAATTTTAATAACCGTTCCATCCTTCAACAGGAAACAATTGTTTCGATTGTCCTCGGTATGTATATAATATCCTTCTGTTTCTAATTGTTTGTATTGTTTTACAGGTTTATTGAGAAAAATGGGCAGTAGTGGTCCATTGTCATGTGAACCTTTACAAAGAAATTTTTCGAATGTTGGTAAAGATTTGTGAACAGATCCCCGCTCCTGTTCTCCATACCGTCTCGCCAATTGCTGCAACGGCTTTTCAGCTTTCCGTAATGATTTCTTTAACGTTCCTAAAAAGTTTTCGTAGGGAAATGCGCTGTAATTATCCAGTACCCCAAAATTTCTCACATCATTACACAAATGTAGAAGATTGTGTACGTTGTGGGAAATAAATTTTTTTCCATATAATGCAGCGAAATTTTTAACAAAGTATTGTAATAACTGCTCCGCATAGTTAATATTGGATTCGTTCTTAATTAAAGTCGGACTAACTAATATAGTTATAGCCACGTGCAAAGTTAAAAAATGACGGTAAATATGTTTCGATAGTACAGGCTTTAATACTACAGGGCCTGTGTATAGCAAGAATTGTCGAAATTCTGTCGCCTTCCAATATTTTATCTCCGTCAAACTTCTCGGCTTCCTGGAAAACTCGCGCGGCACATAATTCCCCACAAACATTAGATTCTGCGAAATTGAGTTTGTGGCTGACCCACCAATTCTAACGTTTAGTGGTCCATTAAGCCATAATAACAGCAGCTTCTTCGTGACCCCCAGACAAACAAGGTGCATATAATCTAGGGGCACATTCGTGACTAGTCCAATATTTGGAATTTTTAAAAGAGAGCTTATTCCTCTATGATAGTTTTCGTCACTTTGCCGTTTGAAATCTTCATCTGTTCGGAGTGTATCAAGGACTCCGGTATATGGGAAACATGTAGTTCTTTGGATTGATTTCCCAACAATGATACACTTGGAGCAGCTGGAAAATCCAGTATGGCCTTTTGTGTATAGAACAAAGGATTTTGCTGGGGCATCAAGAATAAGCTTTGACAATGTGACAGAAAATTCCTTATTGTCGTACTTGAACCCACTATTTATAAAAAATGTAATTTCGTCTATGAATTGCGACAGCATCTCGTTGCATGAATTTGCTTTACTATGCCCATAGTATACCCCAACGATCTTTATTTGCTTGAATATATCCTCTGCTAATAGTATGGGCCAGAAACTGCTGGAGGAGGCCCTCGACACCGGCAAACCATCAATGTTTAACGATAGCTTGATGTGACTTACGCTTATCTTTACCTGAACGTACATTTCAGCATAACAGTGCAAAATTTTTTCTACACCGAAGTGTAGATACTCTCCCCCTTCTATTTCGGTACAATTATTTGTACGGGGAGTGTGTAATAATGTCCTGGCATCTGTCGGCAATGAACAATTCGGATTGTTGGATACAAAAATTTTCAATAATTCATTAATGGCCTTGTGAGTGATATTATTTGTTAGGGCCCAATTAGATAAAGTCACTCTTAACGTAGGGCTCTCAGGTTCATTATCGTCAATATCACTCCCTGACTCATCACTGGATGAGTCTTTATCCTCTATACAATGATAGTAATCATTAGTTTCATCTAATAATGAATCAACTTCTTCTTCTCCATCACTTTCATTAATTGTAAGTATTTCATTACAAGATTCGTAATCTTCCTGCGAACTATTTCTTCCATTGTCCGATATGTGTCCATTTGAATCGGAATTTTCACATTCTAAGGAATGCGATTGCGTAGGAACAAATTTATTAATTTGTAATTCGGCAGCACTGCCTTGTCCGATTTGCCCTTTAACACGTTCCACATATTGTTGGACTATTCTCCTTTTATGTCTGTCAGAGCATAGACTATAATCCTTTCTGAAACGTTTTCGGTCCGCCATAATAACCTGAACATACAGGAATGAAAAATAATTGTAACAATTTATTGAAAAGTATATACAGCTTCAGATGATCTACTTCATCACTGGTACTTACCGGATGATGAAATGCAATGGACGGACTGGACAATGCACGTCAAAAATTTAAAAGTAGTGCGCGCAGTGATGACAGAATCTTTTATCCTTTTTCGCTAAAAATAATGAGAATTTATTGAAAACTGCCTGTCCCTGTGCTTTTATAAAAGTGTGCTTTTATATTTGTGAATAAGCCGTACGAGGCAAGCAAGAATAGAGTACTCTATACCTAAGTACTCTATGCACACAAAGTGCATTATTTTATGAATTTCCGGGTTGCCGAACTTCCCTTATGCTAGTTACAAAAAACACTTTCCTTATTCACTTCTGCGATTTTTTTTGTTTGGCTTATTCATAAATATACATATAATTGTGATGGAACTCGCACTTACCGATGATGAAAGTGATTTCGACGGTACTCGAAGTACGCTGTTTCATACAAGAAAACCAACACGCGAAACTTCAAAGAACAATGGAAAAAAGACAAAAATAACACGTAAAAAAAATAACTATAAAGAGTATAAAAGAAAAATGGAATATAATTTAGAAAACACACTAACTATAAAATATTAAAAAGAATGAAAAAATGGAATATATATTTTAAAACACAAACTAACACACTAACTATAAAAAGATTGACAAAATGGAATATATATTTAAAAAACAAACTAACACACTAACTATAAAAAGATTGACAAAATGGAATATATATTTTAAAACACAAACTAACACTAACTAAAAAATATTAAAAAGTAGAAAAAAAATGAAATTTATATTTAAAAACAGAAAGAACGTGGTGCATATGCTTGTACTTCGACAGTTTACTTCGATCTGAGGAGCGATGGCCGATGGATCGCACGCCGCATGAGGGTGGGCGGAAGGCCCGGCTCGAACCTTTTTTGCGCCATAGGCGAACTGCCCAAATACCGTAATTTTTTATAGTATTATTATAATATATTTATTTCATGTTTTTCATCTCGTTACTTTGAATTTTTATTCGTACGCCTTATGCAAGTGCCTAATTTTGCATGCAGGGACGAGCCTGTGTGAGTAGGGGTCACCTAGGCACAGCCGCCCAGGTGCCGCGCAGCTATTGCATCCCCGCTTAAGACGCCCCTGACTTTCACGGTCGGGAAACGTGGGGTTTTCCAAGAGTCGTATAACTCTAAAATTGGCGTTTTCGGTTGCTGAGCGCGTCGCTGGCCCCGGGGTGATGCATCGTGTTTTACCAACGACCCTAACTCGCCCAGTGACACACAACACGCATATACAAGAAAATATATTTGCCAAAATGTTCAACCTATATTGTACTTAGTTATTATAGGCATTTAAGTAGCGGGGAATGCGTGGATAAAACCCCTTTACGTAAAACTTGAAAATAGTTTTCCTCTATATAAATAGTGGTAGTCTCGGGGGTAACAACGGGAACGATGGCGCCCACCGCCATTGATAGGGCGATTTACGAGAGGGCGAACACCTATAGGCGTTGTGGTCATGTGTGTGTCAGCGCCGTCCCCTCTGGCCTCTCGCTCCCTCTTTGGTTCACTCACTCGCGCATCATTGGCGGCTCGGAATCGTCGACCCTGCGTCACTTCCGTTACAACTTTCATAGACTCTTTTTAGCGTTACAAGAAGCTATGGAGTCGAACCTAATAACATGTTGCGTGTTAAAAGTCCCATTAAATTATGTGTGGTAGTTTTCGTTTAATTAATTCACATCACCTTATTTCTATATAAACTGTTCCCCCTCTACTACTCCTTCCTACGTCACTCGACTTCCGCCCTCCCTCGTACCGCGTTCGAAAGGGCGATCCATCGCTCCTCAGATCGAAGTCAACTGTCGAATCACAACCATCTTAGCTTTCTACCACATTTTTCCATTTTAACATATATATTTTTTTTTATACTTTTCAATATTTTATAGTTCGTGCTTTTACATATATACATTTTTTTTTCTTAGGCTTTTTATAGTTAGTGTGTTAGTTTGTGTTTTTAAATATACATATATTCCATTTTTATTATTCTTTTTATAGTTAGTGTGTGTTTTTAAATATATATATATTCCATTTTTTATTCTTTTTACAATTAGTGCGTTAGTTTATGTTTTTAAGTATATATATATATATATATATATATATATATATATTCAATTTTTATTATTCTTTTTATAGGTAGTGTAGTAGTTTGTGTTTAAAATATATATATATCATTTTTTTAACTTTTTAATATTTTATAGTTAGTGTGTTTTCTAGAATATATTCCATTTTGTTTTATACTTTTTATAGTTCGTGTTTTTTTTTTTAATTTTTTTTCATTATTAGTTTTTTTCGCGGGTTAGTGTGGTGTATCGGCAGTGATCTTCCTATACCGTGGGAATCACTTCCATTATCGGTAAGTACGAGTAACATCAGGGTAAAGACAAACCTGTCATACTGCAATATTTAGTATTAAGTGCAGGGTAATTTATTTAATAAATTCTCAATTATTTTTTAGTTAGAAAAATGGTGAAAAAATATTCTATTGTCGAATTCGCCGATGGTGTCCAGGTGATTCCATCCTGCTGGATGAATCCAGACAAAACTGCAAGTGCTTGGCCAGGATATGTAAAGAATTTGTGTAAACTAAACAAACTCATCATTCAAGCTGATCTACCTGGGATGGATGATGCCCACCATCAGTGGGATAAATGGGCAATTCTCAAGTGGTTTGGATCATCCTACACAATTTTATTAGGAAAAGAGAAGTATGCGTTGCACCTGCAGCCAATAGAACACCAGGAAACACAGTACACCCGAGAGTGATCGCGTTAGAAGAAGGAAATGCAGCGCATCTGCAACCTTTTAAAGTTAGAGATGCGTTTGCAAGATACTTAATGGCATCCTAAGTGATTTATGCCATTGGCATTGTGTAGTGTAAACAGCTTCTGTGTGCATGAAATTGTAGGACATTTTTTTAAAAAGTTTTAGCACTCCGTGTAATAAATATTAACATCAGTGGTGTGACTTTTAAAAAAAGAGAAACTGCGTTCGGGCACCGTGGGCGCGAAATCTCAATTTTGGTACTTCTGCAAATCCGCGGTATTTACAAACTGTTCATACGCGGTTTTGCACTATCACCGACGATATGTACTATGACCTTGTACTACATGTAATGACTTTATGTGGCACACCGTTGCACTCGTCTTAACAAACACCATCATATGAATTAAGATGTATAATATTGCATTGATCAAATGAACTTGACCTTCAAATCTCCCCTACAATTTCATGCACAAACTAACTATTTACACCATACAGAGTCACCCTCCATAGCAAACAACTCTCATTACAAAAATTTTCTATATCTTTAACGACCCACGTGATGTACGAGAAATCCAGCGTTTAGAGTTAAAACCAGAGACCATAACTGTTATAACCTAAATCTTAAAAGTTATGGCATAAGAATTAATATTTTTGTTTAAATGATTTTGGTTATGAATAACCATTATTGCCATCCGAAATATTTTTTGGTTACGAATAACCATTATCGATGACGAGAATTATTTTGGTTACGAATAACCATTATCGATGACCAGAATTTTTTTGGTCACGAATAACCATTATCGATGACCAGATTTTTTTTTGGTTACGAATAACCATTATCATCGACGAGACATTATTTTGGTTACGGCGTAACCAATATATTTTGCGGGAATTTTTTTGGTTACGGTATAACCAATATATATCCCACACAGCACCATAACATTGCAGCGATGTTTCCGCAATGATGCGGTGCAAGATTGTAATGTTGCACCATAACATTGTAGAGACAGTGCAGGTTCAGTCCTATGTCCGCTTTCGCAATATGGCACGTGTGTATTTTTGCAAAGTTGTGGCAACATCACAAATATATATTCCTGCATCGTTCTGGCAATGATTCTTCAACGAAACGGCAAAATTGTGGCAATGATCCTGCAACTCTTCGGCAATATGGCAGGTGTGTATTTTTGCAAAGTTGTGGCAACATCACAAATATGTATTCCTGCATCGTTCTGGCAATGATTCTTCAACGAAACGGCAAAATTGTGGCAATGATCCTGCAACTCTTCGGCAATAATGCGTTGCGAAATTGCAATATCGCAACGCAATATTGCAGGTTAACTACTTTGTCCGCCGTATGCAATAGTGCAGGAGTGTGTTTTTGCAAAGTTACGGCAACAATATAAATACGTAGTCCTGCAACATTCTGACAATGATTCTTCAACGACACGTCAAAATTGTGGCAATGATCCTGCAGCTCTTCGGCAATAATGCGGTGCGAAATTGCAATATTGCAACGCAATATTGCAGGTTAACCACTTTGTCCGCCGTATGCAATACTGCAGGCGTGTGTTTTTGCAAAGTTGCGGCAACAATATAAATACGAAGTCCTGCAACGTTCGGGCAATGATTCTACCACGAAACGGCAAAATTGAGATAATGATCCTGCAACTCTTCGGCAATAATGCGGTGCGAAATTGCAATATTGTAACGCAATATTGCAGGTTCACTCCTTTGTCCGCCCTATGCAATAGTGCAGGCATGTATTCCTAAAACGTTTAGGCAATGTGAATGCAATATTCAGGAAGCGTTAAAGGAAGATGTAAGGGAAATGAATTAACAATCAAAATTATCAATTAAATATTTATATATTTTTTAATAATGTTAAAAGCTAATAAAACAATTTAAAATATTCGCGGGTTAGGTATGGGGCAGGTCTGGGGGAGATTCTACGGTTAGTGGAATACTTTCATTTGTGTCGTTCTCACTTTGGGAACGACGCGTAGCCCGGGTTTTTGCTTGGGCTAGCCACTTCGCCCCGGCACTGATAATATCTGCATCGCAGCATTTATAACCCCTCTCGCAGCATGCAGCGTGTACTGATCCTGGAATAATACGGGTAAATTTATTTCACAATTTGAAGTGCTGAAATGAGATAAATAATAAAGTTACTTACTCAGTACTAATTTGTGAACATTCACGAACGTTTTAAATGATTTTTTCAATTTTTTTCCATGCCAGCTGTATGCCATCGCTAAATTTGTTCCTATTATTTCCGTTAGGATTGACGACGTTGTCATCGCAACGTTTTTGCCGCTGCTCCTTTTCAGTAATCCAATCTATAAAAAAAAATTAATAAATTATTTCAGTCATGAAAATGGCTTCATTAAAAGCAGCATTCAGGTAGCGTCAATCACAAAATGCATTGAAGCAATAAAAAATAACAAGCACCATTACAATAATTAAACCTTATTCATTGAAATGAATACAAATATTTCATGCTATCCAAAATAAAGTGAAAGTTATACAGTACATGCGTATTTACAACGAAACTGTATGATAAGTAAAAACTTCTAGCGCCAAAGCAAACAAATACAGGGTGTCCCAAAATGTCGAGACTTTCCGGAACATTCAATATCATGATGCAAAAAGACATGCAGAAGTCCATTACCGTATGATGCTGCGCGCTCAGCTGATTCGACTTTAAACTGAGTAGCCCGGTAGTTGCACCGCTAATATTCAAGTGTTAATATTTCAAGAACGAAGCATCGGTTCAGAAAAGAAAATTTCGATGTCTTTTTGCATCAGGTTATTACGTTATCAGGTACGCTACGGGAAGTCCCGCTATTTTGCGACACTCTGCACGTGGAAGAAAATCCCGTCGCCGTACAATAGTATAAGTGCAGTTGAGCGGTGCATTTTACAAAATAACAGCTATGTTGATACTACTTATAATACTCAAGTAATTTTCCTTCATATGGCTGCAATGCAGTAAGATAAAGTAACTGTTGAATACAAAAATAATTAATATAAAGTTAAATTTCTTACTTTATAATACTACTAGAACATTTATTATTCTTATGTCACTTACCATACTATTCAATACAGACACGTCCTGTAACATATCGTCCAGTTTTTTTAATTTTTCTTCATCCTCCACAGGGAGACAACTGTGGATCCGTTCTAATTCTAAGTCCGAATTATTATCTTTAACACACATGTTCATCTCTGCATGCGCCCGATTCTGCTCCATTTTATCCAATCTGTTATTCAAACTATCTAGCATCTTACAGATGAATGCTATCTTCTGTCTCATGAATGATTGATAGTCTGAATAAAGATAAGAGAGGTTAATTAACATATGCGATTCTTTAACAAAACTCACATTTAGGATTATATGTGTAGTCAATGGGTAAAAACTATGGTGGCTCTCATTTACTCTTTGTAAAAAAAAATTTCAAGATTTTCTTCGGGGCACCCTCCAGAATAGTTCCCAATAATTAAAACAAAAATCCGTGTAAAGTTTGAGCTCCATCGGGTAATGGGAAAGGGTGCCCCTGGGACCTTAAACATTTAAATAATTATTTAACAGCTCGCGAAGTCGATTTTATATAATATCCTCCAAGTTGTTGATTAAATAAAAAATATTACAAACAAAAGTTGTACATCTGGACAAGGAGCATCTTTTATGTTGTATTACTTTGTCTCGCACGACAAACGATTTTCGAAAAAGTCCTAAAATTTTGAAAGTTTAAATGCTTCTAGAACACTTTTTATTTATGAAGGCGAACAAAAAAATTGAATTTTTATTTTCGAGGACTATTCTTTAAACGTTTAAGGGGGAGCATATACCGAAATATGCGAAAATTAAAAAAAATTCTTATTTTCAGTGTTTGATATGTCATGAATGTTTCCCGAAAATTTTGGACCGAAATTCACAAAAACATAGAAGTTAAAGACATCATGATTTCGAGAAAAATGCATTCCAAATTTTTTGTATCATTTTCGCATATTCCGGTATATACCCCCCCCCCCCCCAACACACACACGCTTAAATGTTTAAAGAATAGTCCTCGAAGATAAAAAATCCATTTTCTTGTTCGCCTTCATAAATAAAAAGTGATCTAGAAGCATTTAAACTTTCAAAACTTGAGGACTTTTTCGAAAACCGTTTGTCGCACGAGAAAAAGTAATACAACATAAAGGATGCTCCTTGTCCGGATCTACAACTTTTGTTTGACATTTATTATTATTTAATCAATAACTTGGAGGATATTATATAAAATCTCGACTTAAGTCGAGAATTCGCGAGCTGTTAAATAATGATTTAAATGTTTAAGGGCCCAGGGGCACCCTTTCCCGTTACCCGATCGAGCTCAAACTTTAGACGTTTCTTTTTAATTATTTGGAACTATTCTGGAGGGTGCCCCTATGAAAATTCTAAATTTGAAAATAAGAGCCAACCTAGTAAAAACCCATTGGGTTCAATGTAATTCTGTACTTGCGGAGACGTACTTGATCGACCTTCTGCAATTCTTTGCTGGGCTGATACTTCTGCTACTACAGCTGGTTCCGGAGACTCTCGTGTTTCTCCAGCCAATACAATTGTTCCTTCCGGAGACCCCTGTGCCTCTGATTCCACATGCTGTGCACTCACATCTGCAATTTATCATATAATTTTTCCATGCTTCGATCATTGTTTATGCGGGTCTTGATGCAAATAGACATCAAAAAGCCCGGGTACCGTTTTCGGATCCGATGCTTCGTTCTCGAGATATTAATAACACTTGAATATAAGCGGTGTAATTTCTGTGCCGCGCAGTACAAAGTCGAGTTAGCTGAGCTTGCAGCAGCGCACGGTAAAGGACTTTTCGATGTCTTTTTGCATCACGATATTTCATGATCCGGGAGGTCCCGACTTTTTGGGACACCCAGTATATTACTCCACATTTATTTTCTTAATAAATAATGAATTAATAATATAAAAATACCTTCTTGCGAATCTAATTGTGAGGGAATACTAGGGAACTCATTTTTTTGCTTCTTTTGCTTCTTTTGTTTTTTCGATGGCGGTTCTGACTCATCAGTAACACTAGGTTCCGCACTTAACACCCGAACGCGTGCATGTTTCCTCCTGCGCTCCTTCATTTGCGTTCTATGTTCTTCCTCGTTAAAAACAGTCGCATCGGAGTCAAAAACAGTGGAGGTCTCTATAGCACTGTTCCTCTGCTCAACTGCTCGCTGATAAGAATCTGATAGAGATAATTCATTAATAATACGTAACACATCAATAGTACATTACGTAACAAGGGAGAGAAGAAAGCGATTCCGACGAGCGCGAAGAAAAATTCACGCGAGGCGAAATCGCGTCTCTCCCTTGTCACGTACTATATTTTTTTCAACACCTGCATGAAAATCGGTGTTTTTTTTTACGCCTGCTGAGCGGGAGCAAAATTACCAATTTCAGACATATTCGCGTTTTATACTTTTCTCACAAGGAAAAAAGACTACACGCATGCGTATTCGAAATTTTATACTTTTCTCCCAAGGAAAGTGGAGTTTGGCGTTACCCTGTGGTATGAAGATGCAGTTGTTCGACTAATCGTTATCGATTATGTGGGTTTTAACTTGATATTACAACTGTCACAGCACTGTTTTTTATTAAAAGATAGAATTAAAAGTTAAAATGAGTAATAATGAGAGTGATAACGATACGGGATACAACACGGCTACCGCAGTAGCAGAAGCTGCAAAAGCGATTGAAGAAAATTTGCTGCCATCAAAATCAAAAGAAAAGTACGAGACGATATACAAAAAGTATATGGAGTGGCGAGATAACCACAAATTAGAATCATTATCGGAAGCATTTTTTTTAGTTTATTTTAACGAAAAAAAAAAGAAAGATTTTAAGCCATCAACATATTGGGCACAGTATTCCATATTTTTTTGCGAATCGCTCAGCAGGCTTTTAAAAACACACCTTTCATGAAGGTGTTGAAAAAATATAGTGCGTGACAAGGGAGAGACGCGATTTCGCCTCGCGTGAGTTTCACGCTCGTCGAAATCGCTTACTTCTCTCCCTTGTCACGCAATATACAATTGTGGTTCAATTTATATAGCAATATTTCTTTAATGAAAAAAACATACCTGTTGCACCAAACCACTTGAGGATAGTGCAAGTTTCCCACTGTGTGTCATCTTCCGAAAATGGAGCATTTGCTTCAATAATAAGTTTAGTTAGTTTGTAAGAACTTTTGACATGTCCCGGCCATGTACATTCACTCTTATCCACATCCATCCAGCAGGATGGGATAATCTGCACACCATCAGAAAACTCCACGATGGAATATTTCTTTAGCATTTTCACACTAAAAAATAATTGACAATTTATTAAAAAAATTACACAGCAAACTAATATTGAATATGTATGACAGCGCTGTCTTTGTCTGTACTATTGCCCGGCCGAAAGAAGATCCCTAACAGGCGGTCTCGGGCGATGCAGCTCGCCGATGTGACGATTGGTCGAATCACCTATTTGGACACACTTTTAAAGACGGGGCACACGTATTTTGGTTATTGGCTGAAGTAGGCACATACATTGTCGCACCGCGCGACGAAGAGAGCAAACAAAACACATCGAGATCGAGTAGGATAGAGCGATATGACCGACGAAAGCCAAAGCAATAGCGTTTCCGATTTTCCAAATTCATCGGTCAGATCGCTCTATCCCACTGGATCTCAATGTGTTTTGTTCGCTCTCTTCGTCGCGCGGTGCGACAAAGTATGTGCCTACTTCAGCCAATAACCAAAATACGTGTTCCCCGTCCCCTACAGCACACTTTGTTGCAGGAATGTCTCAGTGACGTCGCGCTGCAACATTTGAAACATTGCTCGAAATGTTCCTGGAAAATTTCAAGCAAATTCCTATGTCCGCCTTGTGTAACATTGCAGGAGATATCTCTGGAACTTTGTTTCGGAATTTTACTGGAATTTTTCGTGGAACGTTTCGGAGATTTTACAGGAATTTTTCGTGGAACGTTTCGGAGATTTTACAGGAATTTTTCGTGGAATGTTTCGGAGATTTTACAGGAATTTTTCTTAGAACGTTTCGGAGATTTTACAGGAATTTTTCGTGGAACGTTTCGGAGATTTTACAGGAATTTTTCGTGGAACGTTTCGGAGAATTTACAGGAATTTTTCTTAGAACGTTTCGGAGATTTTACTGGAATTTTTCGTGGAACGTTTCAGAGATTTTACAGGAATTTTTCGTGGAACGTTTCGGAGATTTTACTGGAATTTTTCGTGGAACGTTTCAGAGATTTTACAGGAATTTTTCGTGGAACGTTTGGGAAAAATTGCAGGAATTATTCGTTCACCGTTTCGGGGATACTGCAGGAATTATTCCAGTTTCGGTAATATTACTAGGATCTTCCAAAAAAGTTAAACAAATGTAAGGGAAAATAATTAAATTTTAACATATTTTATTAATTCCATAATAATAATAATTACAGTAGTATATTCGCAGGGGAGGGCTGCAGTACATTGTCAGGGGAGGGTACATTGTCAGGGGAGGGCTGCAGTGCGTTGGCAGGGGAGGGCTGCAGTCTGTTCTCGGGGAAGGGACTCTCCCCGCTGCAAGAAGGCTCACTTAGATGAGCCTTGCTGAAGGCCCTATCATTGCGCAGCTCTGCACGTGTTATTCTTGTTTTCGACTGGGCCAACCATTTAGAGGCCGCAAGTATGATGGTTGTATCTGTACATTTGTATTCGCTATTGATGCAAATAGCATGTACAGATCCTGGGAAAATACATACATTTATTTTACAATTTTAAGTGCCAAAATGAGACAAAATAATGAAATTACATACCCAGTATTAACTGCACAACATTTGGAAAATTTGTGAATGTTTTTTTTTTTTTTCTGCCATACCAGCTGTACTGTTCAGCCACAGAATTATCAATTAATTTTCCCATAACTGTGGCTGTTGTAATTGGCACGTTGCCTCCGCCGATTTTCTTCAGAAAATGAATCTGTAAAATGTCATTAATAAATTATTTAAATCCTGAAAATTAGCTTCATTAAAAGCAGAGTTCATATAATGTTAATCACAGGATGGATGCATTGAATCAATGAAAAATAGCAATCACCATTACCATTACTTTAAATAATTGAACATTCCTCGTTATAATATATATATATACGTTTCATGCTCTCCAAAATAAAGTCAAAGTTATACAGTATATGCATTATTACAACGAAACTGTTTGAAAAGCTTTTGCTTGTAGCGCAGAAAGCAAAAAAGGGTATCCCAAAATTGTGGGACAATCTCAAACATGCAATATCCCGATGCAAAAAGACATCGAAAAGTGCCTTGGTGGGGAGTGTTCGTGAGTGAAGTGTGCCGCTGAACGTCAACAACCCACCTTACAGTTTACACACATACTACGGCAGCTATTGTCCCGCCGCAGCCTAGTGATCCTCTAGAGTCTAGACAGTGACCGGAACAATGTGTATCGGCGCTCATTGGTTGCTGCGATTTGGAGCAAAAGCGGAAATAGACTGAGAAAGAAACTGTAAAAAAGAAAGAGACAGAAATACTGATAGAAAGAGACAGAAATACTGATAGAAAGAGACAGAAATACTGATAGAAAGAGACAGAAATACTGATAGAAAGAGACAGAAATACTGATAGAAAAAGACAGAAATACCGATAGAAAGAGACAGAAATACCGATAGAAAGAGATAGAGTGTTAGTTATGCTTATTTCCGATTTTGCTCCAAATTCTGACAAATGGCGGCGGTTATACCGATCACTTACTGGAGGATCACTACCGCAGCCTGGCTGTGCAGGCCTGCGGCGTAAAAGACTTTTCGATGTCTTTTAACATCGGGATATTGCATGTTCCGAATTGCCTCGCAATTTTCACCTGTATGTGCAGGAAAATCCCATCGCCGTACAATAGCATAAGTGCAGTGCAATGCATTTTACAAATTACAGGCATGTTGCTATTGTTTACAATACTCAAGTACTTCTCTTTAGTTAATCCATATCTTCACATGACTGCAATGCAGTAAGACAAACTAGCTGCTCAATATAAAAAGAATTAATGTAAATATAAATTTTTCACTTCATGATACAACTAGAACATTTATTATTCTTACGTGACCAGAAAACGTACCATATTATTTAAAGTCGGTGGGTCCTGTAATTTTAAATTTAAATTGGAGAGATCCGTTTCGGTTTTCACTGGAAGGGAGAATTGGCTTGCATTGAATAATCGGTCACAATCATTGACATTATCGGTCCTGTTTAATAGTCTTTCCTCAATTCGTTGTAATCGTCTCGTCAAATCGTTTATGCCCTCGGATGTCCTCATGGCATGTCTAATCATAAATTCCTGGAAATCTGAATAAAAATAAAAGAGGTTAATTAACATATATGATTTGTTAAGAATAATCAGATTTAGTCAATATTTTACCAAATGTTGGGTTGGTTTGTGTATTCGGCGGCGACCACACCGGCGCTGCCGTTAATAACTGCTGTACATGGTCCGGTGAAATTTGCATATAACTTTCCTCTATAATTGATGGTACAGTAGGAAATTCATTTGAAATGCTGGGTCGTTTTTCCTTTGTCCTTAACGGCGTCGACGAACATGCAGGCGCTGGATTGGAACACGCAATTCATCATACAATTATCACCATGCTCAGGCAAATGTTCATGCGGGTGCCCCAAAATTGCGTGACTGGTCGGAACATGTAATGACACATCGAAAAGTCCTTTAACGTTTTCTGATCTGGGCCTTAGTTCTCCACATATTAAAAGTTGAATATTAGCGGTACTTACAACTGGCGCACAGTGTGCGATTTTAGACAAAAATCGCTAGACAGCGCAAATCTTGGCCAATTTCAATGTTTTTTTTTTAAATACTCGTGAAAGGCTCAGCAATAACGGAGGGCTGCAGTAAATCCTGTATTTTTTGGTCTAATCTATAAAACACATTATTTAGCATGATATCACATAAAAACGTAAACTTTGGGAATTAAAGATATTAAAAATTAATTTTTTGTAAATTAAACATTAGCTATAAAATAAAAAATTTACTTCAAACTTACAAAATTCATGTTTTAAATAAGCTGCTAAGTATAGCTGATTTAAATCTAATATTTTTAAATTATATTTCAATTTTATTATTTTTTATCTTATTTCTAGCATAAAATAAAATAAAAAAATTATTTATTATATATATTATTCTTATTTCTAATATAAAATAAAAAATAATGAAATTGAAATATAATTTAAAAATATTAGATTTAAATCAGCTATACTTAGCAGTTTATTTAAAACATAAATTTTGTAAATTTGAAGTAAATTTTTTATTTTATAGCTAATATTTAATTTACAAAAAATTAATTTTTAATATCTTTAATTCCCAAAGTTTACGTTTTTATGTGATGCCATGCTAAATAATGTTTTTTATAGATTAGACCAAAAAATACAGGATTTACTGCAGCCCTCCGTTATTGCTGAGCCCTTCACGAGTATTTAAAAAAAAAACATTGAAATCGGTCAAGATTTGCGCTGTCTAGCGATTTTTGTCCAAAATCGCACACTGCGTAGCGGGTCGCGCGAGTCAGCTGAACGCGCGGCAGCGTACGGTAAGGGACTTTTCGCTACCTGTTTGCATCAGGATATAGGATGTTCAGTGAAGTCCCGCAATTTTGGGATACCCTGAATATTATTTCATTTTTATTTACATAATAAATAATGAATTAATAATATAAAAGTACCGTTTTCCACATCCACTTCCGAGACACCACAAGGTTTGCCTTTTTTTTTCTTTTTTTTGGGCAATTCGGCGGTCGGCATGTCTATACCGTGATCACGTTTTCTTTCCCGTTCGTTGGGTTTGTTTCTTCGATGTTCTTCCTCAACCACGTCTGAGTCCACAATGGTAGAGGTGTCCATCGCATTGTCACGCATTTCGGTGGCCCGCTTATATGTATCTGACACAAATAATTCATTAATACGTTACACATTAAGTTATGCATATTGAGGTTCATCTAATAGAAATAATGCTTCAATGAAAAAAATTTACCTGCTGATCCAAACCTCTTCAGAATTGCACATTTTTCCCACGGATGGTGGGCATCATCCATTCCAGGTAGATCAGCTTGAATGATGAGTTTGTTGAGTTTGTACAAGTTTTTTACATATCCCGGCCAAGCGCTTTCAGTTTTTTCTGGATTCATCCAGCAGGATGGAATCACCTGGACACCATCGGCGAATTCAACAATGGAATATTTTTTCACCATTTTTCTAACTAAAAAATAATTGAGAATTTATTAAATAAATTACCCTGCACTTAATGCTGAATATTGCAGTATGACAGGTTTGTCTTTACCCTATAATGTTACTCGTACTTACCGATAATGGAAGTAATTCCCAAGGTATACGAAGATCACTATTGATACACCACACAAACCCGCGAAAAAACTAATAATGAAAAAAATACCCAAAAAAAACACGACCTATAAAAATTATAAAACAAAATGGAATATATTCTATAAAACAAACTATAAAATATTGAGAAAAAAAATTTAAATGGTATATATATATTTTAAACGCAAACTCTTACACTACCTATTAAAAGAATAAGAAAAATTGAATATATATATATATATAAATTTAAGAACACACACTAACTATAAGAAGACTAAGAAAAACGGAATGTATATATGTAAAAACACGAACTACTACACTAACTACAAAATATTGAACAGTATAAAAAAAAATAAATATATATGTAAAAATGGAAAAATGTGGTGGAAAGCTAAGATGTTTCAGATTCAACAGTTCACTTCGATCTGAGGAGCGATGGATCGCCCTTTCGAACGCGGTACGAGGGAGGGCGGAAGTCGAGTGACGTAGGAAGGAATAGTAGAGGGGGAACATTTTATATAGAAATAAGGTGATATGAATTAATTAAACGAAAACAACTACACATAATTTAATGGGACTTTTAACATGCAACATGTTATTAGGTTCCACTGCACAGCTTCTTGTAACGCTAAAAAGAGTCACAGAAAGTTGTAACGGAAGTGACGTAGGGTCGACGATTCCGAGCCGCCAATGATGCGCAAGTGAGTGAACCAAAGAGGGAGCGAGAGGGGACGAAAGAGGCGACACGAGCAGGGTTGCCAGAAAACATTATGCAGGACGGCGCTGACACACACATGACCACATCGCCTATAGGTGTTCGCCCTCTCGTAAATCGGTGTTCCTACATGATGTTGCCTGGCAACCCTGTACACGAAGTCACCGCCGGCTACGAAAGCCAGATTTTCAGTACCAAATTACATTGTCCAACAAAATTTAATTTTTTTTCTGATTTGTAAGATTCAATAGCCGTTACTTATAGATTTTTGTGCGCTGAATACGAATCCGCACATCGTTGATTGCACTCTCAGTTTTCGAAAAATTCTATTTAAAAAACAAACAAATTTTCAACTTTTGAACATCATATGTGTTCAAACAGCAATAGTTATTCGTTTGCTTGTTTCGTCAAATTATGCTAGGAACCCTCGCGAATACAACAATCTAAGTTATTATTGAATTAAGATCATTTAAATATGTTTAAACAACGATTAAGGGGGGACGCCTACCGAGAGCGGTCGAAACAATGCGGTTCTTTGGGATTTCTTTTCTATAAAAACCGTTACACTTTTATTAATAACTATTCATCTATTGTTAAGAGTACATCTGAATGTCTTTTTTTAAGCTTTTTGCGGTGTCCATCATAGCTCGTTGCAGTATCATCTAAAATGAAAAATACGAACAGTTTTAGATAGAGTATGAAATTATCTAGGCGCTATCGGAGGGATTTCTTTTTTCTTCTTAGTTTTTTTTGCACACCAAGAAAGGAACGACCTTTTTGTTGAAAATGGATGGTTCAACTTTGCACCGCCGCCATTGTGTCTCAAAATAATTTTTCCAAAATCGGGCCCGATAGCGCCTAGATAATTTCATACTCTATCTAAAACTGTTCGTATTTTTCATTGTAGATGATACTGCAACGAGCTACGATGGACACCGCAAAAAAACTTTAAAAAAAAAGACATTCCGGTCATCGCCTATAACTCTCACATCGTTTAATATTTTTTAATGCAAAAAATACTGAACTGTCGTTCAGATGTACTCTTAACAATAGATGAATAATTATTAATAAAAGTGTAACGGTTTTTATAGAAAAAAATCCAAAAGAACCGCATTGTTTCGACCGCTCTAGGTAGGCGTACCCCCTTAAAGGGAGAAGGACACCCGAAATGCACGAATTTTTCCACATATCTTTCTATGTATTTCAAAAAGTAAGGGTCTAGGAGAAAATCTGACTACTCCACGCGATGCAGCAGACATTTTTTATCCGGAAACCATTAACAGAAGTGGTATAAAAAAACCCTTTTGTTTTCAATACAGAAATGATGATGAGTTGGGCAAAACGTGCGACGTCGACAGTGGTAGTCAATGGCGGTGGGCGCCATCGTTCCCGCTGTTAAAGGGGTTTTATCCACGCATTCGCCGCTACTTAAATGCATATAACTAAGTACAATATAGGTTGAACATTTTGGCAAATATATTTTCTTGTAGGGTAAACGCACCAGTAAATGGACGCTTAACGCTAATAAATGGACAGTATTAGAAAATTATGTTTGCAGCGCGATTGATTCCACGTGTTACAAAAATTGTTTGGATATGAAGCAAGAAATTAAAAGAAGTCTCTAATTAATTAGTTGCTTACTTTAATTACTTATTTTATTCATTTTAATAAAAAAAATGTCCATTCACTGGTACGTGTCCATTTACTGGTAGATCCACCCTATGCTTGTTGTGTGTCACTGGGCGAGGTAGGGTCGTTGGTAAAACACGATGCTTCACCGCGGGGCCCAACGACGCGCTCAGCAACTGAAAACGCCAATTTTAGAATTATACGACTCTTGGAAAACCCCACGTTTCCTGACCGTGAAAGTCAGGGGCGTCTTAAGCGGGGGTGCAATATCTGCGCGGCACCTGGGCGGCTGTGCCTAGGCGACCCCTACTCACACAGGCGCGTCCCTGTATGCAAAATTAGGCACTTGCATAGGGCGTACAGTTGACAAGAGGCGGAAAATGGTGCTTTCATTGTTGCTATTTTTTAAAATACAGTTTTTCATGAAATATTACAAGTTGTATTATAAATGTTTTAAGGTACAAATAAAAATTCATAGTAACGAGATGAAAAACGTGAAATTAATATAATATTATAATAATAATATAAAAAATGAAGTGCGGAAGTTGGGAAGTTCGCCTATGGCCCAAGAAAGGCTCGAGCCGGACCTTCCGCCCACCCTCGTGCGGCGTGCGATCCATCGGTCACCGCTCCTTAGATCGAAGTAAACTGTTGAGCTACAACCATCTTCACCACGTTTTTTTCTGTTTTCCAATATATATTTCATCTTTCTATACTTTTTAATATTTTATAGTTAGCGTGTTAGTTTGTGTTTTAATATATATATATATATTGCGTATTTCTTATTCTTTATATAGTTAGTGTGTGTTTTAAAATATATATATATTGCATATTTCTTATTCTTTTTATAGTTAGTGTATTAGTTTGTGTTTTTAAATATATATACTTCATTTTTGTCATTGTTCTTTTAAGTTTCGTGTGTTAGATTGTTGTATGAAACAGCGCACTTCGAATACCGTCGACATCACTTTCATCATCGGTAAGTGCAAGTTCCATCAGGATATATGTATTTATATGAATAAGCCGAACAAGAAGACTCGAAGAAGTGAATAAGGAAAGTGTTTTCATGTAACTAGCATATAAGGGAAGTTCGGGGAACCCAAAATTCATAAAATAACGAACTTTGTGTGCATAGAGCAGGGGTGTGCGGGTACCCGACTTTTCGGGCTCGGGACGGGCCGGAAACTTTCGGGCGAGATCGGGCGGGATCCTGATACTTTCGTATTGCTCGAGATCTCGACGGTCTCGGGATCCCGAGATTCGATTCGGGCTACCTACAAGCATAACCGCCAATAGCTGGCTTTCGACCCGATCGCGTCCGAGTTTTGCCGAGCCGACCTGAAATCAAATTGCCCGCTCACGGCGGTCATGCTTGTAGCCCGAAACGAGTCTCGGGATCCCGAGAACCTCCGGATCTCGAGCAAGACGATATGTAGTATCGAGACCCGCCCGATCCTGCCCGAAACTTTTCCGACCCGTCCCGAGGGCCGGGAACCCGAGCCTCGGGACGATCCGCGCACCCCTACTCTACACTTGCACACAAAGTGCATTATTTACTGAATTTCCGGGTTGCCGAAGTTCCCTTACTCTAGTTAAAAAAACACTTTCCTTATTCACTTCTGCAAGTCTTTTTGTACGGATTATTAATAAATACAAAAACACACTATAATACGAACAGGCACTTTTCAATAAATTCTCATTATTTTTAGCGGAAAAGTACACAAAATTCTGAGATTACTGCACGCACTACTTTCCAATTCTTGACGTGCATTGTCCAGTCCGTCCATTGCGTTGAAACATCTGGTAAGTACCACTGATGGTAGATCATCTAAAGCTGTATATACTTTTTAATAAATTGTTATAATTATTTTTCATTCCTGTATGTTCAGGTTATTATGGCGGACCAAAACCGTATCAGGAAGGACTATAGTCTATGTTCTGATAGACACAAAAGAAGACTAGTCCGCCAATATGTGAAGCGCATTAAAGGCCAAACCGGACAAAGCAGTGGTGCAGAATTAATAATTAATGAGGTGATTCCTACACAATCACATTCCTTACAATGTGAAAATTCCGACTTATATGTACATATATCGGACAATGAAGGAAATTGTTCGCAGGAAGAGTATGAATCGTGTAATGAAGAACTTAGTGAAAGTGATGCAGAAGACGAAGAAGTTGATCCATTATTGGATGAATGTAATGAGTACTATCACTGTATACAGGATCATGACTCATCCAGTGATGAGTCAGGGACTGACGTTGACTGTAATGAACCCCAGAGCCCTACATTAAGATCGGATTTGTCTAACTGGGCCCTGAGAAATAATATCACCCATAAAGCGATCAATGAACTATTGAAAATTTTTTTGTTCTATATGCCGAAATGTTTATTACCGAAAGATGCCAGGACATTATTACATACACCACGTACAAGTAATTGTATCGAAGTAGAAGGGGGAGAGTATTTACACTTTGGTGTAGAAAACATTTTAAATTGTTATGCTGAAATGTACGTTCAGGCCAAGATTAGCGTGCAACAAATCAATCTATCATTAAACATTGATGGCTTGCCGGTGTCAAGGGCCTCCTCCAGCAGTTTCTGGCCCATATTAATAACTGAAGATATTTTCAAACGAATAAAGATCGTTGGGATATATTATGGGCACAGCAAAGCCAATTCATCCAACGAGATGTTGTCGAAATTCATCGATGAAATTACGTTTTTCATAAACAATGGATTTGTGTACGACAATAAGAAATTTTCTGTGATATTGTCGAAAATCATTCTTGATGCCCCAGCAAAATCATACGTACTGTACACAAAAGGCCATACTGGCTTTACGAGCTGTTCGAAGTGTCATATTGTTGGAAAATCAATTGAGAGGACTACTTGTTTTCCATACACTGAAGTCCCTGATACACTTCGAACAGACGAAGAGTTCGTACGACAAAGTGACGAAAAGTACCATAGAGGTGCAACCTCTCTTTTGAAAATTCCAAGTATTGGATTAGTTACAAATGTGGCCCTAGATTATATGCATCTAATTTGCCTGGGGATCATGAAAAAGCTGTTGCTATTATGGTTGAATGGGCCATTAAGCGTCAGAATTGGTGGACAAGCCGCAAACTCCATATCCCAAAATCTAATGTTTACGGGGAATTATGTGCCGCGCGAGTTTTCAAGGAAGCCAAGAAGTTTGGCGGACATTAAATATTGGAAGGCTACGGAATTTCGACAATTTTTGCTGTATACGGGCCCTGTTGTGCTGAAGCCTGTACTACCAAAACAGATGTATCGTCATTTTTTAACTCTCCACGTGGCGGTGACTATATTAGTTAGCCCTAATTTAATTAAAAGTGAATCCAACATTAAATATGCCGACGAATTATTGAAATATTTTGTGAAACATTTCGCTCCATTATATGGCAAAAAATTTATTTCCCATAATGTACATAATTTATTGCATTTGTGTAATGACGTTAGAAATTTCGGCGTATTAGATAATTTTAGTGCATTTCCCTTTGAAAACTTTTTAGCAACATTGAAAAAGTCTTTAAGGAAAGCTGAAAAGCCATTACAGCAATTGGCAAGACGCTATGGAGAACAGGAGCGGGGCTCTGTTCAGAAATCGTCAACAACTTTGGAAAAATTTATTTGTAAACGATCGCATAACAAGGGACCACTACTGCCCACTTTTCACGCTGCAACAGTAATACAATATAAAAGATTGGAAACACATGGATATTATATTGATTGTGATGACAATCGCAACAATTGTTTCATGTTAAAGGATGAAACGATTGTACGAATTGTAAATGTAGTCAAAATAGGGACGGGGGAGGTTTACAATATAATAGGCCACACACGACCAGTAGCTAGTAATAAGTTATATAATAAACCCTGTCCATCTTCATTCGTAAAAATTTTTATTGTTGGTGAAGAGACACAACGATTATCTTCTTGGTCGATATCAGAAATAGTAAGTAAAATGTGGGTTATTAAAAGAAACCGAACACAGGACTATGTCCTACCATTACGACATACGCATAACTAAAGGCGGAAACACTGTTATAGCGACGTGATATGCTCGTCTTTAACACGTTGTGTGCTATCTGGGTAATTGTCTGTATTAATTTAAAAAAATTGTTGCGGTTAATAAGTGTATTTCATGTGTATAATATATATAGAGACGTGTGTGAGTGTGTACGCATGAATGTATTTGCGCGCGTTTTTATATCATTTGAATGAACTTACTTCTTAACTTTTGCATGGCTGGCTTTACCCTTCATTTCATATTAAATCAGGTTATTGCTTGTTATAAAAGTTTTACCTATCTAATGCATATTATCAATAAAATAATAATTTTCTGATTTTAGAATAATGTTGCAGTTCATGTTTGTAGTTCATGTATTGTACAGAATATAATTCTTACGTGGTATAAATAAGGTGTTTTTCTGTATCCCCTACTTCAACGATGCTACAGTAGTAATCCCCCATAATAAATAACATACACACTTATAGTACTTAAATTAATATTTCCATGCTCAGTTAATATTTCCATTAAAATTTCTTAACAAATCACTAAACACAGATTGGGAAACACTGGTGATAGGGGCACTGGCAGTAATAGGGACATCTAATATTTCTTTTCTACAAATATCTTTTGTCGCTGTTTACAGATTCACACTTTCCTTGAACCGTATAGTTATAATAATGTTATTAATTATTTATATCACATACTTTCCATGTTCGCCTATGTTCCCCCGGAGGTTTCCTGTGGTATTTAAGACTGTATTCCGTGTGTTCGCAATTTAGGAACGCTCCGCGTAAATCCGAATTATTTACGAATGTTGCCTGAATGACCCACGGGGTGGTTCCTTCGACATTCGCCAATAATACGGACTTCTAAATTTACACTCGACATCGCGGGACGTTTTTGTTGTGAACAATAGATTAAATGGCAATAGTAGAGACACTGGCAGTACTTGAGACATCTAATATTTCTTTTTTACAAATATCTTTTGTTGCTATTTACAGTTTAACACTGTCCTTGAACCGTATAGTTATAATAATGTTATTAATTATTTATATCACATACTTTCCATGTTCGCCTATGTTCCCCCGGAGGTTTCCTGTGGTATTTAAGACTGTATTCCGTGTGTTCGCAATTTAGGAACGCTCCGCGTAAATCCGTATTATGTACGAATGTTGCCTGAATGGCCCACGGGGTGGTTCCTTCGACATTCGCCAATAATACGGACTTCTATATTTACACTCGACATCGCGGGACGTTTTTGTTATGAACAATAGATTAAATGGCAATAGTAGAGACACTGGCAGTACTTGAGACATCTAATATTTCTTTTTTACAAATATCTTTTGTTGCTATTTACAGTTTAACACTGTCCTTGAACCGTATAGTTATAATAATGTTATTAATTATTTATATCACATACTTTCCATGTTCGCCTATGTTCCCCCGGAGGTTTCCTGTGGTATTTAAGACTGTATTCCGTGTGTTCGCAATTTAGGAACGCTCCGCGTAAATCCGAATTATTTACGAATGTTGCCTGAATGACCCACGGGGTGGTTCCTTCGACATTCGCCAATAATACGGACTTCTAAATTTACACTCGACATCGCGGGACGTTTTTGTTGTGAACAATAGATTAAATGGCAATAGTAGAGACACTGGCAGTACTTGAGACATCTAATATTTCTTTTTTACAAATATCTTTTGTTGCTATTTACAGTTTAACACTGTCCTTGAACCGTATAGTTATAATAATGTTATTAATTATTTATATCACATACTTTCCATGTTCGCCTATGTTCCCCCGGAGGTTTCCTGTGGTATTTAAGACTGTATTCCGTGTGTTCGCAATTTAGGAACGCTCCGCGTAAATCCGAATTATTTACGAATGTTGCCTGAATGACCCACGGGGTGGTTCCTTCGACATTCGCCAATAATACGGACTTCTAAATTTACACTCGACATCGCGGGACGTTTTTGTTGTGAACAATAGATTAAATGGCAATAGTAGAGACACTGGCAGTACTTGAGACATCTAATATTTCTTTTTTACAAATATCTTTTGTTGCTATTTACAGTTTAACACTGTCCTTGAACCGTATAGTTATAATAATGTTATTAATTATTTATATCACATACTTTCCATGTTCGCCTATGTTCCCCCGGAGGTTTCCTGTGGTATTTAAGACTGTATTCCGTGTGTTCGCAATTTAGGAACGCTCCGCGTAAATCCGTATTATGTACGAATGTTGCCTGAATGGCCCACGGGGTGGTTCCTTCGACATTCGCCAATAATACGGACTTCTATATTTACACTCGACATCGCGGGACGTTTTTGTTATGAACAATAGATTAAATGGCAATAGTAGAGACACTGGCAGTACTTGAGACATCTAATATTTCTTTTTTACAAATATCTTTTGTTGCTATTTACAGTTTAACACTGTCCTTGAACCGTATAGTTATAATAATGTTATTAATTATTTATATCACATACTTTCCATGTTCGCCTATGTTCCCCCGGAGGTTTCCTGTGGTATTTAAGACTGTATTCCGTGTGTTCGCAATTTAGGAACGCTCCGCGTAAATCCGAATTATTTACGAATGTTGCCTGAATGACCCACGGGGTGGTTCCTTCGACATTCGCCAATAATACGGACTTCTAAATTTACACTCGACATCGCGGGACGTTTTTGTTGTGAACAATAGATTAAATGGCAATAGTAGAGACACTGGCAGTACTTGAGACATCTAATATTTCTTTTTTACAAATATCTTTTGTTGCTATTTACAGTTTAACACTGTCCTTGAACCGTATAGTTATAATAATGTTATTAATTATTTATATCACATACTTTCCATGTTCGCCTATGTTCCCCCGGAGGTTTCCTGTGGTATTTAAGACTGTATTCCGTGTGTTCGCAATTTAGGAACGCTCCGCGTAAATCCGAATTATTTACGAATGTTGCCTGAATGACCCACGGGGTGGTTCCTTCGACATTCGCCAATAATACGGACTTCTAAATTTACACTCGACATCGCGGGACGTTTTTGTTGTGAACAATAGATTAAATGGCAATAGTAGAGACACTGGCAGTACTTGGAACATCTAATATTTCTTTTTTACATATATCTTTGGTCGCTGTTTACAGTTTCACACTTTCCTTGAACCGTATAATTATAATTAAGTGATGTTATTAATTATTTATATCACATAATGTCCACGTTCACATACCTATATTCCCTCGGAGGTTTCCTGTGGAATCTAGGACTGTATTCCGTGTGTTCGCAATTCAGGAACGCTCCGCGTAGGTGAGAAGTGAAAATATGTAAGTCCATATTCCACGGCAATGTGTGCGCAATATTCCGGGAGTATTTTACCGCAGTATGTGCTCAATATTCCACGGCAATGCGTGCGCAATATTCTGGGAGTATTGTACCGCAGTATGTGTGCAATATTCCACGGCAATGTGTGCGCAATATTCCAGAAACATTGCACAAACGTGGCCATTGCAATATTCCACGGCAATGTGTGTGCAATATTCCAGGAGTATTGTACCGCAGTATGTGCGCAATATTCCACGGCAATGTGTGCGCAATATTCCAGAAACATTGCACAAACGTGTCCATTGCAATATTCCACGGCAATACTTCTACAATGTTGCAGTAATATTGCAATGGAACATGTAACCAAACGGTAACATTGTAATATGTAGTAACGTTTCTGCAACGTTCCTGCAACTAAGTGTGCTGTAGGGGTATATATATATATATATATATATATATATATATATTCAATTTTTATTATTCTTTTTATAGGTAGTGTAGTAGTTTGTGTTTAAAATATATATATATCATTTTTTTAACTTTTTAATATTTTATAGTTAGTGTGTTTTCTAGAATATATTCCATTTTGTTTTATACTTTTTATAGTTCGTGTTTTTTTTTTTAATTTTTTTTCATTATTAGTTTTTTTCGCGGGTTAGTGTGGTGTATCGGCAGTGATCTTCCTATACCGTGGGAATCACTTCCATTATCGGTAAGTACGAGTAACATCAGGGTAAAGACAAACCTGTCATACTGCAATATTTAGTATTAAGTGCAGGGTAATTTATTTAATAAATTCTCAATTATTTTTTAGTTAGAAAAATGGTGAAAAAATATTCTATTGTCGAATTCGCCGATGGTGTCCAGGTGATTCCATCCTGCTGGATGAATCCAGACAAAACTGCAAGTGCTTGGCCAGGATATGTAAAGAATTTGTGTAAACTAAACAAACTCATCATTCAAGCTGATCTACCTGGGATGGATGATGCCCACCATCAGTGGGATAAATGGGCAATTCTCAAGTGGTTTGGATCATCCTACACAATTTTATTAGGAAAAGAGAAGTATGCGTTGCACCTGCAGCCAATAGAACACCAGCAAACACAGTACACCCGAGAGTGATCGCGTTAGAAGAAGGAAATGCAGCGCATCTGCAACCTTTTAAAGTTAGAGATGCGTTTGCAAGATACTTAATGGCATCCTAAGTGATTTATGCCATTGGCATTGTGTAGTGTAAACAGCTTCTGTGTGCATGAAATTGTAGGACATTTTTTTAAAAAGTTTTAGCACTCCGTGTAATAAATATTAACATCAGTGGTGTGACTTTTAAAAAAAGAGAAACTGCGTTCGGGCACCGTGGGCGCGAAATCTCAATTTTGGTACTTCTGCAAATCCGCGGTATTTACAAACTGTTCATACGCGGTTTTGCACTATCACCGACGATATGTACTATGACCTTGTACTACATGTAATGACTTTATGTGGCACACCGTTGCACTCGTCTTAACAAACACCATCATATGAATTAAGATGTATAATATTGCATTGATCAAATGAACTTGACCTTCAAATCTCCCCTACAATTTCATGCACAAACTAACTATTTACACCATACAGAGTCACCCTCCATAGCAAACAACTCTCATTACAAAAATTTTCTATATCTTTAACGACCCACGTGATGTACGAGAAATCCAGCGTTTAGAGTTAAAACCAGAGACCATAACTGTTATAACCTAAATCTTAAAAGTTATGGCATAAGAATTAATATTTTTGTTTAAATGATTTTGGTTATGAATAACCATTATTGCCATCCGAAATATTTTTTGGTTACGAATAACCATTATCGATGACGAGAATTATTTTGGTTACGAATAACCATTATCGATGACCAGAATTTTTTTGGTCACGAATAACCATTATCGATGACCAGATTTTTTTTTGGTTACGAATAACCATTATCATCGACGAGACATTATTTTGGTTACGGCGTAACCAATATATTTTGCGGGAATTTTTTTGGTTACGGTATAACCAATATATATTACGGGAATTTTTTTTCGGTTACGGTATAACTATTGACCGTGAGCGTCCGTTTCATTGGCTGACGTTTGCGGCTCGTCAGCCAATGCCTAACAATGTATCTACGATTATTTCAGTTTGAGTAAATAACTGGAATGACAATAAACTGTTGCTTACAAGGCATTTAAGAATAAGTTGAAACGATAATAAATTATTAAGGTATTATTAGTTTATTAGTTTAATTTTACTTTATCATTGCTATTAGTTTATTTTAAACTTTGTGTCCTTGTTCCCACACAGCACCATAACATTGCAGCAACGTCTCTGCAATGATACGGTTCAAGATTGCAATGTTGCACCATAACATTGCAGAGACATTGCAGGTTCAGTCCTATGTCCGCTTTCGCAATGTTGTAGGTGTGTATTTTTGCAAAGTTACGGCAACATTACAAATATGTAGTCCTGCAACGTTATGGCAATGATTCTGCAACGAAACGGTAAAATTGTGGCAATGATCCTGCAACTCTTCGGCAATATTGCGGTGCGAGATTGCAATGTTGCACCGCATCATTGCAGAGAAGTTGCAGGTTCACTCCTATGTCCGCCTTCGCAATATTGCAGGAGTGTATTATTGCAAAGTTACGGCAACATTACAAATATATAGTCCTGTAACGTTCCGGCAATGATCCTTCAACGAAACGGCAAAATTGTGGCAATGATCCTGCAACTCTTCGGCAATATTGCGGTGCGAGATTGCAATGTTGCACCGCATCATTGCAGAGAAGTTGCAGGTTCACTCCTATGTCCGCCTTCGCAATATTCCAGGAGTGTATTTTTGCAAAGTTACGGCAACATTACAAATATATAGTCCTGTAACGTTCCGGCAATGATCCTTCAACGAAACGGCAAAATTGTGGCAATGATCCTGCAACTTTTCGGCAATAATGCGGTGCGAAATTGCAATATTGCACCGCAATATTGTAGGTTCAATCCTTTGTCAGCCCTATGCAATAGTGCAGGCGTGCAATCCTGCAACGTTTCGGCAATGTGACTACAATATTCCGGAACCGTTAAAGGGAAATGTAAGGGCAATGAATTAAATTACAATAAACAGTATCAATTAAATATTTATATATTTTTGAATTATATTAAAAGATAGTAAAACAAATATCCGCGGGTTATGTCTGGGGCAGGTCTGGGGGAGATTCCACAGTTAGTGGAATATTATCGGTCGTCTCCTTCTCACTTTGCGAATGTCGCGTAGCCCGGGTTTTAGCTTGAGCTAGCCACTTAGCCCCCGCACTGATAATATCTTCATCGCAGCATTTATGACCCCTATCGGTGCATGCAGCGTGTACTGATCCTGGAATAATACGGGTAAATTTATTTCACAATTTGAAGTGCTGAAATGAGATAAATTATAAAGTTACTTACTCAGTACTAATTTGTGTACATTCACAAAAGGTTTAAAAGATTTTTTCGATTTTTTCCCATGCCAGCTATAGCACATCGCTAAACCCGTCCCTAAAATCTCTGTCAAAATGGAGGACGTTGTCATCGCAACGTTTTTTCCACTGCTCCTTTTGAGTAATCCAATCTATAAAAAAAATTAATAAATTATTTCAGTCATGAATATGACTTCATTAAAAGCAGCGTTCATGTAGCGTCAATCACAAAATGCATTGATGCAATGAAAAATAACAAGCACTATTACAATAATTGAACCTTATTCATTGAAATGGATACAAATGTTTCATGCTATCCAAAATAAAGTGAAAGTTATACAGTACATGCGTATTTACAACGAAACTGTATGAAAAGTAAAAACTTGTAGCGCCAAACCAAACAAATACAGGGTGTCCCAAAATGTCGAGATTTTCCGGAACATTCAATATCATTACGCAAAAAGACAACGAGAAGTCCTTTACCGTACGATGCTGCGCGCTCAGCTGATTCGACTTTAAACTGAGCAGCCCGGTAGTTACACCGCTAATATTCAACTTTTAATATTTCAAGAACGAAGCCTCGGATCAGAAAAGGGTAAATGACTTTTCGATGTCTTTTTGCATCAGTATATTGCACGTTACGGGAAGTCCCGCAATTTTGCGACACCCTGCACATGGAAGAAAATTCCATTCCCGTACAATAGTATAAGTGCAGTTGAGCCGTGCATTTTACAAATTACAACTATGTTGAAACAATTTATAATACTCAAGTAATTTTCCTTCATATGGCTGCAATGCAGTAAGATAAAGTAACTGTTGAAAACAAAAATAATTAATATAAAGTTAAATTTTTTACTTTATGATCCTACTAGAACATTTATTATTCTTACGTAACTTACCATACTATTCAATACAGACACGTTCTGTAGCATCCCTTCTAACTTTCTCAAATTCTCCTCATCCTCCACAGGCAGAATATTGTGGATTCGTTCTAAATCTGGGTCCGAATTATTCTCTCTAACACATACGGTCATGTCTGCGTGGGTCCGAATCTGCTCTATTCTATTCAATCTGTCATTCATGCTGTCAAGCATTTTACAAATGAATGCTATCTTGTGCCTCAGAAATGCATGAAAGTCTGAATAAAGATAAGAGAGGTTAATTAACATATGTGATTCTTTAACAAAAATCACATTGCGGATTATATATGTAGTCAATGTGTAAAAACTAGGGTGGCTCTTATTTATTCTTTGTAAAAAAATTTTTCAAGACTTTCTTCGGGGCACCCTTCAGAATAGTTCCAAATAATTAAAAAAAAAATCATGTAAAGTTTGAGCTCGATCGGATAACGGGAAAGGGTGCCCCGGGGCCCTTAAACATTTAAATCATTATTTAACAGCTTGTGAAGTCGATTTTATATAATATCCTCCAAGTCATTGATTAAATAAAAAAATATGTCACACAAAAGTTGTAGATCCGGCCAAGAAGCATCTTTTATTTTGTATTACGTTTTCTCGTGCGATAAACGTTTTTCGAAAAAAGTCCTCAAATTTTGGACGTTTAAATGCTTCTCCAACACTTTTTTATTTATGAAGGCGAACAAAAAAATGGAATTTTTATTTTTGAGGACTATTGTTTAAACATTTAAGGGGGGGGGGGGGCATATACCGGCTCCATATCAAAACTACACAGTACAAAACTACACATGCAATTTAGGACACATCAGAATAGTGCACAGAAAGTAGTGCACATGCTATTTAAAGCACATTAAAATCATAGTGCACATACAATTTAGGACACATACAATTTAGAACACATGCAATTTAACGCACATTTTTTTAGTGCACATCAGGATAACGCACACCAAGATTTCGCGCACAATCATCTACTCGTCGCCGTCGACTATTTCACAGCCGATGGTAGGTATTAGTATTGGTTGGGACTAGATAAGCGCGGGGGGCGCGCGCCCGCTCGCGGTCGTGTAAAGCATGGTAGCGAACCGATGTGACTTTGGGGATGCTCAAAATGAGACAGCGGTTATCGCACGGTGGGGTCAATATCGCTATTGTTAACAAGGTAATCATTCTGAACATTTCTCTTTAAACTTTTTGATGGTCGGCTTTGGTTTACGAGATATGCGCAAAAAAATTATTAGAATTACCGAGTTTAACACATACTCACAGCGGTTCGGTACCATTCTTTACGGGCCCGCGAGCGGGCGCGCGCCCCCCGCCCTAATCTAACCCCAACCAATGCTAATACCGTCGGCTGTGTAACAGATTTCAATATATTATGCCGAAAGTGTTTTATTAATATCTCCGAATCTAAGGCTGACCGCCAAAAAGTTTAAAGGAAAATGTTAATCAGAATGACGAAGGCCCAGTTCACCGGCAAGTTTACCATGCTATCCTGTTGTACACTAAATAAAATGTGCGTCAAACTGCATGTGTTCTAAATTGTATGTGTCCGAAATCGCATGTGTCCTAAATTGTATGTGTCCTAAATTGTATGTGTCCTAAATCGCATGTGTCCTAAATCGCATGTGTCCTAAATTGTATGTACACTACAAATTCGATTGTGCTTTAAATTGCATATGCACTACTTTCTGTGCACTATTCTGATGTGTCCTAAATTGCATGTGTAGTTTTGTAGGTACTGTGTAGTTCTGACATGGAGCCCATATACCGAAATATGCGAAAACAATAAAAAAAATTTTTTTCTTATTTTCAGTGTTTGATATGTCATTAATGTTTCCTGAAAATTTGGGACCGAAATTCGAACAAATATCTAAGATAAAGACATCATGATTTCGAGAAAAATGCATCTAAATTTTTTTTAATCATTTTCGCATATTCCGGTATTCTCCCCCCCCCCCTCCCCTTTAAATGATTAAAGAATAGTCCCCGAAAATAAAAATTCCATTTTTTTGTTCGCCTTCATAAATAAAAAAGTGTTCTAGTAGCATTTAAACTTTCAAAATTTGAGGAGTTTTTTCGAAAACCGTTTGTCGCACGAGAAAAACTAATACAAAATAAAAGATGCTTCTTGGCCGGATCTACGACTTTTGTGTGACATATTTTTTTATTTAATCAATGACTTGGAGGATATTATATAAAATCGACTTCACGAGCTGTTGAATAATGATTTAAATGTTTAAGGGCCCCGGGGCACCCTTTCCCGTTATCCGATTGAGCTCAAACTTTACATGGATTTATTTTTAATTATTTGAAACTATTCTGGAGGGTGCCCCGAAGAAAATTAAAAATTCGAAAATAAGAGCCGCCCTAGTAAAAACCCATTGGGTTGAATGTAATTCTGTAATGCGGAGACGTACTTGATTGACCTTCTGCAATTCCTGGCTGCGCGGATTCTGCTGCTACTACAGCTGACCCTGCTGCTACTACAGCTGGTTCCGGAGACCTCTGCGCGGATTCTGCTGCTACTACAGCTGACCCTGCTGCTACTACAGCTGACCCTGCTGCTACTACAGCTGGTTCCGGAGACCTCTGTGCTGCCTCTAGTGCCACATACTGTGCATTCAAATCTGAAATTCATTATATAATTATACTATGCTCCGATCATTGTTCATGTGGATCTTAATGCAAATATACATCAAAAAGCCCGGGTATTTCATGTTCGGGGAAGTCCCAACATTTTGGAACACCCAGTATATTACTCTATATTTATTTTCTTAATAAATAATGAATGAATAATATAAAAATACCTTCTTGCAAATGTATTTGTGAGGGAATTCTGGGGAACTCATTTTTTTTATTTTTTTCCTTCTTGTGCTTTTTCGATGGCGGTTCTGCCTCCCCACTAACACTCGGTTCCGCGCTTGGCACCTGAACGCGTGCATGTTTCCTCCTGCGCTCCTTCATTTGCAATCTATGGTCTTCCTCGTTTGAAACAGTGGCCTCAGAATCAAAAATAGTGGAGGTGTCCATAGCTTGGTCCCTCTGCTCAACTGCTCGCTCATAAGTATCTGATAGAGATAATTCATTAATAATACGTAACACATTATATACTATTGTGGTTCAATTTATATAGCAATATTTCTTTAATGAAAAAAATACATACCTGTTGCGCCAAACCACTTCTCGATAGTGCAAGTTTCCCACTGTGTGCCAACTTCCGTAGATGGATCTTTTGCTTCAATAATAATTTTATTAAGTTTGTAAGAACTTTTGATATGTCCCGGCCATGTACATCTAGTTTTATCTACATCCATCCAGCAGGATGGGATCACCTGCACTCCATCACTGAACTCCACGATGGAGTATTTCTTTACCATTTTCACACTAAAAATTAATTGACAATTTATTAAAAAAAATTTACAGCAGACTAATATTGAATATTGCAGTATGCAGTTACACTCTTACTTACCGCGGATGAAAATTATTTCGAGAAGATGTTCAAAGTGTATTCGAAGAACCAATATGACACGCGAACAAAAGTTAAAAAAATTAACAAGAAATAAAAAAACTAACACGATAACTAAGTATATAATATAAGAATGTAAAAAAAGAATATATGTAAAAACGCACAAAACTAACACGATAACTAAGTATATAATATAAGAATGTAAAAAAAGAATATATGTAAAAACGCACAAAACTAACACGATAACTAAGTATATAATATAAGAATGTAAAACAAGGAATATATATTAAAACACACAAAACTAACACGATAACTATATAATATTAGAATGTAAAAAAAGGAATATATTTTAAAACACACAAAATAACGCGAACTATAAAAATGCGGAAAAAACGTGAGATATTTGTCCTTCGAGGGATTACTTCGAACTAACGATGGATCGCATGCAGCATGCTGTGTTTTCCGTAGGGCGGAAAACACGACCGGAGCGGAAGTCGAGTGCTATAGTGGGGGGTATTAGAGAGGTGGCAGCTATAGGAATAAGGGTATATGTGTGTGTAGGGACGCGGCGACACGAATGTGTGCAGAAGCCTATTAAGGGGATGTTTCTATTTAGAGGCCGCCAAAATAGGCAATGTTTAGGAATTAATTAAAGAAAATCTGCCACAGACAATTTAATGCAACTTTTAACATAGAACATGTTATTTTAACGGAAGTGACGTAGCGTCGACGATTCCGAGCCGCTAATGGCGCGCGAGAGAGAACCGAAGAGCGAACGAGAGGGGACGAAAGAGTGGATACGACGTTACCGAGATTTCAGTGCCAGTATAATATCATTATACTTTCAATTCATATGAAACCATTGAAATACAAATATTAATAATATATTTTTCCCTGCATCTGCTTATACTAGCGAGATATAACGTTTCAAAATAAACCGTGGCACGTATTACACTTAGCCAACGTATACGAATTTGGGAAAACCCACGGTCCCCGGCAGTTTCAGTCAGGGGCGACTGAAGCGGGGGTGCAACACGGTTTTAATTTAATTTTCTATTCTAACTCGCGAACTGTAGGATCTATAATTTACGAAATGATTGTCCTAATTATAATAAGTAACTTTTGTCTGAAGATATTTTTTCTACCTCTTACAGTTCGCGAGTTAGAATAGAAAATTAAAATAAAACCGTGTTGCACCCCCGCTTCAGTCGCCCCTGACTGAAACTGCCGGGGACCGTGGGTTTTCCCGGTGTCGCGAGGGTGCAACACGGTTTTATTTTAATTTTCTATTCTAACTCGCGAACTGTAAGAGGTAGAAAAAATATCTTCAGACAAAAGTTACTTATTATAATTAGGACAATCATTTCGTAAATTATAGATCCTACAGTTCGCGAGTTAGAATAGAAAATTAAATTAAAACCGTGTTGCACCCCCGCTTCAGTCGCCCATGACTGAAACTGCCGGGGACCGTGGGTTTTCCCAAATTCGTATACGTTGGCTAAGTGTAATACGTGCCACGGTTTATTTTGAAACGTTATATCTCGCAAGTATAAGCAGATGCAGGGAAAAATATATTATTAATATTTGTATTTCAATGGTTTCATATGAATTGAAAGTATAATGATATTATACTGGCATTGAAATCTCGGTAACGTCGTATCCACTCTTTCGTCCCCTCTCGTTCGCTCTTCGGTTCTCTCTCGCGCGCTTTAGCGACTCGGAATCGTCGACGTTACGTAACTTCCGTTACAATAACATGTTCTATGTTAAAAGTTGCATTAAATTGTCTGTAGTAGTTTTTCTTTAATTAATTCCTAAACATTGCCTATTTTTGCAGCCTCTAAACAGAAACATTCCCTTAATAGGCTTCTGTACACATTCATGTCGCCGCGTCCCCACACACACATACACCCTTTTCCTTCCGCTACGGCCGTTTTTTTCGCCCTACGGAAAACACAGCATGCTGCATGCGATCCATCGTTAGTTCGAAATAATCCCTCGAAGGACAAATATCTCACGTTTTTTCCGCATTTTTATAGTTCGCGTTATTTTGTGTGTTTTAAAATATATTCCTTTTTTTACATTCTTATATTATACAGGGTGTCCCAAAAATGCTGCGGTTCCTTGAAGGGGGTGATTCAGGGGGTGATTGGAAACAACTTTTTCCTTTGCGAAAATGTTCTCCGAGGTTTCGTTAACGAGATATTAGCAAAAAGCACCGACTAATCAGAGCCCGAGATTGGAGGCCGAGTTCCCGCGGTAGCGTGGCCGCGCGCCGCGCTGCGACTACGAACAAGCAACTCGGCATGCATCGAAGGAAATTGCAGAGAATGGCAAATGAAAAAGACGTAACAAATAAAATCGAACATTTTGTCATGGTTTGTTTGTCATTTAAAGTGAAAAATGAATAAAGGATAAATGGATGAAAATCATGCGTAACGTAAAAAGACAAATACAAAGGTTTTTTTTAGAAGAATCGAAAATAATAATTACTTGGAGTGAGAGGATAAGGAACACGTAAATTTCCTTTTATAATAACGTACAAACGAAAAGGTAATGCAACAGGGAACGAGCGAAAAGTGATCGTAGTTCGTTATTGTGATAAAAATCCATAGTTCAATAACATCCAACACTGTTGTTGATAATTAATAACTCCGTTTAAAAACTGCGAAAAAAATTTACGTACGGAAATTTGGAGAATTATCACCGGAAATTAGCCATAACCTGCGTTAAATTTAAAAAATAATAGTCGCCAATAATGTACCTAAAACTCACCCTTTCGGAAATTCACCTGCAGCTTGAAAGTCTGTGTCACTAGGTCACTGAACCGATCCTGGTCATCGACAGACGCGCCGAATGCACAGCTGATCTCAGGTACACGACGCCATCCAAAGTTAAAGGTCGCAACGTCAAGTGCGTCCGGGTTAATGTACCGAATATTCACTTCACTGCACGGCTACTAACACTGATCACTTAATTTATTTTTCATGGAACGTGTTGTTCCTACGTTATAAAAATTGGTGGAAATGAATTTTTACTTGGCGTTCGGAGCCGTGGGTATTTCCGCGCAAATTCTCACGCTGCAGCACTTGCGTCCTCGTTGTTCGGGGGGTGCAACCAGAACATCGCGTAATACTCTTGAGCAGAGAACATTTCTGCGACGTGATTGCTTGCTGACTGACAAGATTTTTACGAAGCGACTTCTTCTACCCTCAAATAGTTTCTCTCGTTCCATTATGAGTTGACCCCCCACCAGACCAAGAGGCTTCAGGTAGAAAGAAGCCAGCACATTTTCGAAACACACGTGCTTCGCAGAAGTGCAACGAACGGACTATCGTGCACTTTTACAAAACTCCGCGTTCCGTCCTTTTACTGCTAATGTACCCATTGCTTCGAGGTAGGCAGCAGACACCACGTGTTTCGGTTCGAAAGGGACGGAAGAGAAGAGAAACAGAAAGTCTTCGAGTTGCTATAAAGAAAAAAATCCTGTTTCCAGTTTCCATTTTCCGATACTCTGAGTTCACGTCTGCTACGAGGCGGAACCAACTAAGCCATAAATTACCCAAAACTGTAGGAAACCGTTGTCTACCGTCGACTAGTGGGACAGTACGGTCATAAACCGCGACCCTAGCGAAATGCTCTGCGTCGACGAATTCCGTGCGAGTGAAGCCTTGGGGAGGAGATACTGCTGTGAAGAGGACCTCTTTAGGACAGTGGCCGTTTGGGAGGGATGCACGTGGTGTCTGCTGCCTACCTCGAAGCAATGGGTACATTAGCAGTAAAAGGACGGAACGCGGAGTTTTGTAAAAGTGCACGATAGTCCGTTCGTTGCACTTCTGCGAAGCACGTGTGTTTCGAAAATGTGCTGGCTTCTTTCTACCTGAGGCCTCTTGGTCTGGTGGGGGGTCAACTCATAATGGAACGAGAGAAACTATTTGAGGGTAGAAGAAGTCGCTTCGTAAAAATCTTGTCAGTCAGCAAGCAATCACGTCGCAGAAATGTTCTCTGCTCAAGAGTATTACGCGATGTTCTGGTTGCACCCCCCGAACAACGAGGACGCAAGTGCTGCAGCGTGAGAATTTGCGCGGAAATACCCACGGCTCCGAACGCCAAGTAAAAATTCATTTCCACCAATTTTTATAACGTAGGAACAACACGTTCCATGAAAAATAAATTAAGTGATCAGTGTTAGTAGCCGTGCAGTGAAGTGAATATTCGGTACGTTGACCTGGACGCACCTGACATTGCGAGCCTTAACTTTCGGTAGTGTCGTATACCTGGGACCAGCTGTGCACTGAGCTCGTCCATCGATGACCAGGATCGGTTCAGTGACCCTGTGACACAGATTTTCAAGCTGCAGGTGAATTTCCAACAAGGGTGAGTTTTAGTTACTTTATTGGTGATCATTCATTTTTAAATTTAACGCAAACGATGGCTTATTTCCGGCGATAATTCTCCAAATTCCCGTACGAAAATATTTATTCGGGCTTTTTAAACAGACTTATTCGTTATCACCAACAGTGCTGGCCGTTATTGAATTACGGATTTTTATCACAATAACGAACTACTATTATTTTTCGTTAATTTCCTGTTACATTACCTTTTCGTGGCTACGTTATTAACACAAGAAAATTTACGTATTCCTTATCCTCCCACTTCAAATAATTATTATTTTCGAATCTTCTAAAAAAAAAACTGCGTATTCGTCTTTTTACGTTGCACGCGATTTTCATCCATTTATCCTTTATTCATTATTCACTTTAAATGACGAACAAACCATGACAACATGTTCGATTTTTTCATTTGCCATTCTGTGCAATTTCCTTCGATGCATGCCGAGTTGCTTGTTCGAAGTCGCAGCGCGGCGCGCGGCCACGCTACCGCGGGAACTCGGCCGCCAATCTCGGGCTCTGATTGGTCGGTGCTTTTTGTTAATATCTCGTTAACGAAACCTCGGAGAACATTTTCGCAAAGGAAAAAGTTGTTTGTTATCACCCCCCGAATCACCCCCTTTAAGGACCCGCAGCATTTTTGGGACACCCTGTATAGTTATCGTGTTAGTTTTGTGTGTTTTAATATATATTCCTTTTTTTACATTCTTATATTATATACTTAGTTATCGTGTTAGTTTTGTGCGTTTTTACATATATTCTTTTTTTACATTCTTATATTATATACTTAGTTATCGTGTTAGTTTTGTGCGTTTTTACATATATTCTTTTTTTACATTCTTATATTATATACTTAGTTATCGTGTTAGTTTTTTTATTTCTTGTTAATTTTTTTAACTTTTGTTCGCGTGTCATATTGGTTCTTCGAATACACTTTGAACATCTTCTCGAAATAATTTTCATCCGCGGTAAGTAAGAGTGTAACTGCATACTGCAATATTCAATATTAGTTTGCTGTAAATTTTTTTTAATAAATTGTCAATTATTTTTTAGTGAAAAAGTAAAAAAGTTTCTGGTATCACTGCGTAGGAAATCAAACTAATTTGCGTGTAAACATCTGCATGGTAAGTACCACTGGTCGAACATCGTAAGATAATGGTCTGGAGTATATACTTTTTAATAAATGGTTATAATTAACTTTCATTCGTGTATGAAATATGTTCAGGTTATTATGGCGGCCAAAATACATATCAGGAAAGATTTCAGTTTATGTTCTATTCGACATAAAAGAAGAATTGTCCAACAATATTTAAGGGATGTTGAGAGCAGAAGTAATCACTCAAGGCAATCACCTGAGAACGAAATCGGACAACGCGCTGATGAAGAATCGACACTAACAATCAATCAGAATCCAGCAGGGTCACATTCCGTAGAATGTGATAGTGAGTCGGACAATGAACTCAATAGTTCGCAGGAAGTTTACGAGTCCTGCGATGAAGCATCATGTACTAATAATGACAATTTCACTAACTCCGATAGCAATGAAAGTGATGAAGAACATCATCAATTAGTTGATGAAGATAATGACTATTATCATTGTGTATTTGATGAGGACTCATTCAATTATGAATCAGACAATGTTGTCGATTATAATGAACCAGACAGCAAAACACTAAAAACGGATTTGTCCAACTGGGCACTTGAAAATAATATTACTCACAAAGCCATAAATGAACTTTTGAGGATATTTCTATCATACATGCCTGAATGCCTACTTCCAAAGGATGCCAGGACATTACTAAACACTCCCCGTACAATTAATTGTACCAAAATACAAGGGGGAGATTATCTACATTTTGGTGTAGGGCACATTCTTAATTCATATGCTGAATTGTACATTCAGGCGAATGTTAGCAAAGAACATATAAATCTGTCCTTAAATATTGATGGTTTGCCTTTATCAAGGGCCTCCTCCAACAGCTTTTGGCCTATTTTATTAGCGGATAATATTTTCAAACGGATACAGATAGTTGGTATATACTATGGGTACAAGAAACCACAATCATCAAACGAGTTTCTGGGAAAATTCATCGATGAGGTGACCTATTACATAAATAATGGGTTTATGTATAATAATAGAAAATTTACTATAAGTCTTTCGAAAATTATCTGCGATGCTCCAGCCAAATCATTCACATTATATACAAAAGGCCATACAGGGTTCTCGAGTTGTTCGAAGTGTATAATTCATGGCAAATCGATTAATAACACAACTTGTTTTCCGTATACCAAAGTCCCTGCTAAACTTCGAACAGACGAAGATTTTGTACGGCAAAATGACGAAGAGTACCATAGAGGTACAACTTCTTTATTAAAAGTCCCAAACATTGGACTAGTTTCAAACGTGCCGTTAGACTACATGCATTTAATCTGTTTGGGCGTTGTGAAAAAAATTGTATTGTTGTGGATGAAGGGACCGTTGTCCGTAAGAATTGGTGGACAAGCCACAAATTCCATTTCGGATGCGTTAATCTTTGTGGGAAATTCTATACCGCGAGAATTTTCGCGAAAACCAAGAAGTTTGATAGAAGTATCATATTGGAAAGCTACCGAATTTCGCCAATTTTTGCTTTATACGGGTCCCATTGTACTACGGCGTGTACTTCGAAAAAATGTTTACGAGCATTTTTTAACTCTACATGTGGCTGTAACAATATTAGTCAGCCCTACACTAATTAACTCTGAAGAAAATATTAAGTATGCAGAGAATTTGCTGAAGTACTTCGTGCAACATTTCGATGAAGTGTATGGGGAACAATACATTTCTCATAATGTGCATAATTTACTTCATCTCTGCAATGATGTAAGAAAATTTGGAGTATTAGATAATTTTAGTGCGTTTCCATATGAAAACTTTTTGGGAAGTTTAAAAAAATTAGTAAGAAAATCGGAGAAACCATTGCAGCAATTAGCAAGGCGTTTTTGCGAAATACAGCGGGGATCTGTTTCCAAAACATCCCCAGTTTTGGAAATTTTTTTTTTAAAAGATTCCCATCGCAATGGACCACTTGTCCACATTTTTACAAACGCAACAGTGAACCAGTATAAAATATTGCAAACTGGGGGATTTTATATAAATTGCGACGATATGAAAAATAATTGTTTCATGCTGAAGGACGGAACGATTATTCGAATTTTAAATATAATCCAAACACGCGCAGAAGGGGTATGTAATATAATAGGCCACAAACGCAAAGTAGCCGATAATAACGTATATGAAAAACCCTGTCCATCGTCATTTGTGAAAATTTTTATTGTTTCGAACGAGACACGATTGTGTCATTGGCCGGTATCACAAATAATGTGTAAAATGTGGAGTATTAGAAGGAACCGAACCCAGGAGTATGTCATGCCATTGCGGCATAAGCATGGTTAACCCTTTTGGTACGAGCGCCGCACAGTGGGACAAAACGACCCGACGCACAGTGGTACATAATCTCACTTTTTGTTCAAATCATCGTACAGGTCGTAATTTTTTAGTAAACATGGCGATTTTTTGTTTAAATTCTTCCCAATTAAATTCTCTATCGATCTCTCCGGCCGGAATTTTGAATTTCGTTGCTGCTTTTTTTTATATTTAGCGAAATATACAGCACTTTTAGAAAATCAGTGTCTGTGGGGTTTTTTGGGGCTAAATCAATAGTGACAGGGCCGAACACATGTATTATTTTTTCAAATGCTCTCTGGGATAATTCCAAGTCTGAGTCTAGATTTTTAATTCTAGACGCAGCATCGGCCCGTACGTTTTCCTTTGACGGAATGTAAGAAGCAACTAACCAGATCTTTCGGCTCTCACACCATTGCCAAATCTCTCTTGCTAATTCGCTCAGATGTTTGAATTGAATACCTCCCGCTTTATTAATGTAGGCAATTGCGGGCGTATTATCTATACGAAGTAAAACTTGGCAGTTATATGCGTTTGCAGCAAAACATTTTAATGCAAAAAAGGAGGCCAATAGCTCAAGATAATTGATGTGAGATTTTTGGTAATCATCTCCGAAAATTTATACGCACCAAGTTTCTACCCAATAAGCTCATTTTCTGAAATTTGGCTTCGATATATTGAATTTGTCATCGTTAAAAGGGTAGCCAAAAAAACCGCACACACTGATTTTTTAAAAGTGCTGTATATTTTGCTAAATATAAAAAAAAAACAGCAACGAAATTCAAAATTCCGGCCGGAGAGATCGATAGAGAATTTAATTGGGAAGAATTTAAAAATAATCGCCAAGTTTACTAAAAAATTACGACCTGTACGATGATTTGAACAAAAAGTGTGATTATGTACCACTGTGCGACGGCGATCAAAAATCTATAACTTTGGTTCTAGTCTAGATATTTTAATGAAACTGGGCGCATTTTAACCGCAAATTTAAGGCCTTTAAGCTGTATTAATATAATTGATATTAACCCTCGGAGGCCCGTGCTGGGCCCGTGAATTTAGACCCATGTTTTCGAAAAGTGGGGCTACAGGCCAATTACAATACACATTTTATTAACATTACTGTATTTTATTGTGATAAACCCAGTTTGTCAACGTGATAGCACGTGAGCTCTCATGAGGTGATAACAGTCTGTTTCCCCCTTAAGGGAGTAGGTATTCTCTTCTCTGTGAAACGTCCTTTTTATGTGTTTCTTGGGATAAAAAAACTATGTCTAGGTAAACAGTGCACGAAAAGTTAACAGAGAGAGTAAGTGCGACGGAGAAAAACATAGGAGTCGAGCGTAGCATCTAATGTGGAATACAGTATATTTGGGTAATTTTCTACTTAGCTGTATTAATTCTAAGGAAATGGGTGCGGTTATAATAAATATATTTCACGTATATGTGTATAATATGTATGTACAGACGTGTGAGTGTCTACGCATGAATGTGTTTGCTCGCGGTTATTTCAGTTAGATTGGTGAATGAGTGAACTTAGTTCTTACTTTTTACTTTGCGCGCTGTTATTTCATTTATATTTGTGAATGAGTGAACTTAGTTCTTACTTTTTACTATAGTCATAATGCTTATTTTACTCTTAATTTCATATTAAATCCTGTTATTGCTTGTTATGAAAATAATTATCTATTTATTTAGTGATTTCAAAATAACGATGTAGTTCATGTTTTGCACAGAATATAATTATACGTGACATGAATAAGGCTTGTTTTCCTCTATCCTGTACTTCTCCAATTGTCTACACCAATGCTATACAGTAGTATTCTCCCACGAAACGAAAAAGAATTTTTTATCGCTGAAAGAAATTTGAAATTGCTGCACTCTAAAATAAGGTGAACCGGACATATCAGTATTTCAGGAGCGTTGCCACTACAGTATTACACGGAAATGTGGGTGCAATCTTGCTGGGGCGTTACCACTGGATAATTGCGCGATGATGTGGGCGTAATATTGCTGGATTTTTGTAGGATCGTTGCCACTAGATCATTGCACGGCGATACGCGCGATACATTGCTGCAATATTGTACGATCGTTGTCAACGGAACATTGCACGATGGTGTGGGCGCAATATTGCTGGATTTTTGTAGGATCGTTGCCACTAGATCATTGCACGGCGATACGCGCGATACATTGCTGCAATATTGTACGATCGTTGTCAACGGAACATTGCACGATGGTGTGGGCGCAATATTGCTGGATTTTTCTAGGATCGTTGCCACTAGATCATTGCACGGCGATACGCGCGATACATTGCTGCAATATTGTACGATCGTTGTCAACGGAACATTGCACGATGGTGTGGGCGCAATATTGCTGGATTTTTCTAGGATCGTTGCCACTAGATCATTGCACGGCGATACGCGCGATACATTGCTGCAATATTGTACGATCGTTGTCAACGGAACATTGCACGATGGTGTGGGCGCAATATTGCTGGATTTTTCTAGGATCGTTGCCACTAGATCATTGCACGGCGATACGCGCGATACATTGCTGCAATATTGTACGATCGTTGTCAACGGAACATTGCACGATGGTGTGGGCGCAATATTGCTGGATTTTTCTAGGATCGTTGCCACTAGATCATTGCACGGCGATACGCGCGATACATTGCTGCAATATTGTACGATCGTTGTCAACGGAACATTGCAGGATGGTGTGGGCGCAATATTGCAGGAATATTGTAGTATCGTTGCCACTGGAACATTACATGGCGATACGCGCGATACATTGCTGCAATATTGTACGATCGTTGTCAACGGAACATTGCACGATGGTGTGGGCGCAATATTGCAGGAATATTGTAGTATCGTTGCCACTGGAACATTACATGGCGATACGCGCGATACATTGCTGCAATATTGTACGATCGTTGTCAACGGAACATTGCACGGCAACGAACTTGCAATATTGCTACAATATTATACGATCGTTGCAAACGGAACATTGCACGACAACGAACTTGCAATATTGCTGCAAGATTGTATGATGGTTGCAAATGGAACATTGCACGGCAACGAACTTGCAATATTGCTGCAAGATTATATGATCGTTGCAAATGGAACATTGCACGGGAACGAACTTGCAATATTGCTGTAATATTGCAGGTGCGTTGCCACTCCAATAATGCAAAACAATATTGCAGCATCGTTCATGCAATATTGCAATGCAACCTGCAACAACACAATATTGCAGCAACGTTCCTGCAATACTGCTGCAACAAAGTGTGCTGTGTGGGTTAACGTAATGGGTCGAAAGAGAAATATCTTCGAACGGGAATTTTTTAATTTTGATAAGGACAAAAATGAGAGTACATGCAAAACATGTGAACTGAAATTTGAAGGATCACATCTCACGAATTTGAGAAGGCATATGGTTAAGCATCATACAGATATATATATATATAGATGAAAGGGAGAAGTTTGACGAAGAACCGAAAGAAGAAAATATTCACGGCAAGAAAAAATCATTTTCTGTTAAACTGTCCGCAGAAGAAGTAACAAATGCCTGCGTTGATTTTGTTACCAAAGAATCCCAACCATTTGCATTATTTGATTCCAAGGCCTTTAAAGTTCTTACGAAGGAAATATTCAAAGGTTTAAATATCCCAGTAATCAGTTCGAACAATATAATGGATTATGTCACTCAAAAAAAAATTCCCGCAAAATATATTGGTTACGCCGTAACCAAAATAATTTCCCGCAAAATATATTGGTTACGCCGTAACCAAAATAGTTTCTCGTCGATGATAATGATTATTCGTAACCAAAAAAATTCTGGTCATCGATAATAGTTATTTGTGACCAAAAAATATTTCGGTTGCCAATAATAGTTATTCGTAACCGAAAGAGATAAATCTTAATATTTTTTAATCACTTGATTTTTCGAAAAATTTACGCAGTATTTAATGAAGACTGACTACCACTTAAATAAAAATTAACTTTTTCTCAATGATTTTTTTCGAAAAAATTTAAAAAATAACTGTTATTCCTGGTCTCTGGTTAAAACAAGCCCACTGTATATATATATATATATATATATATATATATATATATATATGTATATATGTTTAATATTAAGTTAATTAAGTATATATGTACGTATTTCACACATACCTGTTGTTTTCAAGGAATTCCCAATTTGTTTCCACAACGTCGTTTTATATTTGGGGTCACTATAGCGTGAATTCGACATGTCGAATAATGCTTTGTGGTGGCTCACGAGCGCGATCAATTTTTCGTCGAACATTGTGCACGCACTTCCTTTAAATTCACCGTGTGATACACTTAAAGATGCGGAAGTAGACTGACTTGGTGCTCCAAGTCACCTGACCACGTGAATTACCATTATCCTACAGTACTGCTAATTGGTCATTTACCTGAATGGAAATAACCAATCACTGTTGCCGATTTCGAAACCTCCCTCTCTTTACTCCTTCGGCGCGCTTCTTCGAGGGGGGGGGGGGGGGGGGGTACGACGAGCACCTTCGGAAGATACAGCCGTAAAAACACAGATACGATAGTCCCAAAGTCGCACTATTAACTTGAAACCATTATTATTGCAAAACGGAGGCAGATCGAACACTTGGGCATACAATATTTTTGGTCATTTAAACCTCTCTACGTACCCTGTGAATATTTCTCAAAATATTGGTTACGCCTGGTGTAGTTACTTTTATGTTTATATGTATTGAATGTTTGCATTTTGTCTTTAAGTGTAATTTGCACATTTATTTGTATTGTATGTGTTTGTGTATGTTTATTAGTATCATTGCTGATTAATATTTGGAAATGTAACAGTCTTTCGAGAAACTTGTATTTATGTACCTGAGACAGATTGCCGAGGGTTCTCTCAGTGGTATCGATTGTTTCTACTTAGGGTGAAACTATACAATACGCCCCGCTTTTACAGAAACATCAATAAAAAAAATTTCATTAATTCTTTAATTTTTTCCCTAAACACATTAAGTGTGACAAAACTCCACGCAAAATACCCATTTAAAAAATATCATCTATTATATATTGATTTTAAAAAATAACCTCAATTCGTCCATCATTAACGTCAATAATTTCCTCAGAATATTCGTCATTTTGAAGTGACTGTACCTTCGCGGAAAATGTTCGCAAAAAATATTTAAAAAAAAATTCATCCATTATAAATTTATTAACTTCTGCAGTCTGATAGGGCCTCATATACTGAAAGTACTGATACATGGTTTATGGTATTTTATGAGATATTGAATGTGAAATGAATTTTGCGGGAAAGGAGTGGCCCCCACTCTGTGAATTCGTCGGTGGAGGAGGAATCCTCTTCTCCTTGGTGAAGTAGGGTAGGAAAATGAACATCTGGTTCTGAAAAACTAGTGTAGCGGCTTGCGCCCTGGCTTGTTTTCTCGTGAAGGGGCGAGATTTTACCGTTACGCGCAGCGCCGCTCGGGTTTTCCCCGTGGGCCTGCTGAGTCAGAATATGGTCAAGTCAGGGGTTTTCAGCGTGCGAGCGCGTCTTCGCGCCAAAAATTGCCCCACATTTTCGCCGTCGCTTGAGGGACGCGTCCTTCTGAGAGAGTGGGGTAAATAACCTGCAGAGGTGTGACTCACGATGGGGAATTCCGGCCATTCCATTTAAAGAATGAACGAAAAAAGGTGAGTAATAAAGTTGGAGACCGACTGCCACATTTGAAAGAGATCGTAAAGTAATTTAGGCTCGAGCACTCGCAGCACGGCACGAAATCTTAACGAACCGCGATGGTCTATCATAAAGTGTCTCTTGCTTACGTCCGATTTTCCCATTTCAAGTCATCGACAAGCTACTTTAAAAAAGCGGGATGAAGATTTTACAGAAATTAGAGAATACCTTGCAGCTGAGCAAGACGAAATAAATAAATTTCGTTGACTTGCAAATCAGCTTCAGCGAATCGGAAAATAACGAATAAATTTGTAAAATTTTATTTTCCCTAAATACCTATATTCCAATGTTTTGACATTTATACCTGAATTTAGATATTTGTCCAAAATTCTATCATTATTTCTCACACGCTCACAAAGTTCTTAGTCGACTCCCTGAATATAACCGTCCCCGATGTGTAATGCTCACTATACTTAATTTAATTAGAATAGGTTACCAGATTCGCTACTTATTGTAATAGTTATCATGTTCGTTTTCTTATACTAAAGGGTCCGTTGGAAATAATAATAATAATAATCATTCGTCCGCACTGTGCCTCCGGCCCGTTATCTCAACGAGCGGACACCAAGCCCGGGCCCAGCCGGCAACGAGGACCCACCGAGTTCCGACCGAGCTCGGAGACTCCTCGTCGCCCATAAGCTTAACATAGAAGCTCGGACGAGGCACGGACGGGCCGGCTCGGATCCTGTATAAACCGACCTTTATGCGCATCAGCGTGGCGTGGAAATCTACTACCGCGGGTGTCGGACGAGAGTGGGGCCGACTACGCACGTCTGATTGGTTCAACGCCAAGAGGAAAATTCACCGACGCCAGCGCCAAGCCAAGCCGAGTGGAGCGTAGCCAAGTGAGGGCGCAGCCAATCAGCGTCGCCGAGGACTCGTTGTCGACGCTGGTTGGCTGCCTGCGGCCTCACTTGGCTTACCTTGGCGCTGGCGTCGGTGCATTTTCCTCTTGGCGATGAACCAATCAATTAGTACCACGGGTGTCGGACAAACCTGAAAATTGAAGCTAAAATCAACCTGAAAATTGAAGCTAAAATCAATTAGAATGTAATTGATAGTAGTAATTGTAGAAGCGCACGAATTTGGTAAACATATACAAATTAAACTAAAACTTACTATTTCGATGAAATGTACTCAGAAAATGACGTTATGAATGGATACTTTGATTTTTTAATCACGAATAATTACACTCCACAACTTCGTAATCCGCTCCTCGAAGTGGCAGAAAATATTATTATTATTATTATTATTATTATTATTATTATTATTATTATTATTATTTTAACGGGAGACTCCTTTAGTGTACAGAGTATTCAGCTAATTAGCACAAAGATAAAGATACTATAAAAAATCTTCCAACTTTGTTACAACGTAAATTTATGCTTTCTCGGTCATACTAATAAAAACTAAACACTTCAAACTATCAATTCATAGGTATAAAAAAATAGAATACAGAAGCACACGTGAAGCGACAATACGCATGCGCGTAATATGCGCATTGACTGCCCATGCTTTTATTTTCTGCACTTGCTGCACGCATTATGAGCTAGAAGTTGGAGGATTCTAGGGAATTCTACGAAATTGGTACTGCCATCTCTGCACTCGCTGTATGAATTGCAACCAACGTAACGGACTCAATTTCGAAGCGAACAACACATCCCTAGAAGGTTTTAGGCAGGATCGAACCGAAAGATGAGGAAGGAAGCAAATACGTAGCGCGCATTTTTATTTCTTAAAGGCTTTTACTGCTAAGTTTTTCGAACGTGCTCTTATAATGCTAACTTTACAGCTATACTCTAAACCAGAAGACGTACGAGAGCCTGCGGTTCTATTCAATAGCCTTCAAAACCTTGAATTTACCCCGGACGCGGATAATAAATAACTTCATTTTTCCTTTACACATCTGTTTACCAAATTACGCTGGGTAAGCAGCAATTCGTCCTGTAAAACTCATAAAATATGTTCTTCGCTTTCAATAATTATCGCTGTTCGATAAGAATAGAAAAACTCGGGTTGAGAAAATCCAGCAATAAAGCCATCAAATTTCGTTAGGAGTCGGTCCCCGATCCTTAGGACGAAGTAACCGATGTAGTTAGGAAGCGTGCTTCGACCACCGTCCAAAAGTCTCGAATTAAATTAACCGTAATCCATCCAACTGCATAGCTATTTGTAAGTAAGTTTGAACATTCCCGCGTAACCTCACGAGTATCAGACGCATCGAAACCCGTTCCGTGTCGTTACTGCGGTTCATGCGCTGCTGAAAACGGAACGCGGTCTATGCGCATAATGCGTGAATCGGAACACAACCAGTACTACTTCTGTTGTTGAACGTACTAGAACACTATACATTTATAAAAAGTACTAGATCTAGTACGAAAGTACTAGCATTGGCAACACTGAGTGTCACGTCCTAAGTAATGGAAGACTCGTCAACAAAGGCGGGAATATTTAAATGACAATTTTAAAGGTTCGTCACTGAGGGTAGTTCGTCAGGTCGAATACACGACCTCTAACGCCCACCACCCAATGATAATCTAGACTTAGACTTGACTAAACGAAGGAGGGATTGGTTAATCAACAAGTATCTGAATAAACTAATTTATTTGCAATAAGATTTTAATCTTACCTTAGTTGTATATAATAGAAGAGGCGAGAAGCAGTTTACAATGTGTTTTTAGTTAAAACTGACTTATTCACTACTTGTCACATTTATAAAAGGTTTATAAAAAGGTAAAAGGAGCGAACGCGACGAAAAACAGACTGAGTTAACTATTGAAGTCCCATCGACTGCCCCAGCGATCCCTCCGGTCTTATTTATATACTTTTGATCAAGAGCGCCAATTATGGTGGGGTTCGCTTGGTGACAGTCGATCGATATTTTATCAGCGCGCCGCGACTGGCTATCTGAACACCCCTCGGGTCGCCCTCGCGATCCGTGGAATCATCTTCCACGTATAGCGGTTGCTATCCGGATTAGTGAGATGTAACTTGATCTAACAAATCGATCTAACAAATGAGTGTAATAATAGCATGGAATTAATCGCAGATAAAGCTATTCTTAAATCTAGAATCAAATTGACCGCGGCCATAAACCAAGAATAAGTGAGATACCACTTCTTAGACTGCTAGAAGCACAAGGTTCAATGTTCGAATCAGAAAAATGTAGACTGCTAGAAGTACAAGGTTCAATGTTCGAGTCCGAAAACTGTAGACTACCAAAAGTACAAGGATCTCTTAACTCCTTCCTTATTTCATTACTAATTGTTAAATATTCCTCAGTATCGATTTTTTCTCCTAAATTGAATGTAAGTAATGGTATGTTTGTACAATCATACAATATTATGTAACTTTATCAAATTATTCATCAAATTAATATTATCATTAATATCCTAAATTGTAATTGTAAGTGAAAATACCAATACCACATAATTCTTTCATTTTTAGCCAATAGCGAAAGAGGCTCCTGTTTTCGTTATTGGAAACTTGCCAAGTTTTATTTCTAATTGCACTTCTAAAATCCTCCAGATCTTCAGCATCTAATATATTTTCAAAATACTGAAGATGCTTCATAGTTTCTTCTTTTTAAGGATGTGAAAATTGACATTACGTGCTGAAAATGGTGACGACCCGCAAGTTCTGAAACCATTCTTAATAATATCAGATAAATTCCTCATAGAATCAAGCGCATTTTTTAAAATCGGAGCAAAATGCTCTCTTCTATGCCTCTGATTTGCATTGTCTATCCTCCATGTATGAAGAGCCTTTTTCCACTGTACTTTAAGGGGATGGAAGACTGCAACATCCAAAGGCTGCAGTAAGTGAGTGGAGTTAGAATATAAAGCTATTATTTCTATTTTGTGCTCTTTACAAAATTGAGATAGGGGCACTGTCATATGTGACGAATGACCATCTAACAATACAACAACTGGAAACTCTATATTATTCTTAATCAACCATGGATAAAATTGCGTTGCAATATAATTATAAAAACTGTTTCCAGTCATCCATCCTTTCTCTGTGCTACATGCTATCCACTCAGTTGGCAAATTGTTCATTATAGATGATGGTATTCTTTCATACCAAAATAATATTAGTGGAGGCAACATGGTGCCTTCGGCATTAACAGTAAACAACACTGTTAAACTTTCCCTTTCATCACCAGTGGTGACTTTATAAACTGTTTTGCAACCTCTGCGAGCTAATACTTTGTCGCCTGTAGGTACCAAGAAGAATGCAGATGCATCCAGATTATAAACTCTAGATGGGTGGATATTCATTAAATTTACTTGATATAGATAACTCTCCACTTCTTGATACCACTCTTTCAAAACACTTTCTTTCAAACAAGTCGCTTTAGCTCTGCTAACTGATAAATTTTGCGATATTCTTGTTGTTATTTGTTTATGCCTATGGCAAAAGCTTTCATACCAATGCCTTCCTGGCTGATTATCTTTAAAAGGTGTTTTCCTCCCTAATTCAGTAACAAGTTTTTGTACGCAACACAATAATTGTGATTTTGTATCCGGGAAGCCTCTGTCATTACAATATAAAATCCAATCAACGACTTTTTTCTCTTTGTCTGTGGTCAAATATGTTGGTGGACCTTTCGCACCTTGTACAGGTATAATATTTTTATGCTTGGCATATAAAGTACTTCTTGGTACTTTGTATTTTATAGCTATCTTCAAGTGCATTATTAACGTTGTCTTGATTATAATTTTTTTTTATACTTTCCTCTTCACTTTGCTTTGTCCTTTCTTCATTTCTCTATTTTACAACGTAATTAACGATATTATTATATATTACTTAAAGCGTAATTCAAAATTTGAGGTTATGTACTCTAGACAATAGAAAACGCGCAAAATATTGAATGAATGTACAGTATTGTGTTCCTTATAGGCTCGCTAGTCGGGACCGGCGTTGAGGCTATATCGGATACAGAGCCCTAATTCCGAGTGTTCGTTTCTCGCTTCTTTCTGGCCGAAGGGGGAGCGAGATGGAACGCTTTGCGTGCGCGCGCGACGGGCACGGATGCAAAGGACGGAGTGTCAGGCGTCCGAAAGACGAAGCGAGACAAAATATCAACGCGTCGTCTGTCTCGTACCGTCCTCGCTCGCTTTCAATGGCTCTCGCTCGCTTTTGTTCCATCTCGCTCTCGCCTTCGCCGGACAAGAGTGAGACAGAAGTGGTGGGGATAGCGACAAGCCTATATCGGGTGCACCAAACCGAGCTTATAAGGAGACAATACTGTATGTACTTACTTTTTTAAATATTACACCAATAATTTTATTTACACTTTTTCTATTAGTTTCAACTTATACCAAATGAAAACACTTTATACTATCAAAAAATATTCCTAGTTATACACTACTACAAGCCTTTCAGTATACTAAATCGCGACTTGCCCTATACATGGACGTAATACCGCGTTAATTACTTGCTTTAAATACTCTTAGGATTCCATAAGTTATTCATTCATATAAAGAAACCCAATATTACAATAATTATTTGCTTAACAAACATCGCTTTCTCCTTAGCCACAGCCGACTCTAGTACTAGCCGTGCTGAAGGCAAAATGGCAACCCCGCGGGAGTCCGGTTTCGATATACCCAACCCAACCTACCGTATCAGCCTCTCAGCCTCTCACTACCAACCGGCCTCCCGGCTACAGTCTCCCTCTACCGGCCTTTCGGTCTCCCGCCTATCTTTCAAATGTTTCAAATATTAATGTAGTCTGAAGTCCAGTAAACGTGAGGAACGGACCAATAATTCAGGTGTTTTATTTATTTATATTAACTCTACAGATCCTTACTTTTGTGTGTAGAACATTTACTTAATATGATCTATAGCATTTTTGGACATTTTGTATCATATACTTTTTTTTATAAATTTGAAATAATCATTAATAATGCCACGGCGTTGCTGCGTTCCCAATTGCAAGGGAAATTATGATAGTACTTTGAAAGATAATAATTACAATTCTATATTTTTATTCCCCAAAGATAATAAATTTAAAAATAAATTTCGAATTTGTGATGATAATTGTAACGATCTTCATGATCTTTCCATTGATGTGATTTGCTTCTCAGGAATCTTTGATACCGAATACTTGTCCGATTGTGTTGTAGACGATTCCATTAAAGTTTATATATCTGGTTATGGGTCCCATTCTGTTGCTAAAAACTTAAATTGCAATATTTGTCGATTATTAGTTGTGGAGGATAAAGGTAAAACTGTCGGCGATGTATATTTTGATCACTTACAAAGAGGGGGCCTTTCTGTTCCCACCGAAAAAGTGATAGCCTCATTTATACATATGTATGCAATAATGGAAGCCGTAATAAAAATGATGGCATTTTAGAATCTCAATTTCTGCAGTCTGAAAATCATAAACATATTTTATGTAAATTAACATATATTAGTATTCAATCAGACATACATTATTTAGCATTTTCAGATACATGCGTTTGTGGTCGAGCTTACCACAGTATTTTGTTTAAATTATTATCAATTTTTTCAAATATTTTATTAAACGATTATGTGAAAACTGTAAATAATTGTCAGTTGGAAACGCGTACAGACATCGCTTCTAAAAATCGTAAATTAAAAACTTTTAATAGGAATTAGACTTTCAATGATTATTTTAATTTCATCTTTCTTAAAACATTAATTTTGATATGTATTTAACATATTCTTTTCAATATGTTTTAATACATTAATAGAGATTTATTTATTTGCTTAGTAGATTTTTATTGTTAATACTATTTCTCAAGATTCAAGGTTTTATTAGTAGTATTTCGAGAGAATGTCAATGTTTCGTTATGTTTTGTTATTAATATTATTCAAGATTGTTTGTTATTATTTCAAAATGTAATACTTTATTTCTTTAAAAATACAAATGTTATGTTTTTGTTATGTTCTATTTAAAAATATTAATTTTATTTTAGAAAATGGGATGATATGGCTATTAGCGAATCACCCAGTATAATAAAAAAAAAGGTAATGCGCCATGGTAAATACCCCCATGGTGGTGAGGAAATTTTCCACAATTATCATACTATCCTCTAACAAGATTTTATAATGTTACGTGAGGGCGTTAATTTTTAAGCGACCGAGCGGTTGAGTCTAATTTTCTCACGCAACGCTTAACGAATTTTAAAGAGAGTTTATAATTTTAATATAATTAGCGTTATTACGCAAAAATCAGGATTGTTTTGGGGGTGCGGCTTTCGTCTACAACCCATACAGGTTGTCCAATCAGGATGTGGTATTTTGGATAGACTGGTTCGAAACAAAATGAGACGAGAATTCAGTAAAATAAAATACCATGTATTACAAAAATAAACGAAAGGAAGTTTTGTAAGGTGGAACAAAAAGGGGAATTTACATGGATTTGTGTTATGTTTAACAATGAAAATATTAAATCACCGGATGTAGAATATTACAATATTCTGTGTTTGTTTTGGAGCTTACAATTGTTCTAAACTGGATTTTAAAACCAACAAACGACGAATACGGTTGCGAACATTAGTCGATAGACAACAATTGACGGACAATTATTAGTCGACAATAATTGACCGAGGGAAACCCCGCAACACGTAATGGTTGGATCAATTACCGCGCAAGTGCTTGATACTGTACATTCTCTAATTGAAAATGATTCAAAAATGCGATACCCACGGAAGGAGGGCAGAACAGTTTATCGAGGGAGAAATCCCGTAACACACAATGGTTGGATCAACTGCCCCCTCCGTACATGGGCAACGGAGAACAATTTTATAAGAAAAAAAAATTCAAATGATGAACACAATTGCTGAATATAGTAATGCAAATCACTCACCAACCTCGTACTCGTAGATCGTTAGGCTTTAATACCTTTTATTATCCGCCTTTGTTTCGCTCGAGCGCTCACTCTCTTTCTCGTTCTCTTTCTCTCTCTCTCTGGAGACCTGGTCGTGACTGTCTCGTTCTCTCCTTCTCTGGAGGGTCCCGCGTCTAGATGTTGAACCGCAGGAGTGTCTCACAACACACCAATGTCAAAGACGGTTCACAATATATTGTTTTTAAATATTAAACGCAAGAATATAAGGATTTAACGGTAGAATTTGAAAATGATAAAAACGCAAAATATATATATGGGTGAGTCTCTACGGGGACTGAGTCCTTCCACGTTCACTAAGCCACTATGGAACTCCGGCTCAAAAACTATATTCAAATAGTGATGTCCCTCGGACAGAACGTCAACGCACTATGCGATTTGTCAGGCGACTGCCTTAAATAGTGAAAAATAGGTAATATTGAATAAGATGAGATATAATTATATACAGTCTCTACGAGGGAACTGAGTCTTTCCGTTGTCACAAGATCACTCGGAACTCCAGCTCGAACGCCTATTATACAATATGGCAATATGTCCCTCGGACAGAACGACCGCGCACTACGCGACTTGCTAGCCGTCTGCAACGAGCGTTCGCAGGGTAGGCCCGAGCAAGTCGGGACTTTGAAACAAAGAGCGCCAAATTGCTGACTCTGCACCTCATGCACACGGGCCCAACCGTCGTCGCCTCGGACCGTTCCCAGCCTCACGGGCTTGAGTTTATCGCATTCGACGTTCTAATAACGCCGACGGTGTTGGAAGATTTTCGCATGGAAGAACGCAGTGGCGTAACGACTTACATTTAATTATTATTATAATTCAGGTTGTAGATCATTGACAATTGATCGAGGGAAACTCCCATAACACGCAATGGTTGAATCAGTTGTCAATGACGGTGTGATGGAAATTTAGAAGAAAGAAAAATATAAATGGTTTACTACAATGCTTAAGTTTCCGAAGGCTTATCACAGCGTGCATTCTAAGAACGTCGACGGCGTTGGGAGACTGCTGACAATAATCTTCCCTGGGAATATGCCGTGGCGTGACAGGCGTGAAGCTGAATTAAATTACAACTATTAAGAGTATTCACAGATAATCGACAATTGATTGAGGGAAGTTCCCATAACACGTGATGGTTGAACCAATGGTCGACATCTGTGTAGCGAAAAATATGATATGAATATAGCAAAAATTTTGAGATGAATTTAAAAGTAACCGGCACGTAACAATAATTAACTGCATAATTGTTCCTTTTAATATCTAATTATGCTAAACTCTTTTCCGCGAACACTTAACCTCTTTGGTTTCGTACAAATAATTTTGTCTATTTCAAGTCTCTATTAACTTATACGTACCTTTATCAATTTTCAAATTCTTCAATTTGGTTCAAAGATGGTTTTATCTTGTTTCACACTTCTATTTTCTTGAAATCTCTGTAAATATTTCAAATATAATGAATCACAACACCAAACTATTCCGAGAGTCCACAAAATATATACCACATTTAAAAATATTAATACACTTCTGTATTACTTCTACTTACTATAGTTATGATATTTATGTATTCCTTATACATAATTAATCAAAAATACTGTATATTAGTCTAATTTTATATCGCAAAATAACAATAATTGTAATGCTGACTACAAAACTCCTCTATTGAAAATAGGACTCCCGATCCGCACATGAGCGGTGTTGCCACGTTGTATAGCACGGCTAGTAGTAGAGTCGGCTGTGCCTTAGCAAATTCTGAAGAATCTAGCAAAATTCGTCATGCGTTTTTACTGCGAGATTTCAAACAATTTTTTAAGTGTTTTAAACATAATATTTATCAAAATCATTTATAGGGTATGAAGTTTAAGGATTATATAACACAAATTATCAATATATTATGCCTGATTGATATACATAGTTTAATAATAATTAATATCTGCATCAGTGGCCATGCATTGGTACATTTACCTTAAGGGGACTAGGCAGTCGTTTTTAGTGAGAAATGGACTCTGTTACTTAATTATTTGTAAAAAAATGGAAGCAAATCCAGATGTATCCTTTTACCCAATGTTTGTTAATACCATACAGATTGAAAAAAAAATTGGTAAGAAATATATATGTACTTAAAAAATGGCGCTGCAGACGTGTAAACATTTTAACGGTTTTCCGTCGTTTTCCCTTAATATCGGTCTTAAAATGTAACGCAATTCGATTTCAAAGGTGTGATTCTTGTTTCTTGGATTCATAGTTTCGGACCAAACCTATAAAAACAAAAATTAAATAAAAATTATGCAATTGGTGGCTGAAAAACGGCGATTTTTCCGAGAAGAATTCGTTCTTGTTTTGACGCTACCAAAATCCGGTGACATCTTAATTTTTTTATGAAAATTTCGAAGTTTTACGGATCATATCAGAGGTTTGGTCCGAAATGGCATATGTTTTACACATCCTGTAATTTTTTCGAGTCGATCTGAACCTCCATTCGTTCACAATCAGGAAAAAAGCAAGAGAAAAAAAGATTTCGAGGAAAACGCGTTTAAAGTTTTTCTACGTCTTAAAATACTTTTACATTTATATACCTGGCTTAATGAGCTCCAGCAGAGTAGTATGAGATTTGTAATGCTTCCTCTGCATCAGCCTGTCGCTGCTGATTGATTCTTTTTTGGATCCGACCTGTTTTGGACCTATTTTGTAAGCTGATATCAGCGTCGTGCAAGCGCTTCTGGTCCACTACGGCGCATACGGCCTCAGCGCGCGCTCCAACTTTCACTCCTATCTCCTCCAATAAAAAAAGCAGTGCTTTACAGCCGTCATTAAATGTAGCAGCTGATAGATAAGTAGCTATTTCTACTATTTCTTGGCCGCTAAAGGTCCTTTTTGAAGCTATTTTCCACACCATATTATTGAAGCTTTCGTTCGCGTTTTGTGTAAATCCACCGATACACTTAGTCAGAAGTTCTTCATTTGACAAGTCATTATAAATTGGTAAGATGGCTTCTTGTACGTCAAGGGGGAGAGCAGGCTTGTGTTTATACGTGCCTAAATTATTTTCGACCTTTGCCTTTTTCCATGAGCACCAACTGTCTGCTCCGTCCGGGCAAAGGTGATGCTGTAAATTGTCGTCCGTTGAACATTTGTGATAGAAGGTTGCCATAATTGCGTCCTTCATCTTTTGCACATCATCGCAGTTATTTCGTATAGCCATACCGTAATACTTGCTTAATTCTCCAATAAGCTTGTCACTTAATTTACCTCTTCCACCAATACCTTTATGCTCCTTTTTAGTATTGCGCAGCCGTGTGCCCATCTCTTCTCCGTACGGGTGCTTGTCCAAAATAGATTTAAAAGTCTTTGAATCTCCATCCCCGACGTAATATTTATATTTCACACCATATAACTCGTCAGATCGTTGAAACATTTCGATTATCGCGTCCACCTCCATCTTACCTGCAGACCCTTCATGATTAATTCGGCATTCTTCTTCGTGTCCATTTAACCATTCCACGTATGCATCGGTACCGGAACGTTTCTCCCATAATTTACAAGCTGCACAGTAAGACGATTTAATGACGACATCAACAACTTTTCCAGTATAATGTCCGATTAGAGATGCGATACCGTGCACAGATTGAAACCCGCGTTTTCTCCAGCTCCCGTCGCCCGAAACTATTAGGCTTTCTGTATTTTCATAATGCGAAGTTTCTTCAGTCATTGCTGAATTTAATGATAATTGGCAGACAGATTTTGCAACGTTACGCATACTTTTTATAAACACGTCATAGCTGCGACGAACCAAAGGCACCGGAAGGTCCATAAGCGCAGAATAATTCGATACCACTGTAACCAATACCTATATACCTCATTACTGCCATTATTCTTGAATTAATTTCAAACACAATATTCTTTTGTGTGACTGATGTTGGACAAGAATAAACAAATCTATCTGCACATTTTGAGCACGTAACTGTAATTTTAAAACCGAGGCCGCGATGGTAGTCTTTCTCAAACTTCACATTTTCACCGCATTCTTTGCATATTACAAATGTAGCAATTGTACTAAACACAGTTACAAAATTAATGATCTCATAACCAATTTTAGGATCAATTGTAGAGAAAAAGAACAATCCTTTAATTTGTTGTGTGCAGTAGAAGATTCATTGCAATCTGGGACAATAAATTGATTTCCATGAAACCGTCGTTTCTTCACTTTTCTTCCCTGTTTTTTTTTATCAATTCTAGGTCTTTTTTCCATTTTGTACACACTTATTAATTAAAAATATAAACACTCTAATAATAATATAAACAGAAATGTAAGGAAACTACAAATAATATTTTGCTCAATATTCACGTCGATCCTAACAGTCGAAACGTTCGATCGAAACTGGCAGACGACTGTGCTCCTGAAGGTACTAAAACAAAGCAGTATCTGGAACTTACTTTTCCAACAATGTAAGTTATAAAACTTTATAATCCTTTCAACGCCCGCCGCGTCGGTGCGGCCCCCCTATCTGCGGCCGGCTGAAATCGCGTTCGCTCGACGCTTGACATTTTTAGCTGCCAAATCAACAATTTTGTGAATTTTAATATAAACCAAACGGTATTTTATTCAGAAAGGATAGTACTTCCCAAAAATGCAATAAAAATCAATTTTTCGACTGCCTAGTCCCCTTAATGCGCCGTGATCAAGACAACCCAACCACTGCTAACCACCAAATGTGACTAAATCGGATGATTTCAGCCGACTAAAAACTATCGACTATATACAGGGTCATCGTTTAATCCTGCAACCCGCGCGCGCGAACTTGGAAAATGGCAACAGCGCCTCACGGACGCATTCCACTACAACCATGCACCGTCCCGGCGTTTGGAGATCTGCTAGCGATCGCTGGACAGCAGTGATGCCCGAGCTTCGAGAATTTTGGGCTGGTCTCTTTCAAATTAACGTTGCAAAGAACTATTCAGAATTTCCCGGCCCGGGTTGAAATATTTGGGGCCTTTTTCGTATAACTTTTGAACTATAAAAGATATCGGAATGCAATTAGCGCCGAGAAATGAGGAAAAATTATTCCCTCTTAATGATGGATAATTTAACATATTTTACGTTTACTTAATTTTTCTTTTATCAATTTTTTAACCATAATTGTTTAAAAAGCTTTTGCAAACTGTTTATTTGATAATGTATTTAACGCTGTTTTTAAAACTCGTGATGTTGATAAACAATAGGCTAGTTGTTTCTGTATCCTTACTTTCATAAATTGAGAAATTAAATTTTTATTCAATTATGTGTTAGTTCTGCAGACCTCAGAATCTATTGTTCTGGTTTTCTTCTTTATGATTTTATCCTTAATGCGGTGCATACCTAGAGAAGACGTAAGGGGTAACTAATGGAACGTGTCTTTGACTTTAGCGGTGTCTGAATCTTTTTTCTAGAATTTTTGTGTTTGAATGTTTTAGATACTCAACGCCACGCCTATACCGGCTTCCGTTAATGTCATTTTTTGGAACGATGTGCCATTATTGTCGCTTTTACAAGCAAGTGGCGAAAAATCTCTCCGTATAAGGGTATAGCGCTGCGGTCAACCCTGTCGTAGCTAAAATTTTTGAAATTGAGACGGGTACGAGATCAGTTGACATTATTTTCAAACCTCATTACAGTAATCTGGGGTACGAGTGGTAAGCCGATCATAAAAGCGGAGCACGCGGCTCGATTACCTGGGCCGGGAAATTCCCAATACCTAGCTCTTTGCGACGCTAAAATTTTCGAAGCTCGGGCATCACTCGGTCGCTGGCAGCTTTCCGCTGGCCCGGTGCATGGTTGTAGTGGAATGCGTCCATGAGGCGGTGTTGCCATTGTACAAGTTCGCGCGCGCGCGGGTTGCTGGATTAAACGATGACCCTGTATAGTCGTTAGTATGTCGCAACTAAATAGTAAGTAGTCGATACTTTAAATTATTCGATGGTGCCCATCACTAGCCGCGTCCGCCGGCCGCTGCTAGGAAACTCAACCTTTAGTCTTTCTAATTTTGTCCCAGAAGCAAGATATACTTATTCCCTGATAGCCATCTGCCGGCAGTCTGCCAGCAGATTGACGGCAGGGTCTGCCAGGAGAGCGCAGGATCTGCCGGCAGCTGCGGCGCAACCTACGACCGCATTCGACTACGGATCTGCCGGCAGGCCCTGCCGGGCAGAGCCTGCCGGCAGATCGACGGCAGATCCTGCTGCCCGCCTGACACATGCAACAGCGCCATCTGAAGGCCACAATGACCAAACAATTCCCTCTGCGTGACGTCACATGGACCTACGCACCAACACAAATGTACATTACTGCTGTAGGTGTATCCCTAACCCTAAATAACAAAGCAAGCAAATTCTACATTTATTAAACAATTGATTCTACTTATTGCAAAAAGTATTTATTCTTTGTTTAATAATACAGTATTGGCGATTACAATTGTTACAAAATAATATAGGTAGCGCATATAAATTCGAAGAACATTCAATATTTACATTTATAAATCTATATACAATACGTTCCGTACCCAGTGGTACCTATTAGGTACGTTATCAGAAAATTTCCTGTATTTAGACTTCTTTTTTCTGTAGAATCACCATATTCTGTATTATGTTAGCGCTGAAAACAAATAGAACATTAGTATAAAATTAAACGTAACGTATGAATAACCAGGATACATGCGATACTTACTTCAGCTCCATCTCTGCACAGCACACACCTTAAGCGATCATGCATGCTCCTGCGAACATTAACATTTATAAGAAAACATGTGGTAAATTATTATCTACTAAACAAGACGCTAAACATTCGCAATTCCAGCATAACCATACTTTTCTGTCTTGCAGATAATGTAAATCTTGATTTCCGCGACGTAGATAATTGAAAATTATTCAATTTCATAATTACCTTTGTCTTCTGGATACGTCGAGATGATTTGTCCGGATATTGATGTTTGAAATTACTTGGAATATTCTTCGAGCGTACGTCTTCAAGCAGAACGGATGGTTTAAACGAAGAGTATGTAGGTAGGTAAATGTACCACGGTAGAGAATAACCATGGACATAGGAATATAGGGACGTAGGAATAGTTGCGACTTTAGGCGAGGGGAGTGATATGCATTTCAGGGGGGGGGGAACACCTACATCTGCCTGAATTTGATTGGTCGCATTCTACGCATGCTCCGTAGCGCTCATTATGAACAAGTGTTTGCTACAGATTAGTACATACAGACGTCTAATTGTAAGTATATACTAACGGAGAGGAGAAATATGCATCTATAGGGTAGGGGGCCCATATTTCGTCCCCCATTTGTATTTGACCCTGTAGAGGATGTATAAAATGTTAGAATGAGCTGGCACTTGGCATGAATTTCCTTTGAACATTTCTCTATGTATCCACGAATCGCAAAATGAGATTATGTCATGCCAATACGAGATAATAAATAAAATGTGAAAACGTGCAAAATGTGAGATCTGAAAAAAGTGTTCCTAATTTCGTCCCCCCAGAAAATGTTTGTAAAACAGGAAATAAATTGAAAAATTAATTTTTTTATTGATACAAGCAATCTTACAATTTATGTGTGCAAGCAATCACGGCAAATGAACGTCTTGTTTGTGGATGACCGGCAGCATATTTCGTGGAACCACGTAAAACATTTAGTGCAGCGAATCCATTTTTCGCCGCGCTTATCCTGTGAAAACATTTTGCCACATACAGGACATGTCGTGTCATCCTCGTTATCATCGTCAGTAGAATCGTACTCAATGTAGTAGTTAGGCTATGAGAGTTCTGGCTCAAGTGGAGGCGAGGGGGTGAGCGGGGGCGGGGGGAGGTACCGCGCTCTTCCGCGAGATGGGCGAGGGGGTGAGGCGGGGAGGGGGGTACTGAGTTCGTGGGTGAGGGGGATGACGTCACAGGGGAGGGGGGTTTCAAGATGGCGTCGACCGAGTTCGTGGGTGAGGGGGGTGACGTCACAGGGGAGGGGGATTTTCAAAATTTTCAAAATGGCGTCGCGCGCGCAGGTCGAGTTCGTGGGCGAGGGGGTTGACGTCACAGGGGAGGGGGAGGATTTTCAAATTTTCAAAATGGCGTCGCGCGCATTTCGTGTTGGCGCCACCTACTGGACGTTTAAGGTACTTTGGGCCCGCGTCGGTATTTGGGCCCGTCTTGGTAAATTTTCCAGGTTTTTCATACATTTCGTGTTGGCGCCACCTATTGGACGTTTAAGGTACTTTGGGTCCGCGTCGGTATTTGGGCCCGTCCTGGTAAATTTTCCAGGTTTTTCATACATTTCGGGTTGGCGCCACCTATTGTACGTTTAAGGTACTTTGGGTCCGCGTCGGTATTTGGGCCCGCCATGGTAAATTTTCCAAGGTTTTCATACGTTTCGTGTTGACGTCACCTGTTGCATGTCTAAGGTATATTTGGGCACGCGTCGCCGCCGCGCAATCTCCGTACGTGTGCGGGGATCGGTGCGCAGGCGCGACCGCGAACGATTCGTGGAAATTCAAATGGCGTCTTCGATGATGATTTCTGAGAAAGAGGGTGGACCATGATTTCGGAGAAAAGATAAGGAAATATTTGAATCGTGGGACCGATACAGCATAAACATAGAGCGATAATTATTATTATTATAAATCAATCATCGCGATAGCCCATGGAATAAACATTGCACCGCGACATGCAGTGTGTTTATATCTATGGAATAAACATTGCACCGCGACATGCAGTGTGTTTATATCTATGGAATAAACATTGCACCGCGACATGCAGTGTGTTTATATCTGAGCAGGATCGAACACGTTTCGGGCGCCTACGTGCACACTCTTCGTGCCGTGTGTTTATGTTTCAATCGTGGGACCGATGCAGCGCACGTGCAATGATGTGTACATATAGCGATAATTATTGTAAATCAATCGGTGCGATAGCCCTTGGAATAAACACGACATTGCAGTCGATGATAATTTCTGAGAAAGAGGGTGCGTTTATATATCTGAGCATTGACTTTTCCCAAGACTAGGACCTCTAAGAAGTACCCTCGAGAAAACGCAATGTCCCCGAAACAATAAATTAGGCGTTCCTTTCACGCGAGCAGCTAAGCGATAATTATTCGGGCTAGAGTTCCAAGTATTTTCACGATCGAGAACAGGGCGACGTCTCAAGCACCCTTCTCGAGGGTCTGCAAGTCAAGCGTCGTGGGAGCGTGTAAGGGCGAAAAGAATTCGGACATAGACCCGCAGACATCTGGTTTACAGTAGATCCAGTGTCATGGTCAAGCGTCGTGGGAACGTATCCGAACCCACCCCTCCCTATTGCCTATCCGGAAACGCAATTGACATTCGCTAAGACCACGCCTCTAAGAATTAATATATGGATAGGAATATGTATGAAAGGGTATTATAAATAACGCGTTACATGTATTGATGTGAAAGTCATACATTTACTATTAAAACATATATATATATATACATGTTAGGAAGTTAGATGAGTGAGCACGCTGGAATGTGAGGTTAAGGGACGACGGTGGGAAAGTGAAGCAGGGCACGCCAAAGTTGAGTCAATGATGACTAAGTCAATGTATTATAAAATATTGCTTCACAATGAGCAGATCGTCACAATGATTAGCACTATGTGCAAGGAATGAGCACAAGTAATCTTGGTGAGATTTATCGCGCAACCGAACCACGCGGACGCGCGTAGGATACGATCCACGGTCGATGAAACTCACGTGTTGAGCTAAAGCGCGTATACAATGATGCGTGAGCACTTTTAACGCACAAGCTAGTTGAGTTGAGCACAAAAGATTGGAATTGAGGGTGTTCACACGTTGCGACCGACAAATGATAAAAACACGTCTGCTTCGACAAGCGGTATGAACAAGAGTGAACAAAGAGAACGCGAAAACCGTTGAGCGTCTTCTCGAACAATCCTCGAGAATCGATCAAGAAAGTACGCGTCGTGATTGGGCCGCTCGCTTTACGTGGTGATCGGTCATTGGCTGAGCAGGCGACTAGAAGTATCGATCCGCTGATCGAATATCGATCAGCGGCGTGTCCCGCTGCCCGGTAGGTGCTGCGGTGAGCTTGGGTGCGGCGGAGCAGGGAACTAATGGAATCTCAAACATTCTCCCGCCATCAACAGCTGTTTGATGATGTTGATGTAGAATCTGAAACAGGCAAAATTGCCAATTTTGCAATTGGCCTGATTAGTGTCGTAGTGGCAGTCTTGAGCGTCACCACTCTGGTGAGCCCATCCTTTCCTGGGTGAAGGGTGACGACTCGAGCAAGTGGCCACTTGCTCGGTGGAAACCGTTCATCAGTGATGAGCACTAAGGATCCAATCTTGATCTCATTCGATGGGTGGTGCCACTTCGAGATGGAGAGTTGACGTTGGAGATAGTGTGATGACCATTGAGTCCAGAAACGTTGAGTCCGTTGTTGTATAAGCCGCCACCTGGCTGATGGTGAGATGATTTCATGCTCGACAGATGGTTCTGGTAGCGTTGTGAGGGGCTGCCGGATGAGGATGTGAGCCGGTGTGAGGGTGGAGATGTCTTCAGGGTCATCACTGAGAGGCTCGAGCGGTCGTGAATTTAGCATGGCTTCTATTTGGGTAAGAAGTGTGCAGAATTCTTCGTAAGTGAGTACCGTCTCACTGACTGTGCGCCGAAGATGGTGTTTGATTGACTTCACGACTGCTTCCCATTTGCCTCCCATATGAGGAGCAGCTGGTGGATTGAAGCACCAGCCAGTGTTGTCATTGACAAACAACTGACTGAGCTGCTGATGATCTTGTGAGCCCCGAATGAACATACTCTTGAGCATGGTGTCAGCTCCGATGAAGTTCGTACCACAATCGGAGTAGAGCTTAGTTGGGATTCCTCTTCTTGCTGTGAACCGTCTGTAGGCAGCGATGAATCCTTCGGTTGAGTAATCTGTGACAACATCCAGATGCACAGCTGAGGTTGTGAAACAGACGAAGACACAGATCCAGCCCTTCTGAGTCTTTGCGCCTCGCCCTTTCCACGTCTTGAGAGTGATGGGGCCCGCGTAGTCGATGCCAGTGTGGGTAAACGGTCGTGAGGGTGTAACTCTCGAAAGAGGTAGTTGGCTCATCATTTGATGAGCACGGATCCCCCTTTGTCGAGCACACACAACACACCGCAGCACATGAGTCTTGACTGGCGCTCGCCCTCCGATGATCCAATAATTGTTTCTGATGTGAGCGAGGGTGAGCTGGGTTCCTCCATGCAGAGTTTGGCGATGTGCATGGTCTATGATCAGAGTGGACAGACGTGAATGGCGAGGTAAAATTGCAGGATGCTTACTCTCATACACCATATGGGCATTATTGAGTCGGCCTCCAACTCGAATAATTCCTTGTTCATCGATGAAGGCCGTAAGTCGGTTGAACACATGGGATGTTGGCATCGAAGAGCCTGAGCTGAGCACCTTGAGCTCGATCGAGAAGTAGATTGCCTGTGTGGCTTTAATCCAGAAGTTCCTGGCCCATTCCAAATCCTCTGGCAAAAGTGAGATGATTGGCAGGGACAATGGCAACTTCTTGATTCTTGTGAGGAGTCTGAAACAAACTGAAGTGATGCGGTAAAGTTTGTTAAGAGATGAGTATTTGTAAATGAGGTCCCAGTGGTATTTGATCTGTTGGATGTTGAGCAGATTTGAAATTCCTGGACGAGCTTCGAGTGCACTCGCGTCGTCCTTCAAAACTGGTTGAGGTGGCCATGAGTCACTGGGTTGAATGAGCCATGATGGTCCCGTCCACCACAGCTCGTGCTGTTCAAGCTGAGCTGTTGTTAAGCCTCTTGATGCACAATCCGCTGGGTTTGACTTCCCTGGAACATGTCTCCAGTGTGCATCTTGGGTGAGCTCTTGAATTTGGGAGACACGATTCCGTACGTAGTCCTTCCAGCGTGAGGCGTGAGTCTTGATCCAGATTAGTGTCACTTGAGAATCCGTCCACAGATGTGTTGTAGCAATGTTGAGCTGCAGGGTTGCTTGAACATACTTCATGAGCTTCGCAAGCATCAAAGCTGCAGTAAGCTCGAGCTTCGGGATTGTGAGCTTCTTGAGGGGTGCTACCTTCGTTTTGGAGCACACGAGTGTCGACACTTTGTGGTTTGTGGACGGTGATGTCACGGTAAGATAAACTACCGCTGCCATGGCGAGCTGAGAAGCGTCAGAGAATCCATGTAGCTCCACTGTTGAGCAGCTGAGGGTGTGAAACCACCTTGGTATTGAGAGTCTGGCCAGACTTGTTAAATCTTCTCTGATGGTGAGCCAGTGAGCAGTGACTTGGGATGGTAAAGGATCATCCCAACTGAGTTTGTGCAGCCACAATTCTTGCAAAAGTGTCTTTGCTCGAATGATGACTGGTGACAGAAATCCGAGGGGATCAAATATCTTAGCTACTTCTGAGAGGATGAGCCGTTTAGAAAGCGTTGAAGTTGAACTTGCTTTTGACGAGAATGAAAAGTTGTCATGGAAAACATTCCAATGTAGTCCGAGAATTTTGGTAGTGCAGTCGTCTAGTGATATGATTGAGCCATGGGCTCGTGTGTTCTTTGAAATTGATTCTAGCAACGGAGGGAAAGTTGAATGCCATTTGGCAAGTGGAAAACCTCCCGCGTTGCACAGGTCTCTTAATTGTTGCGCAATTGTGATGAGTGACTCACCTGTGTCAGCGCCACCAAATATGTCGTCAACGTATCTGGCGTGGGTGATGCATGGCACTGCCAGTGGGAAGCGATGACCTTCGTCTTCCACCAACTGCAGGAGAGCTCTGACAGCCAGAAATGGAGCAGCCTTCGTTCCATATGTGACTGTGGTGAGCTTGTAAGGCACCTCCTTTGAATTTTCGTCTATCCAGAGTACCCTCTGGAGATCTTGATCCTCTTCATGCACCTTGACTTGACGATACATCTTTGTCACATCTGTGGCAAAAATGAACTTGTGCTGACGGATCCACAATAGCACATCCGTGATGTTGAGAAGAAGATTGGCGCCAGTGTGCATGAGGTCATTGATTGAGTGCCCAGATGTAGTCGCGCTCGATCCATTGAACACGATCCTCAACTTTGTCGTCTCACTGTCGAGTTTCATCACTCCATGGTGTGGTAGATAGAAAACAGAGTAAGTGTTAGGTGATATGGATGGTGCTCTCACCATATGTTGAAGCTCCTTGTATTCCTTCATGAATGCTTGGTACAGATTGCAGTACTCGTTGTTTCTGTTGAGCTTGTTAAGCGTGCGCTTCAAGCAAGCATGTGCAGTCAGATAGGAATTACCAAGTAGATTCGGAGGTGATCGGAGAGGGATGCGCACGATGTAACGTCCTGTAGAATCACGCGTGTGTGTCGCTCGAAAGTGATCCTCACATTCTTGTTCTTCAGGGGTGAGAAGAGTTGGTGTGTCTATTGGGAGTTCTTCTTGAATCCAAAACTTGGCCAGTAGGTCTTGAAGCTCGATGTCCTTGTGCTGCACAGTGGCAGAGTGATGCAAGGAGCTGAGTTGATTTGAATCAACGGTGATGGGTCCAAGAACGAGCCACCCAAATATTGACAACTGAGCAATTGGCATTGAAGGATCGCCCTTCCTAATATTGGGCTTGATGATCTGCCCATAGGTATCTGCGCCGATGACAATGTCTATGGGTCGTGACGTCAGGAAATCAGAATCTGCCAATTGAAGACCGTTGATATGTGGCCATTCTTGATGAGGTGGTTCCATCGATGGCAAATTTGACGTCAGGGCCCTGAGTATGTGCGCGTGAATGTGCACAGCTGCTGAGCAGTGGTTGGAGCGGAGCGTAATTAGCACGACTCCTCGAGTCTGAGTAGCTTTGTTGCCTCCAATGCCAAATACTGAAGTTGTAGAATGAATGCGTTGGAGCTTGAGCTGAGTAACAAGCTCCTCCTTGATGAAGGTCAGTTCGGAGCCTGAATCGATGAGCATCCTAACTGGTAATGACGTCACCGATGAGATGAGCTGTGCGTTGGCAGTTGCCAACAGTGTGGTGGTAAGGCTTGATGTGTTCTTGGCTGCGGAATGAACAAATGCTGACGAACCTGTTGAGCTGAGCTGAGTGAGACCTGTTGAGCACGGGGTTGGTGCGACGACTGCACCGACGCTTCAATGAGTTGCGCCTTGAGCAGTATGTGGATGCGCTGGTTTTTCGCTGGCCTGAGCAGAAGGCTGCTTCGAGGGCAGATGCAGCATGGTGTGGTGCTGAGCGCCACACGACTTGCATCTGGTGGTCGACTTGCAGATCTCCGTGTTGTGTCGACCGCAGCAATTGCGACACAGATTGTTGCTGGTAATTATTTTGCGCCGCGCTTCCACTGTCAAGCCCCTGAATTGAGGGCACATGACCATAAAGTGGTCGCCCTTGCATACATCGCAAGGGTATGCAGTGGCCCTTGAGCGTTGAGCAGCTTGAGCATCAGGCTGGGCTTGAGCTGAGTGGGTAACAGCCTTCTTGTGAGCAGAGCGTGCTGGTGGGGGTGCGCTGGCTGCCGACTTCTTCGATGAGCCCTCCATCTGCTCCAATGCTGAGCTTTTAGCCTCGATGAAGGCCAGGAGTTTCTCATATTTGGGAAACTCGGTGGTGCTTGCCAGCGAGGTTTCCCAAGCCTCGCGCGTCACCTTGTCAAGGGCCTTGGAGACGGTGTACACAAGGATGCAGTTATGCATCTCCTCGTTGGCCTTGAGGGCCACCAAGGACTCGTTCACTTGGTTGGCAGTTGCCGCCAAGTCCTTGAGGGCCGTTGCTGTGCGGGTCGCGAGTGGAGGAAGGGTGAGCAGCTTCTCCAGCTGTTCTTGGATGAGCAGACGCTTGTTTGAATACCTCTTTGTAAGGAGGTCCCAGCACGCTTGGAATGAAGAGCCCCTGAATGGGAAAGCGTTGACTCTCTTTGCTGGTTCTCCAGTCAAGCTTGAGCGGAGATAATGTAGCCTATCAATCTCCGTGAGCTGCGCATCCTGGATTATAAGGGATGAGAAGAGCTCGCTAAATGCCGGCCAGTCTGTGTAGCTGCCTGAGAATTTCGGCAGCTCAATCTCGGGCAGCTTGGATGCACGTGTAGGTGCTGTCGTGGCAGGGGTCGCTCTCAAGTCGGTGATGACTTGTGCATCAACCTTGAGGCGATGCAGGTGGACTCTCATCTCCCAAACCAGCTGACGCTCCTGCACCTCCACCTCTGTGGTGAAGTAGTCGTGGTCGAGGAATTTGGCAGGCCACACTGCCTCAAAGTGTTCATGCTCACGGCAGAAGGCCTGGTGTATTTCCTCAACCTGTGCTAGGAATAATTGCACCTCCTGTAACGAGGTGGAGTGAGCACGTGAAGGCAGCTGCGTCTTGAGCGTGGAGAGGGACTTGAACCGACCCACCTGAGTTCTCGCCTTTATGATGAGCTGAGATGAGAGGATGGTAGGAGATGCTGATCGGTGCCGAACTTTGCCTTCCGGCGCAGTGCTGACTGACTGCTCGGTGGGGACAGTGAGAGTGGCTGCCACTGCCACTGGCTGGTCATCCTCGTCCACTTTGGACTCCTTGGTCTCCTTGACCTTGGGGAGCTCCTGATCAGCCATCGTTGAGATGAGCACTTACAACACTTGCACTAACTGCACTTTCACCGTCGATCCGGCTCGAAGGACCAAAAATGTTAGGAAGTTAGATGAGTGAGCACGCTGGAATGTGAGGTTAAGGGACGACGGTGGGAAAGTGAAGCAGGGCACGCCAAAGTTGAGTCAATGATGACTAAGTCAATGTATTATAAAATATTGCTTCACAATGAGCAGATCGTCACAATGATTAGCACTATGTGCAAGGAATGAGCACAAGTAATCTCGGTGAGATTTATCGCGCAACCGAACCACGCGGACGCGCGTAGGATACGATCCACGGTCGATGAAACTCACGTGTTGAGCTAAAGCGCGTATACAATGATGCGTGAGCACTTTTAACGCACAAGCTAGTTGAGTTGAGCACAAAAGATTGGAATTGAGGGTGTTCACACGTTGCGACCGACAAATGATAAAAACACGTCTGCTTCGACAAGCGGTATGAACAAGAGTGAACAAAGAGAACGCGAAAACCGTTGAGCGTCTTCTCGAACAATCCTGGAGAATCGATCAAGAAAGTACGCGTCGTGATTGGGCCGCTCGCTTTACGTGGTGATCGGTGATTGGCTGAGCAGGCGACTAGAAGTATCGATCCGCTGATCGAATATCGATCAGCGGCGTGTCCCGCTGCCCGGTAGGTGCTGCGGTGAGCTTGGGTGCGGCGGAGCAGGGAACTAATGGAATCTCAAACAATACAGTGTCCGTTTATTCAATTTTTCACATTCTCCTTCGCCTTCTCGTATATGCGTACAATTAATCTTAATAAAGTATGAAAAAAATATACATATATACATATATACCAACGCGTATAAAATACAATTTTAGCTATTCCACGCTATATACAATTTTTGACTATTCTACGCTATACATATATTCATAAATAAATAACCAAAGAAAGAAACGTATATACATATATGCATGCAAACATACTAAACAATGGAATTCTCGAGGGACTCGTCGGGGTCAAGTTGGAGACGTTCGTGTGTCTTGAGCTCGGGGATTCGATAATGAGCCCACGGAAGGGTGTCGACTCGATCGGCTAAAATACACCGCTTGTCGTCGAACGGACTGAGAGCGTTCTTCTCTTGACTCACGGTATACACATGGTGCTCTTTGGAGCGTATATTGTTCTGCCGAATCGATTTCTCGGTGAGATCGCGGAGACAACGAATGTAATCGTCGAATTGTACATGATTCGCGACCACGTGTCTCCGCACACCCTTCACTTTTTTAGTCTCACTCGTAGACCCCACTGCCGTGTTAAACGTTCTAGTTGCGTACATCTTAGACCTCAATCCGACGAACTCGGTCATCAAGGCGCCGTTGTTCTCATCTTTCATGAGTCCCGGCACCTTTTTGTTTTCGCGGGGCATACCGTACGGATTGTCCACCGCGTAATCACTCGTGTCGAATCGGGCGACGTCACGCTTCATCGTTTCATACGCATTCTCGCATTCCACGCTATACATTAAACTGTCGGTGTCGGTGTACAGGACCTTACACTTATCACCGAACTCCGCACGCATATACGCATAATGAAACTCGTACAGGCATTCTTTCGATACGTCCAGTACACTCATTCCCACGTATATTGGTTTGTCGAACTTAACTTTCAGTTTGCGCATTTCGATGGCCACCAACTGCTCGGAGAAGATCGTGCGGCTGTGAAAGTTCGGTTTTGCGATCAGCGCTTCCGCGCCGTAACGACCGTCCCACCGCGTCACCAGTCGCACATCTACGCGATTCCGCACATTCTCCATTGTTTTCCCGTACACCGCATTGTTCATTAATTTAAATAGCGTCTTTTGGAATTCGCTAGTAGCTCGCGTCCTCAAATTGGTGTTCAATCGGATGTAGTCGCGCAACCAGTGCGACTGATCGAATCGCAACACCCGATGAATTCGCGTTACGCGTAAACCGTGTCGCACGCACTGTTTCAGGTAGCGATAATGTATGACGTATCGCTCCTTATCGTCGAGCGTGGCAAGCAGCTTGGTCTGTTTTCCTTCTGGAGCGTGCTCGCGCACCGGACAGAATGGAAGGTCGGCGTGGGCGTCGTGGATCTCCTTAGGATATTCGATGTCGACCTCCAACAGGTATCCCTCGGATTCCTCGGAGTCCTCACCGTCGGATAGGGATGATACGTCGAGCGCGGCAGCCGTCGCATCGTCCAGCCATCGAAACCCACCTTTCGGCATAGCCTGCGACATCGCCCATCCGTACAAGTTATTGACGTCGAAGTACATCAGATACGTCGATGCCTTCGATTCGTCGTACATCCCTGCAGGCAGGTGTTTGTTGTTGGCACGCGCGTACCTGTGCGAGCACTGACTCAGACCGCCGCGTATGCCACGCTCTACGAACAGTAGCATGTCCACGTCCGTCAAAAGTTCTAATCGCACGCCGGTGTACTTGAGCATCGCGTCCCACGTGAAACTCGGTAGCGTAAAATAATGCGCGGGATCTAGATCGTAACTCGCGATACAGTCGGTGCGGAAACTCTCGAATACGTCGGCGAGTAACAGTACATCTGTTTTCAAGTACAAATCACTGTACTCGCCCAATGTCTGTACGCGAAAAGTATTCCACACGTTCGCGGCGTGCGCGTAATCAGGCTCCGACGCGGCGCTATCGTTCAACCGATTATAGAACGCTTCGCGGGACGGTAAACACGTATCATTCAGTTTGATGTATGACGTCACGTAGTCGTACGGGAAGACGCCCTTCCTGGTAAGGAGATTGAACTGATCATCCGACAGGGATTGAAACTCGCGTCGTAGAATCGCGAGTCGTTCTTTGCCAAGGTCCGAAGCGAGTTTCTCCAGACTAGCGGCCAAGAACTTCAACGAATCTATGAATCGAAACTTCAATCCCCTCTTCCAATCGTTGTTCTCGGCGTCGATTCCCTTGACGTGTTTCGTGAACGATATATACCGCTCTTTCGTTACCGGTAGCAGGTCGATCTGTCCTTCGAACGCGAACGCCAACTCCTTGATCACGAAATGCGCGTCGTAGCCTGATAAATTATGAAAAACTACCGGTATCGTGTACGATCGTTGAAACCCTAAGTTACACGACACGTGGGCTGCGCCTCAGTACTCGCCCGTCGAGTGACAATGGTCGCGCACTTTTTTGTTCCCCTCGACGAAAGGTTGTCCACAAACGTGACACACGATCGCGTCGTTAAAACTACGCCACTGTCGACTCGTCAACGAGTTCATCGGTTTCGCGTTCCGCAACCACGAATACGCAATGTTCGCAAAGTCACGCAGTTCTTGTACGAACCACTTCACGCACTCGGATTCGTGACGATACGCGCGATAACGACACAGAGACGCGTCGGTGGAACAATGGATGTAATATCCCACGCTGTACGCTCTATGCTGCTGGTACGTGTACGTCCGACTCCGCTCCGCAGGCTCGACATCCTCCAGCATGCATTCGAAGTCCGCGTAAATGATGAATGGCGCTCGTTCCTTATTTTTAAAGTTCTTGAACTGCAACCATTTATCCTTCAGGGACGGCAATTCGACGGCGCACTCGTTCAGACGTTGGCAGTCCACGTTGTGCTTCGTCAATTGCACGTTCGAATGAAAGAAGCTGAGACATCTGTAACGATAATAGTATTAATAATACAACATAATAATCAATAATACATCGATCGAAATATACCATATTTTACACACCTTTCGCAAACGAATACTTGTCCATTGTGTTTGCCGAGCTGCTTCGAAATCAGTCTCGACATGCTGCGAATGCACGCGAAATGATAACGTTGAGGCTCGTTGGGGTCCTGCACCAGTAGGAGATTCGCGTGTCTCTCTCGCTTGTCCTCGGTCAAACGCAGGGGCGCGCAGCTTCCGTCGGACCACGTGTACACGTTCACCGACACGTTGTTCATCCTCTCGAACTTTGCCAGCTGGTCCAACGTTACGGGTAAAGTCATATCGCCCGTGCGAAACACATCCGAGTAGTGATGGTACGATGCGATCCTATCACTATTCGCAGCAACCGGGTACAAACTTGCAACGACAGCCCACAAGAAACACGCATTATCTCTATTCTTTATGTTGACCACCGCTTTCTTCAGGACGACGGCGCGCGGAAGCGGTACGTTGCAACCGCCTCGAAGTGGATTGTGCTTATTAATATTCACTAGAATATTTAGCACGGCCTTTAAGGTCCATCCACTGTCGCGATCTTGAAACTCCTCGAGCATCACTAGCGTGGGAGCGACCACGTGCTTCGAGTACCACTCGCGAATGTTCGAAGTCATTAACAGTACACGATTTCGCGTACCGAAACTTTTCATGTCCGTATTTTCACCCAACATAAACTCCGCGTTCAAGTTCGTATTGACGGACACGCTTTTATGCGTCGTGATAGCGTCCGTGACGCGCGAGATCACAGTTCGTCGAGCACCTTCTAAAAATCGACGCGGATCGACGTGTCCCACGTTGATAACCGCACCGGTTGAAATGCGGCCTATAAACGCAGATTCCACGTCTTCCCATACGACATTAGGCACCGTCGATCGACCCGAAACCCCGCACCCCACTCGCGAAAACTTTTCCCGCACGATTGCGCGCAATGTCTTTATTCGCGCGATCAGCGACACTAGGCGTTGTTTCGCGGACACGGACACTCCTCCGCTGCTCTGATACTCGACGATGAGCTGCAGGCACGTGGCGCAATGATCCATCCAGTCTCGGAATTCCGCAATACTGCGTAAAAGCTTGGACATCTGGGACAAAACCCTGTACGTGTCCATGAACCCCTCCATGTTCGCTTATTCACAAAGACTTTACTTCTTTACAAATAGTCAATTTCCCAGAGATATTCGATTTCATCTGATTTCATGATGCGACTTTTCCAGGTGATGCGATCATACTCGATATGTGGAAATCGATATCTCAGCGGTACAAGGATGAGCTTCGAGTTTCGCGGTAGACTCGTATGATCATCCAAATATCGTTTCAATTCTCGACACAAAAAACTATTCACTGAAATTGTTGTTGCGTCAGGACTCAATACTTCCAGTACTTTGACCATTCCGTTCTCGATGTCATGTAGAAGCGTCAATGGTGTACACACGATCGCGGTAGTGTACTCCGTACGCTTAAGATGCACGTCCTTATCTCCAACGATGCAATATAATGAACATTTACCCGCAGTACTGTGTCGTGCGATATAACGTAACAATTGACGATGTTCGCACGACAATTGCATAAATCCATGTCGAAAGATGCTGATCCATGACGTCTCGGATAATGTCGGTGCGCTTAACACACTACGAATCTTATGTCGTTCGATCGTCAGTGATTCGTCATCTAACTGTAGCAACGTCGATAAATAGTTCACCCCACCATCGTTATCGTCGTCGTCGGAAGACGATGACACGAGTAATGCATCTCGCGCGTCCAGTTCAGCGACTATGCACGCTTGTTTCGAACACACGTTCGCACTATTTCAACACTACTCATAAATAATGTCAAACGTTGTTGTTCCGATTCCGATACTTTTCGAGTCTTAAAATGTTCGCGGATGAGACGTAAATACTCGTCACATGATATGAACCATTCGTAGCACTGTTCTTCGGTACGCAGCAGTGGAATCATCCCCCGCAACAATTCATACGAATTCACGAAAAAGTCCATGCCTCGCGATACTTATGCACGCGTAACGTATTTCACGATCTTCAACGAGCGACTGAAGGATTTAATATACTAGTCACCTATCCTATTCGTGATTCTTAAAACGCCATCGTACTATGTTAACGTTAGATGCAGTTCGAACGTATCCTCAAATTTTTCCCCACCCTTACACGATCGCTGTATACTACTCCCACGATTCAGATATAAACACGCGGTATCGCGCGGTGCAATGTCATGTTTACTCTATGGACTTCGGTGTGAAAGTCTATGTCCGAATTTTTTTCGCCCTTACACGCTCCCACGACGCTTGACTTGCAGACCCTCGAGAAGGGTGCTTGAGACGTCGCCCTGTTCTCGATCGTGAAAATACTTGGAACTCTAGCCCGAATAATTATCGCTTAGCTGCTCGCGTGAAAGGAACGCCTAATTTATTGTTTCGGGGACATTGCGTTTTCTCGAGGGTACTTCTTAGAGGTCCTAGTCTTGGGAAAAGTCAATGCTCAGATATATAAACGCACCCTCTTTCTCAGAAATTATCATCGACTGCAATGTCGTGTTTATTCCAAGGGCTATCGCACCGATTGATTTACAATAATTATCGCTATATGTACACATCATTGCACGTGCGCTGCATCGGTCCCACGATTGAAACATAAACACACGGCACGAAGAGTGTGCACGTAGGCGCCCGAAACGTGTTCGATCCTGCTCAGATATAAACACACTGCATGTCGCGGTGCAATGTTTATTCCATAGATATAAACACACTGCATGTCGCGGTGCAATGTTTATTCCATAGATATAAACACACTGCATGTCGCGGTGCAATGTTTATTCCATGGGCTATCGCGATGATTGATTTATAATAATAATAATTATCGCTCTATGTTTATGCTGTATCGGTCCCACGATTCAAATATTTCCTTATCTTTTCTCCGAAATCATGGTCCACCCTCTTTCTCAGAAATCATCATCGAAGACGCCATTTGAATTTCCACGAATCGTTCGCGGTCGCGCCTGCGCACCGATCCCCGCACACGTACGGAGATTGCGCGGCGGCGACGCGTGCCCAAATATACCTTAGACATGCAACAGGTGACGTCAACACGAAACGTATGAAAACCTTGGAAAATTTACCATGGCGGGCCCAAATACCGACGCGGACCCAAAGTACCTTAAACGTACAATAGGTGGCGCCAACCCGAAATGTATGAAAAACCTGGAAAATTTACCAGGACGGGCCCAAATACCGACGCGGACCCAAAGTACCTTAAACGTCCAATAGGTGGCGCCAACACGAAATGTATGAAAAACCTGGAAAATTTACCAAGACGGGCCCAAATACCGACGCGGGCCCAAAGTACCTTAAACGTCCAGTAGGTGGCGCCAACACGAAATGCGCGCGACGCCATTTTGAAAATTTGAAAATCCTCCCCCTCCCCTGTGACGTCAACCCCCTCGCCCACGAACTCGACCTGCGCGCGCGACGCCATTTTGAAAATTTTGAAAATCACCCTCCCCTGTGACGTCACCCCCCTCACCCACGAACTCGGTCGACGCCATCTTGAAACCCCCCTCCCCTGTGACGTCATCCCCCTCACCCATGAACTCAGTACCCCCCTCCCCGCCTCACCCCCTCGCGGAAGAGTGCGGTACCTCCCCCCGCCCCGCCTCACCCCCTCGCCGCCACTTGAGCCAGAACTCTCATAGCCTAACTACTCAATGTCTACACTACTTTCGTTTAGAGTTCCTAATTTCGTCCCGGGGACAAAATTAGGACACCTCCGGGGGACGAAATTTGGAATTCATGCGGTTTCAATATGGTGATCGCTCTAACAGACCACGCGAGTGATGGCCACCAAAGTTATTGCGTATAAGAAACTACACGATATGCCCGACAAAGTGCTACAACTTCGAATTAGAAATAATATTCACTTCTACGAGTAACATGCTATCATACTGAAGTCTGTAAAAACTCACCGTTCTCGAAAATCTTCTTCTCCTTCGCAAACGTACAAACACCTAACCTAACACTTGCAAGTCTCTCAAAATACTGGCGTATACTGATGCAACATTTTCCACCAGATGACACTGCAAATGCAAACATAGGAATCGAGAAATGCAGGGGGACGAAATTAGGCGCGGGGACGAAATATGGGCCCCCTACCCTAATTATCAAAATATATGAGCAGAGATACTGACGTAACATTTATTTATTGTTCGAAATAACAGAAACCAAATTACGATAAAATTAATGATAAATACATGGATCCATGCAGTAACTTACTCAAATTAACGAGAAATGTAAACAGAATTATAAAATAAAAAGAAAATATCCATTTTCTTTCATTATTGTAGCAGAAAATCGTGGTATAAAATAGATGGTCACTAAAGGGGACATCAGGTCCAATATAATTTTCACCATAATCTTTGTGTAAATAGTCGAATATCACTCTAAAACTAATTTGATTAAGAAACTGGAGACTTCAACAAATACAATGATCCATACTTTACTCAAATATTGTCGTATATTAGTAAAAAATTACTATTTTGAACCAGTCACACTCTTAAACGGTCGTTAATGGGGACATTTACCTTAATATTAATAAAAAAATGTAAATATATTATACAGGTCAATAAAATTAGGTATACTTCAGGTATTGTGTGTCATTTGTTTATTGGCCTTTGAAAAGTACAAGTTTATTCAATGCATGGCGCTGGCTACATGAATTATTAAGTCTACTTAATCCTATATAATGCATTCTTATTTTTATATACTTTTCCGCAATTGCGCGGATTAAATGTGCGATATGGTTTTCCATATATCCTTGATCGTTACAATGATTATTTAATTTACAAAATATGGTTGTCCATATAAATTCATTTGTAACTTTATTGGCGATACGCATATGATCATATTCGCGATTTTGAAATATTTTTGTCGAATGGATTAAACATCTTAGTTCCCTTTCGCAGTTTCGGCAAATCGTTATAACATCGGTTGATGGCTGAATCAATTTCCCGCGATTTTTAGTTTGTATTAAATTATTTTTGTCTTCGCCATTTACTTCTAAAGCTGCGACGCAAACTTCGCATGTTAATTTCTTTTTTAATTGTCTGACGACATAGCCAGCAATATATTCCATGACATTTCTTGAAAATTCTGACACTTCTCGTATGTCTAATACATAATTGTGTTCTTGAAAAAAAATTTCATCATTTGATTCCGTGTCATTTGACTCGTTATATATGCGAGCTAAGCGTGAAGTCGAATTTATGATACGTTCTGAATTTGTAGCATTGTTCAACGATGATACATGCAAAATTGCAATTCGTTCAAGTGGTATGCAATTACCAGTATTCGTAATCCGTATATCCGCATGAACTAAAATTTTTTTCATTGCAGCTTTAAACTGCCGGACTGTGGGGTTATTATTTCCCCCACCGTGATGACGAATACATCCAAATAGTACTTCTATATGGTCCTGGCTGATTTTATAGAAAGGGATATATTTTAATAAATTATTCTTCTTGCAAAGGTTTTCAAACAATGTTATCGCACTTTGCATACAAATAAGTAATCCTAAGAAGCCAGTTTTACGGCGTGAAGAAATTACAGAATTAGCATATTCATTTTTCAATGATATGATGTATGTAATTCTGAGAATTTGCAGAAGAATAGGTGTTCCGATTCGGTGATGGACGATAAGATTGATATGCCATCGCTGAGGAATTCCCATCTGTCTGTTGATATCGTCTATTATTGTATTCGCGTTTTCTACATTCATTAATTACATGTCCCCTATTTTTGCAATATGAACAGACCTTAGTATTATATGTGTTATCACGGCCTGCCATATAAGAATTTACTCTTACATCTGGTTTTTGACGGAAATACGAACTTTGTGCTATAGTATTAGGTTCACGGAAACGACAATTTACCGTTGTATGACCACTTCGATTGCAAATCGTGCAGTATTTTGTCTCCCTCAAACTTAATCCCTGAAATCCTGCAATCTCAATCTGTGATTTTTGCTCAACTTCTTCCGCTTGTGCCATTTGGATAGCATCCACCAAAGTAGTTGGTTTTTGCGACTTAACTATTATACAGATATCCTTTCGCAACCCCATGACGAATACATCAAGAGCTTGTTTTTGCAAAAGATTTACGCAAGCTCTATGTTCTATAGCCGATAACCCATCATCGAGACTATTAGTTAGCCTTATTAAACAATTCTCAACCTTTTGTGAATAGGAGAGAACATCTTCGTTATAGGCCTGTTTGCAAGAAGATAATTCTAGTTGCCATTGACCTTGTGACCTCTTATCAGAATAAGCATTTAGTAAATACGTTTTTAATGCACCCCAATTTGTAAAAGCGCGATTTCTAATTAAGGCCCTAGCATTACCCGTTATTTTTGTTTCAATTATTGCAAATAGAACTGCTTTATTCTCTTCGCATACTAAAGAAATTGCTTTGTCGCAATTATCACAAAATTCATATAGTAAAGATTTCGTACCATTAAACGTTATTAACATCTTTGCCGCGAGTTCGATTTTTATTCCAGCTTGTGCCATGTTTACTTGTAATTCGTCCGTAAGAGATTGAGAATTAGGAAAAGAAAAAATATAGAATATGTGGATTTCTTAACTTACAATACAAAAATTAGACGATGCGACATTCTTGTTCGATGAACGTTGTCCCAAATGGTAACAATCTTGAGAAGGATACGCCACGCAGTGGTAATGGTTGCTCAGCAGAAAGGTTGAATCCAGTGATGAGCAGTCGAAACGATGTTGAATTTTTCTCTTAATCCTCGGTAATTCTTCCTCGAGGCGGCAGCAAAGTTCACTTACTGGATGTAAGTCTGCATACGCTCGGCAAGGTGATATTGCTATTAGGCTTGATTATGGCCCAGAGAATAGCGTTTTCACCGATGGATCCTTTCAGATTAAAGACTAGGTAGTCACCGCAGGAAGCTTCAAATTCTTAATGAATTCTTCCTCGTTACTTGAAAAGTATCCCACTTCTGACACCAATTTTTCTTGTGTAATGGACACAAGGATAAACGAACTACCGTTTAGGAATAATGTTTATATGTATATATATATTTATTATTTCAACTAAGTTTCGAACTGGACTCTGTGACTGAGACTGGTGGTTTTCGGAATAGTAATGCTACTGGATAAGGGAATGCGATGGGTTTTAAAGGTTTCGGAATGTCCCAGATAGCACAAAGACGTTTTAAAAACGTTTTTAAAACATCCAGGGCGGACGTTCGGGACGTTTTAAAAACGTCCAGAAAGGGTCCAGAAAAGGTCCTAGAAACGTTCATTTTCACAAACCAGAACGTTTTCTGGACGTTTTTAAAACGTTTTTAAAACGTTTTCTGGACGTTTTTAAAACGTTTTCAGGACCTTTTCTGGACGTTTTTAAAACGTTTTTAAACCGTTTTCAGGACCTTTTCTGGACGTTTTTAAAACGTTTTTTAAACGTTTTCTGGACGTTTTTAAAACGTTTTTAAAACGTTTTCTGGACGTTTTTAAAACGTTTTTAAAACGTTTTCAAAACGTCTTCAGTACCTTTTCTGGACGTTTTTAAAACGTTTTCAAAATGTCTTCAGTACCTTTTCTGGACGTTTTCAAAACGTTTTCAAAACGTCTTCAGTACCTTTTCTGGACGTTTTTAAAACGTTTTCTGGACGTTTTTAAAACGTTTTTAAAACGTGTTCAGGACCTTTTCTGGACGTTTCTAAAACGTTTTCTAGACGTTTTTAAAACGTTTTGGTTAGGTCTGAAATAGTAGTTTTTAGGACGTTCGTCGGTACTGGTTCGATTGAATAAAAATTTAAGGATGTAAATGGTTTTCAAAATAATATCAAATTTAATTTCAGTTTACTTAATTTCAATTAAATTTATTGATGCGGAATATATATGCAGTTGAAGGCGAATGTACAGAATATACCACTTAAAATAGATATGAAATATGTAGAACATGTAGGTAGTACACAGAGATTATACAAATTATACAAAATATAGGTATAGAATATGCAACATATCTGCACTTACAATAGATGTTTATAATATTGTTGAAAAATCTCAAAATATTGAGGAAAATGTTTTCGCTGCATTATTCACAATTAAAAATGCTATTGATTTACAATACACTAAAAGACTAGCACAAAGCAAAATCACAATTTTGTTATATGTAATAATAAAGAGTAATATTTCGAGCATAAATGTGTCTTATAATTATTTTTGTATATGTAGGTATACATGTAGTACAAACAATTGATCTTTAACACTGGAATTTGTCCTGCTTTACAGCTTCACAAGTTGAAAAATTAACAGTATTACAAAGCCTCTATAAGTCGAAAACTCGATAAGCCGAAACTTCCATAATTCAAAGATTTAATTTCAGTAATAATAGTACATCTATAGTATATACTGCAAGTCATTTTAGAAGGAACTTGCCGACCGACGAGTTTAGACCGGTTCTGCGCATGTTGGCGCAGAAACAAGCTACTATTGGCTATACCCCAAACAAACGTTCCCTCGGAGCCAATGAGCTCATTCTACATGCGCGAATAAGTTCCTTCTAAAATGACTTGAAGAATATAGTTAACCCTTATGTCAATAACCGGGTACCCGGGTGCCCACCTGGGCATGTTTTATGACTAATAAAAATATGACTAATAGGTCTCTTACAAGGGAACATCCCGAACCCGCAAATTCAAAAAATTCTGAAACTTTGTGAATATGTAGGGAATTTCCTCCCGATTACAACGCAATTTTTGTATGCTGCCCAAATTCACTCTAAGGGTGTGTAATTGGCCCCTGATTATTCGCATATTTTCCGATTTTATGTTATAACTCGTGAACTGTAAAATAATTTTGACGTAGAACTACGCCTTTCCCCGTACTATATAGGTATGCAGCGGCTATGGGGGCCCAAATTGTGTTAAGCGTTGTATTTAAAGTAAATACGAATTTTGTTATAGCGTTTGATAACAGTTCGTGTAATAATTTGCAAAATGACAAAAAAAACGTAGTTCTACGTGAAATATGCAGCATAATACATTTATGCTTGAGAGATTCTTTACCAAATGATAGATCTAATTAAAAGAAGTAACTTTTGTCTTGAAACTTTTTTGCTATCTCTTACAGTTCGCGAGTTGTAACACAAAATCGGAAAATAGCCGAATTTTCAGGGGTTAATTTCACCCGCTTCCAGTGAATTTGAGCAGCAAACAAAAATTGCGTCGTAGCCAGGAGGAAATCCCCTAGATATTTATAAATTTTCAGAATGTTTTGAATTATAGGATTCGGGATCCTTGATTAATTAAAATTTTTTGGAACCTTTCCGGTCCCCAGCTCTTCGTACCCATCATTGTATAGACAGCTCCGTTTCTTTCTTATTTGCAGCAATTTTTCCCTGTTCTGCTGCACCTTAAAAAAGAATTTCAAGGGAACATTACATTGAATTTTACTGTAATTAATATTAGGAACAGTAAAATAAGGGCGATAGTTACATATTACAAGCCTGGCTATATTTAATTTGTGGAAATCTTCTTTTCGTTTCCTTCCCAGCCAACTAAACAATATAGCAACTTCATTCTTGAGCAGCGCCGTGAGGGTCCGTTTTACAAAATTATAATTATCTGAACCTCCCAAATTTGACAATTCTTTGACCTAAAATTTAAAAATTATTCAACATTAACAAGTTAATTATAATTTTGTTTCGAAGAATTACATCAACAATTTTTTTTTTCAGAAATCGAAACTACGGCCGGTATCCTCAGTCGCTACTTATTCTTAAGCAAATGCTTAAGCATTCGGCATCCTTTACTAGCTACTAGGTTAGTAAGTCCCATTGGACTTGCAAAATATAGTTCATACACAGAAAAAAATTACCCAGAAAAATTACAATGTTTGAATCAAATTACAAATTGAGCAAAAGGCACTTTTATTTTTAACTTCGATTCACAAAAAGAGCAAAAAAGCAACTGTTTGGCTTGAGGTGAGATATTATTCTCTTCATCGTATTTCTCGACATAAGTCAACTTATACTGTTTTCCCACCAGTATACTGTATTTTGTATACTATTACGATCTCCGGTAAAACGAATACGGGGAAAAAAGTGATATTGACTGATACTATTGGAACCATAAGCAAAGGATAGTAATGTATTGTTACGTATGTGGAATTTTCCCATACGCCGCTCTCAACCATTTTTCGAGCTCGCGTCTGCGAAGGGAAAACGCCCTAAAAGCCTTTTTGTTTATCACATACCACTAAGGGGGTCATGATCTCGACCATCTGGATCACGACCATGGGAACGGGAGTGACACGACGACGACCCCGAAGGATTTCCTTATATGGAAATTCCTAATGCATCCCCACTCATTTTTGGGACTATATAAACCCTTTGGTTTCATCCCTCGTCGGTTAAAAGCTATAGAGTCACGCGTAAAGTCACGTCGTGTCACGCTCGTACAGAGTTGGTAAGATCGGGCTAAAGTCCCTGTCAGAATCATAGTTAACCTCATAGGATCCGCGAGTCCGGTTTATATCCTATTTGGCACTTTGAAATAGCCACTCGTACGCCCCGCATCGCCAGTGCGTCAACACCGTGCAACTAGTGGTAACCTACACACTTTTATTTATTATTTAATCGCGACACTTACATTTGTACAATAACTAATTATTGAATATACGAATGGTGTTCACGTGTAAATCGAGTAGATTCGTTAAACCCATCTCTTACCCAGCGATCCTTATAATATTAGTAGCACTCACCCACTGATACAACTTTACCGCTCGAGTTGTATCAAATATTAATTAAGAGTTACGAGGCATTACTAACATTTCCCGCGACTCCCTGATTTCGCATCAGGTTCGTTCGCAACCTTTCATCCACAACAAGGAATCTTCTCCAACCCAGTGGCTCCCCGATTTCGCATCGGGTTCGTCCACGAAACCTCACCCTCCTACGACTCCCTGATTTCGCATCAGGTTCGTCCGTATCCTACAGCTCCCTGATTTCGCATCAGGTTCGTCTGTAAATCTACCAACTTCCGAACAGCTCCCTGGTTTCGCACCAGGTTCGTCTGTGAATAATCCAACCTCCTAACAGCTCCCTGGTTTCGCACCAGGTTCGTCTGTGAACTTCATCCTAGTGACTCCCCGATTTCGCATCGGGTTCGTTCACGACGTTTCACCTTCCTGCGGCTCCCTGATTTCAAATCAGGTTCGTCCGCGTGTGACTCCATTCCTAGAGGCTCCCTGATTTCGCATCAGGTTCGTCCTCGCCGTCAATAATCCTAGCGGCTCCCTGATTTCGCATCAGGTTCGTCCTCGCCGTCAATAATCCTAGCGGCTCCCTGATTTCGCATCAGGTTCGTCCGCGCCCCTAACAAACTCATAAACCGTATTCCTTGGGAAATACCCTCCTCGCCGGCCTCTCGCGTTGCCGCAGCCCCGGCTCGTAACAGTATATAGAAAAAGTCAGCGTACTTATCCCGTTTTGACCAAAATTCGACTTGTACCCGTTTGCCCGTCCACCAAAAACATATTTCTACATACAGAATACAGATATTCCAAATTACGGTATTATACTTACTGCGTCTATAAATTCACATTCCGTATTTAATATTTCATCAAATTTCTGCAGATCTTCTATTGTTTGTACAGGGAAGTTAATATTATATTTGGTAAAGAGGGACGGGATTTTGTCCTCTGCCGCTCGACCGGTTACTGTATTTTTTTCGAGCTTTTTTACCGCCTGGAGCGTGTCCGCCATTAGGGCTCGAAGTAAAAAAATCTGCGTCATCATTGCATCTGTTTTTTTATTGTTCTCTATGCAACCGGTGCAACTGGGCAGTGCTACATTTTCTGCAAATTATTTATTACATTTCATATTTTTTCACTGCAACTGTTGACGTTAAAGAATATTTCCGTGTGCAATATCTTTAGAAAAAAAATTAATTTACCGATAAGGGTATTCGGGGATGAGGAACTTTCAGTCCTCAAAATTTCCCCGCCTTGTTCCTCCAAATGTTCCTCTAGATGTTCTTCTAAGTGTTCCTCTAAGTGTTCCTCTAAATGTTCCTCTGAATAATTTTTTCTTTAATACGCTACTCACTACTGTATACCCATGGACATAGGAATATATTCCTATGTCCATGTGTATACCACACTGCGAGGACGCTTCAAATATGGCTGCCACTATCCATGCTTGCGATGCCGGCGACGCGACAAACGTTCATCATTACACATCACTGCGCTTGCGCGAAGTAGCAGCCAATAGAAAGAAGGCGTATGTTACCTCGTCGCCCCTCCCGCAAGGAGATCACCCCCCTCAACTACTCCTACGTCCCTATATTCCTATGTCCATGGCTGTGAGTACTGTGCTCCGATGGAAAGATGAGCCCCGAAATGTCAGGGGGGCGCGAGGGGTTCTTCGCTCCCACCGCCTCACTCTCTCGCGCGACACTCCTCAAATCCCCACTCTTAGGTTCTTAGCGGCACACGCTGCATAGTCGTATGATGCCCGTATCTACGGGGGATTACCGAATATTCCACAAAAGTCAGTTATTACCGAATATGTGACAAATAAGGAAATTTATAGGTATATTATACCTATAGTGGTTAACACTATGAGTCGTCTACGCAATTTATTTAATAGTGATCATATTATATTTAGTCGTGATGGAATATATCTTACGCTATTGCTTTTCGTCCGATCCGCGGATATAGCTCTGTTTCTTTCGAACTCTGTGTGTTTCGCTCGCTCTCTTCGTCACGCGATGCTACTGACCGATTCGGCGATGGTGTCGCGTCGGCCAATAGCGGCAATACGTGTGCCCTACCTCTACGATTTTGCTACAGAACGCGGGCCTATGGGGATAAGCCATTTAGACTCTAGAGTTTCTCAAGTCTCTTCTTTCCATCGGGGCACAGTAGATATCCTAGGGGAGTTCTGGACCAATTGGTGGTGAGGGGGTGAAGCGGGGCGAGGGGTACCGCACCGTAGGTGAGGGGGGAGGCGGGTGGGGGGACCGCGACCCGAGGAGGTGGGGGAAGCCGGCCCATGGAGCGTCTGGAGGGGGACTGCGACCCTGGAGCAGGTGGAGGGGGAACATGTCTCGTCGACGTGGGGAGGGGAACGTGCGAGCGCGCTCGCTCGCGCACGCACACACAGACACACACACACGCGCGCGCGCGCGCACGCTGTGCGTAGTCAAAATATAGGGACGTATGACGCGTAGAAGATGCAAGTCGAAACATGCATTTTGTTATCTCTCTAAAAACATGTAATGGTCGAAGGTCAATTTCCGAGAATAATGAGGTACGGCGCGGAGAAGATGATGCAAGTCGAAACCTGCATGGTCCTATTGCGTAATAACTGGGTCAACGCATAACGATCGAAGGTCAAGTTCCGAGAATAACTAGGTATGACTCGTAGAAGATGCAAGTCGAAACCGGCATTTTGTTATCGCGCGAACACCGTACCCAAGAACATATAACGATGGAAGGTCCACTCCCGAGAATAATGCGCGGCACCGGTGCGCGCACGCGACATCCGAACCGCGAAAATTCAAAGCGTACCGAAGGCGCCATGGCGGGCGCGATAGCGGCGGCGTTCGAACAAGGTGTGTGTGAGAGAGAGGTACGTTATTTTCGTATATCTCTCTGTCTCTGTTCCTCTCTCGGTCGGTCAGAAAAAATATACGGATATCGAAGGTCAATTTCCGAGAATAATGCGCTGCATCGGTGCGCGTTGCAGAAGATGCAAGGCGAAACCTACGTTTTGGTATGGCGCGACGTTCGAATCGGGTGTACGAGAGAGAAGTATGATATTTACACCGCTCTCCCTATCTCTCTCTCTCTATTTTTCTCTACGACCATAGTCAAAACATACTGCGGCACGACGCGTAGAAGGTGCAAGTCGAAACCTGAGGCGATAATCGCGCTTCCGAAACATAGAACCGTAACGATGGAAGTTCCACTGCCGAGAATAATACGCAGCAGCATCGGTGCGCGAAAATTCAAAGCGGACCGACGGCGCTTCTGTTCGCGATAATGATCGAAGGTCAACTTTCGAGAAGAATACGCACATGCTATGCGAGTGTAAATATTGATGTATTAACGGTGCGTAGCTCATGTGATTTATGGATGCACGAGTACAGTTTCAGTGCAGGAAACTATATAATATAATATACAATGTTATTCGAAATGCGTAATAAGAGGTATAGATGTTTCGAGATCCTAACATACCTTTTTGTAAGAAATGAACATCGAAAGAACGTTACACAGTTTTTGGGAAAAATGATATTCTGTGCGGACAGGAAAAGATCGTGCATGGTATCAGACAATACAGATATTCGTATGACAAAAGTATTTATTGGCAAAGCAAATAGGCATGTATACATTATTGGGATACGTTGCGAGCATCGCGTATAATCGAATCCAAGCATAACGCTAATAATTCGCAATCTAACAAAGAATGCGGCTCGAAGTATTCGCTTTCGGAAATAAGATGTTCATAGTCCGCGATCGGTGTCGTAGCGGCGCGTATAATGGCTACAAAGGAAGCGTACTTGCTGCTGACGGTGGTTAGAATTTCCGATAATCACGAGAACGTATGATCGATGCAGCGATCGTATTTGAACATTTGGCGTATCGTAGCTTCGGTCATGTATATGGTGCAACTACCATCCGATATTTTAACGATTCGTTGATTGTTGATTCGCGTGAAGTCGACGCGTAAATGATCGAAGATGATAGGGTCTTGAGGCGAGGGAGTTGCGTCGTTTCGGAAACGTTGAAGTATCTCCGGCTCTTGTTGCAGCAAATGTTTCCACGTGGACATCGGGAAGCACAGTTCGTTCGATTTGTTGTCGGCTATGGCGATTTCAACGCAGCACGAATCCCGATCGATGCGGATTCCAATTGCGATGCGTTTGTAGGTAGTCAAGGTTAAGGGGTAATCACGCCCCATGATGCGAACGATGGCTTTCTTGGGCGATGTTGCGGATTTATCGCTGTAAAAAACACATGCGCAGAGTCGATGTGTCGTTAGTTTTCACGTAAATGAAAAAGTATACAAAAAGTGTAATACGTACCTTATATTCGAACGGTGCTGTTTAGTAGGGAAATCCGCAGCGTTGCAGCGGTTGAGGTGGTTCTCGCCCATGTAGAAAGTGTCGTTGCAATGTCGTTTAAACATTTCGAATACGGACTACAACTGAGTCTACTGAACGGTTGCGGATAGTGACTGTGCAGGCACGAACGTACGCGATGTACTGTGGTTCGCAACACCGATCGGCACCTCTTTTATAGTGGTATGCACACTCACACACATGTGCAACAGTATAGTTTGTTGTTGGTGGTGGGGATAGTGAAGTTGTACACAGTACGAAAAAAACAAAAGAAAAAGGAAAAACGTGATGAGGGGAAAAAAACAGCGCAGGAAGAAGTGTGCAGTGAGAATTGTATAATGAAAAAAAAAATGTAGATGGAAGAAACAAGTATCGATGTATGTATACTTTTAGGAACAATAGTAATATCAGTAATAGTATGAGGTACGACGAAGGAAAAATACTGTACACGCTCCGTGGAACAATATCAAGCAGAGTATGGGGTACGATGAGGAAGAGGAAGACCGCATACGCTCCGCGGAATCGGAAAACGACAATAGAGAGAAACGGTTAAGCAGATCGTAGGTTTTTTCCACATAGAATATAGCAACTTGCCGCTCACCTTAAACGTCGGAACGCATATACGTCCAAATTTTCTGCACGTTTTCCAGCGCGCACATACGACCGCCGCCGCCGCCGCCGTTGTGGAAAGCGCATCTTACGGTGTTCGTTGCGGGCATTGCTTTCAGCTTAGGAACGACCGTGTCAGGCAAGATTCCACAATAATCGTCGTCCACGTCGGTGTCATCGTCGGTGTTCTCGTCGGAATCGTCGTCGGAGTCGTTGTCGTTCTTCTTCTTCTTCTTCGTCTCCTTCGTCTCGTACATCTCAACGATATCTTCGATGCGCGGATCTGTTCGTAGGAGCATCTGTCCGTAGGACAACCAGGTCTTCTTCTCCATGCCCTTGACGAACACCATGTCGACGGTTGCGAGCTCGCGGCCAGCATTTCCGGGAGCCTGTAGTACGGTACCCAGCCGTCGGACCAGCGAAGCCCGTGATTATTATTATTATTTATTATATAAACGGGAAAACCCTTTAGTACAACAAAGAACGAAATTAGAGCATTAGATAACATTAAGAAAACTAAAATAAAAGAGATATCGAAACTTAACACAAAATAAGAAGAAAAAAAGAAAATCATAAAACATATAACATAAGACATAATACGTGAAAACATAACAGTCTGTCTATACAACGTAATATACAATACTTGCGGAAAATAAGCTATATTATGTTAGAAGTCGCCTAAACAAAAGAGCCCGGAACAAGTCGAGCGAGACAGAGAACAGGTCTATGTCATCGATGTTGTGATTTAACTCATCCATAGCACGGTTTATGGGATCCACCGTGTAGTGTGCATAGTCGGGGACCCTTGTTACAAAGAGAGGTCTCGGACGCAGTGACCTTTGGGGGGCATGGTAACAAACCAGTGACACTAACTCCTGACAGTTAATATGTCCGCGGATTACTTTGTATAAAAAGAGTAGATCAGAACAGACACGACGATCAGTGAGTGTAGTAAGCCTTATCTTTCGCAGAGCTGGACTATAGTCATGGTCGCAGAAACGCATAGGGCTACCAGTTAACCGCATGGCTAGCCTAAGGAACTTGTGTTGGGCCCTTTCGATTAAGCTAACATAGTGCGCATGCCTTGGGTTCCAGATTACAGATGCATACTCCAACTGCGGCCTAACCAGTGCAACGTATAACAACCTTAGTGTTTTGATTTGCCTGAAGTGTTTAGCAACTCGAGCTATAAATCCAAGGGTTTTCATTGCATTGCAAGAAATGTTACGATAGTGGTTACGGAAATCAAGCCCAGCCGAAATCGTAACTCCAAGGTCCAACACTTCAGCCACTTCAATTAGTGGGGTGTCACACAATTTATATGTCGCAACCAAGCCACTAACAGCCCTATGGTTCCTGAGGACAACACATTTAGCCGCATTTAGCCCCAACTTGTTGGCGGCACACCACTGCTCGAACCTACCGAGGTCCTCCTGCAACTTTTCAACATCGAATGCTGAACTAATTGTCCGGAATATTTTTAGATCATCAGCATATAAAAGAATCTTGCTGTGACGGAACACGTCTTTAAGGTCGTTAATGAATAGAAGAAACAGGAGGGGACCAAGGTGCGATCCCTGGGGGACACCTGAGGGTACATTAACAGGAGAGGATAAATGGTCTCGAGCCCTTATAACTTGTACACGGCCTTCCAGATAACTACAGATCCATGACAGCAGCGAACCGCCAAAACCTATCAAGGACAATTTCTGCCGCAATATACAATGGTCCACTGTATCAAAGGCTTTCCGGAAGTCCGTGTACACAGTGTCCACCTGCAGACCGGCATTCAGTGCGTTTGAGACGAAGCAGTGGTATACCGCCAGATTAGTTGCTGTTGATCTACTGGGGACGAATCCGTGTTGTTCCTCGACTATGACATCTACGAGACAGGGCGTTAAATATTCCGTAACTATTTCCTCGAAGATCTTCGGCAAGACAGATAACTTGCAGATTGGTCGATAGTTTCGGACGTCTGCATGGTCACCTGCCTTAAATACAGGTGTTACCAGACTGGTCTTCCAGGCAGTGGGGAACGTACCCATTGATAGAGAGGAGTTAAAGATATGCCAGAGGGGCCTAGATAGAATGAAACGACATTCTTTTAAAAGGAGCGCCGGTATACCGTCAAAGCCCGGTCCTTTGGCCGTATCGAGCGAATTAAGCTTGTTGTAAATTTCGGCGATAGAAACGGTCATCGAATGAATATTTACTCTATTATCATAGGACGGACCTGGATGCAAGGCAGGCGTCACAGCGGCCGGAGGATTGTATACGGAGCCAAAGAACTTCGCGAAAAGGTCAGCAACAGACAAGTGCGTCGACGCAGAGGTTTGGTCGAGATAAACGTTACCAGGAATATTATGCCCCCCTCGCTTGGTGTTTACATATTTCCAGAAACATGATACATTATCCTGGACAGTACTCTCGACACCATCTGTATAATTACGGTAATCCTGCGACAGGGAGGCCTTGCACTGCGATCGAAGAGTGGAAAAACTGAGATAATCAGCATGAGAACACGAACGCTTGAAGTTTCTATGCGCAGATTTCTTCTGTCTAATAAGGTTCTTCAATCTGGGGGAGAACCAGTGAGGATACGTGGAGCACACCACCGACCGAACAGGGATAAAGTTATTAATTGCAAGATTAAGATGGTAGTACAACCGCTCAGTGGCTAAATTAGGCTCAGTATTTCCAGTCTCATTATCCCAGTCTATAGAATTCAAGTAACCCATTATACTAGGGAAATCAGCCCTCTTGAAATCTCTAAAAACTAAGTTACCACCCATGCCATCAGCCTCGTAGCGCAGGTCACAAAACTTTGTGTAAAGAGGCGGGTGGTAGGCGTCTGGTTCAATTAGGGGCTCCAGAACACGATCAACCGTTACATTAATATTGTTGGCAAAGATGATGTCGAGAGTCGTATCGTAAATGTTAAACACAGTGTTAAGCTGTGCTAGATTACAGTAGGCAACGCATCCTAGGAGGAGGTCAATTGCAGCGGATTCATTAGTCGTTATACCCGGCCTCCTGAAGCATGCTAGACCTGGGACATTGTACCAGACAGCATGTGGAAGATTGTAATCCCCAAACAGCGCGATAGTATCGTCACTAAACTTGTGATATAAATCGATGATACAGTCCACATGTCTCGCAAAAAGTGAAGGCTGAGAGGCAGGCGGCAAGTATGTGGCCCCCAATATAAGATACTTATAATTGTGGAGGTGAACCCTAATGAATAGGTGTTCAACATCCACACAGCTAACGGTGATAGGACGGGAGGAAATCGTATTCTTCACAGCAATGAGGACTCCGCCACCTCTCGAGAAACTGCTTGTACACGGGGATCTATCATATCTATAAACTACATAGTTTCCTAAACCTAGCTCGCGCGACGATATTGCAGGTGTTAGCCACGTTTCCACTAGTATTATTATGTCGTACGATAATACTGATGAGAGGAGAGTATTAGAAAACTTAACTAATTTAGTACGCAGACCACGGACGTTTTGATAATAAACTAAAGGGTTACATGAGGGTTTTTTTGGGCAGTTTCTTGACGAGGTCTACCCGACACTATCTTGGGCACTCCACGGTTATATCTAATAGTCATGTGGGTCTCCCCTTGCTCGTGGAAATCACGCAGCTTCACCCTAAGCTGCGCCAGAGTCGCCCGTTGAAGCGCAGTCTTGTCGTCCGCGATTTTCAGTGGCCCCTTGTAACGATGTTTGTTTTGGAGGATAGATTTAACAGTTGCTGCCGAGTCCAAACGCACAACAAGAGGTCTGCAGGATGTTGTGCTCGGCTTCCCCAGGCGCCGGGTGACGAGCTCATGGGATCCAAGGGGACAGATCTCGTTAAAAACTGCCCTCACTCCATCAACATCCGCGGATCTAGCAAGCTCCGGCGTAGAATCCCGAGGCTCCGGCATCCCAAAAATAATCACATTTTTAGACCTTGCTTCCCTGTTGTTCAACTCCTCAATAACGTCGTCAGTAACAGGAGCAGGCGGCCCCCCAGAGGTAGTGTTGGGGTTGTCCTCGAGCGTCCTGACACGTTGAGACAATGAGTTGATCTCAAGTCTCATGTCGGACAACTCGGATCGGATAACAGAGAGTATATCCTCTCGGAATGCCGTGAACTCCTTCCTAATTATATCACTCATAAGGTCCCTCATTTCACCGGCAGTAGGTAACGCAGAGAGCGACTGGAGCGCGGATGCCGGTAATGAGGAGAGTGAATGTGCCTGAGAGGTTGAAGGTTGGCCAACGACGGTTTGGGACCTTGGGGATCCCGCTTGACAATTTAAAAGTTTCCCATTGTGCCACGGATGACCGGTGCGGCTAAGGCACGAAGAACCTGGGTGGCTAATTACCCCACAGCCAGGGCAGGTGACCGGGTAAGCTACAGGGGATCCACAACCCTTGCATTTCTTCGTTCCACCTGCCATTTCGAATATTTGCCGTGAAAAAGACTCCAAAAAGACTGTCGGAGACGGGGACAGTGGTCAACGGGGACAGTGATGATGCTTCGTGAGCCAGGTAGCTTGACGCTTCTCGAACGATGACAGGCGAGCGTACGAGTACGGTGGTTCGAAAATCCAATGACAGACGGTCGTTTCCGTGTCGCGATTGTTCGCGAGAATCGCAATTTCCTTAGCGACGAACGTGTTGCGTTCGGTCTTAAAGCCTTGCAGGTCAACCGCGACAGATAACATTGTTAGTTAGTACAACAACAACAACATCAACAACAACAACAACTGTCACCGACGGCTGCAGATGAGCGACTGACTTTTTCGCGATTATCCTCATCGGTATAGTAGTGATAGACGTAGTCGTTGGAATCACGCCAGTTTTCGCACCACGTTCGTCAAAGGGCTGTACTCGACGATACGATCGTGTACGAGCAGACAATACGCGGTGGTATTAGCGGGTACGTTGTCTCTGCACTCGAAGTCGATTCGCACGTCCACCGTTGCACTCTTCACCGACTCGTTCTGTCGAGAACAATCGATGATCGCGATAGGGGCGTCTCGCAAAAATTCGGCCGCGTTCAGCAGCGGTTCGCCGTGGCCGTAGTACGAACGGGCAAATTTCGCGTACATATCGTACAGGAGAGCGTATTTAGATTTGTCGAAATCCAGGTTCAGGTCGTCGTACGGATACGTCTGGGAGTTCAGAAACAATCGTACGTTCGCGAGTTTGCACGCGTCGAATCTGCTCGCGCTTTTCTTGAGATTATTCTTCCGATCGGTTTGCATACCGAACATCACGTATCGCGGTTTCTCGATCTGCGACGAGGCTTTCACGGTCCACGTGTGTTTCGTAGTCGTTTGCAGCAACGGATACTCGTGCAGTTCCCACGTTCGGAAACTCCTCGCGATCGGACGATCGCTTTGCAGGAGACGTAGCATCGACAGTTTTTGCGTGTCTTCTAACGCGACGTGCGGTATTCGCCATTGTATCTTGCGTATTTCCAGTTTCGGTATTATCGCGGAGGATAGGGATGTCGCGTACATCGCGTTCGTATCGAGTCGCGCGCGAATCAGGATCAACTCGTGTCGCGCGTTCATCACGATGCGTCTGTAATCTTCGCAGAATCCCAGTAACGTGTTCATGGGCACGCAGAAATCGAACGAGGTGCTGCTAAAAATGTCTTTGTCGTGTGCGATGGTATGGTCCCAACCGGCGTTCATCAGCGCTCCTATCGATGGACAACGACGCGTAATGTTTCAACGCGGTGGTGATTCCCGGATTCCTGGAACGATCGACCTCCACTCCGTTCAATTCGTATCGAATCTCGTCGAACATGAACGCGACGCAATTGTTGTCCAGAAACACTCTCGCAGCTTTCGCTTCCTGTTCCGCCGTCGCGGGTGTCATCAAAGAGACGCGTCCTTCGACGTAGAGGTGACTTTCGCACGGGAGCGTGTACACATCTTGTTGCTGAATGGGTATTCTTATCTCGTCGTTATTGTCGAACGTCGTGTTGGCGTACGGATTGTAAGAGTGCACCTCGATCTTCGTGATACGATCGTCGAAAGTCGGTGTACTCGTCACGTCCAGTATGGTATACATCGTGTTAGACATGCGTGTATGTGTGCGTATATTAGTACGTTACGATGAATCCCAGGGTTCGTAAGAAACGCGCGTTTCGACGAGTCAACGGTATGTCGCTTCTTCTTCCTCTTCTTAGTACTCTTGTTCCCGTTCCGCTTCCTGTCTTTATTATCGGTGCGGTCGTTGGTGTTTCGTCTCGACGATAATGCGTGGCAGAAGTCAGAGGAGCGGTAGCAGCGGAGTCGTCCGTGCGATCGAACACCAACATGCTACATACGCACTCGCGCTATCTTATCGCGCGCGAACGCCGCTGCACGTGCAGGCGAATCGTTATTTCCTCGCCGCGAAAATCTATAGGACGATCGTATTGATCGACGATGCGTACCGTTAGATCGTGTATCGCTCGTGCAACGATCGGCAGGTAAATGACGTGTCGCGGAGTTTCCGATATCTTATATCCCGGGGGTACGCGAGGTGAAAATTCATGTATCGTGTGTACCGGTTTGTCGTTGCTGTACGCGCCGGTAGTGACGTTGCACGTTACTCTGATCACGTTAACGTTTATAATGTTCACGGGTTCGTCGGATTCGTGTCAGATTCTCGGCACTAGCGTACGCGTCGGAGAAAATCCTAGCAACAAGCCCACGTTGTTCGGTTGCGTAAAGTCCACGAAGAACCAGCAGTACAGTTCGCTTTTCATGGTGTTGTTGTTAGCTCGTAGCACTAGCGGATACTTGTCGTCGTAGTCGTTGTCGTCTTCGTTGTCATCATCGTCGTTACCGTTCCCGTTGTCACCGCGTCTTCGAGGATATCGCTCGAGCAGTCGACGCCTCAAGTGCTTGGCGATAGCGTCTAACTCGTAGGAGCCGTGAGGGATCGTAATGTATTCGCGAACGACATCGGTGCTGGGGAGTGCGGTTTTCTTGTTCTTGGTCGGGACGAAGTAGAATGTATCGTTGCTCGAGTCGATGTTCGGTATCGTGTGAAACGTCTCCAAGTCGGCGAGTCCTAGTTCGTACTGTTCGTCGCTCAAATCTATCGGTGGAAAATAATTGACCGTGAGCACGCTGCTCCGACCCGTTAGCGTGAGCGTGAGCGACATCGTACCACTGTAGGTTACGCGAGCGAGACAGAGAGAGAGAAAGTGGCTCGAACGTACGGTAGCGCGTCAATTTATCTCGGGTAGCGCATAGGCCAAAATTCCAGAGCTTTTCGTCGTAGAAATTGCACGCACAAGTGACCGCAATTGGTCTGGTCGAAACGTTGAAAGCGGTCGTGATTGTACTTGATCGCGATCGTAGTTGTCGTTCCCCGTCCGAAGTAATCGATCAGTTCCGCGGGTGGTCGCAAATTCCCAAAACTGTCGAAATACTGTACTCGCGATCCGCGTTTCGCGTACGCCACCCAGTGCGTGCCTTCGCCGCGATTCTCGTCAAGATTCGCGATACCGCATTCGTTTGGACGTACGCGCGCGGGTAGCGTGTCGCGCATAAACACCCCTCGAAAGAACGGTACGTCGATGCACTCGCGCTCTAATTGCAGGTTCGTCATAGGCTGTTGCTGTAGCCGATGTCGCGTTATCGCCGCAAGCTCGGTCGAGCGGAGTTTTTTTTTTCCTCGGTCGTCGTCGTCTCAGGTTCGTGCCGGCGCCGCGCTTGTACGGTGCCAGATACATTCCTCGCCCTTCCATCGCCCCATTATGACGCAACGTTTCTTCCAGCTGTTTTCGCGAGGCCCTCGCGTCGTTGACCGCCTTGGTGATACCCGCAGCTCCACCGGCTAATGCCCCGATAGCCGACAGAGCGGGCAGAAGAAGCGGAAGAAAGCCGCCGCGTTTCGCTACCGGTAGGACACGGCGTCGTTGTCCTCTGAACTTGCGTTTCCGACCCGTAGTCCTTCTTCTTCTTCCTCCTCCTCCTCCGCTTCTTCTTCTTCTTACACCCATGCCGAGTTTAGTCTTAGCTTTAATCGCGGTCCACACTCCAGTCGCCGCTGCTTTTTCACCGAAAGTCGCGTCGTTCGCGAACACTCGTTCTCGCGCTCGTTCGGCTAACGCGCGATCCGCCTCGTGTCGTTCCGCCAAATCCTTTCGACTCGAGTAGGCGATATCGTGCTCCCGACAAGCGGCGTCCAGCGGATTTATACCTCGGTCGCCGCGAGCCAATCGTTTCAGCAAACGCGTTCCCGGTCCGCAGAACTGATACCCTGGAATGTGCAGCTCTATCGGTAAACGGTTTATGAGCCTGTCCACGAGTCCCGATCCTGTTTTCGTTGACTTCTTCCGCTTCTTCTTCGTCGTTGTTGTTGTGGGTCTACGCGTTACCGCGACAATACGCGTGAAAATACGGATACACGGGGATGCGAGGACAGTCGTAAGTGGACGGTTCTTCGATAGCGATCGGTTCAGGGAGCGCTACGATTCTGATTCGCTCGACATGTGTCGCGGGTATAAATAGCAGTGACGTTACGGTTTCGGCAGATTAGAGAGAGAGAGAGAGAACATGCGATTCGCGAAACAACCGAACGCTATTCGCGTGACCGCGAACAGGACGTTGGAGGATTCGGCGTGGGACGAGAGTCGTTCGCGCAGGCACGGTTCGTTGTTGCCGAACAGCGTGCGAGCCGTGATCTGCGGTCCGTCCGGGTGCGGGAAAACGAACGTGCTTCTCAGCCTGCTGGAGAGTCCGAACGGTTTGCGCTTCGAGAACGTGTACGTGTACTCGAAATCGTTGCGACAGCCAAAGTATCGATATCTGGAGCGAGTGTTATCGCGCGTCGGCGGACTCGGGTACTTTCCCTACTCGGACACCGCCGAGATCGTTCCGCCGAGCGACGCTCTGCCCGACTCGATCTTCGTGTTCGACGACGTGGCGTGCGACGAACAGACAGCGATTCGCGAATACTTCTCCATGGGCAGGCACGCGAACGTGGATTGCTTTTACCTGTGTCAATCGTACGCGCGAATACCGAAACACTTGATCAGAGACAACGCGAATTTTCTCGTGCTGTTCAAACAGGACGGAACGAACTTGCGTCGCGTGTACAACGATCACGTGAACACGGACATGGCGTTCGAGACGTTCAACGACCTGTGCGCGAGATGTTGGAGACGACGCTACGATTTCGCGGTCATCGACAAGGACCGCGCCATGCACGACGGTCGGTATCGAAGAGGATTTAACGAGTTTGTGGTAGCGCGTGGACCTCAGTAGATCGCGAGTCCTTCGTCGAGCAACACCGCCAGAATGTCTAACGAAGCAGCTACTAGCGACGTCAACATGGAGATCACGCAACAACAACAACAACAAGGAATAAAACAGAAACGGCGTCGTAGACAACAGCCGGGAGACGTCGAGACGAAGAAGAAAATTGCTAAAATCAGCGACGCTATACGACGGAAGTACATGAGTCTGAAACTCGGTAAAATGACGACGAAAGCTGCCGCGGAGGAGAGTGCGCGTCCGATCGTCGAACCGCTGAAACGCTTGGTCGAGAACACCGCGGCGTTGAAAACGAGTCCAGCGATACCATCGAAGCCACGACCGCTGCTCGTCAAGCGAAAACATCAGCAACAACAACAACAACAACAACAACGTTTGAAGAAGAAACGACTATCCTTTACTCCGTCCACAGCCGAAGCGACGATACGACCCGAAACGACGCCGCTTCCGGATTCGGATTCGTACGACGACGACGACGACGACAGCACCGTCTACGAAACAACCGAGGAACAAGAGCCGGACCAGGGTGAGAGGGACGAAACGATTCGAGAAGTTCTCGAACCAAAACCAATCGTCACCACCACCACCACCGTCGAAAACCTCGACGCGTACACTCGAAACGCCGCCGGACCGCTGTCGCGCGAATATCTGCGCTTGTTCTTCACCGACACCAAGAAACTGATCGACAACGTGTACGACGTGTACCTAGGCGACGACGACGAACAGCTGATGATCGATGATTCCGTGCTCGCTATCGGCGAGAACGACGACGTTAGCGTGAAGGGTAAGCGATACGCGGGTACGCGAGGCTTGTACGAACTGCTGTTCATGCGAGTGCCTGACGAGCAAGCGTACACGAATGCCGATCTCGACGCGTACCGCGACATCTTGTTGACGACGAACGCGCATCGACGGGACCATTCGGCCAGCAAGCCCACGCTAGGCAACAAGGGCCACAAGTACAGGAAGATCGTGTCGGTGTTGTTGAGTCGCGGAGACCGCAACGTCGGCGGGATCGCGCGCGAAGGTCGCGGGTTACCCATCGACGACGCGATGACGGTTACCGATAACGCGATCGATTACGTGTACTGGGACGATCCGAACGAATTGGTCGATAGACTACGATTGCTCTTGGCGTCGCGCCACGCCGGACATACCGGACACGATAACGAAATCGCCTCCATCGTGGAGGAACTTCGCGAAGCCGGTCTCATCGTAAATTGACCGGTCGGATCGACGACGCGTCAGTCTCGTTCGCGATCACCGCCCACCCAACATGTCGGTGAACAAGTTTGGCGCAGCTTTGCACGGTAGTAGTAGTACCGCCGATGCTATCGCTATCGGTGACAACGATCAACGCACGGAGACGATTCGCTCGCTGAGTCCGTACGTCGCGAATTACGTGCGGGAGAACTCGCTGTGTCTGGCCACCGATCGGTCAACGTTCGACGCGATGGAACGCAAGATACGTCGCGTGGCGCATCCGGCGGAGGATACCGACGCCGCGACGAAACGATACGTGGACGACATGGAGCGTACCGTCGGCCGTGCCCTCGAAACTATGGAGGAAGACATGTATGAATTGACGACGAAACGACTGGACGCTTTCACGATCGCGATAAATACCGCGATGGACAAACGTTTGAGCGAGCTGGAAAAGTCGATAAATATCACGATGCAGCGACGCTTCGATCACTTCGATGCTAGACTCGTCGAGCTCGCGACACCGCTTGCGGAAGTACAGAAACGCGAGGAAGCGCGACGATGAGCGATGACGACGACGACGACGACAACGACAACGACAACAAATACCGTCAACACCGTACGTGCCTCGAGCGCCTGGTACGGTACTTGCTGCTGATCGTGGAACGTCACCTTCTCGGCCGCAGCCGTCGTCAGCGCTATAATGAGCGCGAGTAAGGAGCGAGTACAATTGGTCGACGAACTGCACGCTCCGGCGAGACGAAATTTCCCGCGGAGACCCGTAGTTACTCGAGGTTACGACGATCTGTGGAAGGCGGATTTGGTGGAAATGCGCGCGTACGCGAACCATAATCGCGGCTACAACTACATACTCACCATCATCGATACGTTCAGCAAGTACGCGTGGGCCGTGCCCGTGGAAACGAAAAGCGGCCGCGACGTTACCGAGGCGTTCGCGACCGTGTTGCGACGAAGCGGCCGATGTCCGCGAAATCTACAAACCGACATGGGAAAGGAGTTCTACAACGCGGAGTTTCAACGAGTAACGAAGACTCGCGGAATCAACCACTACTCGACGTACAGCGTGATGAAAGCGTCGATCGTCGAGCGTTTCAATCGTACGCTGAAGAACATGATGTGGAAACAATTCTCCTTGAACGCGTCCTATCGCTGGCTGGATCAACGCGCGACCCGTCGACGTGACCTCCGCCACTCGTTTGCCGTTCGTCGTATCGTCGTCGTCGTTGGATATGGAGCAACGACGACGACGACGACGACGCGCGAAATTCCACATCGGCGACAAAGTACGCGTGAGCAAATTCAAGACGATCTTCGAGAAGGGATACACGCCGAATTGGTCGACCGAGGTGTTCGAAATCACCGCGGTACAACGAACGCGCCCTGTAACGTACATTCTACGCGATTCCGCGGGAGAGCCGATCTCGGGTGGATTCTACGAGCACGAACTGCATTCGGTCGCGAATCCGGACGTCTATCTGATCGAGAAGATTATTCGTCGCAAGGGGAATCGAGCGTACGTGAAATGGCTGGGATTCGACTCGTCCAAGAACTCGTGGATACAGGAAAAGGATGTTCTGTGACAGAAGAAGAAGAAGAAGAAGAAGAAGAAGGACTCTTTGTTCTTATCACTTACATAAATATACGTTTATTCGATTGTCTGTATTTCAAACGCACAAAAAAAATAAAGCGACAATATGTCACGATACTTGTACATTATTTCTTGGAATGTTTAATAGTATATATATATATAAAGAAAAACCTTAATACTTTACGTACATTTGTAAAGTATTTACATTAGCTTTCGCGATTTCTATTTCATACCTTATCCGCTGAGAGCACTTACGACGAAGTGCGTGTCATTACCCACGCTACGTCCATCCGTTGCATACTTTTTTTTTTTTTTTTTTTAAAGAGGGGGAAAATGCATTACGCATACCCGACGCCGCTTACGTCGGGGTTATGTGGGACTCTCCATTTCTGGCATACCCACCAAAACCCCCTCTACGTTCATACAATGTATCATACTTATATACATGAACGAAAAAAATACGCGACATTAATGAAACGAATATACATAGTTTCACACACACACACACACACACACACACACACACACACACACACACACACACACACACACACACACACACACACACACACACACACACACACACACACACACACACACACAACGATGTATCCATACACGCATCGCTATCGCTGTTCTCGCACTCGGGAATCCGATAGTGTCCCCACGGAAGGGTGTTGGTCTGGTCGGGAAGTACGCATCGTTTATCGTCGTACGGACTGAGCGCTGTCTTACACTCGCTCACTGAATAAACGTCGTGTAATCGCGCACGGATATGATTCTGACGAATCGTCGTTTCCGCGTACTCGCGAAGACACCGCACGTAGTCCTCGAAACGTATCTCGTTCGCGACCACGCTTCTCTTCACACCCTTCACTTTTTTCGTCTCGGTGTCGATCGTTGCCGCCGCCGCCGACGCCGACGCGTCACACACTCGAGTCGCGTACATCTTCGATCGCAGTCCCACGAACTCGGTCATTACGGCACCTTTGTTCTCGTCTTTCATCAGACCCGGCACTTTCTTGTTTACGCGCGGCATACCGTACGGGTTGTCCACCGCGTAATCGCACGTGTCGAAGCGTGCACTGACGTCGCTTTTCAGCTCCTCGGAAGCGTCATCGCACTGTAGCTGATACATTAAACTGTCGGTGTCCGTGTACAACAGCTTGCACCTATCGCCGAACTTTGCGCGCATATACTCGTAATGAAATTCGTACAGGCACACCTTCGACACGTCCAGCACGCTCATACCCACGTATATGGGCTTATCGAACTTCACCTTGAGTTTACGCAGTTCGATAGCGACTAAGTGTTCCGAGAATATCGCGCGACTGTGAAAGTTCGGTTTCGCGATCAACGATTCGGCACCGTACCGTCCGTCCCACCGCGTCACCAGTCGCACGTCCACTCGCTTTCGCACATTTTCCATCGTCTTCCCGTACACGGCATTGTTCTTTAGTATGTACAGCGTTTTCTGGAAATCGCTGGTGGCTCGCGTCCTCAAGTCCGTGTTCAAAGTGATGTAGTCGCGCAACCAAGGTGATTGATCGAACCGTAGAACGCGATGAATTCGCGATACGCAAAGTCCGTGTCGAATACACTGCTTCAGGTAACGATAGTGAATCACGTATCGTTCCTTGTCGCGGAGCGTGGCGATCAGTTTGGTTTCCTTACCGACGGGTGCGTGCTCGCGCACAGGACAGAACGGAAGGTCCGCGTGCTCGTCGTGAATGTCTCGCGGATACTCCAGGTCCACTTCCAGCAGGTAGCCCTCCGGTCCATCGTCCGCCGGCAAGGAGTTCGCGTTCAACTTGGACACCGTCGCCTCGTCCAGCCATCGGAATCCTCCGCGCGGCATCGCCTGAGACATCGCCCATCCGTACAGGTTGTTCACGTCGAAGTACATCAAGTACGTGGATGGTTGCGACGCGTCGTACATCGACGTCGGCAGGTACTTGTTGTTGGCGCGCGCGTACCTGTGCGAGCACTGGCTCAGGCCGCCGCGTATACCGCGCTCCACGAACAACAGCATGTCCACGTCGGTGAGCAGTTCCAATTCGACGCGCATGTATTTCAGCATCGCGTCCCACGTGAACGCCGGTAACGTACAGTAATGCGCGGGGTCCAGTTCGTAGCTCGCGATAGATGCACTACGAAAGTTTTCGAACACGTCCGCGAGCAACAGCACGTCGGTCTTCAGATACAGATCGCTGTACTCGACTAACGTTTGTATACGGAAACCGTTCCACACGTTGGTTGCGTGCGCGTAATCCGACTCCGACACGTTGCTATCGTTCAAGCGATTGTAGAATGCCTCGCGAGGCGGTAGTCGCGTGTCGTTCAATTTGTCGTACGACGCCACGTAATCGTACGGAAAGATCACTTTTCTTGTGAGGAGATCGAATTGTTCGTCAGGGAGATGTTCGAATTGGCGTCTGAGAATCGTCAATCGCTGTTTCCCGAGATCCGACGCGAGTTTCTGCAGACTCGTTGCCAGGAATTTGAACGAATCGACGAATCGAAACTTCAACATTCTTCGCCAGTTCTTGCCATAGCCCCTGAGGCCCTCCACGTCCTTCGTAAACGAGATGTATCGTTCTTTCGTTAACGGCAGGAGGCTGATCTTACCCTCGAACGCGTCCGCGAACTCCTTGATAACGAAGTGCGCATCGTAGCCGGACAGGTTGTGGAACACCACGGGAATCGTGCAGGAACGTTGGTAGCGCAAGTTGCACGATCTGTGCGCCGCGCCCCTGTACTCGCCCGTCGAGTGACAATGATCGCGCACTTTCCGGTCGTCCTCGCCTCGATCAAAGGGTCCTCCGCACACGTGGCACGCGGTCGCCCCGTGAAAACTCCGCCACTGTTGCTGCGTTAACGGTGCCATGGGTTTATTCACGCACAACCACGAGTACGCAACGTTCGCGAATTCGCGCAGTTCGCGCACAAACCACTGCACGCAGTCGGTGTCGCTGCGAAGGTACAAAAAAGAGCGCCAAGTATATAATTCCATCATAAATAATTCCATTTAAAAACATTGTCGTAAATTAATATAAATTTCTTAATATGCTATATTTAACTTTACAAAAGTGATGAGATACAACAATTGCGCCAATTATCACAATGGCTATTTATACAAAGAAAAAAATGTACTCAATAATATTAAGCCGACATATTTTTATACAAATCAATATTTTAATACGAATAAATATTTTATTCAAAATACTTGGCGCTGCTCTCTGAATTGGTGTTGCTAAACTGAATAAATATGCATAAATTGCATTAAAATCTTTTTCTTTCTTTCTTGTCTCTGTGATGTCTTGTCTTGCTTTATTTATTAACCAAGACAATTAACATTTTTTCGGAGAGCAGCGCCAAGTATTTTGAATAAAATATTTATTCGTATTAAAATATTGATTTGTATAAAAATATGTCGGCTTAATATTATTGAGTACATTTTTTTCTTTGTATAAATAGCCATTGTGATAATTGGCGCAATTGTTGTATCTCATCACTTTTGTAAAGTTAAATATAGCATATTAAGAAATTTATATTAATTTACGACAATGTTTTTAAATGGAATTATTTATGATGGAATTATATACTTGGCGCTCTTTTTTGTACCTTTTTTAAAAAAGGTAATTTTGTGGGGATTTCACACATTTTGTAGTGTTTATTGATGACTGGATAACTTTTTCACCCCCTCGGGGTTATTTTTTCAACAATATATTATATCGTTATCCAAACTCCGCACGCTTGCAAAGCTACAAGACAATTGGATTGGTCGAATTGGTTTAAAGTTGAGTTTTCAGATATGAAGCAAACATACAAGAAGCAAACATAGAATCGAAGCTGAATAAAATCGTTTAATTAATATAATACTATGTCCGATTTATTTTTGTTGTCTGAATTATACAGTTTTCCACATTCATAATAAAACTCAATATTAATTGTATATACATATTTCTTAAAACTCTAGAATAAAATTATACATGAAAATGTGCTTATTTTTCTCATTTGCAGCAGGGTTACTTTCTCTATCGCTTCTGCTTCGATTATCTGTAAATATACAAAATTCCACATTTTAGTTATGACTTAACGTAGAACATATAAAAATAGATTGGCCCTTTGCTATTTTAAGTGTACAGACTACAAGATGTGTCCGAAGGAGGTGAGAGCGTATGGCAGAATGTCTTGTTGCAGGAAATTTAAATGCTAATGGTAATTCAGCAAAAATGAACGAAGAGATTCAATATTTTTAACGTACAATGTATTGGTATTGGAATAAAATTAATTTAGTATGTTTATATTTTTGAATTGAAATATTGTTAATGGGAAACTAATAAAATTAATGAATAGCGTAGGAACTACTGTGGATTTTAATAAAGTATTAGGAATACCTTTCCAAAAGAGATTGAAAAGTATCAAGGGAGATGCGTTTTCAGCGTACTTTCTTCACTAATGTGACTTGCTCAACGTTGCAAGCAGTACGCTATAATTTTCTTAATTCTTAATGCTACGCTACTTTGACAAATTTTGTCGATTTACCTTATTTGACAACTTTCCAGAAACTTGTGCGAAACAAGATGTTTTTCTGTCTGTCTAACCTTCTCTGGACAACCTCCAAGCCTGTGCATCCCCTTCATTTCTATCCAAGCTTGTGCGTCCCCTTCATTTCTATCCAAGCCTGGGCGTCCCCTTCATTTTTATTCGAGCCTGTGTAAAAATTGTTTGCTGGTATAAAAACAATATATTAATTTGTGGAAACTTGTGCGAAAGAAGATGCTTCTCTGTCGAACCTTCTCCAGACAACTTCCAAGTCTGCGACTCTACATAAGAAATCTATTTGAAAAATTTTGGCGACTTACCTTGTTAATTGAGACAATAATTCAGTCTCCTATTAGTGTAAAAACTCGTGACATTTCAAATTCCGACAATTTACTTTATTTGACCCTTAGCACTTGGTAGGTTAAAATATCTCTGCCTAGCTGTCACGTGACAACAATTTATTTGACACTTAGCACTTGGTAGGTTATAATATCTCTGCCTAGCTGTCACGTGACAACAATTTGTTACGCGATTGGCCGATGCCCGCATCCAATGAACAACGTGCCTGAGAGACATTTCCTCACCCTTTCATACTCCCCTCTTGCCTAGAAGTGTAGGACGATGACTATGACGATGCTGAATTTTAAGAACATAAAATTCAGCAAATTGCAACTTTACATCGAAATATCTCAGCTCATAAGGCCCGTAGGAACAAAACGAACACACTTTTCTCATGTAAATCAAACCCAAGCTATCCATTAAGACCATTCAAAATCTAATTGGATCAGCCGTTATTGAGATTCGGAAATCTCAGGGTTCTTGATAGCGAGTCGTCGCGTAATAGAGCCACTCCGTGTCTTGCGCTGCGCATATATATCTATATATATATACTTGGCGCGAGACACTACCGTGTCTCTTGATATGCTCGATATCTGCGCAGAGTCGGGTCGTCGGAGCATTGTACGTAGTAGCCCACGCTGTGAGCTTTGTGGCGTTGATACTCGTACGTGCGACGCTCCATCGCCGGCTGCTCCACTTCCTCCAGCAAACATTCAAAGTCCGCGTAGATGACGAACGGCACGCGTTCCTTGCGTTCGTGATGCTGGAACCGCAAAATTTTCTCCTCTTCGGACGGCAATTGCACTGCGCACTCGTTCAACCGCATACAGTCCACGGTGTGCCGCTGCAATCGCTCCGCCGACGAGAAAACGTTGAGGCATCTGAAACGTATACGTAAACAAAAATAAAACAATGTAAACGCTTCTTCGTCCGTAACGTATCGCTCGATTTTTTTAAATTATTATTCTTATTTACTTACCTATTGCAAACGAACACTCTGCCATGATGGTTGCTGAGTTGGCTGGAAATCAAGCGGGAGAGACTGCGGATACACGCGAAATGGTACCGCTGCGAATCCTTGGGATCTTGGATCAGCAGCACGTTCGCGTGTCTCCCTTCTTCTCGCTTGTTACCGGATACGCGTACAGGTACACAATCATCCTCGTCGGACCATAAATAAATGTTCACGGACACGTCGTTGTCCGCCTCGAATTTCTGAACCTGGTCCAGGGACATGGGGAGCCGCACACCATCCGTACGGAGCACCGTCGCATAGGGTGGATACGACGTAATCCTGTCCCCGTGTGCAGTAGCCGGAAACAAACTCGCGACGACCGACCACAAAAAGCACGTGTTGTCGTTGCACCGAACGTTCACCACCGCTTTTTTCGTCGCGATCACTCGCGGAAGCGGCACGTCGCACCCGGCACGCAATGGATTATGTTTGTTCACGTTGATCAGGAGATTCTGTACTGCCCGTAAGGTCCAGCCACTCTCGCGCTTCTGAAACTCCTCCATCGCGATCAACGTCGGAGCGACCACTTGTTTCGCGTACCACTCGCGAACATTCGACGACATAAACAGTACTTGGTTACGCGTCGCGAAACTCTTGGCGTCCGTATCATCCCGCAACATGAATTCCGCGTCGAGAACGGTGTTCACCGACACGCTGCGATGCTCCGTAATGCGCGAAATCACCGTTCGACGGGCATTCTCGAAGAATTTGCGTGGATCGACGGCCCCCACGTTTATCACGGTCCCGGTCAACAAACGCTTCTCGAACGCGGTCTCCAGTTCCTCCCACACGACCTTCGATGACGTCGCTCGAGCGGCGTGTCCGCACCCCACTCGCGATAAGCGTTCACGCACTATCGCGCGCAATGTTTACGTTCGCGCGAGCAACGACACCATTCGCTGCTTCTCCCACACCGGCACGCGTTCGCCTCGTTGATACGCGACCATGTAACGTATCGTCTCGTCGCACCTGTCCATCCACTCGCGAAATTCCGCGGTGGTCCTCAAAAGTTCGGACATCCGCGACAACGCCACAAACGCGTTCTTGAACGTTTCCATATTATCGTTCTTTACACGTATACAATCACTTCAAATAAAAAGACTCTTTCCGACGCGCTACCATTCGCACTATGTCCTGTCGAAGATGCGAGCTGCCTTAAATATACAACCATCCCTACCTAACATTTCCCCACACCCTTGCATCGCAATGGAATAATACTTAGAATTATACCTTAAGTCATATCACGCTTTTAAGCATATGTGTATTCTTCTCGAAAGTTCACCTTCGATCATTATCGTGAACAGAAGCGCCGTCGGTCCGCTTTGAATTTTCGCGCACCGATGCTGCTGCGTATTATTCTCGGCAGTGGAACTTCCATCGTTACGGTTCTATGTTTCGGAAGCGCGATTATCGCCTCAGGTTTCGACTTGCACCTTCTACGCGTCGTGCCGCAGTATGTTTTGACTATGGTCGTAGAGAAAAATAGAGAGAGAGAGATAGGGAGAGCGGTGTAAATATCATACTTCTCTCTCGTACACCCGATTCGAACGTCGCGCCATACCAAAACGTAGGTTTCGCCTTGCATCATCTTCTGCAACGCGCACCGATGCAGCGCATTATTCTCGGAAATTGACCTTCGATATCCGTATATTTTTTCTGACCTCCGACCGAGAGACGAACAGAGACAGAGAGATATACGAAAATATCGTACCTCTCTCTCACACACACCTTGTTCGAACGCCGCCGCTATCGCGCCCGCCATGGCGCCTTCGGTACGCTTTGAATTTTCGCGGTTCGGACGTCGCGTGCGCGCACCGGTGCCGCGCATTATTCTCGGGAGTGGACCTTCCATCGTTATATGTTCTTGGGTACGGTGTTCGCGCGATAACAAAATGCCGGTTTCGACTTGCATCTTCTACGAGTCATACGTAGTTATTCTCGGAACTTGACCTTCGATCGTTATGCGTTGACCCAGTTATTACGCAATAGGACCATGCAGGTTTCGACTTGCATCATCTTCTCCGCGCCGTACCTCATTATTCTCGGAAATTGACCTTCGACCATTACATGTTTTTAGAGAGATAACAAAATGCAGGTTTCGACTTGCATCTTCTACGCGTCATACCTCCCTATATTTTGACTACGCACAGCGTGCGTGTGCGCGCGCGCGCGCGCGCGTGTGTGTGTGTGTGTGTGCGTGCGCGAGCGAGCGCGCTCGCGCGTTCCCCTCCCCACGTCGACGAGACGTGTTCCCCCTCCACCTGCTCCAGGGTCGCGGTCCCCCTCCAGACGCTCCATGGGCCGGCTTCCCCCACCTCCTCGGGTCGCGGTCCCCCCACCCGCCTCCCCCCTCACCTACGGTGCGGTACCCCTCGCCCCGCTTCACCCCCTCACCACCAATTGGTCAAGAACTCCCCTAGGATATCTACTGCTATGCCTTAGCAAATTCTGAAGAATCTAGCAAAATTCGTCATGCGTCTTTACTGCGAGATTTCAAACAATTTTTTAAGTGTTTTAAACATAATATTTATCAAAATCATTTATAGGGTATGAAGTTTAAGGATTATATAACACAAATTAATCAATATATTATGCCTGATTGATATACATAGTTTAATAATAATTAATATCTGCATCAGTGGCCATGCATTGGTACATTTACCTTAATGCGCCGTGATCAAGACAACCCAACCACTGCTAACCACCAAATCTGACTAAATCGGATGATTTCAGCCGACTAAAAACTATCGACTATATATAGTCGTTAGTATGTCGCAACTAAATATTAAGTAGTCGATACTTTAAATTATTCGATGGTGCCCATCACTAGCCGCGTCCGCCGGCCGCTGCTAGGAAACTCAACCTTTAGTCTTTCTAATTTTGTCCCAGAAGCAGGGAGTCGAGACCGAAGCAGAAACCGAATTTCTGACCGGTCGCGACCGGTCTAGCGAACAGTAACCGAATCGAAAAGGGACCGCTGTTGTGACCGTAACAGTGAGAGGTTGTGGAGGGAAACCGAACTCCAGACCGATTGCCTCTCGACCGGGAATCTCAGATCGTACTTTTAACGAGACCAATCGAAACCAAACCGAAGGCATGACCAGTCGGCCGACTAGTCGGTTGACCGGTCGCAAACGGTCGCGTTAATTTATGGAGAGATTTCTGTTCGTCTCCATAAATTACGAGTCGGAACGGTTCGGAGCGGCTCGGTTCAACCTAGCTGAATAAGCCGGGAAGGTATGGATGCTATTCCTGCCGCTCACACTGTTTGTCACTCTCGTGACGGGTTTTTTGATAACAGACTTTTGCAGTTATTTGTTATTACAACTGATTCATAAGATGTTAAATAATATTTTCACACGTTATTCCGAGAGATAAAAATTGAAACATTATAATAAATGTTGCTGTGAAATTTGTTATTTATGCTATTGTTAAATATATTTAAATTTTATTACATTCCTATCTTCTGTTTTTTCACACTTGGACATACTTTTAAAATAATCACATGAAGAATTATATTTTCAACCATTTTCTTGTTATTTATATATTAACAATAATTTATTTATATTAACTACTTCTATTAAAATAATACATAACTAGTGTTTGAAATACAATAATATCTCGGCAGATCGACATAGTTTGGAATGGACAGTGTTACAGTAACATATAACTGCAAAAGTCTGCTATCAACAAACCCCTCACGAGAGTGACAAACCGTGTGAGCGGCAGGAATAGCATCCAGACCTTTCCGGCTTATTCAGCTAGGTTGAACCGATCCGAACAGAACCGAGCCGCTCCGAACCGTTCCGACTCGTAATTTATGGAGAGGAACAGAAATCTCTCCATAAATTAACGCGACCGTTTGCGACCGGTCAAGACCGAAAGTCTGAGAGAAATTCTCTCTCGAGTTTTGGTCGAGAGAAAACTCCTGACCGCTCGTCGCTCTCTAGTTCGGTCGAGAGAAAAATCCTGACCGTTCGGTCGCTCTCTAGTTCGGTCGAGAGAACCGTAAGTGCCATATTGGTCGGTCTCACTGACCGCGACCGCGACCGAAACCGAAATTCTATCGGTCTCGACTCCCTGCCCAGAAGCAAGATATACTTATTGTTAGTGAAGCTTTTCCTCTTCCTCGTTTGGAAAATGGATGGTATTAAACGCCATTCATCTATTACTCTGCCAGAATTAAATTTGGTATTTAAATTTGTTTAAAACAGGGTCCAATTGTTTATTGGTATGTTTATGAATGTCAACTGCTATATGCGGATTTAAAAATTCGAGTGCATTTAAGAATGTTTGATTAAACGGCACATTTTGAACAATATTTTTGAAGGCCGTTTGATAACATTTCTGTATTTTTGTATAAAATTGTAGCATTTTTTCATTATCTGCACCATTACTATTTCTAATTTCCTAGATTGTTCTCATAGAGTCTGCTCCATGAAAAATTGTTTCCAGTGTCATTAACTTTGCTTCATTACATATGTACATCTATTTGGTGTATATTTGGTCCCATAATATATTCAGGCAGTATGAAATTGCTTCCCAATGATCTTAATAATCTGTAACACTCAGAGAGCAAGCAGTGAATTAAAACTTTCGAGCTCTGAAATAATGTGTTAATTGTAGTAAACATCTTCAACATGTGGTTTACAAACTCCCAATATGCATTGGTATAAAGACAATTAAAATTGTCTATTATTTTTTATGCGACGTTGCACTTGTCAGTTACTGTCAACCTAAAGACAGAAAATAAAGGTAGCCATTGCTCTAAAACTCTGGTTGTGTTCCGATTCACGCATACAGCGCATGAAATTGATGGCATCTTATTGGTGGCATCGTACGATTTCCTAGAATTTCTCGCACTTGCCACCAATACGATGCCACTTCCGGTGCAGCGAGCGTGCAGTGACTACTTCTCCTCTGATTTTCTGCGATTGCTGCACGCTCACTGCACCGGAAGTGGCATCGTATTGGCGGCAAGTGAGAGAAATTCTAGGGAATCATACGATGCCACCAATAAGATGCCATCAATTTCATGCGCAGTATGCGTGAATCGGAACACAACCTCTGTCTACACACTACGAGTGTGCTAGCCATCTGGTTGCTGATGGCTGTAGCATTTTGTGTTGTGGTAAGTTCATCAACTTTTGCGTATTTTCTAAACCGCTCTGTCCTTTTGGACTCCGCGAAAATGATGAGTAAATAGAATAAAAAAAATTCTGTATGTGCAGTGGCAACTGTGCGCACGCGTAGCGCGTTCCCCCTCCACTGCGAATAGACTACGCACACATATACCACCACACGGCAACCCATTTCCCGGCAACCCTGATTTTGTTCAGTGACCACTCATTATCTGAGTAACTCCATAATTCTGTTTTCACTGAATTTTTTTAAATTTTCTAATATTTCGTACGAATAAGATCATTATAGGATCGGTATGAGAACTTGGAAAAAATTTAACACACTTCGATCGTTCTTAATATAAAGCTCTTATGTAATATGAAATGCATGCTGCCTATTATTTGGAATAGTTCTATTTTGTCGATACATTTTCATTCAACGACACTATTATTTAAAATGTAATTTTTAAAGAACAAACCTTGTAAAGGAAAATTATGTAATAAGGAAACTGTAAAACTTATAAAGATAAAGACTTGCCTTTTTTTAGAATTGATTTATCACGTTAGGCATATGATTCCTATATATGAACACTAAAGTTGAATTTTTTGTATTTTGATAATATTAATCGATCGCAATACTATTATGAAGCTAAAAGGAAGACTGTAGGAAACAGGAAGAGGAGAGAAGAGAGAAAATAAGAGACTCGAAGTATAATAGATGGTACAAAGAAATAAGAACGGGAGGGGTGCCGAAATATTTGGGAGCAGGATGGAGTGAGAAGAGGTATGGAAGGATAGCGAGGTTAAGGTTGGGGAACGAAATGAGGGGAGAGAGGTATTGGGAAAAGCAGGAGAGGAGTTGCAGGATTTATGGAGGGGAAGAAGAGATATGCGAACACGTGATGGAGAGGTGTGCAAGGAAAGAGGACAATGAGAGGGGAATAGGGGAAAAGATAAAAGAAATATTGGATAAAGGAGGGAAAGGAGAGGAATGGATGAAGAGGTTGGAGGGAGGAATGGAAAAGAGGAGGGAGGAAGTAGGAAGGGTAGGTGAGGAAGAGGGAGGAAGGAATGAATGAAGGAATGGAGTGGTAGAAAGGAAATGAAAGTCGAAGGTGGCGGGAATAGACGTTAGATAGTAAGAAGAGAGAGGGAAGGATATGCGTAAAATAAAAATAAGAGTAGAGTAAGAGAGAGGAAAGCGGCGAGGCCGAGAGGGTGGTGAGAGGGAGCGAGGGCGGCGAGAGAGTGGAAAATAGAATACGGTAGCATAAGAATTAGAGTAAGGATAGGGCAAGAAATTGTAAAGAGAAGAGAAGGAAAGGAGGAGGGAGTGTGAAAGGAGAATGTAACCCGCAGAGGAAACAATAAACCATATACATACATACTATTATGAAGATAGAAACAGATTATAACGACATTTAAATTTTATAATTGTATATACGTTTATATTAACTAATAAAGTGATCCCTAATTACTGATCTCGAATCCATTTGGAATATAATCGATTTATCACACCTTCCCTTCCCATATACCATGAAATTGAAATACAAAAATCGTGAGATTTATGAAGCTACCACAGGTACCTATGAACTAAAAAACAAGAATGCTATTTTAAAAAATGTGATTAATGATCCTGTATTACAGTGTTAAGAAATTCATTGAAAATTTAGTTCTCAAAGAGGGAAATTAGAGTGCAAAAATATACTGAAAGAGTGTTTAAAAAAGATTAATAATCATATACTTATGCGATAAATATACAAATTTATTTTTATTTTTTGTTTTTCCTTGAACAATTAAAATAATTATCGAGTCAAAATTACATTATCCTTAGCATTAGAAAATAGAAACACGTTGGTGACGGAAATTAGAAAAGGTGAAGAATATAATCGTCATTAGATTTTCGAAGCAGATAAAAGTACAAATTTAGTATCTTATTGATAGTAATAAATATTATTTCATAAAAGTCTCAATGCGCCTAGAAATCGACTTGTATTATTCAAAAAACCGAATATACGATTTCGATAAAAACTAAGCCCTATCTACTAAGGCACTCTTCATTGAGGCTGCCCCTTTGATATCCTTCAAAATGGTCGCATAAGTTCGGCAGGTAATGTTACTAACCATTAAGATTTCGATAAGATTAAGATAATTTTTTACGTGTAAGTATTGTGCAATGTGAGAAACTTTTGTAAACAATTCTTTACTACACATTTTGTACCAAAAGTATATCTATTATAGCTTAAATACACGTGGAATTATTATTTAATAGTACTTCCACTGATAATGAGTATATTTACTTTACTAGAGATTATTTGTAATGGAAAAACTGTGAATAAAATCTTTCTGTACACATTCATAGTCTGAACAAAATTAATTGCCAGTTTAACACCACTGATAGCCTATCCCCAACATACCAATTGATTATCTTAAAAATCTTCAAGCCATTAAAAGTGAGTGAGAAGTGTAATGTAGTTAAAAAGTTTTAAATAATCAAAACTTTTGCAATGAAATTATCTACGCCTACTTTTGTACATTTAAAGTTGTTTGTAGTTCTATTTATGTCACAATATGTTGTATTTAAATAAAAAATGCATTCTATTAATTATTGGATTATATCTACTGTGATAAGTAAAAGATGTTTCTCTGATGTTAGTACTTGATACTTCTTCAGTGGAATCAAAATGCTCTCGTTCCCCGTAATGCACATTGTGTTTGCCGCATAAATAAAAGCTGCAGTCTGTAATAACACATCTGTAAAATCTACTTTTTACTAAAAATAATACTCAAAAGCAGACAAATCTTAACAAGGAAAACTTATGACATTGAATAGCACTTTACATGCTGCAGTCCATAAATTTTTCCGTTAAGGATATTTCTCAATTTGCTCTATGTTTTTCAAATACATGTTCTATAAAAACCTCAAGACTGAGGGTGATAATTTTTAACCATAACTTTATTCTTTATGTGAATAACACATTGTGCGTTAAATCTAATTCTACTCTTGATCATTAAATATGGGTTAAGAAATTTTTGCAAGTAGGTAGTATGAAATTTCTAAGAATCCACTCGAATAAATTTGAACGGTGAAGTAGAAAGCGGGAATTGCGCGATGTCTCGTGAATTTTCAATGTGCTAGTCGAAGATGTTTAAAACGTCCCATAACTTCGCAAGCAAGAGAGCCCGCAAAATGTATAACAATCTCTCTACGTCTGCGCGAGAACGAGTGTGTACGGAATATAAAGAGTTTAAGAGAGTCTACACCTATTTCTATTTGAAGAAGGTACAGCTTCGAGCGTCCGCCGTCTCGCTGCGTCTTCGTCTAGCATGGAAGCCTGAAGAGCTCTGGCAAGTGCCTCGTCTTCACTCATACTGCCCTGATAGCTCTTGACGATTTCACCGTTTCTCCTGTTTGCGTTTACATTGTTTTCTAAAGCGTCGAGCCGTCTTCTGCGAGTGGCCTCTGCTTGACCCATGCACGCGTGGTCCGTCGGATGCCTATGCTTCAAACAGAAGTTCTCACCGCAATCGGAACAGCGCACTTGAACGATTTCCTTGATTTTACAACCCTTCGTTGAACATCTGGAAAAGGAAGGATTTCTTCAACTAATCGCTATCTGTATTCTGATTAACAAATATTCATTTATCAAAGAACTTTGGATTTGTAAATGTAAGCGTTTGGCGCTCGGAGAGAGACGGCCTGTGGTGCGAGTGGCCCATAGGTGGCGTCCGTTAAGTAGAAGTTCAGAACTAAGAGAAAGGGAAAGCCGCGGTGCCGGGGGATTCGAACACGGATCGAAGCCACCTAACCGATTCACCCACGCCGACTTCTTGTGGTCTCTTAGTTCCGAACTCCTACTTAACCGAAACCACCTATGGGCCACTCGCACCATAGGCCGTCTCTCCGAGCGCCAAACGCCTACATAAAGATGTAAACTCATTTAAAAAAAGTCAACTGACTTCACGAACAGAATAATTATACATGGTTTATACGAAATAATGAATTAAGATTTTATGGTCAAATTCGATATATTTAGTAATCGTGTTACTAGCCAGAATTATGGTTGATTAACCATGTACCAAATTAGAGATGATGTTTACCTGTTGGAGAAGATTTTCTGCCCAGGTTTTCTCAAGTCTGATTGACACTCATTGTCGATATGTTGTCCAACCGCAATGTCTGGAGGATCGCCGCGTTTCGCAGGTACTGGCGTATTACACAGTGGGCACACTGGAACTTGGACATCTTTCTTATAAGCGCTTGGACAGCTATGGTTGGTATACGATATGTGTTCTGTACAAAAAATTGCTGAACAGGCGTCACATTTAAGTGGTAAGAAGTCCAAACGATTGCAACTGTTTTCTGAACAATGTTCACCTACGTTTGGAAGTTCCATTTCTGATAAGAAGAACCTGAAACAGAAATTACATCGTACTTTATATTTCGCAGCAATACATATACGATACACACTGTTTGTCAAAACTGGCTTGCCTTTGAAAATTTGGCAACATTGCATGTAACTAAAACCACTGAGTTATGCCTAGTGACATGTGACGTTGCCAAATTTCCGAAGGGAAGCCGGTTTTGACGCCTAGTGTATTCAAAAATTTGATATATACTGAAAAGTAACTCAATTTGCTTGAACCCATTTACAAATTATATATTATTATTTAACAAATAACCAATAGCATTAGAAATGTATTGGTAACATTCAAAATTTATATTTCATATATTTTATTTTTATATTTCTTTAAAATATGCCTCTTTGTATTTAACAACAAAGTTGTATAATATATAATAAATAATTACGAGTGCATTTATCAAATGGTGCAATTATAAAATCAAATAGAACTTTAAATATTACAAAAACCAATTTGTCATTTAATATTCCAATTAATTTATTAGATTTATGAAACACTATTATTAAATGACTTTTCATTGTTGCAAATTCGAATTCAGTGTGCGAAAAGATATGTATATAAAAAAAGAATGACTTGCATTATTTGCATTTTATTAACATCGATACATAATTTGTAGAAATTATTACAAATATGGGATAAACAATTATCCTAAGAATATTTCAAATGTAACAAAATACTTTTATTAAACAATTTGAAAAAATTATCTACAGGACATTTATTCAAAAACACACTATCACAACAATGATTATTACAAATTTCAAATTCTAACCTAAAATCGTACGAAACAAACTTCGCATAAAGGAATTACATTTTTTTTAGAAAATTATGTATTTCATTCAAAGTGAAAGGATGTTGAAAAATATTATATCAAATTAAAATTCATTTCTAAAACCAAATTTGCATGTAACAATCTGTGACTGTAAAATATAACCTCGCAATGTTTCACTTGCTTTTTAACAAAGGATAAGATTAAACAAACAAAAAATTCTGAACGACCATAATTTGCACGAATAAATTTAAAAGATGCAGCGTAATAAATAAATGAAGATTCAAACTTAAAACTTAATAAAAATGGGAAATATGTGGTTATATGATTTTAAATACGTACCTACAATAAAATTCAGCTGAATTTGCAGAAATTTCTCGCTATATCATATATAACACTTCACTTTTAATATAAATGTATCCCGAATATAACGAAAGTCACTCCGAATAATTCGATTTTTAATTGTATCACTCAAATTTTCAAAATTTTATCACGGATAAAAATTGCACCTCACTGTGATACTTTTCCTATGCTGATGAATTGACATACGCTTGCACCAGGCCAGCAAGAACGACTGACTTGTGATATTTGACGTGATGCACGTTATAAACTGTTACAAGCCTTACGAAATAGACAGTGTAGTCACGTCATTCGATGAATAACGCCAAATAACGCGACAATTAGCAAACGCGAATTAAGCATGACATTTCTTTCGAGCATGCGAGGACGCTTCTGAGACAGACTACCAGAGGGCTACGAGTAGCAGATTATTCTCGTAAGTTCTTGAAAGAAATAGGTACTTACCTACAGAATTATACGCAATCGATACGTAAAGTAAGCGCGAGATTTGAAAGCAGACGTTTGCATATATTTTGTAAAGTATGTATAATTGTTGAGGAAACGCGATGTGGGTGACATGTATGGAAAAGATTTTCAGCAGAGCTCGAAAGCAGGAAGAACAAACCAATTGGCAGGCCCCGAGACGCATCACGAGGTTTAGTTTAAGTCACAAATTTCTTGAGATGTTCTGGCCTTTGTCAGAATTTTTTTCAAAAGTTTTTACGATCCTCGGAGCAGAGATTATTTTCTCTTCTCACGTGGGCAATCTGCTGTGTAATGGAAAAGCGCGCTTCCACTACCTCCCGAAAATGGAGGGAAAGGTGGACGTCAATTTGCGAAAGCGGAGGGATAACCGAAAGACAACCTGCCGCTTGGATCGGATGCAGCCTCCATTCTGATTGGACTATGCATGTACGGCTCCGTGTGTACACACGGCTCAAACGATTGTGGCCGATCGAGTTTCGATTGCATTCGAGCTCACTAGGGCTGGTTTTTTTACATCGCTACGATTCTACAGTATTTCGTGAATATGGTGGGGGCAGGGCCAAGCCACAGGTTCCCGTCTAGAACACTTCCAATTCATATTGAAACGCCACTGTGGCACCATCTGCCTATGATTGTCATAATTATATAAATCCGCGCGATCGGTTCTGTTCGCGATGCTGTAGCGAAAATGACACAAAGGATAAATGTCAAATGACTTTTATTGCAATGAACCTAAAAAAATCATAATAATTTTGCCACTATAAACGATAAACTTGTAATGTCCAAAGTAAATAAATCAACGGATTTATATATAAATCCATTGATTATTATCATCGACGAAGTATAGAATAGACCTATCACCTTATGGGACTTCGTGTCACCACCCGAACTGTGTTACCGACCCATAATTTGAGGACTGAATTTAGCGGCCTCTGTTCATGAACAGCGTTCAACTCCGGAACTACTCTGAAATGTGTTGAAATGCTGAAAGGTGTGTGCGTGCTTGTATACATGTGACTTGTTTAGCGTGAGAGTTTCACATAGAGGGCAGACTTTTGCTACGCTATGCTTTGGCTCGGTTTGTCAGCGACTCACGTGGATTGACGTGGATTTTTCTCCGAAAATGTTGGTTTGGTTTTATTTTTCCTTTAAACAATATACATTCTATAAAGGTGGCGCTTTAGGACCGAAGTGTTCCTATACTGCCCAAGGAACTCTGTCCATGCCCTCATCGTTCACAAACTTTCTCCTCTGTTCTCCTCATCCGCTCAGGTACTCATCCAGTACTAGTTCCTTTTACTCCATAAACTATATGAAACTTAAGCCTAGTAACTCGCTTATTTCTATCACTATGCAAATATAAAATGTGAAAACAAAATAACAATATAAAAATATAAATATCATATGTACATGTGTTTCTATCAGTCTTTGGTTCGCTCTACTTAAATCTACTCATCACATTCTTTATTCCCTGTGTGTCCCTCTCTCTCTCTCTCTCTCTCTCTCTCTCTCTCTCTCTCTCTCTCTCTCTCTCTCTCTCTCTCTCTCTCTCTCTCTCTCTCCCCAGACCCTTATATGTCCCTCTTAATCTTACTCAGAAAAGCCGCAATCACCCTCGCCGCGCTCGTGTTTCCAATCCTCACTATTCTTCCAATCTTCTCTCCCACTTGTATTCCCCTCTTCGTCAAACTTTCCCTCAGGCTGCTCCTCTCTGTCTCATGCCTACTGCATGTCCATATAACATGTTCTATGTCCTCAATGTCTGCTCCGCATTCACATTCGGGCGATCCTATTAGATTTTTTCTATACAGCGATTCACCTAGATTATAATGGTTCGCCCTGATTCTGCTTAGGAAGTTTAATGATCTTCTCTCCAACCTCCCCAAATTCCTAAACCACGGATTCCTACTTCCAGTGTTGACCTCACATTCCGCAAAGTACCTTATTCCCTTAACTCTTCCCTCCTCTTGCATCTTCCTCGCTGACACCCTCCATAATCGTTCCCGCATATCCGTTCTTAGATCCGAGATTGGGATTTTTATGCTGTAGTCTGGATCTGTTTCCGTCTGTTCTTTTGCCCTTCGATCCGCCCTCTCATTCCCCTCAATCCCTCTATGAGCTCGGATCCATGCCATCTTAATTGTCCTATTCCCTCCCCGGTACTCCTCTCTCGCTTCCTCTCTCCTATAATTAATCTCCCTTAGGTCCCTCCTTATTTCTTCTATCCATTCATTCTTCTCCTTTCCATTTCCATTTGCTGTGCTCATTAATACACTCTTCGAATCGGTTAGTATAATTACGTCTTTATCTCTATAGTTTTGTCTGGCAATTTCTATTGCCTTTTTAATTGCTATCGCTTCTGTAGTGAAGATGGATGCCATCTTGCTAATACTGATCCCTTTTTCCGTCCAGTCCTCTCCCTCTCTGATAATTATACCAACTCCATTTGCCTTCGAGTCTTCTTTTTTTGATCCGTCTGTATATATTTCTATAGTGCCCTGAATCTGTAAATTTAGTTTAGTCTTGATCTCATTTATCAGTCTTCTTCCTAAGTCTCCCACGTTTTCTTCGTTCTCTCCCATCTCCCATTCTATAAACTCTTCTCCTATTCCTTCTTCTTCTTCCTCTTTCTTCTCCTCCCAATCTCTTTGGTCTCTTTTTATTATTATATCCTCCATATTTCTCGTTTCTCTCCATGCTCCTACTAATGCATTCCTCTCTTCACCATTGTCGTCGTCTACCCATTCTGCCATTCTCTCAATCCTCTTTATGACTTCGCTCTGTTGTTTTCCTCTATGCGAGATAACGTACCTGTTTGAAATTAACTTGATTCTACTTTCCAGGTCCATTACCCCCGCTTCCACCGTCATGACATTTATCGGTGTCGTAATTCTATAACCCATTGCCGTTCTAATTCCCGCACTTTGAATCCTTCCAATCTTATCCCTGTTTTTAGTCTCCTTAGGGTATGTGATTTGGATCCCGTATTCTAAAACCGATCTTACTAAAGCTTTGTATAGTATGATCATGGTATGTGGGTGTGCACCCTTTTTGATATGGCCTATGTATCTAAGCATCGTGTTTCTTTTCTTGGCTTTTTCTATTATTCTGGTTGTCTGCCTGTCAAACTTTAGTTTTCTGTCCAGTACCACCCCCAAGAAGTTCACGTATTCTTCCTCTTCCTTAACACAACCTTTGATCCTCAGTTTTATTTTACCCCTGTGTCTCGCCCGCTTCCTTTTAGTAAAATTTATCACATTTGTCTTTTCCTCTGCTATATCTAATCCTATTTTCCTTAAGTTGTTAACTATTATATCTACAGCCTCTTCCACGACCTCTTTATTTAGAGGTCCTGCATTGCTGGACGTGTATACAGCTATATCGTCTGCGTACTGTAATATTTCTACATTTCGTCTGTTAACATTTTGTGTTATGTCCGCTGTATATATGTTGTATAATATTGGGCTTATGATCGCTCCTTGTGGTAGTCCTTTTTTCTGTCTTCCCTTTATCGGTGGATCATATGCTCTTATACACTTGACTTCTCTATCCTTAATCCATTCCTCTATGTATTTTCTAGTATTTCGTGGACAGCCCTTCTGCTTTAATATATCAATCAGGGCCTCATGATTTACGTTGTCGTACGCCGATCTTACATCTAATAAGACTGCTAGAGTTTCTTTACTTTGTTCCCATCCTATTCTTATATCTGACGTTAGTATAGCCAAATTGTCAATTGTGGATCTCCCTCTTCTGAACCCATTCTGATTTTGATCCATGATATTATTTCTTTCCGCCCACCTCATCAATCTGTTATTTATTATTCTTTCTAATATTTTTCCCAAGCAGTCAGTCAATGAAATTGGTCTGACCCCTTTCTTGTTTGGCTTATCTATAAAGATAATTATTGCCCTTTTCCATTGACCTGGTATTTTCTGGGTCCTCCATATTTCTTCTAGAAGATCTCTTAGTAACTCTTTATACCCTTCTGATAAGTTCTTGTACACTTCATAGTCCAATCCATCTTCTCCCGGAGCAGATTTTGTGTTGGCCTTGTTTATTGCTGTCTCCACTTCCCTCATGGTTATCTTCTCTTCCTCCACATTCAAGTTTGCTTCCATCTCTTCCTCTCCTAGTCCATACGGCAGGTTTATTTGGTTTGGATCTTGTAGTATCTTCCTTATTTCCGCTTCCTCCAGTTCTCTTCTTTCCCGAATGTTTGTGACTCCCTTTGTCTCCGATAGAAAGCCGTTTTGTAGCCTCTTTATCTTGCCCCATATTTCTTTCCCGTTTGTTTGGTGATTTACCTGTTTTGCCATATCGAACCAAGCCTTACCCTTCTTTTCCCTTATCATATCCTTCATTTCTTTTTCTTTTTCTTTGAGTATTTTCCAGTTTTGTGTTGTTGTGTTTTTTACGAAGTTGTTGGTAGCTCTCCTTCTCTCCTCCTTTGCTCTTTCACACTCCTCATCCCACCATGGGAATTGTTTTCTATTTTTTGTTGTTTTCCTTTTTTCTCCTTCTCCCTCGTTGCCTTCCCTTCTCATATCTCTTCTTTTTGCTCCCTCTCCTGTCATCCCTTTTCCTCTTTTTTCCCTTCCTGTGTTTCTCATCTCTCCCCTCGTTGCAAATCGCAAGGCTTCCGTAATATCCTCTATAAAGACCTTGTATTTATTTTCCACTTCGTTTTCTTCTCCCATTCTTTTCCTTGTTTGTTCATGCTCTCGTATTTGATATAACTTAAAATCCTTCCAGTTGACTTTGTCTTTTTTGTATATTCTAGTGGTATGTCTGTTTTTTTCTATTCTTCTCGGTTTCTTGAGAATCTCCACACTTATTACCTGGTGGTCGGAGCCCAGGGTTTCTCCTTCCTCACTCACTTCAGAGTCCTTGTATATTTCATATGTTGCTATGACTAGATCAATATTTGATATATTGTATGCTCCCGATCCGGTTCTAGAATTGGTTTTGGTATTTATAACAAACATGTCTTGTTCTTGTACGATTTCTGCCAGCTTCATGCCATCCCTATCCTCTTTATGACAGTTCCATTCTTTGCTATGTGCGTTGAAGTCTCCCATTATAACGGTCTCCCTGCCTTGTATCTTGTTTTCAAAAAGTTTGTTCCACTCTACTTTATTTAGTTGTTTGTTTGGTGGTCTGTATGCCAAGACAATGTCTATTTCTTTGTCCTCAGCCTCAATCGTAATCGCCAGTATTTCTGTCTTGTCTTTCACCCACTGTATGTTCTCTCTTCTTTCTGCCATTATGTCATTCTTTACTATCAAACATAACCCTCCTCCTTTTTTTCTATTTTCTCTATCCTTCCTATAAACATTATATCCCTGTATTTTCAGCTTATCCGATCTTGTGAACCATGTTTCCGTGATTCCTATTATGTCGTATTCCCAGATTATATTTTTTAATTCCGTCATTTTATTCCTCAGGCTTCTAGCGTTCCACACTGCCATTTTACATCCCTCTCTTGTTGTCCGCGTTGTTCCCTGTCCTGTCCCTTGTAACCTCTGTGGTTGTGATTGTAGCTGTAGTTGTCGTTGCATCATTTGTTGAAGTTATATAAATTACTGTAGTGTTTATTTTTTTGCCCTTTACTGTTCTTATGTTAATCCAGCTTATTGTTGTAGTATAGGTACTCGTTCTGATTCCTTTTCTTGTTCTAAACCTTGTGCTTGATCTTCTACTTCTTCTAAGTATTCTACTTCAAAGAACTCTTCTCCTTGTGATTCCGTTGACCATCCTGATTCTTCCGTCATTTCTACGTCTTCCTTGTTCGTCTTTATCCCTTTATTACTAACTCCTTCTATTTCTTTCTTCCTTTCCTCTCTCATTTCCCCGTTCTCTGTTCTCTTCTCTCCTGACTCTAACTTTTCTATCCCTTTCCTCTCCAGCTGTTTCTTTTTTTTTTCTTTTTCCTCCACTTCTTTATTTTGCCCTTCCTTATCTGCCATATGGTTAATCCTTCCTTTTTCTTTATCTTTCTCTATTTCGTTTTCCCTTACTTCCGTGGCACTTTTTACTTTTTCTCCTTTTTTCCTCTCCTCTTGGTCCTTTATTTCTTGCTTCCATTTGTTTACTTCACTCTTCCTCTTTAACTTTTCCTTTATGTTTACTGTTGTGTTCATATTGTATGTCTGGTATTGCCTTCCATTCCCAACTTCCTTTCGATCTGTCCTATGTATTTCCGTTGTCCTCCTTTTTATCAGTTCCCTCTCCATTATTTCTTCCAAATTCTTCTCCTTTAATAAGTTTATTAATTCTTCTATTAGTTCCTTTTCTGTTGTTGTTTTAAGATTTTTTATTTGTTCTATACCCCCTCTTCTTTCTTCTCTGGAATCAATCTTTTGCTTTTCTGTGTCTCTATAATTTGTCTTTTGTTTTTCTATTTCTCTCAAAGTCCTTTCCGCTCCGTATGCTCGTTCTTGTGTTCTCGGTGCAAAGATACCTGTTTTCGAGCTTGAATTTATGTCTGTTTGTGTCTGCCCCCTCCAGCTTCTATCTTGTCTTTCTTGAACTTGTGCTCCCCCCTTTGTCCTTATCATCGTCCCTTCTTCCTCTATTTGTGTTTTAAATCCTTCTTCGTGGTTATGAAGTGTTCTTCCCCTGTATCCTTTCCTGGTTTCTTCTTCTCTTCTTTTCTCCTCTCCCGGTGATTGCTTTAATTGTTTACCTCTATTCATTGCTTCCCTGTACTTTCCTATTTCTCTCTCCGCTGGGTATTCCAGACTTTCCCAGTACTCTGTCTTCTGTTTTTTTTGCAGTGCTGGAAAATTTCTTCCTCTCATCCCTTCTTCTTGTTGTACTTCCTCCCTGTCTGGGTCGTACTTTCCTGGTTCTGTTCTTCTCAACATCTCCTGTGCTGTAAAATAGGACACATTTTTGTACGCCATTATTTTTTTAATGGCTGCTTCTTTCTGGTATGTCGGACACTCTCTGGATGTGCTAACATGCTTTCCCTTACAATTCAAACACCTGGGGCTCTCTGTGCAGAGTCCGTGCTGTTTTTCAGTGCATATGAAGCATCTTTTATCATTCGCTCTACACTGTGCTTGTAAGTGTCCATATCTCAGGCACTTATAACACTGTTTGATCGATTCTACGAACGGGTCTACTTTAAGCCATACATGGCCATAACCAATCAACAATTTAGTTGGTAAAGAGTCTCCCTGCATAGTTATTAGTATAGCCTTACCTTCTTCCCACGTGACTTTTCCCTCCTGTACCTTCCTCTTTCTTAACTTCTCTAAAGAGAATGTTCCCTGTTTTTTTTTTAGCTGCTTTTTTAGGTCTTCTAATGTTCCGTACCATTCGTGGATCACCCCTTTTCTGATCCTCTTCCTTCTCGGGATCTCCGCCTTGCACGGTATTCCTTGGTCTTGACCCTTCATTATCAGTTCATTTGCCCCCTCCCGGTTCCTCGCTGTCACCTCAGCTCTTCCATGTCCCACCATCCTAATCCCTTCTATTCTCACTCCTGTTTCCACTACAAATCTATAAATTTTTATAAGATTATTTTTCTTCTTAGTGGTTACTTGCTCCTTATTGAGTGTAACTGTGATTGTGTATTCTCCACTTTCTAATTCTTTTTCATACAACTCACCAGTTGTCTCTATTTCTTTGTTGTTTTGTATCTCGTTGTCGTAAACATATATTTTATTTTGTACACCTCGTTCATCCATCGTTCCTACCCTTTGTTCTTTCTCTCCTTGGTATTTACTTTTCTCCTCTTCTCTTTTGTTTTCTTGTATTTCTTCATACCTTTTCCTATTTGTTAATTTAAATCCTTTGTCTGCTTCTTCACACCCGTTTACTTTGTTATCTACTAACTCTATTCGGCGTTTTGTTGGCCATTTCCTTTGATCAGTTAATCTCTCTTCTCCTTCCATTGCAATATCCTCTCCCTTGCTTGTAGCGTTTCTCTCTTCCATTTCCTTACTTTTTTCTCTAGTGATTTGGACGTCCATATCCATTTCTCCTTCTGTTTCTTCGTCTAAGGAACTCAGAACCTCCCACCTATTGTTTTCCTTATAACTCTCTGTATCTAATTTCTTCCTTTCCCTACCTTTATTCCCATCTTCATTTTTTCTCTTCCTTGAATTCTCTTCTTTTGTTTCTACTATGTGCTCTCTTTTCCCTTTTTCCATCTCTTCTTTCTTTTTTGTCTTACATATCCATTCTCCGACGCCCCTAGGGCGGTCTTCTGTTTCCAGGTCTTTTTAGGTTATTTTTACCTTTTGACCTATTTTAACCTTTTCCTGCCTTTCCCTTCCACCGCCGTTTCTCTTCCCTCCTAATTCTCCTTCTCCTCTCACTCTCCGCCGTTCGTTTTCCTCAATTTCTCTGTTTAGCTTCTTTATATCTTAATTTTATTATCTCTTTACCAAAAAACCGTTCTATTCCATCGAGTAAATCTGTTTTCTTTTTCCTCCGAAAATGTATTTCGGTGATATGGAAACTATATTTCGCCGAAACATGGCTCTTCTTGAAAGCTTATACAAGCTATAAATTGCAAGATAACATTGATTGTTAGTACTTTACGTGTAGTGGAACAGTTAACTAACATTTTCGCGTGTCGTATGTCGAAAAATATTAAAAATTGACGCTGTTACTGACATTCCTGCAAATCTCTGCACTCCGCGCATATCTAAATAGACGGTGCTCATCGTACGACACGAATAAATCATTGAGAACAAGGAATCCAAACGTTTTTGCAAAATTTATATTTGTAGTTTTCGGGACCCTAGGACATTTTGCAATAGTTTATTTATTACTTGGGAACGGTAGATTAGTAGTTAAAACTCTACGTTTCGTTACAAACTGATTGGCCCTTTTCTTATTAACTATTGTATGGATTTAAAAATTGTAAACAACATCTACGATGTAAGTACCCGAGCGTATCGCTTGCGTTAAGGTCTGTTTTCATTATTCCTAGAGTACATATGAGAAAAGTTATGGTATTTTTTAAAGCACAAGTAAAAAAAAGGTTCTGTTTTACGGACGTCGCGACTCGTGAGTGAGATAAAATTGGAGGGAAACGGCACGGAGGTCCTTTACACGACAAACGATCATTCTGGCAGCGGCAACAAAGTATGATACCTACATTGTCTTCTTGCGTTCTCCGTGCGCCTGATTTTTGCATGTCGATGTCGGCCCACGGACAAGCTACGTTCAAATGGCCGTACCTATTGAAGCAGATTTCATTTTTTTCTATAAATTCTGCAAAAGTCGTAATCAGTAACTAAAAGCGGAAAACACATATGTACACATGCTAAGATAATTGTAAGATGAAATTTTTACATTCTCTGCTTATTTTTCGTCTTTATTCGAGCATTTATGGCAAATTAGTGAGATTTTTTTAATAATAGAAAAATCAAACACGACGTCATTCGAGCAAGTTAAATTCTTTTTACATCAACATGCTCCACTCAATAAGAGAAAAAAGTTTTTAAAAAACCATATGCCGCACCGGTGCGAAGGAAGATATTGTTAAAGTTTACGCAAAAACTAAAGTGCTTATATCGTTTCCTTCTCGCCTTTACAAAAACAAAGGCGAAATGGTAATCTATATAATCGTAATCTATATAGTGATCCGGAGAAATATAGCTGGGCTTCGATACGCTTATCAGTTCTAAACAAATTCTAACTTCGTTTTCTTGGGGTGAGTTCAAGTCCATGTTGCACGGTTTAACTTTTTCATTGGTTTTACTCTTTGAACTAATTTTTTATCATACGATTTAATTGTTTTTTTTTTCAATGTACCTATATCAACAAAAAACATGCAGCCAAAGCAGAAATGTATTCTTGAGATACCGTTCTTACTAGTTTCCAACTATACTTTGAATTCCAAATTGTAAGTTATTTAAATAAATTTTCACATTATCACTTTATAGGACAAAGAGGAGGCGAAAGTACAGTAAAACCTGTTTATGTGCGGTGGATAGGGACCGCATAAAAGAAATCGTACAAAAAAATATTCGGAAATTTTATAAATTCTTACATATAATAAACAATTTTGTACGATATACTACCCAAAATTTTTTTTATGCGGTGGATAGGGACCGCATAAAAAAAGTCGGACTTAGAAAATACATCAATGACTTATGAAATAGATGAGAGAATGCTTTCAATTAAATTAAATAATTAAATTAGACTTAAAGAAATTGTAAAAATATTTAATTCTTCATTGTACATATACATGGAGAAGTTTTCAAATTATACATTAAATAGCTTGGTCCTACTCGTCGTAATCCAAAACGCGCATCTTCTTGTGATGAATTGGTTGAAAATCGCTTTCGTCGCTTGAAGATAGGATTTCAATTGATTTGTTTTTTGGTACCATGAAGTCAGTGATCAGTTTTTGTGACGTTTGAAATAAATGAACAGAGCATCCCGAAGTCCAGATACATCGTTGTCAAGGAAACCACGTAATCAGAGTTCGTCCACACATGTATATGTACATTGATAGGAAACATTAAACTGGTGCTAACGCCGCTAAGATTCATATACCGCATAAAAATAAATCGCACAAAACTAATCGCACAAAAACAAAATCGCACAAAACTAATCGCACAAAAAGAAAATCGTATAAAAAAGGACCGCACAAAAACAGGTTTTACTGTATAAGCAACGGATTCATGCGCAATCGGAGTAATTGTAGGAAGGGCGTCGTGTTTGGCTTTCCTTTCATTTGGAAAATTTCAAACAATATGTTACAAATACCGTGATGGAAATAAAACAGAAAATATAAAAATTTCATTTTTCAATACTATAGATGATTTCATCTAACACGCGTTCCCACCTTTGGCTACTGATCGCTACCTGGCCACGCGAGCGAGCTGTGGCACGAATAATTTTTTTCGTATAAATAAGCGATCAGGCGTGGAAAGACGTAGCGAGACAAAGTATCAACGCATCGTCTGTTTCACGTTTGTCAGCACTCAACCGATGCACCAAACTCATCAGTACTTAGGAAATACATACATACATACACATCCCAGATAGCACAACGTCTGGTAAAGTCTTAAAGACGGCTTAAAGACGTCTTAAAGACGTCTGGTTACAAATCAAGACGTTCAGACGTAAAATGGACGTAAAATGGACGTTTTTAAAACGTCCTGTGCTATCTGGGATGTACATATTTAAGAACGTTAGAGGCGGTGCAATTTCAATTGTTAACATCCTGTCAAGTTTTAGCCATTTGCTTGCAAAAAGTGTTATTGGCATATTTGGCTTGACAAGTAGTACGAACTGGTAAAGATTCGTTAAGAGCAAACGCCGGATTTAGCGAGCTCTGCTTGCAACTCTTGCGAGACATTTCAAGTCGAATCGATTTTTGTTTTAAAAAAGAAACGAACTTTTCGGGGGCCTTGACCTCAACAATCGATGAGAAAAAGACTGCACATCTACTGAACGTTCGCTAGCGTATTATTTGTTGGGCTTTAAAAACATATGTTATGATATTACCTCTTTCTGTACCAATCTTTTGCCCTACCTTCCTCATACTATACTGCGTCGTAATTGGTTTCATTTTAGTAGAAAAATCTGACATACAATACAGATGTTTGTATAATGATAAAAATATTAAAAAATTATTTTTCCATTAGAGGATACTGCATATTAATGCTCCTGTATTCCTTCCAAGCGCCAACCAACATGTTCTTATAAAGAATCGGTAGCTTCTGAACAATTGTAGAAACCTTTGTAAACCTGATACCTATGTTTCCATATTTAGAAGAGTGATAGGAACTAGAGCAAATACTGTATTGCGTTGTCTCAAGCATAAATGTAAAACGTTTATAAGACCGACTCGAAAAATCCGATCTTACCATATTTTATGGAAGAAAGAATGTCAGAAAAGCATGTATTTAGCCGCGTAATATAACATTTTTAATAGTTTTCTTAGCAGGTTAGTCAATTGAATGCCAGGGTGACTTAAAGTAATTATTTAAACATTTAAAGACTGCAGTTCTTCGAAATATAAAAGAATTAATTATGGCTACAGGCCATATTGGCTAGTAATAATCCCACTAAATATAAAGAATTTAATGAAATAACTTTTCTCCCGCTTGGGACCACAAGTCAATTTTCCGCGTACCCAGGCTCAAAAATATCGTTCCAACCACCACTGATGTAGGGTGGGGAAAGTACTCCTTTCATGCGGTCGCCCAGGCTAGGGAAAATGCGCAGGCTGGATGCGCGTGATTATTATGTGGTCCCCTCCTCGAAGAGACAGAAAATATAACCTATATGGTACATGCCAATAAATGTTTATTGGCTATTTCGTTCTTTTACGCTACATTTGTGAACTTTTTATAACTTAACATCCTTTCAAAATATTATTGTTACGCCGCAACGGTATATTTATGAAATTGGGTATAGCATATAGGTTATATTTTCTGTCACTTTGAGGTAGAGGTGTGACTATCGATAAATGTCGACAATATCGAAATGTTATCGATATTTTGATATATCGATAATATCGTTAAGATATTGAGGCGAATAGAAGCGGGCAGCTTAGAGCATATAAACATGGAGGAAGCATGCAATGGGCGAAAATGTAAACGGCGGTAGAAAGAGAAAAATATACATGAGGGACACCCTCTCTCTTTTTAATATAAAAAAAAATGCTGGCGCTAAAAAGAGAGGGGGTGTCCCACATGTATATCTTTCTCTTTCTATCGCCGTCTACATTTTCGCCTATTGCATGCTTCCTCCATGTTTATATGCTCTAAGGCGGGCAGCGGCTGAGATACGTATCACAACGTATCTACAACGGACGTCCGTTCCGTCGTGGAACAGAGATAGAAAAAATGTTGATTTTCCTCGATTCTTGATTAGAAAATAATCGAGTTATCGAGAATCGATTCCTAGAATAATCGGTAAAATAATCGATTCTTCAGAAAGAGAATCGATCGATTCTAGAAGAATCGGGTAGAATCGCCCTTCCCTAGTGCTGGCTGGCACCGTCGCCGATGGTGCTCACTTTTCGAACACCGTTCCCAACGGTGCTGACCTTTTTCCGTGCACAGGGATGTGAATTTAAGAATAGAAGCTAAAATTAGTTACAATCGAATGAAAATGAAATTGATGCCAAAACCTCATCAAGCATAGAAATCTGTAAACATGAAAATTGATGCTAAAATCAATTTGAGACTAATAAAACACATGAATTTTGCAAACATAAACAAATTAAGCTAAAACTTACTATTTCGATGAAATGTACTCAGAAAATGACGTTATTAATAATTACGCTCATCGACTTCATAAATATACCGTTGCAGCGTAATAATAATATTTGGGAAGGATGTTAAGTAATAAAAAGTTCACAAATGTAGCGTAAAAGAACGAAATTATCATGTAGCATATAGGTTAAGTATATTTTCTGTCACTTCGAGGCTACAGAAAATCCGCTCGTCGAAGTGACAGAAAATATAACCTAACTAAGAGACTGTACAAATGTTTATTACGTGGTTGCATTTATATAATATTTCTGATCGAAATTTATGGAAATAAGTGCAAATTATGCTTCTATCAAAATGTATTAGTAAACGGAATTATACAACATGTTTCTAGAAAGTAGTCGTAACGTTCAGGCTGTTTTAGATTTTAAATGTTTCCGATAAGATTTAATTTTAATTCCTACCACTCGTAGCATTGTAATCTTATTTTAGACTGAATCGATAACGTTGGGTGTGACACGAAAATGGTAAGGGGGCTCGCGAGCCCCCCGAGCATGTGACACAAAATTACATTGCGTGATAGGTCTATCCTATACTTCGTCGATGATAAAAGTCATTTGACATTTATCCTTTGTGTCATATTCGCTACAGCATCGCGAACAGAACCGATCGCGCGGATTTATATAATTATGACAATCATAGACAGATGGTGCCACAGTGGTGTTTCAACATGAATTGGAAGTGTTCTAGACGGGAACCTGTGGCTTGGCACTGTCCCCACCATATTCACGCAATACTGTAGAATCGTAGCAATGTAAAAAAGCCAGCCCTAGTGAGCTCGAATGCAATCGAAACTCGATCGGCCACAATCGTTTGAGCCGTGTGTACAAGGATCTAGGGGAGCACCAGGACTCAGAAAGATATTGCCGTCGATTTCATCGAGGAGTTTGGAACAGAGCTGGATTTACCTTTCAGGGGCCCTAGATTGAATATTTGGTGGGCCTTCGATTAAATATAAAAAATAAAATGACGCTGATTTGATTTTTGTTATCATAATAGGGTAAATCAGGGAGACGCGGTCGGGTCGGAGAGTTGGTCGAGTCGCTATATTTCAAACTCTGTACGTAAAAATGCGTTAAACTGAAAACAGTTGAATGAATAGCGTCATTTCGCTTCCTTCTGTGTTTTTCTGGATTTATAGGCTTTAAAATGTAAATTGGGGTTACATTTAACCTCTTTTGTCAAACGGCGGTTGTGCAGAATCGTATTTAAAATATACTTCTAAGTTTATTTTCGTTTAATATTTTGAATAATAAGATAGTAGAGACATTGAGGGACAATGCAGCCAAAGTATTTGGCCATATTAACTCTTCCTCTCGAAGCTAACGAGACCATCTCTCGTTGCAGATAGGAGGGATGGTCGAGTTATGATTTTTTTTTATTAGTATTGGTTATTTTTTATTATTATTTTCGTCTATTTAGTTTATTTATTCACTTTTGTATTCATTTGCCTTGCTAATCGCCAGTAGGTAGTTCACCTTTTGTTTGATGTGTCCTTTCCTTGTTTAGCGTAAACAAATTAAATATCAATGAATCTGTAGTTGTATTCTCTCATAAATAGTTTTACTTTATCCTTTATTAATATTCCATGAATAATTATGTCAGTGGTCTCTGCCAACGACGAAAACCGTTTCTCTCAGCACCTCAGGAGAGGTGGTCAGATGTCATGACTTCAGTTTCCAACCCGATTTACAGTAAATATTGTCTTAAAGCAAATATCGACCACTTTTTCTGAATCAGCATAAAATTCTTTACATATAGGTTTGTTTTGATAAAATAAGTAATGTCTATATTAATTTTAATAGCCATTTTATATTAGGTCGACCGCGTCACCTGGGTTTACCCTTACTCGTATAATCTAAAAAAGAATTTAATTTCAAAATTAACGTTGAATATCCAAACTAAACATGACATTAACATAAATAAACATTAAATATACTAGTTAATAAAGATGATATAAAAAATGCTAATTTTTCGAAGAAAATATTTAGAATGAGGGGTCCCCAGCTAAACGGGGCCCTAGGCTTCAGCCTTCTTAGCCTAAGGGTAAATCCAGCACTGGTTTGGAGGATGCTTTGCAACGCTAGACACATTCTGTCATTATTGTCACTAACTGTCTACTGGAATAGTTTGAATTAATCTCAAGAATAAAAGTTTAATGTTTAGCTTGCAAACGGTTTTCTTTTACTTTATTATTAAAAACACCCGCAATCCGACCCGCGTCCAACGCTGCGCAGTTGCGATATGTTATGTAATGCAAATCACGGGCAATTTGGACATAAGTGGAACGCGCCCTTAGTTCATTTTCAAAATTCAATACCATCAACAATCGACGAAACAACCAAGTTAAATGAAGTCACATATCTATTTAAAGATTTTTAAGTTAGAAACAAATTTGAACAGGCACGTACTACGAATAATACAAAATTTATTGAATTTTATTAAAAACTAAAGAAAATACAATGCGAGTTATGTAAAATGCATATTGCAAACAAATGTTCACAAAGCACGAAATCAGTGAGCATAATCCAACAATACAATCAGTTATCATAGAATGTTTATTTAAAACAAACGTAGAATATTACTGCATACATTTTAGGAACAGAATTAATACATACATATGTGAAACGATATGTTCGTTTTAGTTTAAATTGCGGTAATAGCGACAGCATTTCCGATAGCATAATAAATAAACTTTCGTATTATATAGTCTGTATACTCCAATATTATAAGGAAATTAATGATATTATTAAAGGTAAAGAAATTGTTAAATATGAAAGACAATTATGTAATACTGTAAAGCAAGCTATTATTATTCAACAATTAACGACAGCGTTAAAAGATATTTTTAGTAAAATTGCGGCAAATGCGCAGAAATTCGCTTCTGCGGCTTCTACGAATATCAACGAAAGCTTGAACGCATCAATGGTCAGCTTCGCGCCGAAATCAAGATGCTACAGCATGAGTGCATCTGCGGATCACCGCTTTGCTTTTACTGTGGCCCAGAAAAATCTTGGAGCAGGATTTACTGAAGCGATTGCAAAGCCTTCACAACTCCCTCCCGGAAAACACAATTTGAGACATATTGCAAAACGTAATAAAATTTTACAAAGGAAACGGCAAATGATGAACACTGCAGCTTATAAAAAAAGAAGAATGCAATTGAAAAAAATGCGAAACGCGTTGCGGCAGCGAAAAGAAAATGTGGAGGGTACAACGTACCAATCAAACTGTTCCCTTTTAATGGATCCAGCAGTAGAATTGGAGGATGATCGCCTTTGCGATTCGGAAGATGCAGATGATGAAGTAAGCGAGGTCGCAATTGTCCTCTTGGATTTGGAAACGTCGGGTTTCGACAAAAAATCATGTATCCTACACATAGGTGCAAAATGTGGGAAGAAATATTTCGAAACATATATAAATCCTACCAGACCAATTGCATATGCAGTGACAACGGTCAATGGCTTAATGAATATACAAGGCGATTTATTTTACAACGGGATAAAAGTATCATCGATTCCTTTGAGAGCGGCGATTGCAGAATTTCTGAACTGGTTGATGTTGCTTGAAAAAAAATGCTGTATCGCAACACATAATTTAGGTTTCTGATGGGCCAAGGTTATTAGCAGCGATAAATCAGTGCTCATTGAAGACAGAATTTTCCGCTGTTGTCGATGGTTTCGTCGATACATTAACAGTAATTTCAAATGTTACTAGGCAAAAAACAAAAGGCCAATGTACAATTACGGGGTTGGCGGAACACTTTAGTATTCTAACGACTGGCGCGCATAATGCTATGCACGATTGTATTATTTTTGATAAAATTTTGAAGAAATATGCTCATAAAAAACATGGAAAATTTTGTTGACAAAACCAATTATTGGAATTTAAGTGAAATGAAAGCTCTTACCCCAGTGATACGTAAGAAATTGGGCAAAGCTGGAATTTCACTAGACATATTACGAACGACCTATCTTGAATCTAGCGAAGAAGGAGCTTTTTCACTCAGATTACCACCGCTCCTGTAAGTGTTTCCCCCTCCATTAGTGCAGCCGAATCCCTCCGAACTCTATGCGTACTGTAGTTCTTTAGAATTGTATTTCTATCGTTTCTCAAGTTCGACGAATTTAACTGAAGAGCACCTCGTTTCAAACCAATAGTTGCCACCAATAGTAATTTATCTTTAAAACAAACCAGTAGAGAGTGTTGTCCGTGCTTACAAAATAATATGTACATCGAGTGTGAAGACCTTGCTTTAGACTATGTAAATAAACTTGCCTGTCTCCCTCACAGTCACGACCCATGACAGCTCGAGCTACTCGGCCCACCCAGGTGCCAGGGTCGCAGAACCGTTGAGGCAGGCTAGGCAAACCACATCATTGGTTGCACATTGACGCTCTATTTAAAGTAAACAAAATATCTTATTTCATAATATTACAATAAAATAAACACATTTAAAAATTAACATGTACTGAAACTGTCCTTATTTTTCCGAACATTCCTGTAACTTATTTAAGCGTGATATTCTAGGTCTGTTTGAAGCACTAATTACCACATTATTATCTCTATTAGGACTCCTGAGACTAATAGGCTTGCAAGCGTGCATTATAGTTCTTACATCTTCATCACTTAGATAATTAAATATTCTTTCAGTACAGTCATGTGGTATACCAAGGAAATTCGTAAACAAATAATGGAAAATTTCATTACCTTGTTGCATCAACTCTTTCCTCTTTTCCCCCTTTCTAAACTTAGTATTTATCATAAAGGCATATATTGGAAATTTTCTTTTATAATTATCTGATCCGAAGACCTGTACTATACTTTCATTTCGTGCGCATATTGCTAATTGACTTACACCTCTTGTCAAGATATCATAAAAACAGATACTAGTATTTCCAACCTTCTCACTCTTCATCCTTGCTATTTCTTCCTCGCATTCTTTCTGAAAAATACTTATTTCATCGTCGCTACTAATCGATGGTAAATATTCGATTTCATATAAATTTGCAGTTTTCACTTTAACCATGTGACGTATAATGATCTTAGCAAAGTCATCCCAAGAAAAGTAGCCATGACCATAACCACGACCGTGACTATGTAACGCTTTAGCATAACATGAATTCATGATAATAAAATCACTACCGTGATCTAGGAGAGCTATAGCAATTTTTCCATTCTGGTTCTCACAAGCAATATGAAGCGCTGTTCTACCTTCTTGATCTTTAGAATCAACACTGGCACCAAATTTTAACAGAACCTTAACAATTTTCAGGACACCGACTTCAGAAGCAATGTGAAGCGGTGTTCTGCAATTTTTACCTCTGCAATTAACAGCTGCGTTATGTTCCAAAAGCGTCTCAACGAGTTTCTTGTATTGTTTTTGACAAGCAATATGAAGCGTTGTATCATTTACAAATTTAGCGTTTACATCAGCTCCTCTACGTAAAAGTAATTTAGCGATTTCTTCGTCACAAGTAATATCAAGCTGACCTTCATTGATTACATATTCGTTTAAAGCGGTAAAATGCAATGGCATTCTGCCATATTCATCGCTAATGTTAACGTTAGCACCGTGTTGTAAAAGAACTTCAACGATTTCTCTGCAATTCTTCTCAACAGCATAAAATATCGGAGTTCTCCCAGTTTCATCTCTAGCATTTACATCAGCACCACAGTTTATTATTAACTTGGATACCTCGTCCCGTTTGTTTCTGGTTGCAACATGTAAAGGCGTAAAACCATTTCTAGACGTCGAGTTGTCTAATATATTAACATCGATACCGTATTTTAAGAGTTCCTCAACAATTGTCAAACATCCTTTCTCGACAGCAGCGTGCAGCAATTTACACTTATTTGTATCTTCAAGGTTTATAGTAAAACCATATGCAAGCAGCTCCTCGACGATCTTGCTACATTTGTATTTATTGCTATGCACTGCAACATTAACGGTGCTCTTGTTGCACTCGTTATTCCTATCAGGACAATGCTTTAAAACATGCTCGACAATTAATGAATGTCCGCATTCAATGGCATAGTGTAGTATAGTTTTACCATCCTGATCTTCAGTATCAACGTTAGCTCCACATGCTAAAAGTAGCGCAACAACCATCACACGTCTGTGTATAACAGCAACATACAGTGGTGTACAATGTTCCTTTCCAACATAGGTACACACAGAATTAATGTAAGCTCCATGTTGTAAAAGCAGTTTGACGATTTGTACATAACCTGTTTGGGCTGCAGTATGAAGCAAAGTTATACCATCTTTTCCTTTAGCATTAGCATCAGCGCCTTTACTTAAAAGCAACTTGATAATTTTTATTCTCTTCCATCGAATTGCATCGTAAAGCGGAGTCGTACCATACTCGCATTCAGCATCGACGTTAGCTCCGTGATGCAGAAGCGTGTTGACAATATCTGCGTTATCATTTATAGCAGCAAAATGAAGTGGAGTATAAGAAGGGAATACGCTGTAACTGTTAACTTGGCAACCATTATGTAATAGTAATTTTGCAACCTCTGTATGTTTATTCTTAAGAGCTTCGCAAAGTAAAACATATCCACCTTCCCATTTTTGTGAATAACATAGACCAAAAGAATTAATTAACTCTCCTACTCTGACCAGTCTTCCTTGACGAGCTGCCGCGATTAAACCGTCGGTTATATCGCAGTCTGTTTGCATTTTCCGTTTATAAATTAGTCCCGATTTCGTGAAATAAATTGCCAATCCCGCGTCGGAGACGTACTGTAGGTTGATATTGTACGAAATTCTGGGGTTTTCTGTAGAAATAAATTCGAACTCTTAAACTTTCGTTAAACGATGCACGTATATAGGTATGTTTTTAACAAACAACACAAGCGACAAAATCAAGCTTCGAAAATGCTTTGTAAATTATACTGAGACTGTAGAAAGAGAAATTAAATTAAAAATGTAATTTAAAAGAAAGGAAATTTTCCGTACCTGGATTGGAACTTCAAATTTTCTGTCTGCGACCCAAGCGTTTGGATTTCCGAGAAATATGAATCGAAATGAATTCTGGGCGGAGAGCAGCGCGTCGGCCAGGCAAGCGGATCGGAACACAGATACACACACGGACAGTAGGTAGAAGTAAGTATTGTTGTGTAGTGCGCGCAACACTAGCGCTGACTAGCGCCAAAGAGGCGCCAGAATCGGCTTCCTTTCGGAAATCTGGCAACGTTGCATGTCACTAGGTATAACTCAGTGGTTCTAGTGACATGCAACATCGCCAGATTGTTGACCTTGGCATTTAAATTGGTTGTATGTATATTCGAGCGGGATATTCAAATCGACTAAATGTACCTTACCGCAGTTGGCTGATCATTGTCGAAGTTTACCGATCATTGCCGAATGGGCATTTAAATTGGTTGTCTACTGATTTCCCTAGCTTTTTCTGTCCTTGTCGAGTGACGCCTCTTATTCTATCTCCTCTTTGGCCTAGTGTACAAGCCAGGAGAAAACCCGCGAAACTCACAAATCTGGCATCACAGTTGCCGTGCAAAATGGTGCAAAATACTTATAGCGAATTCGGTATCTCGCACCGACTCTGTCTGGTGTCAGAAAATCACTTGGATTGGTTGATTCTTATAGAGCTATCTTCGTCTCTATCAGAAACAACAAATCCCACTCCTGCCACCCAAGACATGCTGCGGAAAACAGTTTACCCATTTATGACACGATGATCCGTGGCGCGGACCACAGCGCCACTGAACGTTGCGCGGCCGTTCTGTGGATAAGCGACCCGTTTGAATTTCTGACTTCTATTGTAACAAAATTTTTTCCACTTTTACACTGACAATAATGCTAATGCGAATATAATATTACGAACAATATTCATATACTTCAAGTAAATAGCCTTGCGGAACGGTTTTTTTGTTTGAATCACTATTTTCGACGTCACGTTTTTGTGTCATATTTTGCACTCAGATAAATAATTTCTATTTAAATTTTATAGTTTCTTAAAATGCAAAATTTATTTTTTCCGTTGCTCTCACGACATCGTTATCCTCCAATTTCAATCTTATAATAATGTCGCTATAATAATTTTTCATAGAGCTGTCTTTCAGATAAGATGATGGAAGCAGAACAGATTTAAGAACGAACGCTGTTATATGTATTTTATTTAGCAGCAGTTATCTAAAATAAAACATCATTCTGAAATGATTTATTTTGCTTTAGTACAAAATGCGGTTACTTTTCCTAAATTATATTTAAAATAGAGGTAATATAATAATTCGAATAATTAATTATTAGCTTTCGGTAAAAAAAATCGGAGTTTGTTATATAAGATTGAAATTGGAGGATAACGATGTCGTGAGAGCAACGGAAAAAATAAATTTTGCATTTTAAGAAACTATAAAATTTAAATAGAAATTATTTATCTGAGTGCAAAATATGACACAAAAACGTGATGTCGAAAATAGTGATTCAAACAAAAAAGACTAAGTGTCTCCTGAAATAATGTCGCTATAATAATTTTTCATAGAGCTGTCTTTCAGATAAGATGATGGAAGCAGAACAGAGCCGAAGCGAGGATGGTTGGCGCCCTTATGCAAGAAAATTTTTGGGGGCTCCAAATTTTTGCACCTGTTTTCTATTTAATATGTTTTGGCTTTCTGAGGTGTAATACAAAAAAGAATGCATTTACATTTTGTTTATATGGGAGTTGGATTCCTTTATTATTAAGCGTACGATATAATTTTTTAGCACCCCCTTCGGCTGGCGTCCTTATGCGGCGTATAACTCCTGTTTGTGAAAGTGAGCCTCGAGGTGTATCAAAGATGGGCAAAAATTTTATTTAAATAAAAATGTCGAATAGCGAATAAACGTTGAAAAGAATTAGTAGTCAAGTGTTGAATAAAGTTAACCCCGGTTAGGTTAGCCGCCGAGGAGCGAGGAGAACATTATTCGACGTCGACTAAAGTTTAAGTTAAAGCTGAAAAATTCGACATTGAAGTTGATATGTTCGGTGGATAAGATTGCTTGCCTAATGGCTTCCGCCGGCCCTGCTTATTCAATTATATACAATCGAAAATAAAAAAATCATTGTTATAAAATTAGTCCAAATGAGCTAACTTACGAGTATCCATAAATAACTTTCAATCAAAAAAGGCAATATATTATTCGAATAATGATTTGCAAAATATTTTATTCAAATAATACCGAAGCTTGTCATACATGTTCATACGTAATGTAACATACGTAAATAGATACATACGTCCGCGAATTACTTTGAATATTGGCGCGTAAGTTATCGCGGTTCCATTCCCACGTTCCGTGGATCCGAAGTGCACGGGACACGGAACGCGCTCTCGGCGATTTACAATCATAAACTTGAGTTTGCTTTGTACTTATCACTGGAGCATGGTTTTATTATGATTTTTGAGCGCCAGGTGGCCGCGTTTTTGTTGTCCATTTGTCGAACAGTACAGGTCTCAGCGCCATTACATCGATAAATGTCATTGTATCCGCGTCCCGTGAAACCGATTTCGAATCAATAAATAAATTTCAAACACAAGACCAGCCGATATGTCGACCAAACGGAAAAATCCTCCGATCAAGAAGGGCCGTGCGAAATTGAAGAAGACTGAATACGATGAAGACGACATCTCCAGCGAACATGACTCGGAGGTTGATGACGCCGAGACCGGTTCGAATGCCGACGGTGAGGACGCCGTCGAAGATGAGCTCACCGACGTCTCCACTATCCCGGAATTGCCGCCACCTGAGGTGATAACATTTCCATCTTTCCTCGCGTGTTTATTTACCCCAGGTTAGAGAGTACGTCGAGACCGGATGGACGAGAAAGCGGCGTTGGTATTCACGACGCTGCTGGGCTTTCTAGCCACGCATTTCAGACGCTGGTAAACCGAATCGTTATTTCAGAAGGGAAACGATCGTACACCGTTACAGGTCTTATCAATACACTTCGTAGCTGCGAACATTACCAAAATATTTATGCATATCTGATCGATTAAGCTTCAGAGTTTTCCTAATGATTTGAAATTTAAATGGCTAATTGTAGTCATCCGAATTTGAAGTAGTATTTGCTCAGATCTGAAGAGGGACAGTTAGAAAATATTTTGGAGTCAAATTGAATTTTGGATAGTAGATTGCCGATATCATTGTAGTTATACGCAGTGGGATTAACGCTAGAATGCCTGGCAGAGTCATGCCCCAGCCTTTCTTGTCGTCCAACTTTTGCGGGAAAGCCTCTCGCGATTTTTATTTATTATCAAGACTTTTTGGAGCAAAAGCACTGCAGTTTGTGTTATATTTCTTTGATTTTACCATCAATGCACATGGAAGCCTTGCTGCGTTCTCGTTATAAATTTATCCATGTTTACTATCAAAGTACGCGCAACAGAAACCCACATAGATGACTAAATACTGTCGAGGCGCAGTGCAAAAAAATAGAACAGTGGGAATGAATATGTATTAAGTCGAACAGTTTTGCAAGAATTGTAAAGAAACATAAAATATTATTATTGTTGTAGCTTTTATTTGTAATAAATTACGTTTAGAAATGTGCCTTGCATTATTATTTAACGTAAATCTACTCAGAAGAGAATTATTTTCTCCGCTTGGGCATCCGAAAGTCAAAAATCTTGGGCATTCTAGTGCGAATGAAAGGGAAGGCTTCAAATAAGTAACTGAAAATCTGCTTATTTTATGCAAAATTGTTTGATTATAAATTTGACGAAGGCAAGGAGAATATACAGGGTGCTCCGCAACTGGCGGATTAAATCAGAAATGCTATTTTGTTTTCAAGAATCACCAAACAGTTTGAAAACTTCAGAATCCTTCGAAATAATAAATAGCAAGATATTTGTAAAATTCATTTCATTTCAAATTCTGTATTTAATATTGACGCTAAACTTCCAATTAACAATAGAAATTTGTTAAGGAAAGTAAAAATAATAAGTGCTATATTCCCTTTTGATGGCATATGATTTTTGTTTTACCAATTGTTCGATACAGATAGTTGACGAATTATTAGATCGTCAATTCTGAAGTTTATCAACCTACTTTTCTCTGTCGTACGATCTGACCATGGGTGTTTGTTACAGGGAGGATGGGGAAAGCCCGGAACGTTGCTCATGTGTGGTCTGACGAATTGGGATATGGCTGGTCGTAAAGCGCCGCCAAAAGGAGTTAAAGCGAACGTAGGGCGGAGTTTGTGGACCCCGCATACTTTTAAAAATTTTAATGGTAGCCGAGTGAGATTAGTTGCCTCTGGTCCAGCTGCTTCTCATAGTATTGTCGTTACTGAAGATAATAGATGCCTAGCTTTTGGTAGAAATGATAAAGGTAAATGATTAAAAGGTAAACAAGACTTATCTTTATAAACAAGTAGTCTCGTGTAAGTAAATGTGACTTGAATAAATGAGAAACTTACGAATTTGTTAAACCGCGCGATTTCTGTTGATACCGGTTAAACGCGGTTTTAATTCAGTATTAGCTCGACGAAGACACGCACGCTTTGTTAGTGTCGAGATTTTTTAAACTTATTATGAAACGATTCTTACAGGCCAACTGGGTATTGGTGATGCGAAACGTCGGGATGAACCTACTGAGGTTACAGCATTAAAGGGGCATACAGTTATAGCAGCATCCTGTGGCCGTAATCATACTTTATTCTTAACAAGTCGCGGCATAGTTTTCGCCTCTGGAGACAATAAATTGGGTCAGTGCGGCGTTGGCAAGTCCGATGCCTGCATTGTCTCTGCCACTAAAGTAAAATACGCTGGTCCGCCCATAGTGAAAGTAGGATGCGGAGCGGAGTTCTCTATGATTCTGGACATTAAAGGCGGCTTGCACTCGTTCGGCAGTCCCGAGTACGGAGCTTTGGGCCACAACACCGATGGCAAATATTTTATAACAAACACAAAGATGGCGTTCCATTTCGAGAAAGTGCCTAAGAGAATCGTTTTATACGTCGAGAGAGCAAAAGACGGCCACGTCACACCTTTAGACCGCGTTGAGATTACAGACTTCAGTTGCGGCCACTACCACACCGTAGCAATCGATAGCAAAAATCGCGCGTTTTCTTGGGGCTTCGGAGGTATCGGCCGTCTGGGCCATAACGAGCAACGAGACGAATTAGTGCCTCGTTTAATTAAGTTCTTAGAACCACCCAGCCGAGGTGTCAGAGCTGTTCATTGCGGCAGCACTTATAGTATTGCCATCAATGTTCACGGGACAGCCTTAATGTTCGGGCAAACGAAACGTACCGGGGAGGCTAATATGTATCCGAAACCAATTCAAGATTTGTCCGGCTGGGAAATCCGATGCGTTGGATGTTCGCAAACTAGCGTAGTGGTTGGAGCTGACGACTCGGTCATTGCCTGGGGCGCAAGCCCCACATTCGGCGAATTGGTAAATAATTCTACATCGAACGAACGTATCCAGAAGTCCTTGGACGTATCTAACCGTTACTTCCTCAACGAATGATTTTCAGGGTTTCGGAGAAATGCGCAAGTCTTCGACCACTCCGATGGAAGTAAAGGCCCTGGAAGGTTTATACATTACTGCCGTTACCTGTGGTGTATCTCACACGCTTATGATTTGCCAAGATGAATCTGAAGAAGAGAAAGCCAAAATCAACAAACTTCAAGTATATTCAGTTTAAATTACATGATTTTCACTTATACACGAAGCGAAAGCGACTGAATCACCGCAACGGCTAAGAAAATTTTCAGTGTTCATCGCAATCATTATTACGCATATAGGTCGGGTCGTAAATAAAAGTTCATCGCGACACACTTGATCGATAAGTTATTTCAATAATTTAACGCATAGATTAAAAGATCTGTGAGCGGTTATTAATAGGCCGCGAGAAACGTCCATATGAAATACAGACTTAAACCTATTACTTTACCATGTACTTCCAACTTTACTTAATGTACGAAGGAAAGTTTATCATAATAGGGAGCCCCCATTCTGTTAGTAGCTCAGGATATAGACCAAACAAATAGATGCAAAAATATATTTTGATACGTTGCTATTTTATTGAAGTACTCTGTATCTTTGACCAGAATGAAAATAGTTGACACGTATGAAGAAGAGTGCTGGGAACTGGAAAGAAAACGTTACGGGACTCGTCAAGTACTACCTGTATCTTTGTTTCTCATTTTAATCGTCTATATATAAATCGCCTATATCATTGATTCATTACAGTAGTACCTGAATCACTAAATCCGCAGAAATCATTTTTATATTCTATATATACACACAAGGACACTTTGAAAGTGGTTATACAAAAACGAACCGTGTTTTATGCTTTAAACGGTGAACGTTCTTTATGATAAACGTATGAAGAATACCATTAACGTCGATAGCTTACGAAGTGATCATCGATTTAATTGGACTCGTTCAAACGACTGTTATAATTTCTATAATAGACAATGCTTCCCCCAAACCAGCATTGTTTGTCATACTTTTAAACTATTAATTGCTTTTAAAGTTACACACAAGAAAGAAAGTTTTAGTAAAGAGTATACATTGTTAATTATAATAAATGTGGTTCGAACCCATGTATTATCAAAACTCATGTATACGCATTGTATTTAAGCCTATCCATGTCTCTTAGTAGTGAATATAATCGAAATTTACGCATACTTTGATTTTAGAACTACTGTTAATGTAACGAGAATATTCATGAAATTTCACTATCGTCGATATTTTGGTTATACATATTCTTTATACATTGTAATTAGAATCACTGCCAGGATGTATTTGGAATATCCTTCATTGTGACGTTGGATATTCATTCCGCTCCGTACCACACGTTACTCCTGTGTGGTTACTGCACCAACATGTTGTTCTAGTAAACTTGAGACAAATGTACAAGGGAAATTACTAAATAAACGAATTTTTTAAGCAATTTTTACTAAAACGTGTTATGAACATTTATATTTTTCTATTGTACAGGGTGTATAAAAATTTATGGACACCGCTTTCAAGGGTGGAGCTAGATCCCTTGACAATTTTTCGCGTCGAAACGGTGCGTTTGCGTCACATGCTTTCTTTCGAACTCTTTCTTCTTTCTCAAAAAGAAACTTTAACATTAATTTTCGATGTTATAAACGATCTTGCGGCATCGACGTTTTCGGAAGTTCAGCCATGATTTTTATATTTATATGCATAGTACCTTTCAGTGGCGGATTAAAGAAAAAAGGCCCAGGTGACAAACGTTCTGAGGGGCCCATTTTTTCGAAAAAATGAAGAGGTCGTTTAGTAGAAACGGGCCAAGTGTAGTAGTATGAAAAAAAATGTAGTGTTTGTATACCTATACCTAATCACAATTTTTTATGGAGATGGGGCCCCGAGGGCCTTCTGGGCAGAGGCCCAGGCGGCAACTGCTCATCAGCTGCTCTGTTAAATCCGCCACTGGTACCTTTATTCTTAGCCAGCGCGCTCTAAACACTCCTCAGGATTTAATACTGTGAGTTTGCAAGAACTACACATTTCGGGATATTCGCAGATTTCGTATTCCTTCTCTGGCCTTTTTATACACTTCCAACATCTTTCTTTGATGCGACGTGATTCTTGGTGATGTTTGCAAAAATCGCAAGGAATATGTTTCATAGTCTCCTCATTCAGGCTTCTAATTAGTTCTTCCTCTTCTAACAGTTTCTTTGCCTGTTTCAAAAAAATTAGACACTGTTACGAGAAGAGTAAAAGAATTACATATATTTCTTTGATTCTGAGAATTGTTACTAGCACTAACAATGAGCTTCTGGTCCATCGCTATTGTAGCCAATGCAACAAATTCTTGAGCCTCATCCTTTTCCGTTTGGTTAACATTGTTATGCTTCCAACGTAATAACTGATACGTTACGTAATATATTGGGTCCGATGGTTTATATCGTAGGGCCCTACTCATTGCCCATGCCAATGGTACCATAACATTCTGTCTATAATTAAAAGGAACCGAGTGATGAAATGGAAGAATATTCGTAATTAGTCACCAGTGGCGGATTCAAGAAAAAGTCCCAGGCGGCAAACGTTCCGAGGGGCCCAAATTTTTCGGGAAAATGAAGAGAGGTTTACTAAAAACGGGCTAAACGTAGGAGTGCGGGAAAATTAAAATTATAGTGTGTTGGATGAAATCATAATTTTTTTTTAAAGACGGGGCCCAGGCGGCGACTGCTCATCGGTCGCCCGTTAAATCCGCCACTGTTAGTCACCTTAAATAATCATTTCTTTGTGCCGTTAATTCATCTGTTGTCTGTTTCTCTCTTTGAAAGTGGCACTGACAACTGCACAGTTGGAAATAATCTGATGTGTTAACGAGTGTAGAAGTCTTTGAATTACTCGTCCTGCAAATATCTTGCATTATATCTAAGCTATTGGTATTGGGCTCCAACATAGCTACGCTGCATTCGCATATTATTTCCTATATACCACACATGTTATTGTACATAAGAAAAAATAGTATACAAAATAGAGATTCCTTTTTCTTATTTAAATCAAGTTCAGACCCCCTTTTATTTCTTTACCTCGGACTTTCGTTTTACTTCGTTAAGCCCTAAGTCAACCAACATTTGTTCAGTTTCATAGTCAATTCCATACTGTTCCACTAATTGTATAACATCTTCTGCCATGTCAATGTGTCTCAAGAATTGAATTATCTTTGACGACGCAGATTTGATAGGCGATCGCCATTTTAAAATCCCAGGAACATCGATACCGCTTAACATTAAACGACAAAGAGCACACGAACTTTGAAGTCTTACTCCGTATATAATAATATGCCAACACTCTGTTTCATTTAAGCCCGTTGTTCTTAAATTTGAGATCAGCTCGTCGCTAAATTTGTTCGACCACATGTCTTTGAATTCCAAAGTATACGGATCCACGTTAAAGTCTTCGAAATAAAGGAGTTCGCAGTAACTAAGGCTGATAAGCCCGAGTTTCATTGCTTTAATAATGGTATGCGCAGGCATGCCTGAAAATTATATTTGATTAATTAAGAGTTTCTATGGAATTCATACTATGGACGCAACCCGGTACCTTTCTTTTGCACTGTCTTTAAAATGTGTGCGCTATATAAACCACTGCGTATGGTGGTCCACAGTCGTTCGTCACTTATGGTATCGGTAGGGCCTTCTTTTGCCGAACCTGAGTCAACACGAACGCATTGCTTAAGTCTGTCCGTTAGTAATTTCAGTAAATCAGTTCCGCTCCACGTTCCATATATTTGGAATCCTCTATTGGTCAGAATGCTATTTAATTTAGTTGCATTTAATGCGTCTTCCGCTGTCGAAAGCAATGTAGATAATACGGAAGATGTTTCGCTATAAATATAAAACAGAAGGTAAATCTACTACTTAGGCTTAAATTTTATTAGAAGTACTTCAGGTTAATTATAATGCTGCCACTAACTTTACCTTGTACTTTTTATGTGTTCATTATTTTCTTTATTATTTACATGACATTTGCTGATGGATGCGCAACAGTCCATGTTTCATCTACGAAATACGAGTCCCGCTAATTTTCCAAAGGAAATAAAGATATAAAATACTTATTTAAAATGAAATGCTTTAACAGGCAATTGTTTGCATCAGATTTATTGACATTAGCCAGCAATCTTTGTTGACATACAATTGTATAATTTCAACTGAAATCGAGAAAAGATACTTTAAATACAGAAAGTACTTTATTTACAATACATTACAATAGCTTTATCTATAGAACGCTCACTCAATCAGGAAATTATAAAACATGCACAGACGAAGTAAAGATTAAAAAAACTTGTGAATTACATTGATACATGACACTATGCGCGTATGTGTATCGATATGCTTCGCATTCGCAGATTCTGCGAAGTAACGTTCAAACTGAGCTAGCCTGCATAAATAATAAAGAGAATGATGAAATTTCGAAGTTTGCATATGCTTGTAAAAAATGTGTTCTGCAGGGTTAAAAATACGATGTTCGCTCGTGACATTATCGACGTTCTACAAATATTTATTAACCGTTTAACTGCGTACGTATGCACGATATATTTACACGAATACAAATTTAGTATTACAAATACCTATATAAAATTTAACTATTTAACAGAGTCAGAAGTTACAAGCAAACTCATATATCTGATATATACGCGAAGAATCTCATTCTCATGACGTACACATAGCAATAAAGTGCCGTATTATTATTCGTGTTTACAGTCAAAGTTCTCATTCCTCGGCATCTAATTTTCCCAACATAGTTTAGACCATATTTAAACTGTAGCTCCGTTGCGATTATCACCGGTCGAATTTTATGTCACAATTAGTTACAGCAAGTTACAAGAACAAGCCGAATATGATTCTTGCCCTTCGGAGCCATTTGCCAATTGTATGCCTCTCTGGCTTCTATGTCTCGCTCCTCCCATGCTACCATTACCGTATGACTTGATGTGAGTGTGCCGGTCCCAAAGACCTGGTGTTTGTATTATCTGCAAATAACATTAACTTATCTTGTATGAAAATTTCATAGGCAATAGAGCTGTTCCACGTCAAAACGGATAGGTGAAAACTTTAGTTTCACCGATTCTCTTCAAAATTACAGCATTTGTCGATAACCTTACAGAAACAAAGTATATTGAATTTTAAAGGCCTATATCAAATAGTTTTCGAAATATTTAATGTTAAAGTTTTAAAAATTGAAGCAAAATCGGCTGACGCATCATCACTTAAAGTGTAATATCTCGGTTATTTTTAAAGATAATGCCTCCGTCCTGAGCTCATTTTAAAGCTGAAGGAATGCTTTCTCAACTCGTATATAGAATATTTTGTTTATTGTTAATAAACTTGACAGTAATCGATGCCAAAGTTTCAAATCGCGATTTGACGTCGTTCCCACCCACGGTTCGGCTTGAAAAAACTTTTCGTTCGGTGTTATCGGTATTCTGGAGGAAAATAACAGGAATATCTGCTCTCCATATAAAAGATTAGCAATAGTAGGTAGTTTTTAGTGATTCTTCCCTTTCTTTTTTTGTATGTTGTGTACTGAACGAAAAGTTTGTTTTCTCGCATCGTATATAAATACTTTCCTACGCTAGGCGATTGTTTTGAAAACGCGTGCGTGCGGACTGATCATGGGATTCGTGCAGTTCCAAGCGGTGCGCAGTATCGTAAGTTTTATTTTTTGTTGACTGTTCCCAAAATTTCTCCTCTTTTTTTAAAAACGCATTTATTAGCTGAAGGCTCAACGAATCGAATGTTATATTTTTTCAAGCCGGACCGTGGGTGCCATTATCTTTAAAAATGACCGAGATATTACAGTTTAAGTAATGACGCGTCAGCCGATTTTATTTCAATTTTTAAAACTTTAACATTAAATATTTCGAAAACTATTTGACATAGGCCTTTAAAATTCAGTATACTTGATTTTTGCAAGGTTATCGACAAATGCTGTAATTTTGAAGAGAATAGGTGAAACTAAATTTTTTACCTATCCGTTTTGACGTGGAATAGCTCAATAGCTTCTAAACCAGTGACGAACAACCCGCGGGTCGTATTTGGCCCTTAAGCCACTGACCTGCGGCCCGCAATTGTTTCAATTGTAAACCTATGTCAGAAATAACAATCTCACGCCAGAAATTAAAATTCTCTGATTAGTATACAGGTAACCCGCATATAATTCGGTACTTAACGCGGTTTTGAAATTGAGGTAATAACCTTCGTGTAACGCGCGCAGTTTCGATGTAACGCGGTTTTTTCTATTAGACCTGATTGTGAGTCTCGCATAGCGCGATTTATATGAAGGTGAAGTTAGACGGCGCGTGGCTCGGCGAGTCTCACGCCAAGCTCGCCGAGCCAGGCGCCGTGGAACTTCACCTTTAAGTTTCCATTTATGGCCCACTACAGGCCAAAGGTTGCTCCTCGCTGTTCTAAGCATCCCATGAAGATTTATACAGCATACCTTCTGCACAAGTTCCTCGAAGCAACATTTAATCCCATCCGCTGTTTTAACACTGCTTTCAATGTATAAAGTTTGATGTCTTCTGGCAAACTGTAGGCCTTCCTCGGTACTCACTTCTCTGTTCGGCAAATCTATTTTATTACCCACTACCATTTTAACAATGTCTGTTTTATTGCAGTAAGTGTTTAGCTCGTTCAGCCAAGTTTCTAGCTTCATAAACGTAGCTCTGTCCGTAACGTCGTAAACCAATATAGCACCTTGACCATCTCTGTAGTAACTAGGTGTTAAGGTGCGAAAGCGTTCTTGGCCCGCTGTGTCCTGTAACGAATTGCCGACGAGTTACAACGTTTCCTCAAATTTATATTCAATGAATTTTGGAGCTTTATATTCATTAAACGTTTTAGGTATACGAGTTTAACCATTAATACTTGGGAGTGGGCTTCTAATTCTACTTATTCAATATTAGGCGCTGTGCGGTCAGCAGCTCAATCTGTACCTTATGAAGTTAGTTTATTTTCTATTATATTTACAGTTATTTTATTCGGTTTTAGATTTATATAAATTTCAATATTACATAAAATTTATTCTGGATATTGTTCCCAGTGGCCCCAGTGGCCGATCGATAGTGATGGGATCCGAAGCACTTCGAAGCGCATCGAATTTATATATATGACGAAAACTTCGAACCACTTCGAACATGATTCGAAATTTAAGGGGGGAGTCATATTTAGGACGGCTAGGAATGAGGTAATTCTTGGGAATTTTTTTCCAAGAAACTGTTAAACGGATCTTTTCCAAACTTTCAGAGTATTTTAGTCTACATTCAAACAATAAAAATTAATTTTTACGTTACAAAGTGTTCCGTAGAAATGAAGATATATGGACACGTTCGTTAGGACTCGCGCGCCGGAATTGCAAATTGGCGGGTGCAATGGTGGCCCTATTTCTTCCCTGAAATTAAAAACCAAGGATTTTCTTATTTCTAGTATAATTACACTGTCGATGAACCTAAGACATTGATAAATAAATTAAATTGAACAACTCTTTTTCCATAAATAGTACGATATATCTTAGGGCAAAATCGTAACTTTTTCTTTGAAGTTCCACCAATTTGCCAACTTTTAACTTTTTTTTCGTATTTTAGGTTCATCGACAATGTAATTATAATAGAAATAAGAAAATCCTTGGTTTTTTTATTTCAGGGAAGAAATGGGGCCACCATTACACCCGCCAATTTGCAACTCCGGTGCGCGAGTCCTAACGAACGTGTTCATACATCTTCATTTCTACCGAACACTTTATAACATAAAAACTAATTTTTATTGTTTGAATGTGAACTAAAATACCCTAAACAGTTTCTTAGAAAAAATTCCCAAGAATCACCTTATTCCTAGCGTCGTAAATAATCATTTTAATAATCACGCTGCAAAATGCAGGTTTTTTTCTCAGTGAATGCAATGAATAACAATGTCAAACTTTTTTTTTCATTTATTAAATTACTTATAATGTATACGGAACAATTTTTTAAATACACTTTTCATTGTGTTTTTCAATGTTATCTGGAGTTAAAAATTGCGTCTTTGAAAATACGGCGGGAGTGATTTCAGCTCGCAGACTCATCTGGAACAAAAAACCAAACTGATTCTTAATCATTATGAGTACAGCTATCGCAGGTGCCAGAATTAGCCACGTACGTCAAAATTTAACAAAATTGCGCGCATTCAAACTTCTAGTAAAAATGGAAAATTCCGATACTTTAAGTTTAAATGCGCGCAATTTTGATAAATTTTGACTTACGTGGCTAATTCTGGCACCCGCGATAGCGGTAATCATAATAATTATGAATCAGTTTGGTTTTGTTGTTTCAGACGAGTCTGTGAGCTTAAATCACCCCTGCCAGGGAAGTATTTCTTTTCAAAGGTGCGATTTTTAACTCCAGGTAACTTTGAAAACACACAATTAAAAGTGTATTTAAAAAATTGTTCCGTATACATTATAAATAATCTAATAATTGAAAAAAGTTTGACATTATTATTCATTGCATTCACTGAGAAAAAAACCTGAATTTTGCGGTGTGATTACCAGAATGATCCCTTGAAACTCTTGAGTCCTGACATGTCTTGAAAGTATTGGAAGTCTTCAAAGCTTGAAAACGAACATTTGGTTGCTAAAACTAGCCACGTTGATCCCGTATTGTCCCGCGAGTCGGCAGTGAACGTACACACGAGTCCAAAACCTACCAAGATTTTGAAGCAAGAGTTTCAAGATTTTCAAGTACTTTCAAGAGTTTTAAGCTTCGAATCAGGTTCGAAGAGGGCGTCCGTAGACTTTTTTCCAAGTGAGGACAACAAAAATATGCTCCTCTTGATTTTTTAACCCATTTTATAGTTCCAATTTAATTAAAAATTTAAAACCGAAATTTAAAAGTATTTCCATTTTTAGTATAAACTTAATAACGATCAGTTTTGAAAAATTAGCGATTTTTTCTGAAAAGCCAGGGGGCAACTGCCCCTTTTGCACCCCTCTCCGGACGCCCATGGAAGTGCTTCGAAATACTTCGGGTCCCATCACTACCGATCGGCACAAGGTTTGAGGAGAGAGGGCGTGGACCCTAAATCTAAAATTGTAGCTTCGCGTATTTATTAGTTTCCGAAATATTAATAAAAATTGTTAATTTCTTTTACAATTTTTTATGACGTAGCTACAGGCCCCCAACGGGGGGGGGGGGGGGACTGGACGCGTTCCCATATCTCCGCGTGCCCCTTAGGCGCCAAAAAGGCGCGCGTATTTGGCTAAAACTTAAAGTCAATTTTTTTGAAAACGAAGCGCGATATTAAAAATTTGAATTCTACATTTTCGTCTTATTTTAGCCTATGGAATCACCCCCTAGAGTAGTGACTATTAGTAGAGTAACACCCTGTATAATACAACGAGTCACACACGTTGCGTCGGAATAAGTCAACAGAAATACTGAAAGTTTTTTATTAATATCTCTGAAACTAATAAATACCCAAAGCTACAATTTTCGGTTTAAGCTCCACGCACCCTCCCCACTCCTCCTCTCAAATCTCACATCGATCGCCCAGTGGGGACATTTGGAACTGCAGCCTTTGTTTTGAACATAAATTTCTATAGCATCTCGAATTAAGAAAACTTACCCAAATAGCAAGCTTCACTGTATTGCCATCGATCTCGATCTGTTTAGTCTTATAGTCCATACCAACCGTGCTCTGCATATTTTCGTAGAATTCATTCTCCGTGAATCTCAGAATTATGCTGCCGAGAAAGATCGAATTAATAAATCCAGTCGCATTGTACATCCAGCAAATAATTCATTCTTATCGATAGATACCTCGACTTGCCAACATTCGATTCTCCTATTATCAACAGTTTCAATACCGTTAACACGTCCTGATCCGTCGTATCCATGATCGAATATTTTAGACTGTCCTTGCAAGTGACTCTCGCGACTCTGCTAAACGCTTTAATGGAGACCTCTGCCAAGGGGCAAGTAGTTTGAGACTCATCAAGCCAGCTTCGCACTTTTCTCGCTAACAAAGAGAGATTACAGCAATTTCAAGAATTTCTAGCGAATCCGAAGAACAAAATAAGCTGACATTTAATAATCATCACTCAGATACTCGATTACTCATTTTCTTCGCATATTCATTAACAGAGATTTAATCGAAATCGGTTGCGAGTTTTCCTTGCGAAACACCATAGAATATTTCCGCATTTTCGAAATCACTACTATCTCATAACAATTCAGAATTATTAATCCTGTCTCGAGCAACAAGAAAATATTCAATTACCTCTAAAGTTCGTAGCAGCTTAATTGCAAGAACAAGAATCGGCTAATGAAAAAGGGAAGCTCAGCAGAGTTTGTTTATAAAACGAAAGAGTATACTGTTGTTTATAAAGAGGTGGAGAATGAAGAATTCATGAGCTTTGCAAAAACCCACCTGACGAAATCTTGCCGTAAAAGTTTAAAGCAACAACGTCACTTGAACCTGACGCGTGATCTCATCATTTTTTTCAATCAACGAAATACAAATTACAATACAGTACGCATCGTTACTGTAACGTGACGTAGACGGTAGGAAAGGAAACGTCAAAACAATTACGCTAGTTTCCGCCAGATAATCCAGATGTCGCTTCTATTTGTTTCTACCGATTATTTTATTTTTCTATTAAAAATCGCGCTGATAGAACTACGCGCGTCCAATTGTTTTCAGTAGAGTATTGAAGCAGGGTAAAGAGTACGCCGATTACTCCCCAACAGAACAGCATAAAACGACCACTAGCAACATAGATTGAAAATTAAAATAACAAGAATTGTCTAGGAATTTCGTTTATTATCATCTAAACAACTCGCACAAATGTACAGTATTATTTAGAGCAGCAGGATACGAGCTGCCCAAAAGCGAATTGGGAGTTAGCGGAGCGCGGAAAGGAAGTAACAGAGTGCCAGTAAAACAACACGAATGGAAAAAGATATGGCCGTTGCTGTCCCTAACCTCAACGGCGCAGTGCGTGCGTTATCGTATACCATAAAAGATAGCAGCCTTATCGGAAACGTCGAACTACCGATGCCGATTCATAGAAACGGTCCCCCGGCGCAACTGCTCGCGCGATGCAGGCCGACGCTCGTGTCAACATCAAATTCATAGAACGATTGATTAAAAAATAACGGAAAAGAGAGAAGCCTCGGAACGCATCGAATATGCCGTGCACGGGCGTTATGTCACGCTTGTTAATTCGCGCGGCGCTTACTCACCAACGGGGGGAGCCCTAGAAAAGTGGAGCGTGCGAGCGCATCCTCGAGTAGCGCTTGAGGCCTAGAATAAAGTAAGTTTTCGTTTCCCTATAGTGGCAGAACGATAAAACGAGCAGGAGAAAAAAGATGGCCGCCGGTGGGCTGCCATGAAGGGGCTGCGTCGCTGGTGCTCGTGGAAATGGAACGTTGCGACATCCAAGTGTCACCGTCGTGCCCGTGAAGTGTCACAAAGTGCTCTCGAAGTGACGTGAAGGAGTGCCGTGCGCTGCTCGAGCGCGGGATTAATACCTCGGGACATGGCATCGGACGGGTAAGGAGGATCCTCTGGGTTCTAGGGAAATGGGAATACGGCAGGGTACAGCGGCTATGTTTCGCAGATCGATAGTGAATTTTTCTCCCAGTCACCCGTCCCAGTTTTGTCCGGAGAGAGGCCCGCCGTATTCCTCCACCGCGAGATAGTCTTCTATTGTTTCTTCGCAGTTTCTTATCTTCGACTGGGTGGGTCTCGTTCGGTCGCGATTTTTTCGCGTTTATACCCCTGCGTGCATTATCAAAGTCATGCCCTCTGCCTTCTCCCCTCTGCTCTTCTTACGTTCGCTTCTTTCCTTCCTTTTCTTTCCCCCCTTTCTTCCCTCTGTATACAACTATGCACGGGACGAATTTCTGCCGCCTATTTCGGTCAATTAAACGGATAGCATGACATCAGACAAGTCGCTCGTGTTGCGGCTAACATTCCTGTTAATTTATGGTTATGGGGGTGGGGGTGAACACCCTTTTATTCCGGCCAAAGTTTCCTCGATCGCAGACCTTCCTCTTCCTCGTTCCCTTATCAGAATGTTTCTTCTCCTGACAATCTCGCCTTTCTTCGCCGCGTTTCGCGTGCTCCCGCCGTGATTATTTAATACGGAAACGGGGCCTCGATGCAGCGCTTTTGTCGTGCCCCGTTTTCTGCCGCAGATTCGGCAGAATGATATTGATTAATTATTTATAACTTATTGTCGGTTCGCGGTGCTTTCGCTTTGAAAATTTCGAATAGCCTCTGAGTCTACTTCGCCGCGGATCGTCGTTTCTTTTATTATTGTTTAATCGCCCCGTTAAACGTGCTCTCGCTATCTGCAGCATTTTACTGTGCGCTACTATTTTTAGAATTTTTAATTATAGCGATAAAAAGGAGTAACAAATTTATCTTGTATTCACCCTACACGCCTTAACGATTTAACATCGATGCAAGGTGCTCGGGTAGTTTTAAATATCGTGGCTTCCCCGCGACGTTAAGTTCGGATAAATGTTTATTAAAATGCGCCTTAAGTTAAATAATTCATTGTAGTATATTGTCGCTAAATAAACAGTTCTGAATTGCGTATAATTGCAGTAGAATGGAATGGGTGGAAATCATAGAGCCTCGTACAAAGGAGCATATGTACGCTAATCTTACGACCGGAGAGTGCGTATGGGACCCTCCGCCTGGCGTGCCAGTGTAAGATATACATTTCTTCTTACCTCTCTTTGAATTAGTTTATATAGAATAATATTGCAAAGTCAACTTTCCCAACAAGAAAGATAATTACTCGCCGAGGATCAGGTTTGTCTTTCTGATCTAATTAGCCCGGTGAAAGTTATCGTCGTATAAGGTTCTCCTTTTATAATATAGGAAGCATTTATAATGGACAAGATTTCTATTTCGAACATGCCTCGAATTTAAATGTCCCGCGCGACCTGAATTCTACGACGCTCGAAACGAATTTACTGTTTACTATTGCGCTTTTAATTACAGGAAGAAGACGGACAACAATCAGTGGTGGGAGTTGTTCGATCAGAACACTTCGAGGTTTTATTATTATAATGCAACTTCCCAAAAAACTGTGTGGCACCGTCCGAGCGACTGTGACATCATACCTTTAGCGAAGCTTCAGGTGAGTGAATCACCTTCTCTGATAACAGATACCTAATTCGGAGCGACGATGGCACTGGCACTGCTGATACCGTATTGAAAATTAGGCGCGTCGCGCAAATATTTCCAATCGCAGGCAATGATAAAATGTATCGAAGTTATATTTTCTTGCAGAGCGGAACGTCTGACTTTTCAGAGATAAAAATTCTGTTCATACGTTTCGTAAGCATTGCTATACCATCATACGTCGATGTAGTCATTCTGTGGAGTGTTGGAGATATAAAGGTAGACTCTCTTCTTTTCGGCGCAACTTCTTTTCGCGCTCACATCTAGGCTCGCGTCGTCTCGGTTTTTCCGTATCTGAAGTTATCTGAGCTTGCTTCGGTTCGTGTGTTTGGTCAGTTGGTTAGAGAAGCTATTCCTTCCTCTTTTAGCGGTCACCGAAAGCGGTGGCATTGCACTACGCTTTGCCTCTCTTCCTCGAAATATTCTCGAGGAAGAATCCGCGGCTCGCAGTCGCGCCGAGACGAGGCGCAGTGTGAGTCAAATTGTCAAAATACGTAAGAAAAGCATGGGAAAAATAAAATGAGCCGAGGCGAGCCGTAGTGAGAGCCTACCTTAAGTGTCCAAGTTGTCTGCTCTCCTTTCAGCTATAAATAGACGTTTGTAGCTAGGAGAAAAAACTGAGGTTTACATTATACCATACCACAAGCTTGAAAATCTCTTAAGATTACAATGTTTATTGATACTGCAAAAATGCAAGTGCCTTGTACTTTAATTGCACATGTAACAGCAATATTATGCGTGCATTAGTTTATTATACAGTGGCGGACGAAAAAAAGATTGCGTAACTTTTTTAGAATTGGTCTAAACGACTTGAGTTGTTTTTTTGAGAAGCTAGAAGAATTAGTTTGCTAAATGACGCGTTTCGTCGTTTTGAAAAATATGCAATTGGTCAAAATAGCGAAAGAAATAGTAATGATCGTTTCTTAAACTTTTCTTTCTGAGTCTGTAATGGAAATTCAAAAATCCCGTTTGTGGAGTTAAGTAAGTTGTATACGTGCTGAAAATTTCATCAAAATCGGCCAACGTTGCTCCGAGCTATAAACGTTTGAAAATCGCTGATTTCGGGAATTTCGCGATTTTCGAAGAATGTAAACTTTCTTTCGTCCGCCACTGTATTATAAAAGAATTACAGTGGTTATTGTTCTCTGTTTCATTGCGAATAAATATACTAGAAATATTTCTACATCCTTCTTTTCGTACCAGTGGCGGATTTAAGAAAAAAGACTCGGGTGGCAAACGTTCCGAGGGACCCATTTTTGGGGGAAAATGAAGAGTTAGTTTACTAAAAACGGGCTAAGTGTAGTAGTACAGAAAGACGATATAGTTTTTAGTTAAAATCATATTTTTTTAAGATAAGGCCCTAGGGGGCCTTCTGGGCAGGGGCCCATTTTTCGGAAAAATGAAGAGGTAGTTTACTAAAGACGGGTCAAGTGTAGTAGTGCGAAAAAAATGTGTTTGGATACCTATACCTAATCGTAATTTTTTTTGGTCATGAGGCCCTGCGGGGACCTTCTGTGCAGGGGCCTAGGTGGCCACTGGTCAGCCGCCCTTTTAAATCCGCCACTGATTCGTCGTATAAAAATATTCCCATATTTTCATTGAAAATATCTTGCTTGCCACGCGAATACAAAATTAGCAAAAAATGTAACACCTTTAGCAGTGTTCTTCAACCGGTGGTCCGCGAAAAATTTCATCCGAATCATGTAGCCACTAAATTAAATTCAATTAAATTGCAATTTTATAACACTAGATTTAATGAATAAACTACTATCTACATTGGTTTTTATTTCTGTCTTAGCCGTCAGCCGGTCCGCGAAACATTTCTCACAGTTTCGCCGGTCCGCAGGCGTAGAATAGTTGAAGAACGCTGTTTTAGCATAATTAATTAATCGAAAGAATATCGCGTTGTTATATAAATACTTATTTAAAATGTACAATAGACATTGAAGCAGAACACAGAGCCTGCAAGTAGCAGCGGCGTTGATACCCAGAAGCCCACTGAGCCAAGAAAGAAAGAATCTGTATCAACGCAGACGCAAACCCCTTCTGTCAGTCGATTAGCCCGGTTCAATCATCAAGAAAGTTCCAATTTGTCTTCTTCGTTGGTAAGCTCTCTAGCCTAGAATTATTCCTCGCGCGGAAAGACGAATGTTGTAATGGGTGGCCTTATTACAGCAAAGCTCTAGTGTAAATAAGACACGAACGTCTGGTGTCGGTGTGGATCTTCAAACGTCTCCTCCATCGCCATCTCCATCTGCGAGGCGGCATCACCACCACCACCATCATCACAATAACAGACATAGGCATCATGAAGTGCCCACAGCGCGCCGGCAACACAATCATTCTCAGGACTCCGGGCGTTCCAGCGACAGTTCTGTCTCTCACAGCCGAACATCGTTGGAATCGACCGGATACCGACTGTTGGACTCTCCGCACCGGCACCATCATCGTTCCCCCGCCCAGACACCACCGAACCAAGCGCAATCCTCGCCTAGACAGCACAGCGGTACTTTGGAAGCCAGGGGGCACAAGAGCGGGACTCTGGAAAGCGTGAAGAACCAGAAGTCGGTGCCGTTGGGCGAGCCGCCGCCGTTAGGATTATCGCTGTCGACTAGCACTCCCCTGTTTAAGAAGAAGTCGTTCGTCGACTCGCAACGCGAGGGCAGAGCGGGCAATTTAGAGTTGGAAAAGAATAAAAATGGTAAGAATGTGAGTTAAATTTCGTAATCCTTTAAGTTCTGCGGTACTGTTACCCGACCACGAAACGTAGAATAAAAGGAATAACTAAATTTCTGTTACAAATATTGTAGGTAGAGAAAGTAGTAGAGGTTCGTATGGTCCTGAACCAAGCACTTCGCCATATCGTGATTCGTTGATGGAGTCTAGAATATTTAGGCAAGAGATGCCTCCGTACCGTCCGCCAGAAGTTCAGTTGAGTCATAGTTATAAATCGCAGGGTGAGAAATATGGCTCCCTGGTGGAAAGTAGTAATCGTTATCATAGAGATAGGGAGAGGGAGATTCACCATAGAGAGAGAGTAAATAGTTTGGACAAGACAAACACATCAGCCTTTTACCCAAGTTCCATGCATCCGCGTAATATGAATAAGCAAGATAATACTGGTAGTATAGGAAGAAGGCATCACGGATGCTCGGTGTCCCTTTCAGAAGCGAACGTTAGAGACATGTATGGCGCAATGCTGGCGGAAAGGAATGATCCATCTAAAAGCCTCGTGAGGGGCACAGGTGTCTTAAGTAATGCATCGAAACAAAGAAGCCTTGAGGTCGCAGAAAGGGAGAGGGAACGAGAACGTGACAGGGAGAAAGAGTATAGAAGAAACACAGCGTGCAATAATTCGTTGGATTGTAAGTACGAATGTCGGCTCTTTAAACGGAACATTCGTATGTCTATGTTTTATCTGACTTCGTATCTTCTTAAGGTGTACCGCAGCCCTTGGCTCGGAGTTACAGTTTTGTACAGCAGCAAAAGCAGCAGCAGAAGTTGCAGCAAATGCATCAGCAGCAGCAACAGTCGAGGAGAAGAGACAGGGACGACGATTCTATGCACGAGCGTTATTTAATCACTCAGAGCCACGAGCATCCCAGGCAAAGGCTTAGCAGTAACACTAGTAGTAGCAATAGCAGTAACAGTAGCAGTAATAGCGGCGTTGGCGAAGAAACGGAAGGGCTCACGGAGGGAGACGACAGCAAGAAGAAAAGAAGCAACGGTAACCCGAGCCCCCCTCCGTCTCCGTTCTACGGAAATCTGTTATCCGATGCCGATCATTTGTTGCCACTTCAGCATTATATTCTTCAGCAAGCAAAACTCTCAGGCACGTTATCCGTCCCTTCGAGTCCTTTCACGCGATGTATCCTGTAACATTAACGAGTGTCTCAATTATACAGGTTGTTACAAGTTTGGAGATCCTTTGTTAGTAGAAGAAGGTGATGATTCCTTGGATGAAGAAGGCGGGAGAGGCGAAGGTGTTAGTGGGAGAGCGGACGACGATTCCGACGACCAGTTCGCGGATGATGAGGCAGCAAGCAACCAGGGTGATTCTTCTAGTCAAGAGTACCTTGAAGATCACTATGCAGGTTCGTAGTTAGTTCTGAATATCTCGAAACTATGGGAGACTTGGAAACATCAAGATTATAAGAATAGAAAGATATAAGAAGACTTTACGTAAAGCTAACGACTACATTTGTGTTATTACAGATCTGGGTAACTACGACACCGCAGGCCTGGCGACTTACTACAACACTGCGGATACATTAACGAGGCCACAAGTGCGACCTCCGTCGCCACCGAATATCGCCGCGCAGACAGAAACCCGAGACAGTATAACAACCAGAAGACAACCGACACTTCCGACGACCACGATAAGCCCTATTCCCACCGTTGTCGCCGGTGTCGACAATACAGACACCGACGAGGCGAGACGGAACGACAGTGCGGGCGGCGGCGATATCGAGAAATACGCACAAGACAATCTGAACTTGAACTGCGGCAGGCCGAAGGGGCTGAGGCTGCTGTTTCGGAAAAAGTTCAGCGTCCGCGACATTCTTAGCTGGTCGAAAGATCCTATACCGCAGCCTATGCTGGTGGTGGTGGACGGTGAGAAATTGCTGAAGCGGGAGGCATGCAATTTGTTTAGGTTGGTGCAAGTGTACATGGGTGATCGGAAAACTAATGTAGGAATGACATTAGACAGTGTAGCTATGGACATTGTAAATACTGCATTTTCAAAGCCACCGTTGCGGGATGAATTATATGTCCAGATCTGTAGACAAACCACAGAGAATCCACGGAAGGAAAGTTTGCGTAGAGGTTGGGAGTTGATGGCTGTATGCTTGGCATTCGTGCCGCCTAGTGCCACGTTTGAGCCTTACCTCGAGGGCTACATGAACAGGCATCGCGATCCCAATTTCCAATTTCCCGAGGTGGCCAAGTGGCCGATTCACGTTCAAGTTAGTCATTACGCGACCGTCGCCTGTCGACGCCTGCAACGAATCGGGGCGCATGGGAAGCGGCAACCTCGCAAGGCTACTCTAGAGGATATTGATCAAGCGAGAGTATGTTCTATTATTATACTGATCGGCAGCCTTAGGTGCAAGCTTAACTGTTCGACAGAACTGGGAAGAGTAATAAAATAGTTTTAACACACGTAGAGTCTGCAAACTACCCTTCTTCAGACATACAGTTCTTTAGGTCAGATACGTTTCTCGGCGCTAAAACGTGGTCACTGTTTGGGAGTAATTCAGGGATAAACTATTAGTCCGATTGGTTTAATTCTTTTTGTGTTTTATCGGTATACGTTTGTAGATTATAAAACAGGTGTGAGAATTGGGAAATTTTTAAAAATGTGGCGTCCACGGGCAGTGGCGTAGAACATGTTTTCTGGCGCCGCCCAAAACGGTGGGCATGATTCAGTCCGTACGAGTGGTCCGAAACAAAAATCATCGATTTTTTAACAATCTTTGGGATCATAGTTATCGGGCAACGTCGCCATTTTTCGAAAAAAAAATTGCGGAAATGGTAACACATGGTTTTTGCTTGTTATTAAAAAATGATTCAATTGAATTGAAAAACCTCGACGTCACCCGGTAACAAATCTTATGTAGAATATGTGTGTAAATAATGAAGTTAATCGGATGAACGGTGAGGCAGTTATCATGCTCACCATCTTGAAAAATGCTATTTCGAGAAAAAGCCACATTTTTTAATTTTTGCCAATTCTCATGCCTGAGGTATGTAACTATAGGTATATAAACATATGCCTGTAAAACAAAAAAAGAATTAAACCAATGGGATTAATAGTTTATCCCTGAATCACTCGCAAACATTGACTACGTTTCAGCGCTGAGAAACGTATATGACCCCTTAAATGAGAGCAAGTTAGTACTGCAATTTCCACTAGCAGTTCCACCTAATCCAAGTCTCCTAACATTATACTTTAAGCAGAATGTGAAATAATCCAACAGAGCAGAAGTCATCTTTTCGGACTACTTTTTCCTGTTATTAATTTTATTGACTGAACTTGCACCTACGGTTTTGATACGCCTCGCAAGCCTTCCCTGTTCGTCAAGTAAATCACTGATTCTGTCCCCTTTTCAGATTCAAATCTTCCGGGCGTCAATGTTCGGAGCAACGCTTCCAGAAGTGATGGCTCTGCAGAGAGACAGATTCCCCGATCGAGAGTTACCATGGATACAAACGACGTTGACGCGTCAAGTGTTGGGACGCGGCGGTATTCTGACGGAGGGCATCTTCAGAGTGTCTGCTGACGCGGACGAAGTCAGTGCTTTAAAGGCGTGCTTGGATAGGTTCGAGGACGGTGCAATTTTGGCAGCTTCTCAAGATGCACACGCGCCTGCTTCTTTACTGAAATTGTGGGTTCGGGAGCTCTACGAACCCCTGATACCTGATTCCTTTTATACGGAGTGCGTGTCGATGAGGCACGACGATGCCGACGTGTCTGCAGCCAACGTTGCCGCGCTTGTAGACCGACTGCCTGATTTGAATCGTCGAGTTCTGTGTCATCTGATACGGTTTCTACAGGTAAGAATACAATGCGAGTCACTGGAATATTGTTGTTAAATTTGATTATATAAAAGGAACGAATAGAATAGAATTCGGATGACTTTTCAATTCCTTTTGGTCTATATTTTTGTTTGAATAAATCAGTATAGTAAAAATAAATTAACGCTGAACACAATCTTTGAAGTACCGATAATACGTTAAAGTACACTTCCGCATGTATCAAAGTGTTCAAATTCTTCAGTGTTAAATTTTCTTTAGGCTATGGTAAATTGTTTTACCGTTATTGGAATTTTAGCTTCGATGTTGACAATGTTAGTTTTTACTCCTGCTTGAGAGATGCTGAATTGTGTTGGATCAAACTGTTACTTATTAACACCACTATTACAAGAAAATAAGAATTTTAGATAATAAGATTAAAGTTTATTGTAGAAGTTTATTCTGAGTATTTTGTGAATGAATTTATAACTATCCAAGAGATAATACGAAACGATTTTGGGAATGGCCCTTTATACATTTTCGTCCTGTCTATAATCGGTACATTTTAAAAACCAAGATTTTTTCCAATGGTGTGCTATTTTTGTTAGAACAGTATATGTATTATTTTATGTAAAATATTGTCTTGTTTTTCAATTTCATTATTCAATTGCATTTTAGTTTATTCTATATGTGAATTATCGCAGCGGGTACAATTTATTTCACGTTACATCTTTCTCCTTCAGCGGGTTAGTTAGATTCTGTATCATCTTTAGTTGGATTTATACATTTTTCTAAGTTATTTGTATTTTTGAATCTTCTGCTGATGAATGTTTGTCTCCTAAATTAATTTGATAAGGGCAGGTAGTCGATTTTTCCGTACTTCGGGATTTTGTAGTGTGAACTACTTTAAGTCATTGTGTAGAGCAGGTCTGTCCAGGGATTTGCTCGCACGAGTAACCGCGAGTTACTCTTCGCTCTTGAAGGCACCGTGCCAGGCCTCTCGCGCCCCTCAAGAGTGGCGAGGCCCAAACCGTCGCTCTTGCTTTCACTCGCAACCACCCGCGGTTGCTCTTCGAAGGCAAGAGCAAAAGTTGGACGGACCTGGTGTAGAGGATTAAGCGCTAACGCTCAGCGATTTATTTATAATATTGGTTTAAAGTTTGTCGCGCCAGGGAAAGCCAGTATCGTTGGAAGGAGCAACGGAATGCAGCGATGCGGTACTAGTTTACAGCGGTGATGAGTAACCTAATCCGCGGCCCGCGGGTCGTATTTGGCCCGCCAGCCGCTGACCTGCGGCCCGGCTGAATATTGGCATAAATTAAAATTCTTTGATTAGTTATTTATGTATTTAATATTGCGGCCCGCATAGAGTAGTAGGTTTCTACTTGCGGCCTACTTCGGACGAAAGGTTGCTCACCACTGGTTTGCAGCGCAAAAGCTCCCGCAATCTTCCCCGCAAAGTCCCCCAACCCCTTTCCTTGCTAAAGAACTAGTGAACGTTTATTTCTGTATTTAAGTTTCGTTTAATCCCGTGATTTATTTCGGTGATTTTTTTAAATTTATTTATATATTTCTTCCGGAATCTAAATTTCTTTAAACCAATGTTATAAATAACGAGCGTTGGTCGAGCTCAATTGGAGCTCAATTCTCTACCAAATAGTTTGAAGTAGTGTACACTGCAAAATGGAGGGCCACTTGACCGCCTTCCCTTGTCAGTGTTGTTTACACGAGAGATAATGTGTTTTTGATATCGTCGGTGATAGTGCGAAACCGCGTATGAGCAGTTTTTATATACCGCGGATCTAGTAGCAAAATTGAGATTTCACGTCCACGGTCGCCAAGCGCTGTTTCGCTTTTTTTAAAAGTCACACCATTGATGTTAGTATTTATTACAAGGAGTGCTAAAACTGTCCCCAAAAAGTTCAGTCAAAGAAATCCCTTAAACTGGCTAAAATACTAAGTTTTTTCTTCCTTCTGTTAAATCGGTAAAATGCAGATCCGCGGTACTTACAAACTGCTCATACGCGGTTTTGCACTATCACCGATGATATGTAAGTTAATAATATATTCAATATACAGTATTGTCTCCCTAAAGGCTCGGTTTGGTGCACACGATGTGGGCTTTTCGCTATCTCCACCACTTCTGTCTCACTCTTGTCCGGCGAAGGCGAGAGCGAGATGGAACGAAAGCGAGCGAGAGCCATTGAAAGTGAGCGAGAGCCATTGAAAGCGAGCGAGGACGGTACGAGACAGACGACGCGTTGATATTTTGTCTCGCTTCGTCTTTCGGACGCCCGACACTCCGTCCTTTGCATCCGTGCCCGTCGCGCACGCCCGCCGCGCACGCAAAGCGCTCCATCTCGCTCCCCCTTCGGCCAGAAAGAAGCGAGAAACGAACACTCGGAATTAGGGCTCTGTACCCGATATAGCCTCAACGCCGGTCCCGACCAGCGAGTCTATAGGGAGACAATACTGTAGTTATTTTCCCCAAGCATGTCTGTAAAGGGGCCTCCAGACGCTGATACATGTTTCACTACATGTATCAGCGTCTGGAGGCTCCATAATGAGTGAAATGTTGTGTTCTCTGGATACAATGTCTGAAAGATTAATGCCTTTGTCAGTAGATCTATATGTGACTGTGATTTGAATGATAGATTACGTACATCCTGGTCCAGGTAGGTTTCTAATACCAAGGTTTCTATTATTCTTTCTACATACGATTAAGTTAAGAAAATTAATTATTTGATTCTGATTCTTTTGAATGGTAAACCATATTTTGAGATGGTGACTTTAGTAAGCCTGTACTTACAGTGAGACATCTAAATATTTAGTGTCAAGGTTTAGAATATCATAACCATAAAATAAATTCTAAGGTAGTTTGTCTATTAGTCCTTTTTTTTATCAAGTCTGTTACTGACAAGGGGATGTCCTCAACCCGGAAATTCAAAAAATTAAGAAACTGGGGATAATGAGAGGATGTACTGTCGTTTGCAGAAAAGAAGGCGCCCGGACGCTAAGCCCGGCAAGGAGGCTACTTTGCTCGTATTGGCCAACGCGACAATGTCGACCAATACGAAGTAAGCGAACCGGGACACAGGTGGTGGGAGCCAATGCGAGCAAAGTAGCCCCCTTGCCCCGCTCAGCATCTGGGCACCAACTCTTTTGCAAACGACAGTATGTATTAGGATTTCTTTTGCTGCCGAAATCCACTCTAAGGGGGTGAAATTAACTCCTGATAATCCGGTTATTTTTCGAGTTTGTGTTGTAACTCGCGAACCGTAGAAGATAGAAGAAAATTTTTCAGACAAAAGCTACCAGTTAGTCAACCCTGATGCAAGGAATAAAAAAAGTGTGTATAACTAAAAAAGAAGAATGGTAATATCCTTAATGTCTAAGAAAAATGATTGTTAGAAAAAAAATGATGTCTCAGGACCACCTATACTGTTTTATACATTCTCTTGTAGACACTGCCGAAATATTCAAACATTCTGTTCCTTGTGATTCACATTGCGTTTGTACTTAGTAAAGGTCTGGGAACAGTTATCAGTTCCGTGTCAGCTCCGTGTTAGCGTGCCAGTGATAAGAAGAAGCGATCCCCTACGCTCCTCTTCTTCATACCACGTACACGGAACTGATAACAGTGCCCAGACCTTTATTTCTGTTGCCCTTAAGAACGTCTATTGCAACGTGGAAATTCTATGTTTTTCAGATATTCGCGAGACCAGAGGTGGTTGTCCGCACTAAGATGGATGCGAATAATTTAGCAATGGTGATGGCACCGAATATACTGCGGTGTACCTCGCAAGATCCTCGCGTGATCTTGGAGAATGCACGGAAAGAAATGGCTTTTGTTCGTACTCTTATCGAGTCATTAGACACTGCTTGGGTCGATGATCTTCACTGACCATTCTATTGCGCTAGAAGAAAGAACGCTCTAGACTACTATGCCAAATGAATCAGCTGTATATTCACGAGTATTGTTAGTTATTTCACTGTTTCTCTTATTATATCTACACCTTTGTTTGGTCATTTATCACGTGCCCCATAGCCCCATGAATGTTTGTAATATGGTAATTTAGTGCTAAAGTCTTACCAAGCTAATCACACCAGTCCCGCTCCTCGTCTCCTATTTATTATTTATAACGCAAATTATATGTTATACAGATAGAGATTATTAGATTATATTATGTATATCACTATATATCATATTATATATTTTACCAACCCTTGTTACCGCGTTGACCAAACGTGGACGGCTTTTTTACTCGATTATTGTTGAATCTCGTGTAAGATACAAATCATGTGTTACCGTGTATAGCTGCACTCCGCGATGATCTTTTTGTATAAGCGACAAATCGACGTGTACAACGTTTATCGAGGAGTAAACATTGCAAAAGATTAGCAAGCTGCATAAGTGTGTTTCTTTTCTTGTAGCCTCTGATATCTTTACCTCTATAAAAACAGACAGGTACAATTAATATTCTCACAGTAGGAACACGTGTACCGTTAAGAGCAGCGATTGTTAATCACCGACACCGTCACTGTATGGCATAACAAATTTATATTTTACATCGACATACTTATAGAAACATTCTAATATTTAAAATATTTTTTAACAATGCACAGTACAAGATATTCGTATCGTTTACAGTTGTTCTCTTATTTCTGGTTTGTACAATTTTTAAAAGGAAGAAGTTACCAGTAAATTATGTATTATACGTAATATATAAATTAGATTAAAAAAGAAAAGGAAAATATCACAAACGATTGTCGCTATTATGCCGCACACGACATTTGTTCTATGTAAATAACGTATAAAAATGTTCCTAGGTACTGTTCGTAATTGAACTAAAGGTTTTTGCGCCAGCAATTCTTGCGATAATCACCCGCAAAATATCTACTTTTACTTTACACTAACATTATCTAGTTACACCTACCCAATCTTATATACAAGATGTACAAAGGTAATTGATCGTATTAATACTGCTGCAAATATGCACCGATTTCATATGTTACACTTTTCTCAATCGAAGCTAATGTCTATAATTCAACATGCACTTTCCGGGAAAATATGAATATCTTCAAAATAGTGACGAGTCGAAAAACCTGGAAACAGATTTACTCATTTCTGTACGAACAGCTTTTTCCGTCATTCAAGAATAATTTCATGATTTCAGTTTTTAAATGTACTTAAAATCTTTTTTATGGATTTCATTTATGAAATTCCAGTTTCTGTTATAGATTAAAGTACAAGTGTTTTTGAAATAAATTTTCATCAAAAAGATATTTTCTCATGTGCATATAAATAGGTTATTGATTTGTTCTCTGAATGAAAATAGAATTTGTAAATTCTATCTAAAATTGTGATAAAGCGAGTACAAGTTGAATTTATCTTGGTAGACCCATCAAAATTTGTATACACATTTTCCACAGAAAAAGTATCGGGTACCTTGAACCGATCATGCTGTAATAAAAAACGCTTCTTAGTAAATCAAGGTGCAGTGTCAGCAGTTGTCGATGAAGGATGCTGTGGACCCGCTGGCAATTTCTGCGTACTCCTGCCTGCTTGCCGAGCAAAGTTTACTCGTGGAGTCTGCTTCTCTCTTTCTGTGAATATAAAGTAAGTAACCATGCTTACCTTTCTTCACAAAAATCTGTATAATATTAGAGATCTAATATTTGTCACGGAAATAATGTGCAAACTATCACTGTCGCAAGTGACAGTGCCAACTGAAATTTTTCGCTGAACCAGTCAGTGCAACGACTTTCTGTATTGATATGGAGAAATCTTCCATAATGCGGTATTCTGGTTTAGTGGGTCCAAAAACCATGATTTAGGGGTGATTGCATTTTCTTAATATTCAGAATCTTTAAGAAGTATATATCCCTAAACTATTAAAATAAAATTCATAAAATTGCCAGAATTATAACGTTTTTACAGCCGTGATATCAAAGTGGATTTAAATTTTTGGGAGTTAAATATCCGTATAACGGTCCCTTCAATTCTTACATAAGCGAAGTTAACTTTCAGAATTCCTCTACACATCCATCTATAAAAAAAACTATTGACATTCGATTATATCCCCTTTGAAACCAAGCATTTGTCTGAAGCATTTTTTTTTCTATCGCCAAAGGCAGGCCTGTTATTCGGGAGACTTGTTTTAGATGCCTCACTCTGTATATGAAGATAGTAGACTACGCGACGCGCACAAGTGTAAGGCGGGTGCTCGGCTACAGGCGCTTCAAACACACTTTTAACCCGGCAGTGCACGCGGGGGGGTTAGGGTTTATGCAAAAATCGACTTTTGAAAAAACCGGTTTTCGAATTCCACTATTCCCAAAAACCGGTTTTCGAATTCCACTATTCCCAAAAACCGGTTAGACCACTATTCCCAAAAACCGGTTGAACCGGTTTTCGAATGCCACTATTCCCCAAAACCGGTTTTCGAATTTTCACAAAAAAGTATATTTAAAATAGTAAATAAATATTTGTATTTATTTTAAAATTTGTCATTTTTCTTAATATATGGAATTACAAAAATATAACAAAATAAAATAGACTGACTACAAAACCAAACGAAAAAAAATATAAAATAACTAAAATCCGTATAAAATATAAATCTTGTAAAAAGTTGTAGCAAATTATAAATCTTTATTCCATTTAGTATTTTTCTTCAGAAAATATGAACTCATAAACATTAGTTTTACAGAAAACTATTACCTACTACAAAATGCTTGTGTCCGAGGTGATTTCAAGTCAAAATGTTAAGTTTTTTAATTAAATAACTAATTCATTTCTGTATCTTAATTCTAGTATATAAACCCGGTTTTTTAAATTTTACAACCGATTTTCGAATTTTAGAAATTTATAAATAAAAACCGGTTTTTAAAAACCGACAAACTCTAGTGGGGGTCTACTAGGCCCTCAACGGTAGAAAATTTTATTGCCGTCTGGGTTTCTTTAGCAATGGGGTTGCCACTCAGTCTAGCTTCTAGATACATTGTTTGCTTTCAGTATATTTATAAAAAAAATGGTGTGTTCATTAATATTTTGGCCGTATACTATGGAGCAGTGTTAATGTTCGCTTAAATCTGTATTGTTTGAGTATTAATAAAGAGTTGTAAACACACAGAGTTTTCTATATCGTGGTCGATCAACGTTATTTTTTACTGGGGAACCATGAACACTCCGCGTGGATACTTGTGTTTCAAAACATGGGCGTCCGCAGAGGGGGGGGGGGGGGGGCAAACGGGACAGTTGCCCCTCTGGCTTTTGAGAAATAATCGCTTATTTTTCAAAACTGATCTTTATTAAGTTTTATAATAAAAAAAGGGAATATTTTTAAATTTTGGTTTCTAATTTGTAATTAAATTGGCACTATAAAATGGGTTATAAAAAGCAAGAGGGGTATATTTTTCTTTATCATCATCCCAAAGTTGGTCCTCTCTGGAAAAAAGTCTGCGGACGCCCTTGTTTCAAAAGTTCACGTGTGCACTGCCGACTTAAAGAATACAAAATACCACATAACAATGAAATTAAGTGATATGGGACATTTGTATGTGTTAAATGGATCTCGCAAAAATTTTCCACTTTTTCATTAACGCAGGGCCCAATCGACGGCGCAAATCTTTTAGCAGGATTTTCGAAACGTAACTCGTCTGCCAGTCTCTATCTCGTAGAATATTAAAACTGATTATTTGAATTTTTTACCATTAATTGAAAAGGCAACAAACATTTATAAAATCGAAATCTTTATTTTTAAATTAATATTTCTCTGCTTAATTCGTGGAAATTACCGCAAAATGACGTCTAGAATAGTCTAGATCAAAATACAGAAAGCTCTCGCTATAGGCTCGCGCTCGGGGCTACACGAGCGCATAACGAATAGCGTCGACGATTCCGAGCCGTCGATGGCGCGAAAGGGAGGCGGAGCATAGGCACGTGAGACACGAATCGAGGCAGAGTATCGTACTTTCTTTCGTAGCAGACGATAAAGCAATTGAATTAAATGTAACGACATGGTTACGATATCACGACATCTAGTTTTCACGACGACAAAAATCATGAATTTACTTTCACGTGAAAACGTTCTCTCTCGCTCGCTCTCGTGTTCTCTCATTTTCGATCGTGCTCGATTGAATAGCTGTTGTGAAGTTAACAGTGATCAGTCCTGTTCTGCTGAACGACACTTGGTTACTACCTAATCTAACCCACTACTGTGAGTAGCAGTAGATCCCAACGTGTTAAGCAATAGTGGCGTAGTTTATTTCCGCTACAAAACATGGCGAACGATAACTATACGTATTGAGAAGGTGGCAAGTGAGCGACAGCGTTCATTGTCAGAGTAAAATCCTTCAACGGTTGAGGCTGCTGCACGCAGCCATTGATTCCAAGAAGTGGTGGGGATAGCGACGAGCGCTGAACGCGTAGTTAAGACGAGCCCATAGCGAGAGTTTACCGTTACCCTCTTAAAACTTGTCTAACGATTCAATGGGACAAGCGGTACTCACAAAGTTATTGAGTCTGAAGACTTACCCTCTGCCAGGAAGTTCCATGATGTCCACGGTGACGGTGTTCACGTAGAGCCTGTCGTTGCACCAGAAAAAGCACAGCGAGCGTGGCTGCAGCACGTCCATGTCGTAGGTCCACGAGAGTTCAACCCGTCTGATTTTTCCAATTTCTCCAATTGCCCCGGCTGGATGGGCGACGACCATTCGCACTGTCGATCCGTGTTCCAATTTCATGTAACCGCTGCAGCCGCGGGCAAAAGAAGCAGTAAATTTATCGTCTGGAAAATATGGTTCTCTGTCGACGCGCGTTCAGGGCTTCTCGATTATAAACGTCACTTTGTTGCCATTAAAATTCGTTAATCATGCGTGTGCATGACAGGGCCCGATCTAGTTCTACCGCCGCTCTGTTTAAAAATGATTTTTACCACCTTTTATGTTTAATTATAATTATTTTAAAATATAATTTTTGACAGTGAGTGAAATTTTTTGAAGGTGTTTGTTGAAGAACAGAAGCCTTTTGTTTTATATAAAATTTAATATTCATAAATTACCAATTTTGCCACCCCTTGCTTGCGGCCCCTAGATCGGGCCATGGTGCATGACGATTTCTCCAGAGATCTCGCTAGAAACTATTACTTCTCATTGAACTTGAACGGAGTTTAATAAATTAACTATTAAATATCTTAACAGGTGATATTCTTCATAAATTGCCAAATGTATTTAGTGTGAATTACATTAACGCTTTCGCTGCGGTATTTGACTATAGTCTACGCATTAAAAAATGCGTTCTCCTTTACTGTGATTTTCCGAAACCATAAGTTGGAAATTAAAAGCTTTTTTATTTGTCTAAAATTGACATTTTTCAAGAGTCGCCCGAAAAATTAAATACGCAGCGAAAAGATTAAGTCGACAGGTAGTAAAGCGGCCTACAAATTTTCAAATTCGTTTACTCGAAAATGCAGGCTCATATAAACAAATTTCATTCTTGTATTACTTTTGTACACGGAATCATCCCATGCAGCTTAGCTATGAAAACAGAATTTGCATGGAACGTTGAGACTCGAATGTGGGAAAATACAAAGTTTGGAAAAATTTACCTAGGAGTGAGATCGACGTCGCGTATTATACCGTTTTCGGCATGAAGCGTGACTCTCATGAAGCCTTGGACCCAGCTCTCTGCGGTTGGTGGCCGCGCAAGATTGATGGTGATCCTGTAATGTCTCCCTGAAAAATGATCAGAATTGCAGGAATCGAGAAATGAATAAAATTCAAAATGTCTACGCATGTTAATTAGATTTCTGGGAGAATATTATTTCTGGGAGTATTATTTTTCTTGTTCATTATTTACGATGATGTAACAATAACAAACAGCACTCAAGAAACTCAATTCAAGATTTACTTATATCAATTTTACAAGTACACGCTATATAAGAGTTCCTCCAATGGTAAGGAGAAAAGGAAATTCGTTACGTAATTGTGTACGGATTACATCACCAGTTGCCTGAACGCCACCTAAATAAACAAAAACTGGTTGAAATGTAAGTTCTCGTTTTCGTTAACCATTTTTTAAATACTTACGTGGAGTTTAAGATGTTCGATATTTAAAGGACTTTTATTACTTGTTATTCTTTGAAATTAGCTAAACTTCTTGGATATCACATTTAATTATTGATTTGAAATCTTTGAGATTTAATTAATTTTTTTGTTTTCGATCCTTTTAGATTTAATTAATATCTTTTGATTTTAATTTTTTGAGATTTAATTAACTTTTTTTTATTTGGATCCTTTGAGATTTAATTAATTTCTTTTGATTTGGTTCCTTTAAGATATAATTAATTTCTTTTGATTTCGATCCTTTGAGATTTAATTAATTTCTATCGATTCGGATCCTTTGAGATTTAATTAATTTCTTTTGATTTGGATCCTTTGAGATTGAATTAATTTCTTTCGATTTGGATCCTTTGAGATTTAATTAATCGCTTGGAACCTATGCGGTCCAATTGGTTTAATTCTTTGGAGACACAATTGATTTTTTTTGAGTCATAATTGATTTGGATCTTAAAATTCTTTTCAGTTTTTGAGGACAGGACCCGCTTAAATATTTGTTATTAAGAAACGCGACAGACTGCTTTCACTCTCTTATCACCGCGAGGAAAATTGTCGCGTATCTCGAGGCTGATTTAACTCCATCCCACATAAGCATCGATTAGAAACCGGCAGCGAGCAATTTCGCCGATCAATCAAGATCCAGACGATCTTTCGGCGACACGGGAGCAATTCTTAATTCCCCAATATGATGTTCTATTTATTCAATTGTTTTCACTTCAAATTAAATTCGGTGACAAGGGCGTGCGGGCAAATTTTGAAATTTTTTTAAAAATTTATTCATTCTGTATATTCTTTTTGACTTATTATTGTTTTTTTGTCCATTGATTAAAACGAAAAGTAATAATAATATGTTCTCAAATCTTTGGTCTTAAGAGTTTTGAATTTATGCACCATTATTTTTCTTATTTATTTGAAATGTTTTTTTAAACATTTTGACGCGAAGATGATTGTATGGTTAGTGAGAAATAATAATAACTGAAGGAGCAAGAAGCACTAACAATCATTTTGCACAACAAAATCGCGATTTCTGTAATCATTGAACATCGTCATTGTTGTTTAATTTATGTAGATTCCATTTATATATCTTTTTTATCTTGCCAACCCTGTTTAAATGATGAATGATGATTAGTCGAATGACTACCATTCATATCCGTGGTCATCGATCGTACAGTCTGGCGTGGATTATTTTTAACAGTCTCTTTCAAAATGTCATCGTTTACAACTTTCTCTTACCCTCTCCCCAGGTTCAATTGCTTGATCTGCCAATTTCTAACGACATACCTTCGGCTTTGACTTTTAAAAGTAAATATCCAACATTTTCCGTCTTAATGTAACTTTTTCCAAATTCTAAATTTAATATTTTCATACAATTTCTTTTTTTATGGAAATTTCAAAACAATAGAATAGACCAATTATTACAGAAATTTCGGAAATTAAATTATTTTGGAAGTTTAATAATACTTTTTACCTTCTTTTTATTTCAATGATTGCATTTATAAATATATCCTTTTCTTTGGATTTATTTTAATTCGACGTGCCAATCTTAGCAAAAAGATTGGATAACTATTTTATTTAATACAGTGTTTTATTTCCCAAGAAACAGAAATTTCTCAAAAATCCCTAGTAGCACAAAATATTGAATGCACATACATCCATTATTAAAAAGAGGTTCAATCTCTTTTTGATATTTAAACGTACATACAATATTTATTCTAGATTAAGAATCAAATATATTTTCCAAATATGCTGGAAATATTCATTTTATATTATGAAAAAAATATTCTTTTTTCAAATATAAAGTAAATATTTATTTACTGTATTGAAACAAAACATTTTTCCGAATGTTCGGGAAATATTCATTTTATATTATGAAAAAAACATTCTTTTTCAAATATAAAGTAAATATTTATTGAATGGTAGAAAGAAAACATTTTTTTCCGAATGTTTCATATTTTCTAAACCTTTATTTCACATTTTCACTATGTGTATATAATATTCGGAATCAACATTTTTTTCATATTAAAAAGTGTGGCTAAAAAAATATTTTTTTAATATTTGGAAAAAATATTTAACCAATATTTTGTGCTACTAGGGATATATATTTAACAATAAGTGATCAAAAGAATCAACTTCCATTATTTTATTCTATTCATTACATAGCATAGGTACTCAAATGGAGGTGAAAGAGAAAAATAATTCTAGCATCTCGATTATTCATTTCGCAAAACAGGAAATGTAAAACAATAAAGCAGAACTTTCCTCGAATATCGACACTATAATAATTTATTTTAATTTATTTTATGCTACAAAAATTGTCGTTAAGTTAGTTTTATTAGGCACCCACTTCTAAACACAAAAGAAAACAGCAAACTTTGGAAATATCATTTTAAGTTTGAGGAAAGTATACTTTTTATGTATCGCCACGAAAAAAGAATCCAGAGGGTTGAAGTGATATCTAAGTCCACCCGTTTAGTTCTATATTTATTTTCAAAACAATCCTTTTTCATACTGCAACTAATAAACAAACTCGGATAGATATACGTATACCTACCGAGTAATGGTGAGGTTTTGTTTATGTATCTGTATTATAGATGTCACTATTGTTTTGTATACCTATATCCAAGGTCGGATGAACGAGGCGCTGCAGCTCCGGGCCCTACTTCCCGGAGGGGGGGGGGGGCGTTCTAAGCCTTCCATTTACGTAGCAACATAAGTGAATTAAATTTTGTTTACTGCTTCCCGGTTGAAGAAATTAGAAATCACACTAAAAGTTTATTTTAAAATATTTTTTTCGACGCTTGTCTTTTAATATTATTTGTTTGTAAGTTTTTATTTTTTGTTAACATTTAACCAAATGTTATTTAATTTTATTTAGAATCAGTTTTATTTTTTGAAGATTAACGTATCGTGTTTTATTTTAAAAAATAGTACACCCCCGTCCGTTTGTCAACCAACGGGGCCCTCGGCTTCATAGCCCCGGGGCCCAAACATATTAACCCGGCCCTACCTATAACTGACATTATCAAAACCGAAAATCGCAGTTTCCACTGAAAAGGCTAGCTCGGTGCCCAAAAACCATCAAGAATCTTTCATTCAATTTTAAGCGCACTACAAGCCTGCGCATTTTTTAACCACCCACTTTTAACATCCTGCACAATACGACAAAAGAAACATTATTACTACTCACTGCAGTAGGGATCGTCCTTGCCAGTAGTGAAGAAGAATTTCGAGCCCAACAAGGACAGCACATCCTGCCCCATGGCTTGCCGTCTCACCAACGCGGGGCTGGTGTCCGCATGGTACCCCATAACACCACAGCTGAGGCTGTTGTTGCTCTTGCAGGAGAAACACTCGCCCCTGAGGAAACTCGCGTAACTCGAGCATTCGTGTGCCACGTACTGGCACCTGGAGTTGATGCTTTCGATGAACAGTTTTATGGCACGCACGTGATTGCAGGCGACCAGTACCCTCGACGCCTCCTCCAGTCCCTCCCTGATCAACGTCAGAGGCAGCGACGGGGTAGTCTCGCTCAGGTCCGTACACCCCGGCTGCTCTTTACCGTTATTGGGATAGAAGTCCAGATGGCCACACGGCTGACTCATCCCGTATCCTGGAAGTCCTTATTGTATACTAAGTTAGTCTGGTTATGTGCGTTGCAATTTAACTTGTTCGCGGGGAACAACGAGGTATGAGCACAGTTGGGAACTGAGAAGAGCGGGCCTGAAATAAATGGGAGGCCTATGGAGGCCAGCGTTTTAAAAGGCCCCACGGTCCACGACAAGTTCTTCGTAAATTTTGCGGGCCCTAGGCATAGATATTTATTATTATGAAGTGTAGAAGTACAATATGAATGCGTTTTTAGGGCCCCGCATAATTTTGGAACCTGGCCCCGCAAAAGGTCACGCTGGCTCTGGGCCTATTAGTTGGAATTAAGTCTCTGTCTTTCGTTATGCGTGTAATTTAGAGTAGAGTAGTGTCTCGAAAGAAGGGTTTCTGACTCGAAATAAGATGATCGCTATCCCCTCCACTTCTTCTGTTGGGACCGCGGTGAATGAGACAGAATGTATATGAGCGAGAGGGAACTTCGGTAACCCAAAGATTCCAACCTTTTATTAAACTTCGCAGGTTTGTAGGGGACTTCAATAGAAGTGTTAGGCAATTTCTTTTTCTGCTGCTTCTTGGCCCTTCAGAGTGAAAAGATCCCTTAAAGGTTAATGTGCGTTTCCCTATTTTGAATTCTATAGTGGATATCAAAAAAATTTTTACATTGAAAATCCTTACAAAACCGATTGTCACCTTCGCTATATACGCACGGGCCTCATACTCGGGTCAGTAGAGAAGGAACACTTGGCAGAGTGCCATTTACAGTGAAGCCTCGATACTTGAACCATATCTGTTGCATACTGTTAAGAAATGGTAGGTGTGATTACTTAATAGTGTGGATGAAAATAGGGTAGAAAGTAATAGTAGAAGGGGAAGCATAAACTTCAAACTGACGTAACATTGGTTATTTTGACAATTGCTTGAACCTTACTTGAATGCATGCTCACCCCCTTTTTCTGCAACGATTGAGGCTCTATAATACTAAATATTGGCTGGCACCTTATCACATCTCGCACACACGAATAACTCATAGTAAAGCATTGTGTAGAAACTAGGAACACATGGGCCCTCAGGCCCAGTCTTGCCAGCTGGTTTGCCAGCTGCTGAGGTTTGCAGCCCGAGTTGGTACTTTCACGAACAACGAAGTAATGCTTTATCTCTTATAGTTCTATATTGTGGGTATGAGAAACCTGCGAGCCGAAGAATGTACTCTTGTGGAGTGGTTGGCGCGAAGAACAAATGTTTGGGATGAAAGAAATACCGTGTGAGTGTTTAGGTTTGGGTGTCGTTTGCGAGCGAGAATGATTCTTGGAATGCACGTGGAAATTTTGGACGAATGTGTGCGGTGTGCGTGTCAGAGGTGTGTAGTGTATGTGTGATCTTACGAAGTACGGGGGTGATCGAGAATCGGGAGGAGAGCAGGGAGTTGAGGTTTACGTTGCTGAAGAGCGCGGAGTCAAAGAGTAACGTAGAAGAGTTAAACTTTGATTGTCACATAGTGTCGAGGGGATGAAATAAGGAGGAAGGGGTGGGATGTCCAGATTTCATGGTATCCTATATTCTCCGCAGGGTTCTAGAGAGTAATTATTCAAATTTGGGTCTAGATGAGTTAAAGGGTTTAGGAGTTAATAGAGAATATACAAACATAAGAAGGCTTTAGGCGTGGTTGGGAGTATTTTTTCTAGGGTGTCGAAGAATATTCATGCCTTTGGGTGCGGATACGTTGAACGGTATAGAAGCCTTTACCTAACAAAGATACATACATATTTTCACTTTTATATATAGAGGATGTAGAACTTTTCCTGAAAATCAGTTACGTAGTTCAAAAACCTCTTTACTGTTAAAGCTTTCAGTTGATAAATTACTTCACTACTTTCATACGTAAGCCATAAATGGCGGACCTGATAGAAACGACTTTTAAAAGTGTTGGAAAACGCTCGCTCCAGGACAGTTCTGGGGTAAGTGCCGTGTGGTTCATCACAGTCTTCTTATCAGAAGGTAAAGCTTTCCCCACTCCGTGGCTAGATCCTCCAGGAACAGAGTCCCTATTCTTTAGTAATACGGCATCGGGCCGCTTGGCATTTCTATATTTTCTATCTCACACTAAACAATCAATCTGTGGACACGTGATAGCTAGGAGACCCAAAGTGATAATCAGCCATCGCTCGTCGCCAGGACTGTTTACTCTCGCGTACCTTCTATCAGGAACGCACGCAGATTAAGTCCGTGCCATAAAATCCTTAAAGGCAAGACAGCATGAGGCCATCCATCCTCGGTCTCACCATTAAATTTGGTGACGCTAACAGTGACCTGATATTGACTATGGAATTACTAGGCAAAATTATTCAGAGTACGAACAGCGTAAATCCACAATCCTTCATATATAAATTAGGAGTAGCAATTGTACTAATCCTACTAATATAATAAATGCGAAAGTGTGTTTGGATGTATGGATGTCAGGGTGATTGAATGTTTGGATGTTTGATTTGTTTGATTCGTTTGTTATTGAATCACGTCAGAACTACGCAACGGATCTTTCTGAAATTTTGTATACGCGTACCTAATCTAGGATCAGGAATAACATGTAGGATACTTTTTATCCCGATTTTTTTAACCGATCTGGACCTGCATAATATTACTCTCTAGAACCCTGCGGAAAATATAGACTATCATGAAATCTGAACATCCCACCTTATTTTTCCCTCCTGACACTCCGTGATAATCGAAGTTTTACCCTGGCAACGCCTGGTACTTTAAGCTAGTAATATATATACACTTATTATGATTAAAGTGTGTCATTCTTTTACACCCGTCCAAACTACCAAACATTCCTCCACAATATTTATATCTGCTTATTAGTTTGGATAAGGGAGGCACTACCATGTTCGATATCTTTCGATGAAAATTTCTCTTACCTAGAAAAAAGATGCTTTTGCCATCCGTGTGAATGACGTCGACCAGTTTCGCGTCGGTGTAGTCGAGCCTCAAGTGACTAGGCATTCCTTGGAAGTAAGGCTCGGCCGGATCCAAGCCTGTGATGCGGCCGATAATTCCACCCAACTTTTCACCCGCGTAGCCCGCTGTGTGGGCCCCCAAGCTGTGTCCAATTAGGTGTACTTCGTTAGGATCCAGTCCATAATTTGTCTGTGTTTCATAAAGGGACAACGTTTGTTGTTTGTTGTTTTATGCGTATATCGAGCAATAGTGAGACTTTAAGGAGGAGTTAACACTTTCGCTGCGGTGTTCGACTACCGCAAAAAAGGTAATCTTTTTCAAGAGATTACAAAATGTTAAAAAAATATATTCTCCTGAAAAAATTTTTTTTTTGTATTCCAAAAAAAGTTGAATATTAAAAACTTGTTTATTCGTGGAAAATTGACACTTTTCAAGAATCGTCCGAAAATTTATATACGCAGCGAATAAGTTAAGACGGGGAGGGGGGATAGGAAAATAATGTACAGGAGATCTGAGAATCTGGTGCCTCGATGCTAGGTTGGATACAAAATCTCTAATCTAGTTTATTCCATCGTCACAAAATTGTGACTATGTAATGGAAGGGATAGATGGCCCAGCCATCTTCCCATTTTCTGTTTGCGCATGCGCATTGGACGCCGCACTATTGCTCGTTCCAACTCCGGCTGCTTTTATGAAGAAATTTTTTGTGTAACTTTTGGAGCTACTATAACATTTGTATAGTGAAAGTTAACATGTACAATACTTTTTTTTTTAAATTCTTTACTATTATTAGTACGAAAAATTAAAATAAATAAAGGTTTGAAGATAATTTTTACCAAAAGATTCTTCAGATTAATATATGTCACTAATAAAATTTTTTAATGGTGTCATATCGTCGGTGATAGTGCAAAACCGCGTATGAACAGTTTGTAAATACCGCGGATCTGCAAAAGTAGCAAAATTAAGATTTCACGTCCACGGTCGCCAAGCGCTGTTTCGCTTTTTTTAAAAGTCACACCATTGATGTTTGTATTTATTACAAGGAGTGCTAAAACTGTCCCAAAAAAGTTCAGTCAAAGAAATCCCTTAAAATGGCTAAAATATTAAGTTTTTTTTCCTCTTGTAAAATCGGTAAAACGCAGATCCGCGGTATTTACAAACAGCTCATACGCGGGTTTTCACTATCACCGACGATATGTACCTATATTTTTTTTAAAAAAGAAAATTAAAAAATCTCTGTACATAACATATTTTCATTGATACCCAAATTTAAATAAAAAATAAACTAAATTTCGAAAGAAAAAGAATTTTATCTTCACCTTTATTTCTTCGCACTGTCAATAAAATATTTAGCACTTTCTAATCATCCACTACTTTAAAATAAATCTAAACAGTTCTACTATTAATTTAAGTAACGAAATTGGCTGTTCGTTTGCCATAGCTATTGCATGTTGTAAAATCAACTGCAAACGAAATCGAAATTTCCATTTACCTGTAAATGTTTGACGAGATGGGCTATTTCAAGGCCCACTAATCTCGTGTTGGCGGTCGCTTGAGTGTACAGTGGCAAGCTGCCTCCAGCCCAGTCGACGATAATGACATTGTAATCGTCGTGCTTCAACAACTCGTTTCTCATCTCCTACAGTTAATGGATATTTGGTTAACATTGTCAAAAAAAAAAAAAAAATAGCGGAGATATCATTCTTCGGTATATATTTTAAGGATTTAAAAAAGAATCATTGTAAGAAATATCAGAAATCAGGACACAAAGCATGATATCTGACACCAGAAGAAAGTCCTCTATTCCAGGATTATTAACTACGAGGGTGGACTGGCTGTTAGGTAATAGCTACGACGACGATGAACGTCATATCTTCTACAAATGGCACGCGGGTGTGGACACTTAAGAAACGCGCAGGAAGATAAGAACTCGTTGGGTTGTTGGTAAAAGTTAGAGCAAGTGCATCATTCCATCCGAGAATCTTAAAGGATTAATGGAAGCAATTACTTTCTAAGTTTTTCACAACGACAAATTAATAAAAATCTGTATGGGGAATACGTATCTATTTTGCAATAACTTTCAATGATTGTGTAATTTATTGTAATAGGTTAAATTTTAAATTCGCAATTATTTAAAATTAAGAAATGTGGACTTGATCAGGTTAATCAACAACCTAACGAATTCTCTCTTGGCATTTTGGCGGGCAACAGTGTTATCCTGGAAGAGTGGGGATCGATATAGAAGACATCGATCTTTACTATACAGGCTGTTTGACTACACGGGGGAGAAAACTTAAGGGGTGGTTCTACGCGAAAAACTAAGTCGAAAATATAGAATAACATTTTTTGATATCGTGCTTCAATTTCGAGAAAATTGACTTTGAAAAGCCGAGTTCGCGTGCACCGAAGTATATTTAAGGCACTTGTGGGGCCCACTGTGGTAAGGGGAACCGCCACGGGTGGCGCCTAAAGCTGTATTTCGACGCACGCGTACTCAGCTAAAATTCAAAGTCAATTTTCTCGAACACAAAGCGCGATATTAAGAATTTTTATTCTATATTTTTGTCTTATTTTGCTAAAAGATTTACCACCTGTAGTAGAACACCCTGTATAGATATTGATCTACCAAAAATCATCGATTTTATCCAGCTTACCTTGACCCAATTACTAAGTGGAGTGTCTATGAAACCGTGTATGATGAATTTCGTTTTTCTCTTCGGGCTGAAGTATGACCGTTTGATGGACTTATCCCTTGCGACTATCAACACTTGGCCCTGAAATGAAAACGAAAAATTTAGGTAAAAGGTTGTTGCGTTTTTATAGCTTTACAACAAAGGATGAAGCTGGATTAAATAGAAATTTTGAAAAATTTAATTCGATCCTAAGAGAAGCACTTTTGTGAAAGTTTATTATTTCTACTCTTTTTTGTTCTTTTATTCTGAATATAATAGTATAATTTACACAGAAATTTATAAATTATAATAAAAATCACGATATGAATGTTTATTATTTGTGAATATCGATATCGTGAGAATATTCTGTGATATTTTGTCTACCAATATGTGATCGGCCAAGGAAATTTGAGAGCTCAAAAGATACCCAAAAAGGGTGAAGGATTTTTGAGTTACTTTAAATGGTTGTCTAAGAAACCTTGCAAATTTGATTTTTTGGAAAATCTTGTTTCTGTTATTTAGTAATACAGTCTCTATTTAATATTTTGAATTTGGTGCTAGAAGACTCTTTTTTGGAACACCCTTGTATCGTTTCACCAGACGTCATAAGCTTCTATCACAAAGTATTGAACGATACCAATATCAATTTTTGATAACAATCTTATTTATATAATTCCATACACTCACTTCGTAGGGATTTTCTTTCGTGTACAAGATAAACCTCGTATTGATGACCTCTCTTGGCAAAGGGAAGACGTTCAATGGCCTGTGGATGAGGTGGTACCAGCTCCTGGTTATGTTCAAGCATCCTAGCTCATCGTAGCAACGTGTTTCGTTCTCGACTAACAAAAGAATCGCATGTAGGTGTCTATTTAAACAACAAATTAACTGACAATCGTAATTAACACTTTTCTTATGGCCTTAGACTTGCGATTTTTATAAAGGAACATTGTTATATTTAATTTACATTGCTTTGTTAACGTTTTAGCGTATTATTGAATATAATCTGCATACAGGTGAATCGAGTAGTAGTGCCCCCCGTACATATGCCCGAAGAGAAGAAAAGTAGGTTTTTTATAATAACTTTATTTGCTTAGGACAAAATATTCATATAATCGTATTGCCATTATTCATGTTATTGTGTGTTTAACATCCTAAGCAAATAAGGTCTACAGGAAAGTAGAAAATCACACATTAACCTTTAAGGGATGTTTTCACCCTGAAGAACCGAAAATGGGCGCAAACGAAAAATTGCTTGACACTTCTATCGAGGTCTTCTACAGACCTGGACAGTTTTAAAAAATCGGGGTGTCTCGGTAACCGAACTTCCCTTGTTAGCCTACATACATATCAGTGCCGTCTTATCTTTTTCAGGGGCCCAGGGGTGAGCCGCATATATGGCTCCCTAAATTATTCTAAATTAAATCAAATTAAAAATACCACACTAACACGCGAAGTGCATAAGTATTAAAACAATTAAATAAATTAGATTAAATGCGAGGTCCATTCCACGAAAAAAGGCTCCCATTTTGGAATAAAATTTTTGGTGTATTTGTTATTTTTTTCCGTCATAGTTGGAAGGTCAATTTAAAAGAATTCTAGTTTTTATAACCCTATTTTTTTTTAATTTTTCAATTGTCTGGGGGTCTCTTGGGCTCAGAGCCCTGAGGCGATTGTCTCTTTCGCCTCCAGATTAACACGGCACTGATACATATACGCCCCTCCACCCCTTCTACGCACATCACTATTGTTCGATTCATACACCTATCACCTACATAGTTTTTGTATTATTTTCACCCCATCTATTCCAAGACCGTTGAAGTAGGGACTTTTTTTTTTATTAAAAATAAAAACTCTACTGTCCCTGGTAGTGTGTAAAGTAATTATCTGTATACACTTCGTAAATTTCTGTATACAACCGTAAAATTTTTAAATGTAAGTTTTGCAGCGTCGAGCGTTGATTGGTGAACAATAAGGTCAGATAATAATTACATGGCAACCAGGGAATGTTGACTTCGATCCTATCGCTACGTGCCCACTGCCAAGGGTCCAGGATTCCAGCGGAGCAGATAACAGGAGCCAATGCGACGAGTAGCAGGATCGATGCTCCTTCGCCCTCGGTGACTCCTTGCTTCTTCCTCCTCATCCTGCAACGAATCATTGTAATATATTATTTCATTGTAGGTGTATTTGCAATAAACGGGGCCAAGTTCTTTTAGGTGAACCAGGGGAATAATAAGAATATATAATTACACAGAGTGTCCTATAACAGGTGGTATCGAAGAAACTTTGACACGAAAAAATTGGTAAAAAATTCCAAATAATAGGTATCATTCGATTTGTGACTTCGTTGTTTGAAAAAGATGCTATTTAATATTCGGAATGATTTTGTTTCGAGAAGATTGATTTTGAAAATCATTACTAAGAATTGATTTCATTTTCAGAACCTCAAAAATATTCTTCTCTTTTTAAAAGAACAACCCCTCCTGTTAAAACTTTATTCTGCACTTTTGACTTATTTTTTTTATATCTATTTATACCACCATAGCGTTAATATTAAAATCTATATAAATGCCATTATACGTAATGTGAAATTCACATTTTTAATAAATGTAACTAATACTTTCAAAATATATAAATATAAAAAAAATCGAGAAAGTCGATTTTGAAAACTGGTCCGACACACGTGCACTTAAGCATTGGACAGAACGCAATAATAAATATGTTAAAAATTTGCTGTAAATGTTGAAGAAATTATTTTCTCACTGTCCTTCGTTTTCAAAGAAATCAACTTTGAAAATGCATCGGGTTCAAAGTTTGAGGAACTGAATAGAAACGTTCGATTAACTTTCCTTATTTCCATTTTCATTCAGCTGCCTTTACCCCACCTTCATTCGACGTATAACAAATTCCCATGACCATCACCAAGTTGTTCGCAAGGTGAACACGAGTTTCATGAATGGAACGCAGTGAAAATTGCCATTTGCGAAACGGCAAGTACAACTGGCGAGATATGATCAGACACGCGGTTGATCTAAGCACGATAATTTTAAGGTGCGACGTATGTAATTGGCGCTGTTACCATGAAATGTAAAAGGTCTCGAGTGATTGATTAACATTTCGCAGTTACTTGATTCAGCGTTCCACCCCTTCCGGCGAGCAAACGTTGACACTTGTTGGCGCGGTACTCGAGTCTTCTGGTTAGAAGTGAGAAGTTGTTGACATGGGCATACAGGGTGGTGTGTAATTTCTGATATAATTGAAAACTTGACGACACTTCGTGTAAAATTAAATAAGCAAATATTTGGTATAATGTTTTTGTAGGACTTGATGATTAGGTAACGTATTTATCTATTACTTCTTATTTATGCCATTTTGTTTATTAATACTGTTTAAGTATAGGTATTTATAGACACTAGAGTTCAAAGTACATATTATACATGGTAATATTTTTTACACATCCTTCTTTTACTGAACTAAAAATTCCTGGAATTGGAACATCCTCTGCCCAATTAAAAAGACACCTACATAGATAGGTAAATGTTAAAGTATTAGTTAAAATTTCTAAGTTTTTGCATAATCATATATATGTATAACATAAATATATAATATATAATATATAATATATAATATATGATATATGATATATGATATATAATATATGATATATGATATATGATATATAATATATAATATATAATATATAATATATAATATATAATATATAATATATAATATATAATATATAATATATAATATATAATATATAATATATAATATATAATATATAATATACAATATACAATATACAATATACAATATACAATATACAATATACAATATATAATATATAATATATAAGAATTTGCAGCCTTGTAGAAATATCCTATATTTATTAAGATATGTATTATAATTATATTTAATATATTATAAGTATAATATATAATTATAATAGATATAAATTTACATATCTTAACAAATATACTAGGATATGACTACAAGTCTTCAAATTTTTAAAACATTTTTTAACACTTTGTCGTTTAACAGCCTTATGCGACAATATTATATCGTGTAACGAAGTGTTAATATTCATTGTCGATTTTTTATCCGTGATCGATGAATCAAAGAAAAAACCTCTCTAATTGGACGAAAAGAAAGGATATTTCTTTCTCTTACACGACCTCTTTTCCTTGTAATGATCGTCACTGATAATTACAGTTTTAGTGGCAGAGTTAAGTAGAAAGTACCGTCGCGTGTCAGACGCGAGACACTTCGTGCCTTGTTCCGCTTTGAATTGCCAGTGGGATGATGTACACATAAACGTGTTGTCAAGGATTCCCAAGATACTTGCTTTGCAATTAAACTATATTTTCAAGTTCGCGTGTTTTAGAAAGAAGAAACTCCTTTATGAGGTATGTGAAAATTTTAGTAACAACTCTTGAACATTTATTTCTATAGAAATTCTGTGTAATTTCAAATTCTTTGATTTGAAATGAATAACCTTCTTTGATTGACATATGCTTTTATCGTTTATGTCGTATATGTTTATAAACAATGGCCCAGTATGTTTAAATAAATAAATGGGTAAGTTTCGAATAATAGTTTGGTGAAAATCTTGATTCACAGGAAGTTACTATAATAAGATTGGGTAAAATGTCGATTTATCATTAATTGTTAATTCTGCTTGCACAGTTTCGATGAAATGTCTTCCTCAGAATTTTATTATTATTTCAAATGAGTATTGAATACAGAAATACAAATTACATCTTATCTTAGTTTTTAACTAAAAATTAATTGTAACACTAAATGGTTACGACAAAGGAACTAATTATTTTTGTAATAAACATTAAATTTGAAATTTCAATTCTGTATAGAATGTTAAATATTATCAAGTAATATAAAGTGAAGTTACATTTGAAACATTCACATGTAAATTGCAACATAAGCAGTCACTTAACACGTAATTATACAACAAATTTTTTTGCAGGAATTGTTTTGCTTAGATTAAAACGTAACTTGTTTTTTTTTTTAATTTATTGTTCACTTAAAACAATGCGAAAATTCTGGCTCATTTTCATTACATTATCCTTGTACTTAAACCATTATGAAAAAAAAACGTGGCAGGTGTCGAAACGTGAATTGGGACTATATATTACCTTAGATTGTGAACGTATCGCAAAATTCTATCGAGCTAAGAACTTCCATCACGGCGGAGGATCGAATCGTTACTAAATCAATTGACGAAACGAACGAAACTTAGTCGCGATTAATTTTTAGTGGGGACACGCGACGGCCTTCGAGAATAAAACAACCTTGCCTAGAAGTCGTTATTAATTCGTGAAATATTTAAGGCCCCCTTTTCTGATTCCCATTTCATCACTTGAGTGAACTTTTATCTTCCTGAAAGATCTTGTTCTGCGAATCCTTGCGGTATTAAGAAGATATAACGTTCTCTGTCCTCGTAATTCGTGACGCAATCTTTTTCATTTTGCCACTTATGAAACGTCACTTGTCTGGTAAACATTAATTCCACTAATATTATATTGTGGTGGCGGCACGCGGAGGAACTAATCCAGAAAAACATTGAAAATTTACGAATTTCTTATTGAACAATGGCTAAAGATGCAGTGTTCATAGATGCATGAAAAATGGACATGCGGCCCACAAATGCCCTTTTTTGTGTCAAGAGTTGTCTTAAAAAATAAATGCAAAGTTGGATACATCTTGTTTCTGAATAGACTCCTATGATTTAGATTTAACTAATTCTGGTATCGAAATTGGAATCGAAATAATAATATATTGAGAAATGGAAATTATAAAATTGTTTATTTATTTTGTAAACAAAAACTCTTGGTACTTAGTTAGCAATGCCTCTTTTACCAAAACCGCTAGTCAAATTTTATGAAAATTTGGGGAAATTGGTTTTCATTATGGAAACTTCTTTTTTGAAAAAATAAATACGTTTAGTTTTTTAAGTAAATTGCAGTTTTTAAAGGGCAATAAGCCGAGTCTCGATAAATCGAGATTCGTTTAATCTAAGTTCTCGATAACTCGACCCAATTTCAGTTCAATTAAGATCGAATTATCAATGTTCTATTATAATAACGTTTCACAAATTTTTTTCTAAAGGATTTTATTCAGCTTCGATCCTCTGTTTGTTTCTTTGTGTGTTTGTATGATACGTATGGTTCAAATCTGGTAATTCAAATTTAACCCACTTCCAACTATCCAATTGCCTTGAAACTTTGCAGGCGTGCGTAGTACATCAGCATCGAAATTGTAGTACAAAAAAATAATTATTTTTTAGTGACTTTAGCACTACAGCGTTTAAGCAAACTGTTAAAATGTATACAACAATAAAAGATATTTGTAAAGAAGTACTAGCTGTGAAATGTAAATCAACAAACACTAAACAATAGAACATAAAAAATATATAAAAAAATGGTTAACGATTGTTAAACGATTTTTATTAAAAATGCACTAAAAACTAAATTAAAATGCACTAAAATTGAAAAATAATTGTTTTTTTGTTCTAAAATTTTGATGGTGTTAATACCACTTTAAATAAAATCGTGCGGCACAATATTTCATAACAGGATATGAATCACTTAGATACAAAAGCAAACGTCGAAATGAATTTGTTGTTAGAAAGTTTTCATTCGCATTAATGAAACAAAACATTTTAATTGCGAGATACAGATTGTAATGTGACATAAAATTGATAAACTGTAGTTAGTGTAGTTGATGACGTTTCACTTGCCAACCGATACTTCAACATCTGGTGGCACATGGTGCCCCACGATTTTATTAAAATGATTAACACCATAAAAATTGTAGTACAAGAAAATAGTTATTTTTTAGTTTTTAGTGTAATTTAATTTAGTTTTTAGTGCATTTTTAATCCAATCGTTTAACATAAACTTTTTATATATGTTTTTACCTTATATTTCAAAATAAAGAAAACGAAAAAATAAAATTCACATTTACAAACTTTGTATTGCGTGTCATTATTAGAAAAAGATAAATACGGAATAGTCTCTTATTCGTTAGAGTTTCTAAAACTGGAAGAATTTATTTAGGTTAATGAAAAAATCTATTTGAAATAAAATACAATTTGTAATTAAATGCAATTTAATGACCGTGTTCTGTGCTAAGGACCGATGATTTTTTGCATTTCTTTTTAAAAACTGATATTTCAAATTTTTATATACGCGTTTATTACTTACAATTTTTCTCCGTGAGCGTGATGTGTTTGATTCTAAGATTAACCTTCTATTCTTAGCGACAGTTGCGCTTTCGCGAATTAATATCATAAAACGTTCAGTCAGGAACCTTGATGGGTCGAGAGCCTTTAAGCCGGTTTTGCTGAAAACGTTGACCCCGTAAGGTCGCAACATTGTCCTTGAAAAACCCGAATTAACCCACTAATTAGGTCTTGGACAGATTCATTTCTTGAAATGATTTTTTAAAACGCTTTATTTAAAAAATCTGAATACGTTGCATTTTATGGATTGGGAATTTGAAGACAATTTTTGGTCGCCCTAATTTTTGCTCTTGAAAGACTAATGACTTATATCACTGGACCTAAGTTAAAGTGTAGCTCAACTCTTACTCACAAAACTGTACATGTTGCAAAATCATTGGAATAAATTGTAAACAAAAAGTTTGGTTACTGCAATCAACAGCATAAGAACTCTACAAAAACAGCACGCGTTATTTAAAATTATTCTAAACACTTTTTACAATCTTTTCATTGCAGCGCATAAAAACATTAATCACTCGAAATACAATCCAGTCGTAGTTCCGTAGGGACACATTAAGTTAGCATAAATGTATTTCAGAATTTTTAAGTAAACTTTCAAATCTCACAAACCATAAATCAATAATAATAATAATAGTATTGTAACGTCCTGGAATTGCCGTTTCTGGATGAGGAGGGATCTGCTCCGTCGCTTCCAGCGTAACCGAAATCCCTAAGACCGGTTAAGCTTTTTGGAATATGTACTGTGCGGGGTAGGTGGCGTTTACGCATCGAGGAGGAAAAGAAGAGGTGCGTTTCGTCTTGGGAACGTCCGCCAGACTCATCAGTAGAATGAGAGCCGACGAACCCTGTCATAGACACAACTGGAACTGAGGAGGAATAACTTAGTACTTGTATGTATATGAATGAGATTGGAATTAAGGGGACTTGCGAGAAAGAATTAGGAAGATTAGATCTCTAGTTGCGCTGGTGAAGACTAACCAGCGCACGCCCATGGTGGGGCTAGAGACCTCACAGGCTGGGGACCTCACAGTATTACCTTCAGTATACTAACAGCACAGAAGAAGTGCTTAAAAGACAAATATATATAATTGGTGCAGATAGCCAGGTGCGAAAACATTCTTGCAATCAGACCTAACCATAGTCTCTGTCCGAATCACCGCCATTCCGTATATCACTGACAAACATAGAGAAATCGTGGTGGCGAGTGTGCAAGTACTTTCTACGATGCATGATGGGGGCTTCGTTATCATTTAAAGCGCTATCAACGAGCAAATTCCGCGCCGTGTATGGGCTGAAAAATGCAGAATAAAAGGGGGAGCACGGGAGAGGGTGGTGGGGGGAGGGGCAAAAAAAAGGTAACGGTAACTGGGAAACCTGTATTACGGTAGTGAACGATGAATAAGGTCGGTGTTCGCGCGGAATGTCGCACGATATCCTGTTCTTCTGCATTTCTCATCAGCAGCTGCGTAACGAGTCGATCGGTCAGACCAACGACAGTCCTGGTGGGTAGCGATGGGAACAAGTTCAGCACGTGTACGACAATATTAGGTAGAGCCAGTGGCGGACTGGATCTATAAGTATTCACTGCCAGGAGACAAAGAGGGCCCACCCACTACTATAAATTTTTGTGTAATAGTTACTTAAGTTAGCCAAGCTAGTCAAGCTAGTCAAGCTAGCCAAGCTAGTCAAGCTAGTCAAGCTAGTCAAGCTAGCCAAGCTAGTCAAGCTAGTCAAGCTAGCCAAGCTAGTCAAGCTAGCCAAGCTAGTCAAGCTAGTCAAGCTAGCCAAGCTAGTCAAGCTAGCCAAGCTAGCCAAGCTAGTCAAGCTAGCCAAGCTAGTCAAGCTAGCCAAGCTAGCCAAGCTAGCCAAGCTAGCCAAGCTAGCCAAGCTAGCCAAGCTAGCCAAGCTAGCCAAGCTAGCCAAGCTAGCCAAGCTAGCCAAGCTAGGCAAGCTAGGCAAGCTAGGCAAGCTAGGCAAGCTAGGCAAGCTAGCCAAGCTAGCCAAGCTAGCCGAGCTAGCCAAGCTAGGCAAGCTAGCCACGCTAGCGAAGCTAGGCAAGCTAGCCACGCTAGCCAAGCTAGGCAAGCTAGCCAAGCAAGGCAAGCTAGCCAAGCTAGCCAAGCTAGCCAAGCTAGCCAAGCTAGTCAAGTTAGTTAAGTTAGTTAATTTAGTTAAGTTAGTGACAGTAATAATATTGACACTTCTATTTATATTTTCAGAATACAAAAAGGCCAGTAACATTTTTAATGTATTGTCAGATGATTAAGGGAGCCCACATAATCAGGTGCCCACTTACCATTGAGCAAGCTGATACCCCGGCCAGTCCGCCACTGAGTGGAGCTTACGCTACAATTTCTTCAAATACTACTTCAGTATGAATTCGCAATTGGCTACGACTAGGCACGTACGATATAAATATGCAAAATATGTTGAGGATGCAAAAGTACGAAAAATATGCCACATGTGCAGACGCTGCAAAACATATTAAGTATATAGAATATGCAAGATACGCTACATATGCAAAATAAAAAGTGCCTATTTAAAATTCTTGGAAGAGAAAAGAAATTTCTGACCAAGTCTCACTTCTCTACCTCCACTCTACAAAATTATGCATTTGACGAAAACCTAATATGCGTTTACAAAATGTGAATGTTCAGTTACGCATGAGCACGCATGCCATTGATATATCGTAAAAGAGAAAGTGTATGTATGTTCATGTCATGAGTTTAAATGTTATCGGTTAAAATTACTTGTTAAATTGTTCCTAAGATAGATTGAGTTTTTATTCTCCTATAAAAATCAGCACCTACGACTATTTAAGGTTTTTAATTGATAGTAGTAATAATAATAATAATAAAACATCTTTATTACATTCCCATGTGCATACAATTAACAAAAAAAATATATACCACGCTAAAAGAATATATGCCTATTTGCACGACGAGATGCGATGTGCGAGATTCAGCAATATGCTGCCCTTAAGTGTAATCCTGGGAATAATAACAAAAAATACGGCTGTACTTTCGAATGGGACCGGTTCTCGATCGAGATAAGGTTTGGGGGAAGGGGTGTAAACCCTAAATATAAAATTGTAGCTTCAGGTATATATTAGTTTACGAAATATTAATAAAAAATTGTTCATTTTTTTTATTTTGTTTTGTACGTGGGTGCATGCCTCCCTGTCCGGGAGCCCTTCCGCCCCCCTATTTGTTATTTTTGAAATTTGTAACCACGGTCTCGTTTTTGGCATCGCCGGACCCACATCGGTTCGCTGCCGCGATTTGCGCGCCCCCCCCCCCCCGCGCTGGTCTAACCCCAACCGGTGGCCGATCGAGATGAAACTCGGTGGGTATTACGAGGAGTGTGGACAGACCCCAAATATAAAATTTTAGCTTCGACAATTAATGCGTTCAAAAGATACAGAGGTAATTGTGCATAAAAGGGTACACCTTACCGATTTTTTCTAGTCACTTTACCACGGTCCCCCCTCTTAACAATATTTCTGTTGACTTATACCGACACAACGCATTCAACTGTCCTACTTGTCCCGGGTATTAGTATTGGTTGGGGCTAGATTAGTGCAGGGAGCGCGAAAAGCATGGTATCGAACCGATGTGAGTTTGGCGATGCTAAAAATGAGACTGTGGTTACAAATTTCAAAAGTGAAAAATGGGGGGACGGATGGGCTCCCGGGTAGGGAGGCCTGCACTAACGTCCAAAAAAAATTTTTCACCCCAAAAATGAACAATTTTTTATCAATATTTCGGAAACTAATAAATACCCGAAGCTACAATTTTATATTTAGGATTCACGCCCCCTCCCAATCCCTCTATCCAAATCTCATCTCGACGGGCACCGATACCTTTCGGAAGAATATCCAAAAATACTAATAATGAAAGAAAAAATATAAATGCTAATGATTACTAAATCAAAGAAAAACAAACGCATTACATCAAGTGCCTAAAAAAAGAATCGTCTCATATTCAACGAATATCTGAAAACTCGGGGTCCACGGGTATTTATTTGAACGTCCAAAAATTCCGCACACTATCGCTCCTGTTTTCAAGGTAACGCCATTATCGTTATTTACCCTCCTCGCTCGCAGGTCGAGACGCACCGCATTTTTCGCAAGCGCCTCGGAACATGCTCCGGCACACGTAACGTCAACAGGAGTGGTCGCCATTGTATTGCATAATTCTAGAGAGACGTCACCTAAGAGTACGCAGGAAAACAGCTAGAGTTACAGCGTCGATGTTTATCCGCCTTCGCGTCCCGTTACGTAAAATCCAGTTTAATTTCTGTCGACCAGTGTGCCTCGAGATCGTAGATCGCTATTTCGAAAATTTCTTCGTTCGTTGCTCGGGGGCAACAACGCTGGAAAGCGTATCACGAGGAAAGAAAGGGAGCAGGGGCGGATTGTGTATAAGCAAAATTAAAAAATGTTTGGGGACGACAGCCTGTATACCTGTTTGCTTTATATGCGAATAAAATGTTGATTATAATTTAATAGGAAGAACCAGATTTTTATTTTGGCAATTTTGAGTCAATTTTGAAAACGAATCCGCTGTCTCTTCGTGTAGGAAGTTGGCGATAATTCATATCAGTGGCGTAGCCAGGTTTTCACTCAGGAAGGGGGCAATAAATAGTGAAACTGAATTTTATATTTAAGTACGTACCGGGGCCGGGTAATGCGGAATTACATCAGAATTGAATTTATTTTTATTTTGTAATAAATTAATATAATTTTGGATACTAATTTGAACGACTAGTTTAATTTTTTTTTCTTTTGCCACCCCTGCACCACCTTGGTTACGTCCATGACTCATATGTGAGTTGTCATAGTGAATTAATTTTAAAATTGTGTCAACTGGGGGCGCCAAATTTCCAAATCCGCCCCTGAAAGGAAAACAGAAAGAGAGAGGGTGAGAGAGAGAGAGGGAGAAGAAAGGTTTTTAGGTGGTGCAAGTGGGCGCAGGATGGGCAGAGCTGTCCCGAAAACCGGTACCACTTCGCCCGCATTTCACCGTGGGCTTCGGGTATTAAATAATTATTATTTCGAAAGCGAGAGTGTAACCACGGCGCCAGTATTGCTGCGTCGACGCGTCCCAGTGATTCGCAATTTCGTTTAGAGGACCGCGCAGCTATGCAACGTTTGTAATGTGTTCCATTTAAAAAGTTACCATAAATTGGTATCATATTCAAAGATGATACCACAAATTCCGATTCCGATGAGAGATGAACAAGAGTTTCCGAAAAAAGTTTTAGTTTGAATTGAATTTAGGTAAAAGAGAAAGAAAATTTTTTGTAAAATTGGGACAGACATTTTGAAGAATGTAAAAGCTTATTTCCAGATTTTTATGAATGATGATGGTCTGGGTTAAAAAGACCCCGTGTCCGTGCCCGCAGTCAAGCTACGGAAAGTAACTGCAATATTCGGATACTATACAATTTTTTATTTGCTGCGTTGTAATTTTGTTCAAGACGAAGGAAAAAATATTTGGTTGTATATAACACTACGGCATTAGGCCTGGTTAACAATAATATAAATTTTATTTATATTGTTTATAATATGTACTCCAAGTCTGAACTGTTTGATGCGCCTGAGAGTAGTTTACAATAATTTGGGCTTACACTCACTTTAATAAATGACATGTGTCAACATGTAGTCAATTTATTGCAATGATCATTATAAATTTCAAATATAAAAGCAGAGTATGTATATTATTTTAGACATATTTTTTATTTTTTAAGATAACACGAAATTTTCAAAAAGTGAATAATACCGAGGGTGGCTGCTTTCCTGGCTTCGTCTTTCTTGAGAGTTGGGGAGGCACAAAATAGTATGTAAATAAAAAATTAAACGTTATTTTCAATTTATTTTTTATTACTTTCACGCCTAACATTGGCACTGAAAAACATTTTAGATTTATTGTAATTTTGTATATGCTAAAAACTGAATATATTCCAAGCACTAATAGTTTGCAGATTTATGTTAATAAACCAATAGGAAGCTTTTTGTATCTTCATATTATATAATTCTACTAATTAATTAAATTTTTATCTATAGCTCTGAAACAGCCTGTGTATTATCAAATTTCTGTAACACTTTGAGTTCTGTCCATTAAATTCTCCTTTCTTGTACTTATTGGCATAGTATTCAATAGTTAGGTACCTGCGAGAAATTCATTTACGGAATGCAATTCTAATCGTTCCATGGACAATCTAATGGTTCAATAATTTCCCTCTAAAACTCTCTAATTAAGTTTCGCGCCGCATTCACATCCGGATGTTGGTGCAGAAAGCTAGTACGTAGTCCCACTTTTAATAAACTTCGATCGTGACTTTGGCATTCTTCGGTGACCGAGATAATTCGTTAAGAAAAATCCAGCGTGGAAAATCTCGGGTGAAAACCGCTCCAACAGTCCTACTTAAATACAATATTTAACAGCTCTATTATATAATTGCTGCAAGTCATAAAAGTTACTAGAATCTCACTATCTTTGCTATCTAAAGTTTAAAATTTATAGCTCTCTATTCGTATACAACTGGTTTCAAAATTCGACGTCCCATGTTGGTATCACTGTCTGTTCTAGGGAATCCCCTCCCCCTTTCTATGTGATATAAATAGTCTGTTAAAGTATAGTATTTTTGTCACTATTTGGATTTCAAACATTTTTTTATTTAACCCTTCACATATTTCATGTAAAGTTTCTGTCAATATAAAAGCTAGAAAAAAGTTTGTAATTTTGAGGAGGTTTACAGCACTCGGTTTTAACTCTGAAGGGGTTGATCTCTTGATTTATGTTTTAAAATAAGGAATTTTCTATAAAATGTTTGTTTTTAACTTTAGAGCTGTTTAGCGAGCAGTGCACATGCTCCGAAGTCCTAAAAATTCTTTTTTACTATCTGAATAAGCGCGTGTACATGAAAGTTGTTATAGGTTAAGTCGTTCATTTTACTTGCACAATTATCGACGGAGCATAAATTAATGATATTCCTTCTTTAGCACACTGGCAATTTGAATAGAACGTTTAACGATTAAAAGGCGGCTTAATTGGTGACTCGAGCGTACAAGATTAAACTGTTACTGCAAATGAAGCAATGGAAATGGTACTATATAGTTCGCCTGTAAATGGTACCAGTTCTTTTATGACCTCGATAGAAATGCGCATAATTGGAACGATGGCGTTGCTTTGATCTCATGCTTCGCCATACCCACGCGTCCTTTTCAAATTTCTCGCATCGATAATGCTTAATGGTTACCCGAAGAAACGAATTTCTTCAAAATTTTAGTTATCCGACAGGAGCCATTTTGTCAGACATTAGCGCACTTTTGTCCGTTGTCAGAAATGACCAATTTTTACTTCTAACCAGGGAAACAATAAATTTGAGAATTAAAACAGCGTAAGATAAAATTTGTACATATCTGATTATACAATTTATGTTGCAAGGATTCTAATCGTATAAAAAAAAATTTACATGAAAATTGAATAATTGATAATTTTTCAAATTTCTTTTTTGTACACAACTTTAAATCTTGAACGACCTGTACAATATAATAGAAATCAACGTTTTTGTCTTTCCTGAAGCCACTAATTGCACTATAGTGAAATTTTATATAATAATTACATTTAAAAAACGACAATCACTTTCAAATATCCTAAAAACCTCCATCTCTAAAAAAAACTATGCCCATTGTGTTATATTCCAATCGATAAGCTTCAAGTTTTACTACAACCTTTTTTCAAAATCTTCAATAAAAAAATTTGTTTAATTTTTATTTTAACAGCCACTGTATATGCGTCTAAATAGGTTGCCACAAAATGTTATACGAAAGAGTTGATCCACAGGTCTACTCTATTTTCAAAATTTTCGGCGAACAAAAATCTGCCATCTCCTCAATCTTCAGCAGTTTGAGAACTACTGGCATACCTACATATCTCCGCAGACACGAAGAGAGGGACACGATTGTGGCCTAGATTCGACGTCCTTCCCTGCGGCAATGCTGTACCACTTCCTGCACACGCCTCTCTCTTCTTCCGAATCGGCTGGGTCTTTTTTTTATCCCCCTGTTGACTTCCTCTCCCTTTGCTGGCTTTCCTCTTTCTTGTTTCCATCGACAGGGAATGCGTCAGCGCGTGAAGAAAGTGGTCTAAACGGATCGTGGCGAAAGTAGACGGCCACAGAGGGTAGGAAACGTTCATTTTGCCGTTTTCCACACCCGGCGGAGGGTCGTGCTTAAGGTTACTTGGCTGACGAAACGGAGTTTTAACGCCTTCGCAATGGTAGGCGAGATATCTCGAGAAATAAATTTTCTACTCTTTCTGTTCATATTTTAAGCGGTATTGGTCTAATTTCGAAAACTTCAATAAATGAAAAAGAATCCCTTTCTTGTAAGGATGCATTAAATCTTTAAAATCGCATTAGGGGGGTGGTTCAGAGAATGAGCCTCGAGATCAATGCATTTGACAAATTTGAGGTAGGAAAGTGTCTTCGGAATCTTAAATTTGAAAAAAACACAAAAACGTGGACTTCTCAAAATCATGTTCCCCATTAAAGATACACTAAACTTTTCAAATCGCATTAGGAGGGGTAGGTAAAAAAAATGGCCCTTGAAATATTTGCATTTGTTTAGTAGCTACGAGCCAGTGGTACATCGCACGTCATTAAATGCTTTATGTGTCACCCAAAAGGACGTTTAGGATCATATAATTCACAATTTTTATTTAAAACACCCCTTACTTCACTAACAAACACGGTGCCACTTGGAATAGCCAGCAAATCTCACTTTCCCTTTGTAAAGTAAACCCTGCAGCCTTAGAACACATTCACCTTCTAAGAATAAAACTATCATCTCATAAAAACACCTACAAAGTCGTGAGCCATCGTTTCAAACCTACCTAAAAACATTACCATTATCCGTTGCCACTATATCACAAACGTCAAAGAGTGTAAACTTTTGTACATGCTAGAATGTAGCTTAAAAGTTCCCGTGGAACCGATGAATTACAGCCTCGACCGATTTCCACTGCTCGCGAGGCAGAAATGGCCCATTACGGTGGCCGTTTCTTGACGCTGCAATCGTCGAAAATGTTCGTTCGAGCAGCGCAGATGGCGGGGGACGTTTTACTGCCGCCCGTAAATAACGATTCGAACAATCGCTGGATGTTGCACGAGCAGTGAAAAGTTGTATCGCGAACACGCTGCCTCGAAAGTGGCACGGACCGAACCAGCAGCTTTTTTTTTTACACCAGAGCGCGCTGGAGTAGCATCGACGGGAGCCATTTCTTTTTTCCCTCGTTTTAGCGAATTCCCAGCGAACTCGCCGTCCCCTGATGTGAATTAATTCGAATGGCGTGCCTTGCACGGCTGCCGTGACTAATTGTACAGGAAGTCCGAGCAGGTACACGGAGTACACAGCACCGGAAGTGCCGCGTTTCCACGTACCAACACGTTTGTTGTCCTTAATGTTTGCTGGACAGCGTCTTCGCTGGTAACCGCGCCATGTTTTAATTGCATCGGCGAGGAGAAAGAAGTAGATATGATTTCTTTCCAGCGTTTTGTTTCTTGTTTTTCTCTTTAACACTTTGATTGCCGTATCACTCGTATGCTGCTGGTAACTTTACTTCTTCTTTTCCTACACGATCATGAATAATATTGATTTACGGAGTTATTGATAAGAATTATTAAAGGTGGTTATTATAGTAAATGAGAAAATTTGAATAAATAACGCATCCCGAGTTTATTCATCTTGCGGATACTCGCACAAGTTGCGTATGACGAATTTATTCGTCATGTGAAAATTCAGACAAGTTGTGTATGTCGTGCTTATTCGTCACTTGAAAATTGATACAGGTTGCATATGGCGAGTTTATTCGTCGTGTGAAAATTCACACAGGCTGTGCATGTCGAGTTTATTCGTCATGCGAAAATTTACAAACGTTGCATATGACGAATTTATTCGTCATGTGAAAATTCACACAAGTTGTGTATGTCGTGCTTATTCGTCACTTGAAAATTGATACAGGTTGCATATGACGAGTTTATTCGTCGTGTGAAAATTCGCACAAGTTGTGGATGGCGAGTTTATTCGTCACATTAAATTCACGCAAGATGTGCATGACGAGTTTACTTGGCATGTGCTAAATTTATACAGGGTGCATATGACGAGTTTATTTGTCATGTGAAAACTCACACAGGTTGCGTATGACGAGTTTATTTGTCATGTGAAAATGTATACAGGGTGCATATGACGAGTTTATTTGTCATGTGAAAACTCACACAGGTTGCGTATGACGAATTTATTCGTCATGTAAAAATTCACACATATTGTCTATGGCGTGTTTATTCGCCACTTGAAAATTCACACAGGCTGTGCATGTCGAGTTTATTCGTCATGCGAAAATTTACAATCGTTGCATATGACGAATTTATTCGTTATGTGAAAATTCACACAAGTTGTGTATGCCGTGCTTATTCGTCACTTGAAAATTGATACAGGTTGCATATGACGAGTTTATTCGTCGTGTGAAAATTCGCAAAAGTTATGAATGACGAGTTTATTCGTCACATTAAATTCACGCAAGATGTGCATGACGAGTTTACCTATCATGTGCAAAATTTATACAGGGTGCATATGACGAGTTAATTCGTCCTTTGAAAACTCACGCAGGTTGCCTATGACGAGTTTACTCGTCATCAGACTTTTAACTCCTTAACGTCAAACAATAAGTTTAGTGAGTTACTTTAAATATATTGCTCATTGCTGTCATCGCAAAAAGGGTTTAAGTTCTTAATAAAGATACGACGCATGTACTTTCTTTTAATAAAAATACGATGTACGTACTTTCTTTTAATAAAAATGCGATGTTTTTTCGCGGTTCATTTGTACTTATTGCGAGGCAGCAAAATGTATCAGCCTGGTTTTAAATACGCATTGTGGCTTTGCTTTCGAAAAGGAAACTTCTCGCTTAACAGGTTAATTGCAACCGTTTGTTTACTTCAAGTGAACGAAAACACGGAATCCACATTGTAAGTGCGGCTCACTTTCACTGGTCGCATAGCAGGCGACCTCCGCAATTTATGCCCAGGACGCTGCGTGAAATTACACCACCGAAGAATTTCAATTACTTTCGATCACTTGAACATTGCTAATTGCTTGTTCGTTTAGAAGCATCTGGAATGCTTTGTATAGCGGCGAGAGTCAGTGACAAACGACACTTGTTCCTTTCGTCTTTTTCCCTGCACTGGGACACAGTGGAGTCGTGAACGACTAAATGTGGCACGAGGACGTACATATGTGGACATTCGTTACGATAAAAAATATTATAATTAAATTTTACCCAAGAAAACGTGAAGGTCGTGTATTTATTTAGCAATGTGTAGTTATCAATTTTGTAGACACAGTGAATTCTTTTTTGACACGTTAAAAATGAACCGTGGCAAACTAATTTATTAATTTAATAAATACCTTTTTAAATTTCAGTGTAACAATTTTAAATTTAAAATACAATTTTGGGCAATATCTCATCAATTTTCTTCGATATCTCTAATCTTAAAAGAGAATTACCGAAATTATTTTTCACAGATGAAGAAAGATGGAAATTTATTTATAGTTGAAACATATCAAATTGTTTTCGACATACAGTGACATTAATTCCTTAAGAGACCTTTTTTCTTTACTATGCAAGGACCACAAAATTGGATAAAGTTTAATAAACGCTGAGATAACAGTGACTCATGTGCTCATGAAATTTCGAAAATTATGGGCGTCTGCGACGTCAGACGGTGAAATTTATTTCGTGGTCTGCAAAATTCTGGCTCCACGCATTGCGTAACGTTGTGACACAAAAACAGAAGAAAAAGAGGGAGAAAGGCGTGATTACGTTGAATCGAAAGCATTTCTCTGCCTGTCGCATGGTGGTTTAGGTCATGAGGATGACTCGGCGACTCTTCTTCTCGCGTTTCTCTTCCCTTTGAAAGAGTTACGGTTTCTCGACTGTTTCGTCAAAGATGGCGTCAACGAAGACGTCCGTGGCCTTAATTAACGTTTATAAACGCTCCAAGGAAGGTAGGATCGATTTCCATGCAATCCTTTGCGCTGCGCATTATGAAAAATATGAGGAGACAGTGTCAACTGGCAACCAGCACCAAAAGCAGTTGGAACATACACAATAAAAATTAGTATTTCAACTGAAAGAAAAGATATAAAATATAAAATTTTAATTTGTCCAATTTTTGTAAACTTCCAAAGCCGAATTGTTTCAATGAACAAAAAGAAATTTCTTTACGAAGTCGCTAGTTCCTTATTATCGAAAATTATTCAAAAATCGTACGCTACATTGAAGAAAATCTATTTTTCTTTAAGTTGAAATAAAACATTTTTAGATTTTATGTTCCAATCACTTTTATTCCTGGGCGGCAGTAAAAAATAAAATAAAATTGAATTGTTGCCTAATATCTCCCAAAAATTGAAAAACTATATGAGACAATAAATTTCAAATTTATGCATTCGTTTAAGTCTGCAAGGTACTCACTTAAGCTGCAAGAAGGTGATATCCAATGGTGTTCCTTTTGACAATTTCTGAATATATTTTACATCAAAACATGGAGACTAATTATTCCAAATGAATTTTGGCTTTAGGAGAGCGAAAAATTGAGATGCGAGAAATGAAGCTTCAAAGTAATTTAAGTGACTGAATATAAATTGTTACAATTGTGCAATCGAGGGATCGCATGCAATTTTTTGAAATGAGAGATTCTCCTTCTCCAAGCATCTGATCGAAGTTTCTAGAGAAGTTGAAATGCACGGTTCGCGCAGTTAGAAAGAGGCTTTCTCTTCGCTCGGACACAAGCTACCTTAGTATTATGCGACTGTTTGAGGTAAGTAACACCAACCCCAGCGTAATAACGATTAGTTATTCGCAAGATCGGCTTGAAACTAAAATCACTAGTGTAATTTACGATAGCTTGGTTAACGTGTTTTATTTAACAATAAACATGCAACTTTACAAGGTGTACTGAAAATCGTGGTATCACTGAAAAATAATTAATTCCTTTCACTTCTCTAATATATCCCCTACAGCACACTTCGTTGCAGGAATGTTGCACAACCGTTGCAGTACATTGCAATGTTGCCATTTGATTGCAGGTTGCATTGCAATATTATTGTAACATTGTGGAAACATTGTCGTGGAATATTGCAATGTACACGTTTGTGCAATGTTTCGGGCATATTGCGCACACATTGTCGTGTAATATTGCGCATATATATCAGTACAACCCACGTGGAACGTTCCAACATTGCACTCGTAACGTATGAGCGCCGTTCCTGTAACGATCCGCACTGCATACGGAATTACGTGAACGATCCCGAATTCTCGATACGCAGAATAAAATCTAAGATTCCACAGGCCACCAGCGAGGGAATATATGCGAACGTGGACATTATCTGACATAAGTAATTAATAAAATTATGTAATTAACACTATAGAGTTTAAACAAACTCATAAACTATATACAGCAACAAAAGATATAAAAAAGTGTTACATGTCTCAATTACTGCCAGTGTCCCTACTATTGCCATTTAATTGATTATAAATAATAAAAACGTCTAGTGAAAATATGTAAGTCCGTATTCTGTGATCGCCGTTTGGGAACGGCGTTCGCAACGTATGAGTAACTATAGTGAAATTTTTTTAAGTCTTTGTCTTTCAGAACATCAATTTCGAAAATATCGTTTAGCACGCACGCGTACGCGTGATTAAGAATGGGTGCCGCAAAAACGGGTTCAAATAAAATTGTACAGTAACTTTTTCTCAAACATCTTGCAGTTGGTCATGGTTTCAGAAGTCCCTAGATTTAAAAATGTGCTACAATACCCTACCAACTCGGCGTGAAAACACGCCAATGCCTGGGGACATGCCCTTCAACTATACAAGTCCTCGTTGCCGGTCAAGGAGTTAAAATAGAATTATAATTTCTTCGTGAATAAGCAACAATACAAACCGATTCATTTACATACTATATTTCCCATTCTGAAGCCTCTAGGCTGTAATTAAGTAAGTAGTAGTTCATTACCTCTCAAGTTCACGTGCACCTAGGTGACACACTAATGACAGTCTGTCACATTCCGCGTGAGTTTATTAGAATAACCGACGGGGAAAGAGAGAGAGGGCGTTAGACAGGAAGAGGAGAGTAGGGGGCAGGCTCGTCTAACGCCAGCGCGCTTAAGAACTTTCCCAAGAATTTCACGTCCGTTTAATCAGCGATCATTGTACGCTACGTACAGGGTGAGTCATGAGGAACAGAGCACATAAATATTAGACTTGAAGATAAAAGGAAATGCGAGAGAGAAATGTTGCAGCGTGCAAATTCTTATTTAATGCCATCTTCAAGGACGTTTGAAGGTCATCGGTATTTTGTAAATGCAAACATATATTTATAACTTCGCAGCGTTGTAATTTCTGTCAAGGTGAGTTAAATGGCATATGAACTCGTGACCTTCTATCGACCTTGAACTTTGGCGCTGTTTTTAAGGGTTCATTCTATTTTGCCGGTTGAACAAGAGATCTATTTTTATGAATTTTTTTCGGGAACTATTGTACAGATTTTAATGTTTACTTTTGCTTAATATTTATTATTTTCTGCTGTATAGATTTGTATTTTTTATATTTCCAAAATATAATTACAAATGTGTGGATTTAAATCGCAATGTTTGTGCGTCAGTGAGAATACTGCGGGAGTCCTCCTCGGCGTCAAAGTGGTTGTAAAATAAAAAATATAAATGATTGTGTCCTAGACCCTTACAGCACACTTTGTTGCAGGGCAGTTACAGGAACGTTACAGGTACGTTGCGATGTTGCATTCTTGCAGCGCAATATTGCTGTAACGTTGCTGCAACGTTGCCGTGCAATGTTGCCCATAGGCGGATATAGAAGGATTTCTGCAACATCTCAGAAATATTATCTGCAACGTTTTAATCTTGCACCGCAACATGCTTGCAATATCCCGGCAATGGTCCGGTGTTGTATAGGTCTAGAATTAATCATTTATCAACAGTGGTTTCCAAATACTGGCTTTGTAAAGAAAAAATTCTGGATTTTCTGTCTATTTTTCGATTTTTTGTGGAGGTTGGAACGAAAAGTATTTTTAATACCTGAATGATCCCAGTCCACTTTATGCGCACACAGCTATAGAATATAATCATTCTAATTTTAGGGCCATTTTTAGGGCCTATGTTCTCACTGAGGCATAAACATTGCAACTTAAACCCGCACATTTGTAATTATATTTTGGAGGCATGGAAACTACGATTCTATACATCACGGAATAATAAACATTTAACCCTACGAAACATTAAAATCCGTACATTAGTTTTTGGAAAAAATTCATGAAAATAGGCCTTTTTTCGACCAGCAAAGTAGAATGGACCCTTAAGTTCCGTAAAGGGTAATTTTAGCGGTTTTTTACCCCCTTCCTCCCCCAGTATAAGAATTCGTAAAATTTTATATTCCACCCGCACCTTTTCTATTGTAATATTTTGACATTGTATTTTTCAGTTATTAAAGTTCTGTTGAAGGTTTATATAATTTAAATAAAATGATTTAAGATTTCGACCGTAAAGAATTTTTTTATTTTAAAAATAAAAAGCAAGTGTTATCGGCGCAGACTGTTGTAAAAATTTCATCAAATTAAATCTTCCACTTGTATTATCTTGACGATTATTTGTTTCGCCAAATTTAAAATAAAAAAATTATGAAGTTGTTCATTATTTGAAATTGCTATAATTTCAAATGAATCGATATTATCTATATTTTTAAATAACAGTATTGAAAATAACGGACCGAAATATTATTTCAAATACCATTTCTTATTTCAATTTCGAGACGAAGGATTCTCGAAATTCTTGAAATTAACTATAAAAAAAAATTGCCCAGGTCTTCCTTGAACAGTGTAACCTCCGTGATACTTTCTTCCATTTTCGAGTCTAACACACATCTAAGATGGGGCTGGGACTATTTGTTCAATTTTTCGGTATTCGAATATTCGAATTCTTCAGTTGCTCAGTTCTTTGCAGAATATAATTCGAATATCCAAGTATCCAAATATTATTTATTCGAATATTCAAGTATTCGAATGTTATTCGAATATTCAAGTATTCGGATATTATTCGAATATTCAAGTATTCGAATGTTATTCGAATATTCAAGTATTCGAATGTTATTCGAATATTCAAGTATTCGAATGTTATTCGAATATTTCAGTATTCGAACACTATTCGAATATTTCAATATTCAAACACTATTCGAATACTGATGTAAGTATTCGACTGATGTATTCGAATAGTATTCTAATACTGAAATGTTCGAATAATATTTGAACACTTCAATATTAGAAAATACTGATGTATTTGAATAGTATGGTGTGAATTATAAACCAAGTTCTTTAGGTTCATTTCTTTACAAGCTCTTATTTAGTTTCAGTTGTGAGTTCGTTAGTTTGTCAGGGTGAAATATTGTAAGTTAATTTTGACCCACTTCAACATATCCGATCGACTTGAAACTTTGCACACATATATAGTTCCGATGACAATACAATATTTTCACTAAAAAGCATGAAATACTTTATAGTAAAATCTTTTTCTAAAGAACAAACTTTTATTAAAATGTACGAAAAAGGAACCAATAATTTTGATATCGGCCCAAATGACTGCCTGAGAAGAATTGCCCCATATGACTAAAAATAAACGGGTGAAAATATTGTATTGTCATCGAAACTACGTTGTACCTATGTCTCCAAAGTTTCAGGTCGATCGGATGTGTTGAAGTGGGTCAAAATTAGCTTACAAGATTTCACCCAGACAAATTAACGAACTCACACCTGAAACTAAATACATGCTTGTAAAAAAATGAATACTCAATATTCGAAGTTTATTCGTAGCATTCGAATACTTGTAAAATATTCGAATATTAAATTATTCGAATAGTTCCAGCCCTAATCTAAGATGCCCCCATTCTCTCGACTCGCCCTGTATGCGTGCATCGCGGTATGTAGTTCCGATCTCGGTAGTCGTGGGATTAAAAAGGAGCGACCTTCCCACTCCGACAATGCGAGGTAAGAGCGTCTGGCTTTTGCTCCTGCACAAGGTTCCAGAAGGAGCTCATCGATCTCTCGGCCTTCTGCTCGCGAGACGACGATAATGATCGCTCTGTAAATGTCAAGGTGATCGGCGTGGTGGATTCCCGTTTTTTTCGTCCTTTTTCTGCTTGGTCTTTCGCACTGGCAAAAATCCTGTTCGTTCGACCGAGATTGTTTTTGCTGGTTGTGTGGGGCCGTGCACGGTGCTATTTATAATCAATTCGGAAGGTAGTTAGTTTCAAAGCATTCGAATTTGTCATAAATGCTATACTGGTTTCTTAAGTTGAACATTTTTTTTTACGAAAAATCTGTTTAGTACTTCCGTGTTGGATAAATTTAAGATGTAGCTACTTTACAGGGTATCGAAAAAGTAAATTCAAAACTGATAAGGCGCGTCAGCCAAGTACGGATAATTTTGGCGTTTTCTTACCCCCCCCCCCCCCTTCACCATTTTATATTTCACCCCATCCCGACTTCACCCCATTTTTTTCAGTTGTTAAAATTCTTTTAGAGGTTTATATAATTCATTTAACTCAGTTTCAGGAAATATAAACTGAAATTGACTTTCCAGAATATTAATGATAGAATTTGTGTATATTGCAAATTAGGTTAAAAATATTACGTAAAATGTTACCCGACCCCTACCCCTCCCTTCCCGCAAGAAAACCTTAGAAAGCCTTAAGTAATTTAAGGACGACACCGAATTGATAACGTCGGATTTTAATGAAATTTGGCGCAAGGGTGGAATAGTAAAAAATATTCGCCATGTATTTCTGCTGCCGGTTGGCATTCATACTTGCGGGATGGAAACTGTTCTTAAGGATGGGGTGGAAAAATCTATGTAGTTAAATATCTCAGAAATCGATGCCGATAGAAAAAAATTTAAACGCGAAAGATACTTGATTTTTAACGATTCACGATGTGGTGTAAGCAAGAATCTCGTCAAGATGTGGTGGAACATTTTTGAATAGAAACCGTGAGTTAGAAGCAATTTTATCGAGGACTTGCAGTAAGAGGGGCGCAGCTTCGTCTTTACCAACTTCGAATAAATTATAAAAAACTGTTTATAAAATTATTGCTTTGACTTAACAGCAAAAAGAAAACAATAATTGAAAAATATATATTCTCACACAATAAGTAGTAGTTATTGCGTTGATAAGTTTTATTTCTACTTTTGGAGAATTTTTCAAATTTGGAGCATTCGTATTGCAGATTCAAAATTTGCCATAAATCGCTTATTTGTTATCTGTTATATGTTGTCCATTATTTTTTTTTAAGTCACAACTCAAAAGCTATCAAAAATCGAGCTGCACCCCTCTTACTGCAAGGTCCTCAATTTTCAAAAATGGAAATGGAGAATAAGTGGAAATAAAAGAATTCGTGAAAACGTACTATAATTTTGAAAATTCGAAAGTACATCATACGTAACAACTATTCGATGCGAAATTATGTGACGCAACTTTGGCCAGTGGTTTATGGAAATATTGTTTTGGAGAATCGGGGTCCCGTCTGGTTCTGAGTTCATAAAATTCAGCTTTCACGATTTGCAATATCGTAAACCGCGCGTACCTATGCGTACTTTCATAAGACTTTTTCGTCCATTTCCTGCAACGAGATTACGCACCATGGTGTGTGTGTAGAATTTACAAGTAGAAGGGAAGGAACAGATACACTCGGAAATGGAAGAAAGTCGGAAGAAAAGATGGATGCATCCAGCTAGATTCGATTTTATGGCAGAGTAAATTTCACTGGTTAATGTGAGTTTCGGCAATAAAATTTATTCTGGCTCAAGTGAACTGTATTCCTTAATTAACTCGTTTTATGTTACCCTCAAAGATTCATCTGAAATTGCCGTTAATTTCGTCAACTTACTTCGTCAAATATTTACGATGATTGTCTTTTCACTTCAATTAAGGGATCACTTCATGTGCTGTTATTTATCAATAAAAATATTGCTGTGCCCAAATTCGTGTACGCCTTTCTGCAAGAAGTGGCCGGATTTCCGATTCAAAATTGGATTATTCTATTAAAAATTGTAAACTGAGAGACCCGCTTTGCTTAAACCCCATTTTGGAAGGAAAAGGGAAAGGCGTGTCAAATAGGGCTGAGACTATTCGAATAATTTAATATTCGAATATTTTACAAGTATTCGATTGCTGCGAATAAACTTCGAATATTTGAGTATTCGAATGCTACGAATAAACTTCGAATATTTGAGTATTCGAATGCTACGAATAAACTTCGAATATTTGAGTATTCGAATGCTACGAATAAACTTCGAATATTTGAGTATTCGAATGCTACGAATAAACTTCGAATATTTAAGTATTCGAATACTATTCGAATACGGATGTATTGAATTATGAATCACGCGTTTATTTTTAATCATATGAGGGAGTCTTCTCAAGTAGTCATCTGGGCCGGCATAAAAACTATTGGTTCCTATTTAGTACAATTTAATATAAACTTCTTTTTAAAATTTTTTTACTATAAAGTATTTCATGTTTTTTAGTGAAAATATTGTATTGCCATTCGAACTATGTCTGTGTGCAAAGTTTCAAGTGGATCGGATATGGTGAAGTGGGTCAAAATTAACTTACAAAATTTCACCGAGACAAACTAACGAACTCACAACTGAAACTAAATAAAAGCTTGTATAAAAATGAACCTAAAGAAGTTGATTTATAATTTACACCATACTATTCGAATACTGAAATATTCAAATAGTATTCGAATACTTAAATATTCGAATAGTATTTGGATACTTGGATATTCGAATTATATTCGCCAAATAACTGAGCAACTGAAGTATTCGAGTATTCGAATACCGAAAAATTCGACAAATAGTCCCAGGCCTAATGTCAAACGATATAGGAAATTCTGTAAGTAGAATCTCGATAAACCGAGTTTCGCTTAATCCGAATTGATTTAGGTTTCCTCTTATTAGGATAATCGCGATTTTTTTTATAAATATAACCGCGACCTATGTAAACATTATTCATAATGATAAAGTAAATGTATATAACTAAACAAATTAATTATAGTTAATTACGAGAGACTTATTAAAATGCAGTTCAAGTTAAATTATAACGTTAAACATCACAAAGAATTGCTATTGCATTTTCTTTTTTTTTCATAAGGATCTTGAGCAGGCCGCCATCGTATTTTGAAAATCAAAGAAAGTCCTTAAATTACAAGTGTAAAAAATTGTTATCTATGTAACGATTCGTCATAATACATATGTATAATTGAAGTAGTTTTTATCAATTGGACTAAAAATGGTCCCGGAACTAAGACAACTCAGACACTGGTAAGTACAAACGCTAGATCAGTTGTCGGATTCCAATGTCTTCGAGAAATATGAGGTCATTAAGGTGGGAATCCTATTCTTTGGGCTAAAAACGTAGCGAAATTTTAGATTTTATTTTTAAGAAACTAGCGATTCGAATAATCTGAAATTTGGACCATATTTTTATGCATCTTTAAAGAAGTTGTATTTTTTTTTATTCATACCACGATACCGATGAGTTATATACTTCTTTGATTACACAAGAAAATTGGCAACAAAATTGTATAGGAATAGTTAAAGTTTCAGAACTTTCAATATGAAAACTCTCCACATTCCTCAACAAAATTTTGTATTTTTTTCTGGCTGATCAAATTATTAAGAATATTATTAAAATTATTAAATTTAGGATTTTCGGGAGGGGGGGAGGGGGTGGCGCAGAGCCGAATCCAAGATGTTCTTGAGGGGTGGAGGGCGTAGATCTGACAAATGAACAAGGGACCTTTTTCGATATTTTCCTGCTAAACAGTGTTCTTTTTGTATCAATTTGTCATATTTTCCCTCATACTGCTAAGTTAAAATAAGTATTTTGCAAATTAAAATAAGTATTTTTCCCTTGAGGGAATCCTCTGTATCAGCTAGTTTCACTTTTCTGTTTTAGATTACCAGGAAGATAAATATCCTATACACCAGCGGACGACGAATTTTGCGCGGCGTGTTGGTCGATCATGTACAACTCCTATATTTGTTATAAAAAATTAATAAAAAAAACTATTGCTTCCTCAAAGATGCATCAAAATATGATTCAAATTTCAGATGACTCAAATCCCTAGTTTCTTAAAAGAAATCTCCAATTTTGCTATGTTTTAACACAATAAATATGATTCCCCCTTTAAAGGCATCCGCCGGTCAAATCGCGCGAAAACATAGGTGACTGTTATAATTTTTTTTTTTTAGAAAAAAGTATACCTACAATGTATGGGTCTGAAACTTTTCACACTTTATTCTGCTATAAATGTTGAGTATAACAAAATTTTTTTATTTCATTTTTGCCCACCCCTGCCTCTGATATGCATTCCTTGCAGCAGCGTGATAAAAAACTGGCCTGCACTGGCGCCACGATAACTTTAGACAGGATCATCCAAAATCAAAAAACCAAAGATATTCCATAATTAGACATGTGTCGTTATCGCGCTACCCTCAGGCAGTGTTAAGAAACACCTGGGCGATGATTGCAAATGTTTAAACGATAGGGTCCCCGAAACATGGGTTTTTTCGCACAAAAATGTTTCTTAAAAAAAAAATGGAGTGTATGAACATTCGCAATAGAGAGTAGCGCAGAAGCCAGTGTAATTGCGAATAGAATCCCGTTTGAATTTTTAGATTGGGTAAAGAATTGCATTTTTTAACGTGGCGAGAGTGCGTGAAAAATTGTTTTTCGAAAAAACGTACTTAAAGTTTGACGCCGAGCGCGTTCGCGTATATATATACAAATATATGTATAGCCGGTGAGCGCACTATTTTCAATGGGTTTATTCGATTAAAAAAAATTGATTCTTTTTTTAGATCAATAAATGTATTATTAATTAAAAGAAAAATCACATTCCTGTCTGTTATACCTGCTTCACAATCCATTTTCAAGAAACACCTATTTAAAGGTCGTCACACTAGTGATCCCTCTGAACTGCCTATAAAATCTGTACCGTTAGGAATTTCGATCCAAAATTTTAAATGAACACTTTTGAGATGTTGTTGAATGAAAACATGCAAACAAATTTTTTTCGATTTTTTGTCCGGCGGATGCCCTTAAGGGGAGGTTTCGGTCTAAAGATCGATTCTTTTTAATTTCATTTTTCGAATGTTCAACCTTGTAGGAATAAGTGTTTAAAAGAATTTTTTGAAATTCGTAAAATTTCCGAAGTTATAGGTATTTGAATAGCGGCAAATGGATGGGTAACACCCGGCCACTCGGCACTCATGTAAAACTTTAAACGCGTTTTTCTCGAAACAGTGTCCTCAAAATCGGTGGGACCCGTATCTCCAAAAGTTATCCGATTCGACTGAAACTTCTTTTATTTTGAAGAACATACTTCTGCCTAGGGGGAACCAGAAAAAATGATAAAAAAATTGAAATTTTATCATTTGTAAAGGCGTTGAAAGGACGAAAAATATAGGGAAAAAGTGATTTCAAACTTCAAGTGTCGTTATTTTCTTAAAAAATTTTATTTTTGTAATTTTTCTGGTTTCCTCCTCTAGCCAGAAGTATATTCTTCAAAATAAAAAAGTTTCAGTTGAACCGGATAATAAGTTTTGGAGATACAGGTCCTACCGATTTGGATGAATTTTTTGACGCTTCGACTTTAACGACTCCCCAGTACCGTCTGCAATGATTAATTATAAAACAAAAAATATATTTCTATAATCTAAGATATCCTTAATACAATGCAAAAAGTCCCATTAAAATATATTTAGTAGTTTTCCTTTAATTAATTCCTAAAGATCACCTATTTGTATGGGCTCTAGACCGGAACAGCTCCTTAGGGTATCCGGATCGGTGAGCATCTTTTTCAGATCGGTGCCAATTTCATGTTTATTTCGATTTATTGTACACTTGGTGCATCCAGTTACTGTGTGCTTCATGGAAAGAGACAACATTTTACTGGTTCTATTTTGGTAATAAGGTAGGAGTGAGTCAAATAAGTATGGCCGATTCTCATTCGAGTGAGTGTCACTTGACCTTTTCGATTTTCTAAGCAAATCCGATTTCTTTCAGAGATATCAGTAATTGAAGTTGTGTTTCTTATATAACCCAGAACAATTGCAACGTACTGTTTCATATTGTTGCGTATCATTATACAACTTACATGATAAATTAGTCGTAGATATCATAGAAGAATAACGTAAAACGATTACTAGATCGGTTTCAACTGGAATACATCTATCCAGAGGCCAATTAGCTACCACGCATTTCTCCCATAATGAACAGAATTACGTCAAATTGAATTCCTCTTTGAACATAAGGAGGCGAGAGTTAGTGAAACAGCTGAGCAGATACTACTACTAATCACAAACATTGTTGGAGTGTGCTGGAACCGGTTCAAGCAATGCCTAGTCATAATTAATACAAAAACGTAAACCGCAAATGGCAAAGATTTCTTCACGACCTTCCCCCAAACCGTTTAAATGAGCATACTCAGCAGATTCGTGCGCAGTGCGACTCTTAACTGAGTAGACGATTGTTGTTTGCCAATAAAGTACCGTTTTAATCACGACGAAAGTATGAATCTTGTAAAGTGCTTCTGTTTAATAATCTCCTTGATGGTGATGACAGTGAATGGTTCATCGACACCAGAAGCTAACACTAACAATTCTATGCCAGCAATCATAACGCCAACTATACTGCCTGGAAAATTGCACGTAGACAGTTATAGCGCAGTTAATATTCATACGCTTTTTATTCCCCCTCGGGGCTGTCCAGGGCAACAGAAAGCTGATGCTCAAGGGATATGTCGTGATATTGTATAACCCGTTTCGTGGACCTTCATTCGATAAGAGCACATTCGTTGATGGACCAGGTGGGTGGAAGTTACTATTGTGATACGTACTATTGGTTGGCCATACTATTGGGTGGAATGGGTGTAATTAATGATGTACTTAAGGAACGAAATCGATTCAAATAGTATCTGTAATGACAATAGTGCTCTCCTTTTAGCAGTATGGGTGTTCTCGATACCGCCTACCGGAGAACAATGCTGCCCTCTTTAGTTAAAACGTCCTATCTAGCATTTTGAAACAACCGAGAAAACTGAGGTTTTATCATTTACTTTGTACCATACTTATTTTCCTATAGTTCAAATTAAAACATGTTGTCATTATTTTGTAATAGCCTAATATAATTTTTTGTAATAGGTGTACCGGTAGGGAATGTTTTAATAACGAGCCAATTAATTAATTGTTTTAGATAAGATATTTTAACCATTTTAAAAAAGTTAGGTTAAATACATTAAACTGTTTATAAATCTTTACGAAGTACGTAGAGTTTTCTAACTTTACTTAAAAGTTAAAAGACGTGTGGAACTTCATATATTTCAACATATCTAAAAAAATGAAAAAATGCTAGATAGGACAGTTTAACTAAGGAGGGCAGAATGGTTTCGATGTAATGTTTGTTACAAGTAGGGTTACGAAATGTGCTGAACAACCGAAATAAACTTTATTTGTCCAATATGTACATCGGAACGTAAAAAATAAAATATTTTAAAGATCTATATTTTTAAATTTCTATATTTCTCGAATAAAAATAAAGTCAAAGATGGATGAAAATACATTTATAGAGCAATAAATAATAAAACCACATGTGAAAATGACTTTAAAAACTCATATATACACGAATTAATCAATATTTCTGGAGTTGACGATATTAGGTACACTTTTTTCAGGACCCGATTTGTGCATATCTTACGTTTTTTGAGTCCTAATTAAAAATTTGTAGATTTCAACGATTCTAACTTATGCTGCATGAGAGATGAATAATTTCTCTTTACATTGAAACGAACTGCATGCAAAAATATCAATTATTATTCAATTGACAGTGATTTAACTTTTGCGTGGCGATATTAGGTACAGTCACCCTACAGAGCAGTAGTGAAGGTTTGGCGGGTGATCTAGTATGGAGGTATTAGTACAGGGTGGCTGACAATGTAATACTTTCTATAGGCTTATTTCTCTCCTAACCCTCTACTTTATTCTTCCTACAAACCTCACTATTGCTTACCATACCAATGTCCAATTTTGCAATGGAACACAGAATGGAACTTTGTGATTATTAGTGACTGTAATGGGTAGACTAAACTATTCTTTTGTAGTCTGTTTTGTCTAGAGAAGGCTATTAGTTGCTTGTAATATATTTTTCAAGTTGCCCTTTTTCTTCGACGCTTTTCATTGTAACCATATAATTCTTGTTTGTCTATCTTTCAGCAAATGCTGTACTGCTCGTATCCAAAATGGCCCAGGAAATAAATACACGATGAAATGGCACTGACATTATAATCCAGGAGGCGTTTTTTCATGCACAAATAAAGCGAAAATGTGAAATAATATTTCTCCAAAGAAGGCATTGCTAACGAGAAAATCAATTTTGAAAAGTCAAGTTAAATTAAATAATTCAAGTCAAATATGTCAGGTTAAATAATTCAGAAATTTATAAAGATATTTAATAATAAAGAAGAGAATTGCTGTTATTATTATTATTATTGTTTTCGAAGATTTGAATAATGAGGTGGAAACATGAAATAGGGTTTTGTTAATCTATATCCGCTATAATTGAATCTATTATTATACTATCTTAAAAACAGATTGTGGACTCCCTATTTGGTACTAAAAATATGTATCTATTCAGAATAAAATTACGAAGTCTAATGAAGCATTACAAAAGTTCAACGGTAAAACATTACTATGAGTAATTTTTTCTCACATAACCTATAATTGTCTATACCGTTATTCCTCGTCCCAAAAATTTTCAAAAGATGCATGAATAATTAGATATACCGACACCATGTCTACCTCAGCTCTATTCGGTATAACCCTTTCGTTACTAGCGGTGACTATAGCCACCCGACGCCTGACGTTCGCTGTGTACCAACTAGCGGTGACTATAGCCACCCGACGCCTGACGTTCGCTGTGTACCTACTAGCGGTGACTATAGCCACCCGACGCCTGACGTTCGCTGAGTACCTACTAGCGGTGACTATAGCCACCCGACGCCTGACGTTCGCTGTGTACCTACTAGCGGTGACTATAGTCACCCGACGCCTGATGTTCGCTGTGTACCTACTAGCGGTGACTATAGTCACCCGACGCCTGATGTTCGCTGAGTACCTACTAGCGGTGACTATAGCCACCCGACGCCTGACGTTCGCTGTGTACCTACTAGCGGTGACTATAGTCACCCGACGCCTGATGTTCGCTGTGTACCTACTAGCGGTGACTATAGTCACCCGACGCCTGATGTTCGCTGAGTACCTACTAGCGGTGACTATAGCTACCCGACGCCTGAGTTTCCCTGAGTACCTACTAGCGGTGACTATAGCCACCCGACGCCTGATGTTCGCTGTGTACTAGCGGTGACTAGAGTCACCCGACTAACGAAGGGGTACACCAGTCGCGCGGGGTCCCGTTTAGTGTTGGCGCTTCGGCAGAGCGGACTGCCGTAGCGAAAGGGTTAAATACGGCTTGGTGGAGGTCGTTCTGATCTTTTAAAGAAAGGTACTTGACCAACCCGCCACAATTCGTCTGCGAACGTCCTGGACGCGTGTTCTCCGTCGTCTACAAAGTATCCCTGATTCAAGAAAATGAAGTGCTCAAAGTGTTGTTTTCTGGTAGCCTGTTTATTGCTATTTATAGTGCACATTTCTTCGAGACAAATTCCAGACTTCAAACTTATGGTGTCGCCTATAATGGCGACCTCAATCTCAACGACGATGGACGTTGAAATGCCACCTAATATACACCTCTCCGTGCCCTGGGATAACTTTACGATCCTGTTAATAGTATCTGCTCCCGTGCGAAAGTGCCCTCCGAACTATCAACTAGATTCTAACGCGATATGTCAGATGATTCTGTAGGAAACTGTGGATCAACTCTTATCTGCTATCTTTTTTGGTCACAACCTTCACATGGTCTCAGGATATACAGTGCTGATGAACAGTGTGGTGCGCATAGGACGCTTATGTTTCAGTAGAGGAAGACAGTAAGCGCAACTCGCTTGATTAGTTGTTGATTATGGTGCACATGAGAGAAATGAAAAGATTTTCAGCCCACGAGATTGATTAATTGCATGTTGGTCTGCAATGATAGGCAGGCAAACGAGTGTTCTGGAAGGAAACTTTACCAATATTATGTGTGAGAAGACCAGAGCTGCCTGGTTGAATATCAGAAAGATATGTGTGAAAGTTATTGCACAATAAGTGAAAGAACTTATCACTGGATGAATAGAACAAAGCATATTGGAAAAGTTGCATAAAGATGACAGTGGCGCAGCTCTGGAGGATAGTAATCAAGAGGACTGACGAAGAGGACGTTTTGTAATCAATCTTGCACAACTTATGATACTTTTGTGGCAGTTTCATCTTATCGAAGGACTTTTGCTATTTTCATTGACACGTGTAACATTTCAAGTTAGTGGATCGTGGATCCAGAGGATTTTAGCAGTTCAGGTTGATGTGGAGCACTGAGTAGCCTATTAATATGCTTTTTCTCCCCGACTATTACCGACCGGTAGCCTATTAATAGGCTTCTTGTTCCCGACGCTTTCCAACCGGTAACCTATTAATAGGCTTTTTGTCCCCGACGCTTACCGACTGGTCGGTGAGAAGTGTGTAAGATATTCAGCCTTACCGGTCGGTAAAGTGTTAATCATTAAATTTGACATTTGTGCGCAAAAATTGTGACAAGATTAATCGTAAAAATTCCCACTTCAAACCAAATTTGTCACAGGTCATGGACGCAAACCCACATGGGATGTCAAATTCATAACGTACAAAATAACTAAAAATCACCACACACTGTATCAAAAGAGAATGAGTTTTAGGACCCATGTACAGTAATCCTAATGCAATATATTCATTAATATAAATCATTTAATACACCTATAGATCAATATATTGAGGACATACCATATATCACATAAGACATAAACCTATATTTATTAATATTTTAAAAAAACTAATGTATAATTTATTATATATTTTATATATATCAAAATATATATATATATAAAATATGCATATAAATTTATAATTCCTCTGGGTGATCATATAGTTAAATTAATCTTCGAATTTGTTGCATGCCGCAAAAATTATTAATAAAATTAAAAATTTGGATTTATTGAAATTCTGGAAATTTGTTTTCTGAAAGGCGAGCGTATTGCGGAATTTCGAATAGATTATTTCAAATTGTATTGGTAACTCTGAAGTGGGGGTGGTCAAATTTGGATTTACTGAAATTACCTTTCTTGCATTTAATTATCACCGTATATGCATCACTAATTACATCTCAGCAGACCAAGTTCGTACGCTCAAATCAAATAATGCAACATTTGTTGCATGATGAGGACTTTCAGGCATTAATTACTTGTAAGCTTCATCAGTTGGACCGGTCCAGCAGATAAGTGGGCATACTCGATGGAAAAGGTGAAGAAACGAGGCAGATGAATGCTTCCCCGCAAACTTCGTTGCCGCTTTATATAAGAGGATATCCTTTCATCTGAACGCAGTTCGAATGTCAATCGGCTAGATTTCTGTTCGTCAGGTGAGGAACGCTTTAGTCAGTCAAAAGGATGAACATTTTAAAGTGTTTCTGCTTGGTAATCTCTTTCGTCTTGATAACAGTGGGCGCTTTACCCACGCCAGAAGACAACACAAACAATTCGAATCGAACATCTATAACGACAAATAGTACGATGACGTCTGAACCATTTGGAGAAAAGCCGCCCTCTAGCAAAGTTCCGCACTTCTACATCATTACTGTCCCCTATCGCAACTGCCCTGGACAACAAAAACTTGATGCTAAAGGGACATGTCGTGATTCTGTATAGGATCCTGATCCTTTGACATCCATTCGGTGGGAGCACGTCTGTTAATAGACAAGGAGGTGGGTGGAAGTTACTATTGAGGTACTATTGTTTAGGTCAGTGGTTCCCAACTTGTGGGTCCGGAAGTGTTTTCGGAGGTGTCGCCACAGTTTTTTTTTTTTTTTTTTAATATTATTAAGTTAGAATTAATTTTCTGAAATACCTATTTTTAATGTGTTTTCTTTGCCTTACTAATCCTTAACCGGTGACGTACTCTCTGACAGACTTCTTTTTAATAATTTGACATTGTCAAGTCTAAACTTATTTTTAACATACATTTATTGGAGATATATTAGGGACTTTACTACATATTTGAAACGATACTTTTGCAAGTTTTGTTCAAAACCACTGAAGGTTGTCTTCATGATATGACATATCATATATGAAAAGAAGAAAAATTCCAGACTCCACGTGCCAGTTAAGGGTTAAACAAATTTACCTCACCTTATAAGGCCAGAAGGGCAGATTATTTGAATATTGTAACAGAGAGCCGCGGCTCAGAAAAGGTTGGGAAACACTGCGTTTATGGGTAATCTTGTTTAGAAAAGACTACTAGTTGTTTGCAGTACATTCTTCAGTCGCGTTTTTCTTTGAAGTTCTTCATTGTAATCATATCATTCTTTTTCGTTTGTCTTTTAGCAAATACTGTTCTGCTCATGTCCAATATGATCCGGGAAATGAATACATGGTAACATGGCATTGATATTATAATTCAGGAGGTGATTCTTCATGCTCAAATAAATCGAAAATGTGAAATAATATTTCTTTGAAGGCGGCATTGCTATGGAAAAATCAACTTTGAAAGGTCAAGTTTGTAAACAAAAAAATTAAGATAATGAAGATCTTGAATAATGAAGAAGAGAATAGCTGTTATTATTATTATAAATATGAAATTGAGTTTTATTAATGTATATCTGCCATAATTGAATGTATAATTATAGTAACTTAAAACAGATGGTTGACTTCCCATTTGGTACGAAAAAATAAAAATATGTATCTACTCAGAATAAAATTACCAAGTCTAATGAAGCATCGCAAAAGTTCAACGGTAAAACATTCCGTACCAGTAACTTTTTTTCACATAATCTATAATTGTATATACCGTTATTCTTCGTCCCAAAAATTGTCACAGCATGCATACATAATTAAATACAAAAATATATAAAACAAATAAGTTAAACGATATTAAAATGCACTAAAAACTAAAAATAATTATTTTCTGGTACTACAATTGCGATGGTGATATGTCACTTTAAAAAAAATCGTGAGACCGGATATTTCGTAACAGGATACGATTCAATTTAATTCAGAATCGAGCCTTGAAATAATCGAAGAATGCCACGCGATGAAATATAGGTACTGCGCCACGATTTTCTTTAAAGTGACATGTCATCATCGGGACATTCCACGCGAAATCGGACACTTTTTTGGTAACATTTCGGATGTGGCTCAAATTTGAATATGTTGTAGTCTTTAGAGGTGTATAAACATATGTAGAAGGATTTTTGAAAATTTTGAAAAATGTAGATTTTACAGCTGTTTGAAGGTAAGTGCTAACTTTTTTCAATAAATTATAACTATGGAAGTAGTAAACGGATGGAGATGAGCTTTACGGGGATTTGTAGAGAAGACATTCAAGTTTTAAGAAAAAATTATTTCAATTTTAAAAAAAAAATTTGATCAAAATTCCATAGCTTCGGCAGATTTTTCTACTCGAGACAGCGGAGCAGCAAGGCTAAGATAATTTGTTATATGCAGCCCCCATATGGTTTAATATAAATGCAGCAACTATGGAGAAGTTGAGGAGACTAGAGAGACAGATTCTCAGACATTGCATATATAAGCTCAGATCTGCCTCATCGCATTTTACTAAATATATCAGCAACGCCACACTTTATAAGGAGACCAAGATCACCAGAATCGACAGCTTTATTTTGCAACTAACCAGGGATTATTATGCAACCTCCGCCAACATAGAAGATAACTCAATTATGAAGAAACTTATAAAGATTGAAGACGATTATGCCAAAAACTCCATGGGATCAGGATACTTACCCCCTCAAACGTTTACTTTCTTGGACAAAAACGGATACATTCAAGATGATTTGAACATCCCAATAATCTTTCCCTGGCCCAGGCACAAGAAGGATAAAGAAATCATTTACGACCCTCTTATAAACCCTTTAAGCACTCCTGGAGTATTTAAATATTCCATTAACCAAAGGACTCTCTGAGCTCAGCAAGACTGATAAACAAATATTGGTGGCTGAACATGAATAGTACCTATCTCAGGTAGCTCAGAGACAGATTAATTACGCAGACCTGAGATAGATAACATTAAGGTTAACAAATAAGTGACAGGCCGCGGCCTTTTGTATATATTTGTACATAACCCTAGGTTAAATTAGGTTAGTTTAGAATTAAGTAGATTAATATCCCTGTACTAGTTGCTAATATCCAAAGAGAACTTCTTGGTTTTAAAGCCGATTTTTTCCAGGAATTTAAGTCCAACTGTTCTGCCACCGGTAATGCAGGGTGAAATAACAGTACAAATTTCTATAAGTATGAAAAGTTCCTTTATTTTTTGTTAGGTATGAGAGCTCACTTGAGACTGATTCCTATTACATTGTGATATTGATACTAGGTGCCATAATCGGCTGTGTTTATACCCGTCGATAAATATAATAATGTTATGCATTCATACTTTTGTCCGGGCTAAATAAACACATTTAAAAAAAAACTGACAGTCCTGAGACGAAACGTACACCCGCCCCGCACAGTTACTCCGTAGCGCGTAACCAGCCTTGAGGATTACGGTAACGTCGGAGGTGGCGGGGCAAGATCCCTTCTCGTCCAGGACCGGCAATTCTGGCCGTTACAATACAGTTGAAAAAAATTATATCTAGCGAGCTAAATATGAGATAGTCGATGTATTTGCGACCTGCAGCAGGGGAAGCGCGCGGCCCGGTGCCAGGTTCCCAGGCGACACTCCGGACCATGTGGCCGGCCGGTGTGTGTATAGTGCCTATCCGAGATATAGTGACTAAGGTGTGAAGTCCCTCAGCGGGGTCTTAACCGGCACCCTGCTGGGTACTGGCCGCTAAACGTGCCCCCCTACTACCTCTTGCAGGACTGTATTTAGCGAAGATCAGGACAAAACCGGGGCCCTAAGGCCCTAAGGCCCTGAGGCCTGGTCTTCTCTAAATACAGTCCTGCAAGAGGTAGTAGTCACTATATCTCGGATAGGCACTATACAAACATTCGGAGAGCGGGGGAATTTCCCGAGGGCTGAAGATCGCGCCGCCTGGTGTGACCGCGTCTCCTTCCTCTGTGCTGCAACGGGGTCAGAGAGTCTTCCTTCAACGGCCGGGACCAAGCAGGGAGGGACGACTTGCCACCCGGTCCAGATGACCGCACCATCTACCCTGCGCGGCCCGGGAAACGGACCTCCTCACAAAGGGAGAAAGGAATGGCTTTGGATGGCCGTCTCCTCATAGTACGCATTAATACGTCAGGATTCGACCCCGTTGCTTTTACGGATACGCGTTCGCTTTTTATAGGTCCGGGCCAGCTTGTGGACGGACCGTAATCGTAGGAGTGACCATCGACGAGGGTGGGTGATACCTACCTAAGACGCACGCGCAGGTGCGTAAATATGAGCTAAGTTACGTAATATAGATGGGTCGTCCTGTTTTGCTGGAGATTGAAAAACGCGGCAGAGGAAAAAATGAACAAACCTCACTTTTTTTAAATAGATGGTAGTACGATAATCCTGTCAAGTGCTCTTGCAGTTTTTTTAATGGTATTACATTATTTTCTTTTTAAAACAGCTCTATCCTTGTTCCCTCTTTCCATTGCAGCTACAAAACTGCAGTGGGGACTCGATAATCCTAGTCTCGGTGAACCGAATTTCGCTTGATCCGATCTCTATTTAAACCGATGCCTGCTGGCCACACACGTTGAATATAGCATTGGCGTTGTTCATTCCGTAGATAGGGTTTTATTTATTTTGTGAAGTGAGTACTCTCGCGGCGACTTTTTCACACACATTGAATACTCGTGTGTGTGTGGATCCGAGGTTCCAATCATTTAAGGTGGTTTCAATCCCATTCAACATGAATAGTTGAGGTCAGGGTAAGTTGGTCCAAAGATGAATGCTTCACAAAATATCCCAACTTCCTTGGCGAGACATGCTCAATGGCGCGGTGGGGGTGTCCGCGTTTAGTAGGCCACGAATTAATTATACTCAGCTCATTTTAAGTAAGCTAAGAGGTCCGAGAATTTTGCTTCGTATCAGTTATCGATGGTTCTGTTTATTCGACAAGGCTCCAGAGAGTCTGGCTTTGTTTATGTATTTCGACCACCCTGAGATCGTCGCCGACGGTGACGGTTTGACTCCACCAGCCTTCTAGAGGGTATACCCCCTGCCCCTGTTGCTTCCGGGTAGACTGTGCCCAGAGAGAGAGACCAGGCAGTTGGCTTCTAGACATTATACGAATCACACCTCACTGTAGTTAACCATACTTTAATTAATATTAAATGTTTAAATGTGATTAATGTTGAATATTCAATGCCTTCCTTGAACCAGAGCCTTTTATTCAATTTAAAGGGAATCATCCGTTCTGTAAGTTGTTGCTGATTGTAGCAAGACGGAATTTACGACTCTGTTGAAGTAGGGTTTCCGACAATCGGAACGGAACACTCTACTTGAAAAGTTTCAATGTCTCGTAATCAAACATAACATGGATGACAGATGCGGAGCCCATTTTCACCCATAATAGAATTTTGTTTATACAATCCTCAGAATAATCTTTTGCAGTAGATTCTGAACTTCTCATGATCTGAATTTATTATGCTCTTTGCAGTGGCACTGATAAATAATGTTGAATCGGTCCACCCGTACTCTGTACCCGCCGCGGGAGGATTAAAGTGTTACCATGTTAAACGTCACCATGTGAATCTGAGTATTTTTAGATCCGAATCAGGATGCTTTTGAATCCGAGCAATATAGAATGCGCTGAAAGATAAATAAAAAGGAATCTTATGGCCTGTTTACACCTGACGAATGACTCGGCCGAGTGAGCCCACTGGGCCGAGCACTCGCCCAGTCTGAACGTAAATTCTAGTACTCGGTCGAATAATCCGACGGGCAATTCAGTCAAGATTTTTACTCGGCCGAGTAGTCGACCGTGTGACTCGGCCGAGTCACTCGTCAGGTGTAAACCCAGCTTTATGGTTGCAATTATAAAACTGAAGATCACATTGAAAGTTTTGAGAAACAGGCAACAGAAGTGTATGGCAGTCGATAATGACCTTCTTTGAACAAAACTATTGCCAGGCACCCAATAATAATGCGTGCATGCTAAATTATCTGTCAAACCTCGAAACCAGTCATACCAATCTCCACAGACTTCGCGCTGTGGAGTTTCGTTCTGTTTGCGCATGCGCATTAGAGACTTTACTACTGCTCTGTACACTTAAACAATAGTACTTCAATAGTGTGGTCCACCCACCTTGTTCACTAACCATTTTCTCTCCTACCGAATAGATAGCCGGGAAATGTATATTTATAAAGGTTCGCGACATTCCCCATAAGCATCAAGTTTTTGTTGCCCAGGGCAGTTGCGATTGGGAACAATAAGTATTTCACCCTCCGGATCAACAGTTAAACCAGGCAGCTCCGTTGTAAACGGTACAGGCGTCGTCATACTGTCAATCATTGTAGATGTTGGAGTAAAATTATTTGTGTCGGTTTCCGGCGTGGATGAAGTACCCACTGTTATCAAAATCAAAGAGAATATCAGGCAGAAACACTTTAAAATGTTCATCCTTCCGACTGATTAAAATGTTGCTCCACCGACGAACAAAAGTCTAGCCGATTAACGTTCGAACTGCGTTCAGATCCGTGGAGAAGCTCTTTTATAAGGCGCGAACGAAGATTTGCAGGAAGCCTTGCTTCGTTTTTTTTTGTTTTTTTTTAACTGAATATGCCCACCTTTCTGCTGAACCGGTCACACTGATGAAGGTTATATTTAATTAATGCCTGGGAGTTTTCCTTGTGCAATAAATGCTCGAGTGTTTGGAGTCTGCGCACTATGTCTTGCTGGATAATTGGACTCACCAATTAATTTGATATTTGTGAGCAAAGACTGTGATAATATTTACCATGGACCGGGGGAAGAATAGGCAAAATCGGATGTTTCCATCGAGAACCAAATATGTAAAACGTTGTGATAAAGATAAAAACCTACAAAATTATCTATTTCAATGTATCAAGTTGCACACGTATGTATCAAAAATTACTTCCCACTGTGTCGTAGGTAAATGAGTTTTTAGAATCCATTATATAGTATTCAGAATACAATATTTTCCTCTTGCATTTTAATACTGCCGGCTATGCATCACTAAGTAATTACACAGCTATCTATAATTTCGGAACCTCGGTAGAACAAGTTTACAACCTCAGACAAAATATGTAATTCAGGATTTATTGCACAAGAACTATTTTCAGGCATTAATAAATTATAGGCTTCACTAACAAGGAGAGGTTCGCAGGTGTCCGCCTCCCATTGCTTTGAATTTTGGATATGTTTTAGAGCACCCAAAAATAAGCTATACGTGTTTTTTTATAGCGGCCCGTTTTCATATTTAGGGGGTAAATCCAACCCCCAAAGTTATAAGATTTTCAGGTGTTCATCTCCGATTGCTTTGGTTTTTAGATATGTTTCAGAGGACCGAAAAATAAGAAATACGTGTCGTTTTATTTTGGCCTGCTTGAATATTTAGGGGGTGAAACCATCCCCCAAAGTTTATAAGAATAGTTGGTGCCCGCCTTCCATTGCTTTACATTTTGGAAACGTTTTAGAGGACTGGAAAATAATAAACTCCTGTCTTTATTTTGGCCCGTTTGCATGTTTAGGGGATGAAACCACACCCCAAATTTATAAGATTTTCAGGGGTTCATCACCGATTGCTTTGGTTTTTGGATATGTTTTAGAGGGCTGAAAAATAGGTAATGCATGTCTTTCTATTTTGACCCATTTGCATGTTCAAGGGGTGAGACCACCCCTCATAGTTACCCCCCAAATAACGGTGACTGACTACAAGAACATCGTCCATATAACAAGTTATGGCGCAAAATAAATTTATATCAAGTTTGACTCAACACAATTTTTGTACAAAGGAGGCTTTCGAAAAAATCTATTTTGAAAAGATTATTAAATAATCTTATTAATCATTTAAACCAACCGAACTAGTCTTATTAAGCCATTATTAATAAAAGAAACAAAATGAGAATTGTTGTTATTATTATTAATTTTTTAAGATTGGAGTAAAACTGTTGCGAATCTGTATCCATCATATTGGAATGTATTATTACTAACTTAAAATAGTGTTAGTGACTCAATTTGAAATTTTGTTCGGAATTGTGAAATGATACACACACCTTGAATCAATACGTAACGGAAGCGTCATTGACCTGTTCTTTCCATGTAAAATATACAGTTTGCACTTCATATTTCTGTTCTAATTTTTTTATATAGTAGATATTTATGGTGGAGGTACTATGGAAACCTATCGAACACATTGTGTACAAGAAATTTGATTAAAGTTATTTATTGACGAGGTACAGTTGTAAAAATATTATATCTATTTATTGAGAAGGGTCTGAACTTTGTATAAAGAATATTTTCTTAGGCGGGAAATATTATTAGTAATAAAATAAGTAAATTGAATCATAGAACTTTAAACACAATGATTTTGTTATTACAAATAATAGAAGAAATTAAATTATTTTTCCATCAATTTTGTCTCAATCAATGAAAATACTTTTTATATTATTATTTTTCTCTATTTTACCCAATTTACTTACTTTCATTTCCTCTTAACATGAATAGTTTTATAAGTATTTATGCAACGAATTACGCAAGATATGTAGCTACTGTAAACTTTAAAGACGAACAATGTTAATGTATTTCCGGTAACTCAAACTTTCCAGATTTTCTTTAAAATTTTAAATCAATAATAATGCTTGGACAACGGCTATCAAGACTTTCAGTAAATACTTATCGAATTCTTAAAGACTCAAGACTATAGTCTGATTTTCGAGAGTTGAGACCTGAGGCGGGTTCCAAAACAGAGTGTGGCTTAAGGAGGAACCAATGATACGCTACGGATTGCAATGCCGCACGCATTCCGTAGCGGACCATTGGTTCTTTCTTAAACCACGCTCCGTCCAGGAACTAGGGCTCTTACTTTTCGCGAGTTTCGGGTTACCCGGGTACCCGGTGAACCGGGTCCTACCCGGTTACCCGGGCGTAACCCGGGTCTGCGGGTAATACGGTTACGATTACCCGATACTCGTATTATACGGGTAATCGACGAAATACCGGTAAAAAATATAATTACTAATGAACAACACAATTAAAAAGATATTGTTGACCTCGTTGTTTAAGCTAAAATGTGTGACCGTACTTAACGAAAAACAATAGTATTAGTTTCAGTTTTTTACTTACATACTACAATTTTTTGCATAATATACATATAAGTCAAGTGTAATGTTTATCACGATCCACTGCAATAACTGGTTAACTTTATTTCGTCGATTACACAGTTCGACAAAATTTGACTTTTTTCGGACTTGTAACATTCATTACCCGTTTCTTATAGGTTTTCGAGCGCTGAAAACGAATCCGCAAACCATTTGTTGCCATCACCCCCAGTTTTTGAGAAATTCGATTTTTATTATTATTATTATTATTATTATTATTATTATAATGCATATTTGCGCAAACAGTAGTGAATAATTATTACTGTCTCGACACAAAAGATGTTCAAAGTTTAAAATTTGCAGTTTTTTTTTTCAAAATCGAAATCTTCAAAACCTAAGGACGGTTTTTTGAAACCGTCAAAAACGGTTTGCGAATTCATTTTCAGCGCTCGAAAACCTATAAGAAACGGCTATTGAATGTTACAAGTCCAGATGGCTGTCGAACTGTGTTACCCGTATCATACGAGTATCGAGTACCCGTAACCGTATTACCCGCAGACCCGGGTGTCGCCCGGGTAACCGGGTATCACCCGGTTAACCGAGTACCCGGGTCTCCGGGTATCAAGAGCCCTACCAGGAACCCGCCTCAGGTCTGAACTATCAAAAATCAGACTATAATCAAGGCCCGAGATTAAAGAGTTTTAAGTATCGAATCGTCTTCGGAGTGAATCAAATTTTCTCAGTATTAAGAAACTTCGAATCGTTTCAAAGTTCATATTCAAAAGCCTATTACTACCATGTCGAGCCTAATACATATAATCGATGTGGCATTTCAAACCAGGGCTGCGGAGTCGGCAGTCATAACTCCCGACTCCGACTCCTCTTTTTTTTTATAATAGATTGTTAATGTACTCCGTACGTGTGTGTGTGTGTGTGTGTGTGTGTGTGTATGAAACTAAATTACTAATATTTAATATATAGTATGCTTATATATATTATATATCTACAGTATAAACAGCTAAAGCTACGCCAACAATAAAGGCAAATAAAGGAAAGAACCGATAATGAAAAATAACTTTAAATTTAACTAATACATTCAATGGCCATTGAACCACTTTTTATTTCAATAAAATAGAAAATAAAATACTTTTTTAAAAATTAAATATTATAAGTAGTTTCTTATTTAAACAAAAATAGTGTATATAAAAATAGCGTGTATAAACACGTAGAGCTCAACAGACTCGGATTTTTATCAAATTTACTAATATGGAGTCGGCATATATTTTTTCGACTCCGACTCCGACTCCGGTAATCAGAAATTCCTTCTGAACTCCGACTCCGACTTCACAGCCCTGTTTAAGACAATTAATAAAATAAAATAATGCAATAAATCTCATAATGAATTTAATAATATATTCACATAAATATTACATAAATAATATAGTTTCTACCGACATTCGCAAGCATTTAAGGGGGTAGGTTACCCTCAAAATTTTCTAAAATTGTTTTTAGGTTGTTTGCATTTTCCGCTAGCTACATCTTTTCTACGTATTTTAAGCGCAACCGAGCCCCGAAATTCCAAGAATTGAAGGAATTATAGTAAAGAATGTACGAACCTGCACATCAGATCGGATAACGATGTCGAACTTTAAACGCGATTTCCCAGAACCTACGTTTTCCAAAACGATGAACATAAAATTTTGAAAACCGCTCGAATGATTTGAATGAAAATTTACAGGGAACTGCAGGAAACTATTCCCCTCCATGTATTGGGAGCACATTTTCAATAAAATTCTTTAAAAAAGATAAAAAATATTTTTCCTACAAAAAAGGATAAAATCAGAAACATCCACATAAAAATTATATTAATTTTGTTTATCAAAATTTTGCTTCCTGCACAAGATGGAGACGGTCTTACAGATTATAAAAATGCCTTTACTTTGTGTTTTAGGTAATTCACCTGTCCGGAATCGCGTTCCCCATCAGACGGTGCATCGCGTACACGCCCTCACATTTATATTTATAACTTTTTTTCCTTTAAATATATTTGAAATTTTCTTTTTGCGTATGAAAGTCAACGGAATGACGCTTAAAAATTAAAACAAAAATGATCTCTATATTCATTTATTACTTCAGAACATGCGTTTGAAGAAGGGCCTGGTTTTGGGCTGTTGAGGGTAACCTACCCCCTTAATTCTCCACATCAGCCTGAATGGCTAAAAACCACTGGATCCACGATCCACTAACTTGAAATATTACACGTGTCAATGAAAATAGCAAAAGTCCTTCGATAAGATAAAACTGACCAAAAAGTATCACAAGTTGTCACAAGATCGATTACAAAACGTCCTCTACGTCGACGTCAACCTGGTCTCTTGATTACTGTCCTCCACAGCTGCGCCATTGTTATCTTTGTGTAACTATTCCAATATGCTTTGTTCTATTCATCCAATGATAAGTTCTTTCACTTATTGTGCAACAACTTTCACACATATCGTTCTGATATTCAACCAAGCAGCTCTGGTCTTCTCGCACATAATATTGGTAAAGTTTCCTCCCAGAACATTCGTCTGCCTGCATATGATTGCACACCAACATGCAATTAGTACATCAGTGAAAATCAATGAAAACTACTTCAGAAATACTTCTCCATACAATTCTCCTTATTAATCAATCTCGTGGACTGAAAATTTTTTCATTTCCTCCATGTGTACCATCATCAACAACTAATCAAGCGACTCGCACTTACTCACTTCCTCTACTGAAGCCTAAACGTCCTATGCGCACCAAACTGTTCATCGGCAGTGTATATCCTGAGACCATCTGGAGGTTGTGACCAAAGCAGATAGCAGATAAGTCTTATCCACAATTTTCTACAGAATCATCCGACATGCCCCGTTGGAATCTAGTAGTTGGTTCGGAGGACACTTTCGCAGGGGAGCATACAGGATCTCAAGGGCAGGCATTGGCACGGGCCGGTATACATTTGGTGGCATTTCAGCGTCCATCGTCGTTGAGACTGTAGTTGCCATTGTGGGTGACAGCTTCAATTTGAAGTCTGGAATTTGTCTCGAAGAAATGTGCACTATATGTAGCAATAAACAGACTATCAGGAGAGAACACTTCAAGCTCTTCATTTTCTTGAATCAGAGATAATTTTTAGACGACGAAGAGCACGCGTCCGGGACGCTCGTAGATGAACTGTGATGGGTTGGTCAAGTACCTTTCTTTAAATGATCAGAATGGCCTCCGCCAAGCCATATTTATAGCGAATACAGCTGAGGTGGGTATGGTAGCGGTATATTTAATTTATGTATGCATCCTGTGACTAAGTTTTTGGGAGGGAGAATAACGGTACATTTATAGGTTGCGTGTAAAAAAATGACTGATCGTAATGTATTGGCGTTGAACTTTTGTCATGCTTCATTAGACTTGGTAATTTTATTCTGAGGGGTCATATATTATTAGTACTGAATATGGAGTTATCAAATCTGGTTTAAGTTAGTATAATAATACATTCAAATATGGCGCATATAGATTAACAAAGCCCTGTTTCATGTTTCCCCCTCATTACTCAAACCTTTGAAAATTATAATAATAATGACAACAATATTCTTCTTCTTCCTTTTATTATGTAATAATTGGAAAATTTGAATTATTTTTAGAAACAGCAACATTTTCAAAATTGATTTACTCGAAGGTAGAGCCTTCTTTGAAGAACTATTATCTCGCATTTTCCATTTAGTTATCCATGAAGAATCGCTACCTTCTGGATTGTAATATCAGTGCCGTCATCATGTAGGTATTTATTCCCTGGAATATTTTGGATATGAGCTATACAGTATTTGCTGAAAGATAATAAAAGAAGTATTATATAGGTACTCACAATGAGAAACTCAAAGAAAAAGGCGATTGAAAAATATACTACAAACAGTTAGTTTTCAAACAAAACAGCCCACAAAAGAATATTTTACTCTGTGTATTACAACAAGGAATACACAAAATGACCAAAACACATAACTCCATTCTGTGTTTTATTACAAAAATATTTATCTGTCTAGTGGTGGGTTTTGTGACAGGAATCAAGAAGAGGGTTTGGAAAGAAAGAAGCCTATAGAAAATATTACGTTGCCAGCCACCCAGTACTAATACCTCCACCCTAGATCACCTGCCAAACCCCGAAACTAACAAGGGAACACCGCGAACCCTGACTCACCGATTGGACCGCAACTTTGTGGGTTTCTAGAGTGACTCAAGACAAGAAGAACGGTGTGTTTCATTTGGACTCTATCTCCCTTTAAGGGGGTGAAAACTAACCTCAAAGTCAAATTGGCACTTCCACTTTTTCACGTTTACCTCTCAAAGTGCAACAGACAGAAAAAAATGTTTCAAACAAAAGTTTAATTGTGCAATAAGCGCTACAAACTGGCGTTAACAAAATTTTGAGAAGAGTTTGAAAAAAAATACCTGAACGAAAATAGCTTTTTTCAAAATTTTTTGAAATAGCTCATTTCACCATTAAACTTTTGTTTGAAACATTTTTTCTGTCTATTGTAGTTTGGGAGTTATACGGGGAAAAATAGAAGCGTCTATTTCACTTTGATGTTAGTTTTCACCCCCAGAAAGGGCGATAGAGCGCAAATGACACACACCATTGTTCTTGTCTTGAATCACTCTATAAACTCACAAAGTTGAGTTCCAATCGGTGAGTCCGTTCACTGTGGAGTACATTCCATTCATGCATGCGCATGAGAGACATCACTGCTACTCCGTACAATTAAACAATAGTACCTCGATAGTAACGTTTACCCACCTTATTCACTAGCAAACGTGCTTACAAAACGTCACGACATTTCCCATCACGATCAAGTCTTTGTTGCATAGGACACTCGCGATAGGGGGCGACCACTATTTCAGTAATTTTAAATAATACAGACGGCGTCGTACTCTCTATCATTGTAGATGTTAGAACAGAACCATTTACGTCGTCCTCTGACGCGGTTAAAACACCCACTGTCATCAAGATTAAAGAGATCGCGAAACAGAAACACTTAAAAATATTCATCCTTCTGACGAATTAAAATGTTACTCAGCTGACGAGCTAAAGTCCAGCCGATTCAAATTCAAACTGCGTTCAGATCCGTGAATATCCCCTTTTATAAGGCGAGAACGAAGGTTACCATGAAGTCTTCATTTGTTTCGTTTCTTTTTTCCTATTGAATTGAGATACTCACCTATCTGTGGGACCGATCAAACTGATGATGGTTACAGTTAATTTATGCCCCTTGCGCTCTTGAACTTAACATCTGCCTAAGAAAAGTATTTAAATCGTGCTCAGTCACATTCCAGGGCTTTTTTCCTGAAGCCAGATAATAAAGTCGTAAGGTCAACAGACTTTGCAGCACTTCTTCTTTCTAGCTGTTGTAAATTCAAACTTTCGCCTATTGTTAACGAAATTTCCTTGCAGTCTGTTACGTCCGAAATCGAGATTGTGATTGATGATTGACTCCGCAACGTAAAGTGGGGATCTTGCCCCGTCGCCTCCGGCGTAACCGTAATCCCCAAGGCTGGTCACGCTTTTTGGAGTACTGTGCGGGGCAGGTGGATTGGCAATTTAAAGATGGAGGAGGAAAAGTAGATGTGCGTTTCGTCTTGGGACCGTCAGCCAGACTCACCAGTAGGGCTTTTTTTTAAAAAACAATGTTTATTGGAAAGGATGGTACATTTGCGTAGTTTAACAGACACCAACAATATAATAAAATTGCCAAACAGTCATTTTCTTATATCTAATTGCCCGAGCGCGTCGGAAACTTTTAGATAAACGTCAGTGTGAGTCAAGAAAGCTGTAATAAAAACTTTGATGTAAATAATATTGCTATGTTATACAATCAAAATCACTTTCCTAAGTGATGTATATCATGGGAAAAGAAACGTTGCCTACGTATGGGCAACGGAAAAACCCACGAACCGATCTTGATAAACTTAATGAATATAACTAAAACTATGACTACAAACTAGACTTAAAAGGTAAGGATATGTATAGAGGAACCGTTGACCATGATCACCCATATGGCCTGCATTGCACTCAATTAGTGACTAATAATATAAAAAGTTATTATATTTATCTTAGTGACTATTCGCACGGAGGAGTCTTAGTCTATGATCAGCAAGGTCTGGGATGTGTTTACTGTTGTCAGATAGCCACCAGTACCTATCAAAATTGATTCTAACCTTAGCAACGGGACAGGAGGGTTGCTCGCCGTTACGCGCTTAAAACAGCTCCTTGTGCAGCGCTGTCCTAGAACAATGCCATTTGATAAAAAAGTAGTTACCAAAAAAGTTTATTGCAATCGGACAACAGAAAAGAGTGCCGATAAGCGAAAACAGTTTTTTTATCTTCAAGCTTCTGTAAATTTTTTAGCGAATGTCGGATCGATGGGGACTTTTGACATATTGTTTAAAAAAACGAAATAAAGGCCCATGTCAAAATGTAGCTTGCTGGGAATCATTCCGTAGGCAGATCCTAATTTCATTGGACTACTTCCCGTTTACGCATGCGCACAAGAGAGTTTACCACAGCTCTGTACACCTAAACCACTGCTTCGCAACCGGTATGCCACGAGACGATACTAACGTTTGCCGCGGCGCAATGCCTCCAAGAGGAGAAGAAGCACAAGTTTTTTTCACAAAGTTTTACAATTCTGGTTTAAATAAAAAATTATAAGCGGTCGTGCTTGAAGTATATTGACCAATTAAATTAATTAAACAAAAATAGTAAATGAATAAATTTAATTTTTGTATATAGGACACTTTGTAACTCTTGTATAATATGCTTTGTACATTTTTGCTTGTGGTGTACCGCGGAATTCTGGGAAGGGCTTAGGTGTGCCGAGGGTGACAAAAGCTTGCGGACCACTGACCTATATGGTACCTACCTCAATAATAACTTCCACTCACCTTGTTTATCAACAAATGTAGTCCCAACGAGTGCATGTTTAAAGAAGGCGCTACTCTACAACAGGGCGACAATTGCCTGCAAGATCTACTTTATGCTTCTCCGGACACTCCCGGTTGCGGAAAATAAGCAAGGATATGGGCTGGATTCCGACGGGCATGTAACCAATCGGTACAGTCGTCGCCATACTGTCTGTCGTTATAGATGTTGGAATAGAATCGCTTTTTTTGGCTTGTAACGTGGGTAAAGCATCCACTGCCATCAAGATCACAGAAAATATCAAGCAGAAACACTTTAACATATTCATCTTTTCGACTGATCAAAACGTTGCTCCGCTGACGAACAAAAGTCTAGTCGATTAACGTTCGAACTGCGTTCAGATGCATGGATATTCCCTTTTATAAGGCGGGAACCAAGGTTATCATGAAGCCGTCATCTACTTCGTTTCTTTTTTCCCATTGAATTGAGATACTCACGTATCTGCGGGACCGGTCCAACCAGTGACGAGTCGTGGGACCAAACCTTTCTTCCCATCGTATTGCACTCAATTAGTGACTAATAATATAAAAAGTTATTATATTTATCTTAGTGACTATTCGCACGGAGGAGTCTTAGTTTACGATCAGCAAGGTCTGGGATGCGTTTACTATTGTCAGATAGCCACCAGTACCTATCAAAATTGTGTCTTCGAAAGTCGAAGAAATCTCTTTTGGGAATATCTGTAGAGAATTTAAAACCAGATGTAATAGCCCAAAAGTCTAAGTGGGAGAATTCTATTCTTTTATCAGCTCTGTTGCGGCGCCAATGGAATAGTAGCGGGATATTGTCAGAATTCTGAATTAATCCTATGTTATCACAGTACATGAATGCCTCTGGAGACACATACCCTATGTTGAGCGGCCTGCGAGAGATGTTGTCCCCTTGCGAAGCAAGGGAATTAATAATTGCGTTATCAATGTTTGTTAGTTTACAGAAATAGTCTCATGTGAGGTTTATAATAAAGGTATCAATTCTCGGAATCTCTGCTTTGTTATATAATATCTGATTCTTAACAAAGTGTTGCCAGCCAGAGCTTTCTGTCCTATAAAGACGTAGACATGCTCGAAGACATTTGCGCTCAAATATCCTGATTTTTTCAGATGATGTATGATTAGTGTTCCATAATAGTGGTGCAGAATAAGTAATAATTGGTCGGACTGATAACATGTATAGTATTATTTTAGCTTTGTGGGTAAGATACTTATTATAAAATAATCTACTGTTAGCGAGGAAAGCTTTATTGGCTTTTTCAAGCTGAGAATCGATGTGTGCATTTCCCCTGAGCAGATAATCCAGGTGAACTCCCAGGTATTTCACAACTTTTTTGTGGGGAATCAAGCTCAGGTTAGCAGTGCCTGGGATAGTAGCTGATATTTGGAAGTCATTACTACCAGCTTTTGCTTTAGTAGATAGCTTATCTACCGGTTTGCGGAAGAGGATTGTCTCACATTTATGAGGGTTCAGTCTTAAATTCCAGGACATATAGTAACGGTTTATAATATCTACTAAGGAGTCTAGTTTGTTTTGTACTAAGTTAACTCTATTTTCAGCTACATATACCTACTATCACATCATCGGCGAAGGCCAAAAAGCCTGCATTCCCCTGTTCGTTTTTAATTAAATTAGGGAGATCACTCGGGTATATATTAAATAGGATCGGGGAATTGACTGTGCCTACTCATCAGTAGGGCTATAGCTGACGGTCCCTGCCCTAGACACACGGGTGCTAAGAGGACTAAACTTGGAACTTGTATATACATGTATGAACGAAATTAGAGTTTAGGACTTGTGAGAGGATTAGACATCTAGCGGCGCTGGCGAAGACTAACCAGGCGCAGACCCCGTGGTGGGGCTGGGACGTCACAAAGTCACCAAATGCTTCCAAGGTCTAAAAACTTTATGAGTTTATTACCCACGCGTGATCCCGGAAACCTCCCGCGAAATGCAAGGGCTAGGATTTTACTTCCGAAGGTGTCCGCTGTAAATTGTAGGAGGTCACTCGTTACCATCCTACTTTTTTCTCAACTCGCCAATAGAACCAACTGAATTCAACCCGGCTAATAAGCTACAAGTTTTGCTCGACCGATTCTCTTTACCCCACCATCGAAGGAGTCCTCATGCAGAATTGTGCGAAGCACCCAGATTATTCTGTTTCCATCATCCAACAGACAACCACCCGGTATATGTAGTGTTACAAATTATAACAGTTAGATATCTGTTTATATAATTGTTTATTAATAAAATGGTGTCCCTTTTTTATGTCATGACATTCAAGTCATTTATAACTGAGTTAGGGACTTCGGTAGCACGAATAATTATGTTACACAAGTGAATTTGCTTGCTTGAGGCCAAACCATGAACTGGCGCTCCGCGCTGAAAAACTCTCATTTACGGAGGTTCGATAGTATCGAACACTTGCGGGGCAGGCGGCGAGCGGGGTAAGCCTATGCTTATACATGGGAGCTCTGCAGTGATACCAATCTTAGGTAAAAAAAAATTATGTAGACAAAAATTTTATTTACATGTCTATTCCTAACAAAATTATTACTACATATTTTGTTTTGGAATTCAATTAAACAAAAAGTATGTTTAATGCAGCTAGAAACACAATATTTTCATTAAAAGTAGCGTAAAATATATGAGTGAAATGCGGCAACGCCGCTTCGCGTGCATCCTTTTTTCTCTTTCCATCTCACACTTTGTGGCGTACTTTTGCGCGTTCGTACCGGTTCGCAACAAATTACTATAAATACATATTTACAGCTTGGTAGTGTTTTTACAAATTTTTACTGTATGCTTTGTACAAATATACATTGTATAGATGACTATCCGGCGTACAGCGTTGCCACGTTTCAAACAGTGCCTTCAGGCAGTTCCCAAAATACGAGCACATTGCTGTCTATTTATTCAGTTATCTAATAAACCAGACAGAACAAGACCGATTTTTTTGCGGGGAATACCATAGGAATACTTAAGCTTTCTATTGCAACATTTTTTAGGACTTTGTCATCATTTTTAAGGACTCTGTGCAACATTTTATAGAAATTTTTTCGCTCCTCTCATAACAGCCCGTGTATAAGAGCGCAACTTTGATTTCAATTTTCTCAAAAACGGCGCAGACAATCGACTTCAAATTTTCACACAATGCGGACGTCACTTTGAACATTAGACTAAAATACTTTTCAAAGATTTCTCACTATTTTGTCTCCAGTATCGAACCTCCTTAAATCCTGGGTAGAGAGGTTTCACCCTCTACCCTCGAATGGCCAAGATGGAGGACAGGCCCAAACATTCCCACGATCCAAAGTACATCGCTGACGAAGTCCAGACATTGGCATCGGCGGAGAGACATTGCAGCGTAGGCCTTGAAAATCCTTGGGCGTCACGATTTCGAGGACCGCTCTTGTGTCCAAGGGTTACACCGTAGTCCCCCGCTAGATGAGCGCGCCGAGCTCGACGGAGGTCTCCGCCTTAGTTGTGTGGTAAAGTGCCCGGCCAACATTCGGGACTACATCTGGATTTTCTGACTAAAACTTTCCCTGACCTGGCCATTCGTTACCCACGTAACAGTAGTCTTGTATCTGTTTTGTGTATATAGTGTGAGATATATGTATTGTTACTATTCTGGAAAAGACTAAGACTTATTTCTCTCAACATCAGCGAAACAGTATTACGTCATTAAGATGCCGTAAGACATCCGAACATGTACTCTCGTGGTCGCAAGTAATAGAAGTTACACCTGTTAAAGTGACTAAAATCGTGACACCCGAAATGGAATAATGCCCAAAAAATTTCCTCGTGCAAAAAATGCTGAAGTAGTTGGTCTGACTGTGCAAACTTGTTCCGCCGAGGTTCCGAAATTGTAGATAGAGGTGTAATTAGTAATGCATCACTGGTAATATTTAAATGCAACAGGGGAATTTTGCATTACGAATACTGCGTGTGGGTTTTAAAAACTCATTCACCTACTTCAGTGTTGAGTAATTTTTTATACATATACATTAAAATAGATCATTTTGTAAGTATGTTTTTATCGACCCACGTGGCTTTGCGTCCACAACCTTGGACACATTTGATTTTTGGTGGAAATATCTGGTTATGTTTTTTTTCGCCGATTCGCGATTAACCCCTAAAGGGCGGAGGCCTACCTAGAAATTTTCGAGAAATCGATTTTTCAATTTTTATAGTTTCGTGAGGTATCTACAACATTTTGAAAATATTCTCTGAAAGTGTCAAGTGAATCCGACCAAAATTGACGAAGTTATACGCGTGTAAGTAGCTAAGTGTTCCTTGATGTAGCGCTCAGACCTAAAACAACTTTAATCGCGTCTTCCTCAAAATGATGTTTGCAAAGTTGGTGACACACAGAACTAAAAAATTATTGATTCGATTTACTCGAGGTTTTGCAAGCTTATTTTAGGGTTAAAAATCTAACCGCTATCGGGTATTTTTCCCTTTTTTTGCCTAGAGTTTTTTATACCTAAAAAACGAGCGATTTTTTTGCAAAATATCGATGCTTCAATTTTGTACAGCCGCCATTTTGTCTCAAAATAATTTTTCAAAAATCATGCCCGATACCGACTAGATAATTTCAAATATTAATTAAAAAAAATCCAATTTTCAATTTTGGATACAGCCGTAAACAAGAAGGACGTCTCGGGCATCGCCTATAACTTACAAATCTTTCACCACTTTTTACCACAGAAATTACTAAAATATCCATAAGATGTACTCTTTCCAATAGACTATTAATAAATAATAAAAGTTTATCGGTTTTTCTAGAAAAACTTCCCGAAGAAGTATGATGTTTTCACCGTTCTATGTTGGCCTACCCCTTAAAGTGACTTAAAGTGATTTATCATGTTTTTTTCTTATACAAATTTCTTCCCGTTTTGAATAGTATTATTTCAATATGATTTGGTCAGCCACCTCGGAATTAAATTGTCAGGCAAGTGGTTATTCCTCACAAATATCGAATTAATAGATAGTCCAATAGTTCTTACTTGTCAGTAAGAACTGCAAAATTTCAAGCAAGTCAGTACGCAAGACGCGTGGTTAATAGTTCTTACACTCAGACCAAACATTTGAGCATTTATTGCCCAAGGAAAACGTCCAGGCGTCAATTCATTATAACCTTCATCAGTTGGTCCGGTCCAGCAGAGAAGCGGGCATAGTTGTTGAAAAAGAGAAAGAAGCGAGGCGGATGAAGGCTTCCTTGCAAACTTCACTCCCGCCTTATAAAAGAGAATATCCTCCGATCTGAACGCAGTTCCAATGTCAATCAGCTAGACTTTAGTTCGTCAGCTGAGCAGCGTTTTAATTATTCAGAAGGATGAACATTTTAAAGTGTCTCTGCTTGATAATTACTTCGATCTTGATGATAGTGGACGCTTTATACGCGCCAGAAATCAACGCAAACAATTCTGTTCCAACATCTACAACGATTGATAGTATGACGACGACTTTACCGCCTGATTGGTTCGCGGACAGGGTGATTGCTGTCCCCGTGCGGCCCTGTCCCGGGCAACAAAAATTGGATGCTCAAGGGACATGTCGTGATACTGTGTAGCATCCAGTTTCTTGGACATCCATTCGGTGGGAGCACATTCGTTGATGGACAAGGTGGGTGGAAGTTACTATTCAGGTACTATTGTCAGAGATGCGCATGCTTAAACGGAACAGAACACCACATCGCCAAGTTTGTAGAGATTGGTATGACTACTTCCGAGGTGCGGCAGGTGATCTAGCATGGAAGCATTATTATTGAGGGACTCGTATCTTAAAACTTTCTACGGGCTTCTTTGCTTCCTAACCGTCCCCTTCAATTCTCAAAAAGTTTTAGACGGAAGAACATTTTTATAATTATACACAGAGTGAAACAACGTGACACGATAATGACAAAATTTGTATAAAATTTTTTTCGTCATTAACGATTGTGGTACAACATACAACATTTCTAAGTTACCTGGTTTTCAAAACATTCAATGTGATATCCAGTTTCTTAATTGCAACCATAAGATTTTCTTTTATTTATCTTTCAGCGCATTCCGTTTTGCTCAGGTTCAAAAGCACCCTGATTCATATGGTGAAGTCTAAATTACGCGATGGTCTACGCAATTGATTAATTTCGATGGGTGTACACGTATATGTGCGGGCTACAATATTCTTCGTGTGAGTATGCAAAATTGTGCATCACTCTTGTACCACTACTACTTAGACTGATAGCTTCGTAACGTTCGGCATTTTCATTGTCCTACATAAAGATCATAACAGTTATCATCGGCCAATGCACAATAACACTGTTTCATGTATGCTGCACTGTAATAGTTCGATCGATGACTTTTACTATATAGAACTAGAATGTAAAACGATGCGAGAAACTTCTGCGTGGAGGAAGACGAAAGTGGTGGAAGAAAAATCTATTAAACAAAATTCTATTATGGGACAGAATGGACCCCGCATCAGTCATCCATGTGTTAATGTATAAATGCGTGACATTGAACTTCAAAAGTAAAACATATGTCCTGTGAAGAAATATGAGATATTTTGTGAAGCATTCATAATTGGAACAACTTACCCTGACCTCAATTGTTCATGGTGAATGGAATCGAAACCACCTTACCTCATTGGAACCTCGACTTAAGCAAAGCATACGATGCACACCCACCCATGGGCATTTAATGTTTGAGAAAAACTTGACGCGAGCCTGACCACTTCAGAAAAATAAATAAAACCCTGTTTACAGGATGAGCAACGCCAATGCTATATTCAACACGCGTGTCATGCAAGCATCGATTTAAACAGAGATCGGACTAAGCGAAATTCGGTTCGTCGAGACTAGAATTATCGAGTCCTCACTGCAGTGTTATAATTACAATGTAAAGAGGGAACACGGATCGATCTGTTTTGAAAAAAGCAACATGTAATGGCATTGAAAAGGAGTGCTGGATTTTGTCCATTTTTTTCCACTGCCACTTTTATTCAGTTTCCAGCAAGACAAGAGGACCCATCTTAATTACGTAATTAATCTCGTATTTAGTTAGGTAGATATATTTTTGTTCAACTGTATCTCGTAAATAAATAACTTTCTTCAAATTTCTTGTACACAATGTGTCTGACAGGTTTCCTTAGTAATTTCATCACAAATATCTGCTATATAAAAAAGTTTGAACAGAAATATGAATTACGAACTGTATATGGTACAGGGAAATAACAAATTAAGAACGATTCCGTTGCTTATTAATTCATGTTGTGTTCACCATTTCATAACAACTCGGTACAATTAAATTGATTCACCAAACCTGTTTTAACTTAAGTAGTAATAATTCAGTACAATATGGAGGATATAGATTCACAAAACATCATCTTACTATTCTACCTTTTTACTTAAATCTTAAAATATTAATAGTAATAATAATAACAATTCTCATTTTCTTTCCTTTATTACTAATCAAGAAAATCGATTTATTAGTAATAATGATATGCATATAAAAAATTATACATTTCAAAATTTATTTTTTCAAAGCAAAGGCTTTTTGAAGAAATATTATTTCACATTTTCGACATATTTATGCATGAAGAATCACCGCCTTCTGGATAGCAAAATCAGTGCGATATGTCATCATATATTTGTTTCCTGGAATATTTCGGATATGAGCAGAGCAGCGTTTGCCTAAAGATAAACGAAAAATAATCATATGGTTACAATGATAAGCTTCAGAGAAAAAGGCAACTGAAAAATGTATTACAAGCAGATATAGTAAATGTCCCTATTACTGCCACTTTATTTATTTTGTTGAATAAAAATGTAACGTATACACAATAGTGTATAACGATAATATTAATTATAGAGTAAGTCCGGGAGTGTTCGACCACCGGGATAGTCCGACCAATGTTGATATTTTAAGACTGACGCAAGATAGGACACTGTGTGTCATTGACACAAAAGAAATGAAGGCGCTTGTTGTTTATCTCACATTGACCATCGTTACAAATCCATATTTGATACAGTTAAGACTTTATGCGAGGCTGAAAGGTTTTAGACCAAGTTATAGTGGTGGTGATATTTTAAAAACAGGTAAGTTTATTTACACTCTTCCGATATTGGCGATATAATATGCATATAACTACAGTGTAACGCCAACAATACGTATGTATTCGTTATTAATTTTTTTTTAAGAAGGTGGTCGATCACTCCCTTGATTACCCGTAGTGGGTGTCTAACCCCGACATGCGGGTGACACCGACCAGTTGCATTGCCAATGTTTTTCGTTGAAAATGAAAATAAATGTTTGAAATTATCACACCCTATAATTTATATATACTCTAAATTGCTTGGGCTTTGCTTTAATGTGCATAAAACGACAAAAATGTGATAAACAACGATGCTACAATTTATTTTCCAAAAAGTGGTCGAACTCTCCCGGATTTACAATAATAAGAACAGTCCCAATTTAATAATAATATTATTGTTGTACACTATTCTTTATACGTTACATTTTTATTAAGCAAAATAAATAAAGTGGCAGTAATAAGGACACTAACAGTAATAGGGACATCTACCCTACAGCAGTTTTCTCTAAACAGGACTACCCACTAAAGAATGTTTCAATCGGTGCACTACAGCCAGGGATAATCAAAATGATCGATTTCACATAGTTACACCCCGTGTTTAATTGTAACGATATTCATCTGTCAGAAAATATGTATTTTTATGACAAGCAATAGCGAGGTTTGTAGGAGAAATCAAGAGGAGGTTGGGGAGAGAAAGATGCCTATAGCAAGTATTACTTCAGTACAACTCTGTACAATAGGCTTGCCCTTATTTATACGTATCGAATTTTTTTTCTGTATTTCTTTGCTCCCACCCCTAGGACAGCGCTGCACAAGAAGATGTTTTCGGCGCCTAACGGCGAGCAACCCACCTGTCCGATTGCTAAGGTTAGAATCAGTGAAGAGAACTGCAGTAGTGTATGTGCATTTGGTATGACTTGAACCTAGCCATATATGTATGCTTATGCTACGAGTCAACGAGCACTCACATAAACTACTGCAGTTCTCCTCACTGATTCTGACCTTATCAACGGGACAGGTCGGTTGCTCGCCGCTAGGCGTCTAAAACAACTCTTTGTGCAGCGCTGAACTAGAACAATGTCATTTGATAAAAAAGTAGTCCCCAAAAAAGGTTATTGCAACCGGACAACAGAAAAGAGTGCCGATAAGCGAAAACAGTTTTTTTATCTTCAAGCTTCTGTAAAATTTTTAGCGAGTGTCGGATCGATGGGGACTTTTGACATATTGTTTAAAACAACGAAATAAAGGCCCATGTCAAAATGTAACTTGCTGGGATCATTCCGTAGGCAGATCCTAATTTCATTGGACTACTTCCCGTTTACGCATGCGCACAAGAGAGTTCACCACAGCTCTGTACACCTAAACCACTGCTTCGCAACCGGTATGCCACGAGACGATACTAACGCTTGCCGCGGCACAATTCCTCCAAGAGGAGAAGAAGCACAAGTTTTTTTTCACAAAGTTTTACAATTCTGGTTTTAATAAAAAATGATAAGCGGTCATGCTTGAAGGATCTTGACCAGTTAAATTAATGAAACAAAAACAGTAAATGAATAAATCTAATTTTTGTATATAGGACACTTTGTAACTCTTGTACAATATGCTTTGTATATTTTTGCTTGTGGTGTACCGCGGAATTCTGGGAAGGGCTTAGGTGTGCCGAGGGTGACAAAAGCTTGAGGACCACTGACCTATATGGTACCTACCTCAATAATAACTTCCACTCACCTTGTTTGTCAACAAATGTAGTTCCAACGAGTGCATGTTTAAACAAGGTGGTGCCCTACAACAAGGCGACAGTTACCTGCAAGATCTAGTTTATGCTTCTCCGGACACTCACGGTTACGGAAAACAAATAAGGATACGGTCTGGATTTCGTCCTCTATGTCATCAATCGGTACCATCGTCGTCATACTGTCTGTCGTTATAGATGTTGGAGTAGATTCGCTTTTTTCGTCTTGTAACGTGGGTAAAGCATCCACTGCCATCAAGATCAAAGAGAATATCAAGAAGAAACACTTTAACATATTCATCTTTTCGACTGATCAAAACGTTGCTCCGCTGACGAACAAAAGTCTAGCCGATTAACGTTCGAACTACGTTCAGATGTATGGTTATTCTCTTTTATAAGGCCGGAACGAAGGTTATCATGAAGCCGTCATCTACTTCGTTTCTTTTTTCCCATTGAATTGAGATACTCACGTATCTGCTGGACCGGTCCAACCAGGGATAAGTCGTGGGACCGAACCTTTCTTCCCATCCCACTGCACACAAACACGTCCCTATAACTGGTCGGGTGCTCGGCAGCCCAACAGACAGCGCACACGGACAGGAGTAAAAGTATACTTGTGTGCAGTGCCGTGGGAAGAAAGTGGGGGACGCCGGTAGGGCATAGTGGGAGACGACGGTAGGTCATAGTGGGACTAAGCGTTTGGTCCCGCGTCCCACGTTTCTGGCATCACTGCCAAGGAGGCCCTTCTGAAAGAAATACCCCCGTTCTGGCTCATGCTTGCTGGAAGCTCCCACTCTCAATCCAGAGGTAGCAACCACGCTGAATGAGAGTTCATTGAAAAGGAACTGGTATTTCACGATAATGCAAAATCTAGCCGGCTCCGCCCTTTCGACGATAAGGAAGGTTATTGTCGATGCACTCCCTACTGCAGTGAGGACCAGGTAGGCGGTCCGAAAACGCTAGCATCCATAGCGTTTTCTACGTGCTGCGTGAAAGAGGGTGCTCGAAGCCAATGAAGCGGTGGGCATGCCACGGATATGGAAACCTCTATAGTCTGATTCTCGAGAGTTGAGACCTGAGGCGGGTTCCAAATCGGAGTGTGGCTTAAGGAGGAACCAATGATACGCTACGGATTGCAATGCCGCACGCATTCCGTAGCGGACCATTGGTTTCTCCTTAAGCCACGCTCCGTCCAGGAACCCGCCTCAGGTCTCAACTCTTGAAAATCAGACTGTAGTGGTGTGCTTTTGGGCCCTAAAGGTGAAGTTCCACGGTTCGTGACTCGGTTCGTCAAGGTTCGGCGAGTCAGCTTGGCGAGCGCGAGTCGACGAGCCACGCGCCGTGGAACTTCACGTGAAGGGTACGAGCTTACACGCAAACTACTAGAGGTTTCTATATCCATATTACGCCTATACCCTGTACACCCTCTTTTTCTTACCACTGGCACGCCGGAACGGAACTGACACGGAACGGATATGTATGCGCAGACCTATACAGGAGATGGTCAATAATCAGGCTACCGGTATCGTTGTGGTCCCACTTTGACGCTCACAACCATGGTTTCCTCTTTATAATCGTCTCTGTACGCCTGAATGCATCTTTTTCCAGCGCCACATTAATTTACTAATTTCACCTCTCAGCAATCAGCACCACCCACTGGCCACGAAACTTACCCTGGTTGCAGCCAGAATATCAGGAAAGCTTACATAAGGAAAAATCAGCCAACGGCATTCTTGGATATTCTGAGTTCGTTTGATCATTCAATTAATGCTCCTTGCGTTCTTGAATTTAACATCTGCCTAAGAAAAGTATTTAAATCGTGTTCAGTCACATCCCAGGGCTTTTTTCCTGAAGCCAGATAATATACTCGTAGGGTCAGCAGACGTCGCAGCACTTCTTCTTTCTATGTGTTGTAAATTCAAATATTCCTCTATTATTAAAGAAATTTTCTTGCAGTCACCACATGTTTCTGAGGTTAGGATTTCACTTCCGAAGGTGTCCTCTGTAAATTGCAGGCGGTCACTCGTTACCATCCCGCTTTTTTCTCAACTCACCAATAGAACCAACTGAATTGAACCAGGCCAATAAGCTACACGTTTTGCATAACCAATTCTGTTTACCCCACCATCGATGGAGTCTTCATGCAGGAACAGACAACCACCCGGTATATGTGGACTTGTATCTATTTTGTGTATATAGTGTGAGATATGTTGTTACTATTCTGGGAAAGACTAAGACTTATTTCTCTCAGCACCAACGAAACAGTCTTACGTCATTTAGTTGCCGTAAGACATCCTGACGCGTACTCTCGTGGTTGCAGGATAACAGAAATTACACGTGTTAAATTGATTAAAATCGTGACACCTGCGTTGGAATAATGACTAAAAGTTATCCTCGTCCACCAAATGCTGACTTAATTGGTCTCACTGTGCAAACTTGTTCTGCTGAGGATCCGAAATTGTAGATACAGGTTTAATTAGTGATGCATAGCTGGCAATATCTAGCCTTAAAGTAACGCCTCGGAGACACTATGCGATTGTCGAAGCTATTCATCATGTTTTTTTTTCTTACACAAATATCTTCCTGCTGTTAATAGTATTATTTTCAGTATGTTTTGGTCAGCCACCTCGGAATTAAATTGTCTTACCTGTCAGTAAGAAATGCAAGATTTCAGGCAAGTCAGTACACAAAGCGCGTGGTTAATTGTTCGCACACTCAGACCAAACACTCGAGCCCAAGGAAAACGTCCAGGCGTCAATTAATTATAACCTTCATCAGTTGGACCGGTCCCGCAAATAAGTGCGCATAATCAATGAAAAAAGAGAAGAATCCAGATGAAGGCATCCCCCCGCAATCTTCGTTCCCGCCTTATATAAGAGGATATCCTCCGATCTGAACGTAGTCCCAATGTCAACCGGCTAGACTTTTGTTCGTCAGCTGAGCAACGTTTTAATTAGTCAGAGCGATGAACATTTTAAAGTGTCTCTGCTTGATAATTTCTTTTACCTTGATGACAGTGAACGCTTTATACACGGCAGAAATCAACACAAACAATTCTGTTCCAACACCTACAACGATTGATAGTATGACGACGACTTTATCGCCTGACGACTTGTTCGCGGAGAGGGTGATTGTTGTCCCCGCGCGGCCCTGTCCCGGGCAACAAAAATTGGATGCTCAAGAGACATGTCGTGATACTCTATAGCATCCCGTTTCTTGGACATGCATTCGTGGGAGCACATTCGTTGATGGACAAGGTGGGTGGAAGTTACTATTGAAGAACTATTATTTAGGTGAGGTGTACAAAATAGGAGTGAAGTCTCTGATGCGCATGCGTAAACGGTACGGAACTCCACATTGCGAAGGCTGTGGAGATTTGCATGACTTTTTTCGAGGTTTGGCAGGTGATCTAGCATGGAAGCATTATTATTGGGTGACTGGGATCTTAAAACTTTTTATGGGCTTCTTTCTTTCCCAACATTCCCCTTCATTTTTCAAAAAGTTTTAACGGAAGGGAATTTTTGTAATTATACACGGAGTGAATCAACGTGACTTGACAATGACAAATTTTCTATTTTTTCGGGTTGTTTTGTTCTAAGAAGGTCATTAACCATTATGGTACATTTCTAAGTTACCCGGTTTCCAAAACATCCAATGTGATCCTCAGTTCTATAATTGCAACCATAAGATTTCTTTTTATTTATCTTTCAGCGCATTCTGTATTACTCGGATTAAACTTCACCCTGATTCACATGGTGAAGTTTAAATTACGCGATAGCTTACGCAATTGATAAAGTTCGATGGGTGTACACGTACGAAATTGGGTATCACTCTTATGCCACTACTGCTTAAACTGATAGCTTCGTACCGTTCGGCCTTTTCACTGACCTACATAACGACCATAACAGTTGTCATCGGTCAATACACAATAAAACTTTTTCATATATGCTGCATTGTAACAGTTCAATCGATGAGTTTTACTATATAGAACTAGAATGTAAAACGATGCAAGAAACTTCTACGTGAAGGAAAATGAAAGTGGTGGAAGAAAAATTTAAATAACTTTAAATTTAAGGGTGCTATGATGCAATTGTGTTTATAATAAAACAATTAATAATAAAACAAAATTCTATTATGGGACAGAATGGACCCCGCATCAGTCATCCATGTGTAAATGTATGATTGCGTGACATTGAGACTTCAAAAGTAAAACATATGTCCTGTGAAGACATTTGAGATATTTTGTGAAGCATTCATAATTGGAACAACTTACCCTGACCTCAATTGTTCATGGTGAATGGAATCGAAACCACTTTACCTGATTGCAACCTCAGATTAAGCCAAGCATACGATGCACACCCACCCATGGGCATTTAATGTTTGAGCGAAAGTTGACGTGAGACTGATCACTTCAGAAAAATAAGTAAAACCCTTCTTACAGGATGAGCAACGCCAATGCTATATTCAACACGCGTGTCATGCAGGCGTCGATTTAAACAGAGATCGGACTAAGCGAAATTCGGTTCACCGAGACTAGAATTATCGAGTCCTCACTGCAGTGTTATAACTACAATGTAAAGAGAGAACACGGATCGATCCGTGTTGAAAAAAGCAACATGTAATGGCATTAAAAAGGAGTGCTGGATTTTGTCCACTTTTCCCGCTGCCACTTTTATTCAGTCTCCAGCAAAACAAGAGGACCCGTCTTAATTACGTAATTAATCTCGTATTTAGCTCGGTAGATATATTTTTGGTTAACTGTATCTCCTAAATAAATAACTTTCTTCAAATTTCTTGTACACAATGTGTCTGACAGGTTTCCTTAATACTTTCATCAGAAATATCTGCTATATAAAAAAGGTTGAACAGAAATATGAATTACAAACTGTATACGGTACAAGGAAATAACAAATCAAGAACGATTCCGTTGCTTACTGATTCATGTTGTGTTCACCATTTCATAACAACTCGGTACAATTAAATTGATTCACCAAACCTGTTTTAAGTTAAGTAGTAATAATTCAGTACAATATGGTGGATTTAGATTGACAAAACTTCATCTTACTATTCTACCTTTTTACTTAAACCATAAAAATTAATAATAATAACAATTCTCATTTTCTTTATTTTATTAATAATCGAGAAAATCGATTTATTATAAATAATAGTATGCATATAAAAAATTAAACGTTTCAAAATTGATTTTCTTGAAAGCAAAGGCTTCTTTGAAGAAATATTATTTCACATTTTCGATTTATTTATGCATGAAGAATCACCGCCTTCTGGATTGCAATATCAGTGCGATGTCATCATATATTTATTTCCTGGAATATTTTGTATATGAGCGGTGCATCGTTTGCTGAAAGATAAACGAAAAAGAATTATATGATTACAATGAAAAGCTTCAGAGAAAAAGGCAACTGAAAAATGTACTACAAGCAACTATAGTAGTCTTCTCTAAACAAGACTACCCACTAAAGAATATTTCAATCGGTGCATTATAGCCAGCGATAATCAAAATGATCCATTTCACGTAGTTACACCCTGTGTTTAATTGTAACGATATTCATCTGTCAGAAAATATGTATTTTTATGACAAGCAATAACGAGGTTTGTGGGAGAAATCAAGAGGAGGTTGGGGAAAGAAAGATGCCTATAGCAAGTATTACTTCAGTACAACTCTGTACAATAGGCTTGTCCTTATTTATACGTATCGAATTTTTTTTCTGTATTTCTTTGCTCCCACCCCTAGGACAGCGCTGCACAAGAAGCTGTTTTCGGCGCCTAGCGGCGAGCAACCCACCTGTCCGATTGCTAAGGTTAGAATCGGTGAGGAGAACTGCAGTAGGGTATGTGCATTTGGTATGACTTATATCTAGGCATATATGCTTATGCTTCGAGTCTACGCACATACACTACTGCAGTTCTCCTCACTGATTCTAACCTTATCAACGGGACAGGTCGGTTGCTCGCCGCTAGGCGCCTAAAACAGCTCCTTGTGCAGTGCTGCCCTAAAACAATGCCATTTGATAAAAAAAGTAGTCCCCAAAAAAGTTTATTGCAATCGGGCAACAGAAAAGAGTGCCGATAAGCGAAAACAGTTTTTTTATCTTCAAGCTTCTGTAAAATTTTCAGCGAATGTCGTATCGATGGGGACTTTTGAAATATCTTTTAAAACAACGAAATAAAGGCCCATGTCAAAATGTTGCTTGCTGGGAATCATTCCGTAGGCAGATCCTAATTTCTTTGGACTACTTCCCGTTTTCGCATGCGCACAAGAGTGTTCACCACAGCTCTGTACACCTAAACCACTGCTTCGCAACTGGTATGCCACGAGACGATACTAACGTTTGCCGCGGCGCAATGCCTCCAAGATGAGAAGAAGCACAAGTTTTTTTTCACAAAGTTTTACAATTCTGGTTTTAATAAAAAATTATAAGCGGTCGTGCTTGAAGGATATTGACCAGTTAAATTAATGAAACAAAAACAGTAAATGAATAAATCTAATTTTTGTATATGGGACACTTTGTAACTCTTGTATAATATGCTTTGTATATTGTTGCTTGTGGTGTACCGCGGAATTGTGGGAAGGGCTTAGGTGTGCCGAGGGTGACAAAAGCTTGCGGACCACTGACCTATATGGTACCTACCTCAATAATAACTTCCACTCACCTTGTTTGTCAACAAATGTAGTCCCAACGAGTGCATGTTTAAAGAAGGCGCTACTCTAAAACAGGGCGACAGTTGCCTTCAGAATCTTCTTTGTGCTTCTCCGGACACTCTCGGTTGCGGAAAATAAGCAAGGATACGGGCTGGATTGGGGCGGGCATGTAACCAATCGGTACAGTCGTCGCCATACTGTCTGTCGTTATAGATGTTGGAATATAATCGCTTTTTTTGGCTTGTAACGTGGGTAAAGCATCCACTGCCATCAAGATCACAGAAAATATCAAGCAGAAACACTTTAAAATATTCATTTTTTCGACTGATCAAAACGTTGCTCCGCTGACGATCAAAAGTCTAGCCGATTAACGTTCGAACTGCGTTCAGATCCATGGATATTCTCTCTTATAAGGCGGGAACGAAGGTTATCATGGAGCCGTCATATACTTCGTTTCTTTTTTCTCATTGATTTGAGATACTCACGTATCTGCAGGACCGGTCCAACCAGTGATGAGTCGTGGGACCAAACCTTTCTTCCCATCGCACTGCACACAAATACGTCCCTATCCCTGGTCGGGAGCTCGGCAGCCCACAGACAGCGCACACGGACAGGAGTAAAAGTATACTTGCGTGCATTGCGGTGGGAAGAAAGTGGGGGACGCCGTTAGGGCATAGTGGGAGACGACGGTAGGTCATAGTGGGAGTAAGCATTTGGTCCCGCGTCCCACGAAGTGATGCCAGACAGTGATGCCAGATTCGGGACGGGAGCACACTACGCCGGAGCTGCGCGTCCGTGAGCTCGGCGCTTCGGACAACGTCGGGAAGACGAGAGAGAAAACGAATGTGCGTCTTTTTCTCTCGCTCTTGAAACGCTGTGATCCAAGGTGGGGTGCAAGCGACACGCGGCCGTGCGCGATCTTCCTGAGTGCCACGAGATACATTTTTCACTTTCTGACATATGTATAATACTCTTGTAATGAAAAAAATTTGGAAAAAGTTTTGTTACGGAAATCACGTTTTAAGACCTCCTGATCGCGTTTTGACTATTTAGAAAAGAGCTTTTTTTAAATATCTCATATATTTGTTAACGCGATTACGTTTAAACGGCAAAATGGATTTCAATGAAACTTTACATTTAAATTTTATATTCTTGTCTTAAGATCCGATTAAATCACACAAAACGATAATTACCCGTTATGGTTCTTCGATTTTTCAGATATACGAACTAAATTCTACATAAAAAAAAGGTTAAATAAAGTTCTTCTGTAACTCCTTTAACAAAGAAAAATGTACATTTATAATTTATTGTTTTCATTTTAAATTTCCGTACGTTTTATTCGAGCTATTTCTATTTTTCAAACCTTAAAATGAATTTTTTTATTAAAAGATGAATATTTTGATACTGTTAATTGGTGAACTTTGTTAAAATTAGAATCCACTCTTGGCCAGTAGCATGGATGCTGTAGCGCCTTCGATAAAAAATATTTTTTCAGAGTATAATCTAAAATCTAAAATCTAAACGTAATCACATTTCTCGCTAAATTTTTCGATAATTATATAAAGTTGCGACAAAGAATCACGCACTATTTATAATTTAATTACGCGCAGCGTGCACGCTACCGCTCGATGGAAGCTATGGGAAAGTGGTGATCTCTTCCATTGGGAGGGAAATGTAAACGATTCGTTATGCAAAGCTAACATCGCGATATACGGTACATTAAAATGTGTAAATCGGTATAAAGGAATTGTACAAGAATAAGAGAGAAAGGTAACTGGTAAATGCATCTGAGGCAGTTCGGTACTGTCACCATTGCCTTGTTGTTATTTCTTTTAGCCTTTACTTCGATTTTTCTCCTTCCTGATTTTTTTTACTATTTTACGATTTCCTATGCATTCCGTCCAGGAACCCGCCTCAGGTCTCAACTCTCGAAAATCAGACTATATTGGTGTGCTTTTAGGCCCTAAAGGTGAAGTTCCACGGTTCGTGACTCGGTTCGTTAAGGCAAGGTCCCACTAGTGCAACTGCGCGCCGCGCACGTTTTTTTCGACGCACAAGGCCGATTTGTTGCAGAAAGACGTTCCCACTGGTGCAACTGCGCGCCGCGCACGGGTCAGATTTACGAGTTTCTCAGATTTTCGAGGAGTTTGGAGCACTTGAAAGGGTCGACTTTTACGACGATCCGCGCGTCGAAAGCGATCGTGTGCGCGCTATGCAGGGATTTCTCTGCCACGCGCGCACGCGAATGCACGCTGCGCATCGTCGAGAAGACTGGAAAAATGTGTGTGTCTCAACGCAAATGTACTCTTTACTCCTACATATGTATAATTTGCATACGTGTTTTTATGGTCTATTATTTAGTTTATATATTAAAGCAAGCAATGACATGATAATTATTACTGTAAATAGCAACAATTATACTGCTGTGAGAGGTATACTTGTTTCTAGATACATCATAATTGTAATACACTATATATGCAGATACGTGACACTGAATTGTAATTGTATAGTGAGTCCGTTTTAACTGGATGCGGTGGAATATCTCGCAAGGAAATGAAGATATTAAAAAATTGTTGTTACGAAAGTTGTTTCATATGGAGGGCAACATTATGTGGTATAGATAGTTCTTGTACAGGTGGAGGAATGGAGCAGATTTAAAGAGCAACTTGGTTTTTTTAAACGAAACATTATATTTCATTATTCATACCATGCTAACGTTTGTTGGGGCAATTCAACGATGTATACCACTACGTTATTTCGTTATATGAAAGGTCATAAAATCATGAGGCCGCGGGGAATGAAGTGAACAAATCTTGTCCACCTTTTCGACGTAAAAGGTAGACTCGACATTATAATTTTGGGAGGCGCCAAAAACTTAATTGGCCGAGAATACTGAATACTTTCATTTTATTTGCAACACACTTTCCAGTAATCGGTGACCGCGCCGTAGTAAACCCCTTCAAACATTTCAAGTAGTATGAAGTGTGAAGGCGTTGTTTCGGCTACTGGCACAACCGCCGGCGTTAGCTTTATTTAGATAAAGAAAACAAGATATAGAAAAGGAGGCCAGTTTTTCCACTGTCTCCGACGTGCGCGCCAAGCATTCGCGTGCGCGCCTGGCAGAGCGTCGGCCCATTTCGTGCGCGCGGCCTCATAAATTAGACCCTTTCAAGTGGACGAAAACGTCGTGCGCGGCGCGCGGTTGCACTAGTGGGACCCTGCCTTTAAGGTTCGGCGAGTCAGCTTGGCGAGCGCGAGTCGACGAGCCACGCGCCGTGGAACTTCACGTGAAGGGTACGAGCCTACACGCACACTACTAAGGCGCGGCTACACGGGCTATTGCGGTAGGTGCGGGAAGAGGGACGACGTACACTACGAAGGATTGGGATGCTCATTTCTATCGCGATGTAAGAAATATGGACTAAATTCTTATTTTGATCCGATTCGCCCTGTGATCCGAGAAATGCATAATGTACTAGTGGGTTAAAGATAATTTTTCATGAAAAAATAAATCGAAAATATATAACAAAACTTTTCCTTTCGAACAATTAATGCTGACAATTTGATTTACATCACGATTTGTATTCTATCATTTTTACTACCTCATACATCGATATAAAATGGTAAAGGGTGCACAGCAATAGAACATGCGCTTCTAATGAGGTATAACTTAATATGTTTTACGTTTATTTATTTATTCTTTTTTCAATTTTTTTAAGTTAATTGTTATAAAAAAAACTGAAAGCTGTTTATTTGGTACTTTATTTAATACTCTTTTCAGTGGTTTAAGTCGCATGTTGAGAAAGCTTTTCCGTTTTCAAGTTACAAGGAAAGTCGAATAGTAGAGGAAACTAGTCAAAATCGCTTTCTTTAAAGAGCAGCATCCATTAAAAAAATAATGCTAAATGCAGTATGGTAAATTTGTGAGATTCTTTAATTTAAGAGAGGATATCTTTAAAATCCCAAAGAGTCCTACATTCTACCTACAGTGAGTAAAAACAGAATAAGGATACAGAATAAGGTCGAAAATCGCGAAATTACCGAAATTAAGCGATTTTCGACCTTATTCTGCGATCTTTAAACGTTTGTAACTCAGAGCACCGTTAACCGATTTTGATGAAACTTTCAGCATGTATACAGCTTACTTAAATTTACAAACGGGTTTTTTGAATTTTCATTACAGGCTCAGAAAAAAAAGTTTAAAAAACTGCCCTTTCTATGTTTTTTTGCTATTCCGGCAAATTGCATTTTTTTCAAAACTACGAAACACGTCACTTAGCAAAGTAATTCTTCTACCTTCTAAAAAAAACTCATGTCGTTTGGACCAATTCTAAAAAAGTTATGCGATTTTAAAAAGTGTACCAATACTTTTTTTACTCACTGTAAATGAAATAATTTCAGCATATCTTGCTCTATGTACTCATGCAAGAATCATTTCTATCTTTGTTCAACTTTTCAAGGAACTGTTTAGACCAGCTTTTGTCCACAGGATATTAATGCATGGTTCATAGAACACGCATTATTCCCAATTGGACAACTGTCTGAAGCGGCACAGGAAACAATGTCACAAAGATTTTAAAAAATGTAGAACTTGGAATATGAAAAAAAATCAAGAAAATCAACATATGAAGATATATTTCATAAACTTCTATTAACATCCGAACCATATAGTGCCTTCGGGTCAGCCATAATAGCAGCTACGCTGAGCCTCGCCCTTTCCGCGACCTTCGAAGTGGTTTCTCTTTTGTATATGCTATTTAAGCATGGAATAAAGACGATTATTATTATTATATATATCGGCTATCCGACTAAAATCATGTAATAAAAAAAAATCTAGATACCGAAGCTGACGAATTAATATGTAAATAACAGGTAAGATAAATGGTATTCTACAAATGCATGAAGTGTCACTAAGTTTTTCGACCCGGACCACTTTGTTTTCCCGACTACTATCTTTATAACTTGGAAACGAAAAGTTTCCTCAACATGCGACTTAAACTATTGAAAGAGCATTAAATAAAGTACCAAATAAACAGCTCTCAATTTTTTTTATATCAATTAACATAAAAATATTGAAAAATAAGAAATAAATAAATGTAAAAAATATTAAGTTATATATCATTAGAAGGGGATAATTTTTTCCTATTTTTTTGGCGCAAAATTCGTTTCGATAGCTTTTATAGTTCAAAAACTATAGACAAATATCACCAAATTCTTCGACGATGCGCGCAACCATTTGCGTGCGCGGCTTGGTGTTGCACGAGGTACCTGGTTGCGCGCAGAACCATAAAAATCGACCCTTATAATGATGTTCTGCAGCGCGCGTTGCACATGTGTAGCCGTGCCTCTAGAGGTTTCCATATCCATAGCATGCCCATACCCCCTACGCCCCTCTTCATCTTACCACTGGCACGCCGGAACAGATATGTGTGCGCAGACCTATACAGGAGATGGTCAGTCAGGCTACCGGTATCTTTGTGGTCCCACTTTGGCGCTCACAACCATGGTTTCCTCTTTGTAATCGTCTCTGTACGCCTGAATGCATCATTTCCAGCCCCTCATTAATTTACTAATTTCACCTCTCAGCAATCAGCACCACCCACTGGCCACGAAACTTACCCTGGTTGCAGGCAGGCTATCAGGAAAGCTTACATAAGGAAAAATCTGCCAACGGCATCCTTGGATATTCTGAGTTCGTTTGATCATTCAATTAATGCTCGTTGCGTTCTTGAACATAACATCTGTCTAAGAAAAGTATTTAAATCGTGTTCAGTCACATCCCAGGGCCTTTTTCCTGAGCCAGATAATAAACTCGTAGGGTCAACAGACGTCGCAGCACTTCTTCTTTCTATGTGTTGTAAATTCAAATATTCCTCTATTATTAAAGAAATTTTCTTGCAGTCACCACATGTTTCCGAGGTTAGGATTTCACTTCCGAAGGTGTCCGCTGTAAACTGCAGGCGGTCACTCGTTACCATCCCGCTTTTTTCTCAACTCACCAATAGAACCAACTGAATTGAACCCGGCCAATAAGCTACAAGTTTTGCACGACCAATTCTGTTTACCCCACCATCGAAGGAGTCCTCATGCAGGATTGTACGAAGCACCCAGATTATTCTGTTTCCATCATCCGATAGACAACTACGCGGTATATGTAGACTTGTATCTGTTTTGTGTATATAGTGTGAGATATGTTGTTACTATTCTGGGAAAGACTAAGACTTATTTCTCTCAGCATCAACGAAACAGTCTTACGTCATTAAGTTGCCGTAAGACATCCGGACGCGTACTCTCGTGGTTGCAGGGTAACAGAAATTACACCTGTTAAGTTGATTAAAATCGTGACACCCGCGTTGGAATAATGACTAAACGTTATCCTCGTCCACCAAATGCTGAAGTAATTGGTCTGACTGTGCAAACTTGTTCTGCTGAGGTTCCGAAATTGTAGATACAGGTTTAATTAGTGATGCATAGCTGGTAACATCTAGCCTTAAAGTAACGCCTCGGAGACACTATGCGATTGTCGAAGCTATTCATCATGTTTTTTTTTCTTACACAAATTTCTTCCGGCTAGACCAAACACTCGAGCCCAAGGAAAACGTCCAGGCGTCAATTCATTATAACCTTCATCAGTTGGACCGGTCCCGCAAATAAGTGCGCATAATCAATGAAAAAAGAGAAGAATCCTCCGATCTGAACGTAGTCCCAATGTCAACCGGCTAGACTTTTGTTCGTCAGCTGAGCAACGTTTTAATTAGTCAGAGCGATGAACATGTTAAAGTGTCTCTGCTTGATAATTTCTTTTACCTTGATGACAGTGAACGCTTTATACACGCCAGAAATCAACACAAACAATTATGTTCCAACACCTACAACGATTGATAGTATGACGACGACTTTATCGCCTGACGACTTGTTCGCGGAGAGGGTGATTGTTGTCCCCGCGCGGCCCTGTCCCGGGCAACAAAAATTGGATGCTCAAGAGACATGTCGTGATACTCTATAGCATCCCGTTTCTTGGACATGCATTCGTGGGAGCACATTCGTTGATGGACAAGGTGGGTGGAAGTTACTATTGAAGAACTATTATTTAGGTGAGGTGTACAAAATAGGAGTGAAGTCTCTGATGCGCATGCGTAAACGGTACGGAACTCCACAGTGCGAAGGCTGTGGAGATTTGCATGACTTTTTTCGAGGTTTGGCAGGTGATCTAGCATGGAAGCATTATTATTGGGTGACTGGGATCTTAAAACTTTTTATGGGCTTCTTTCTTTCCCAACATTCCCCTTCATTTTTCAAAAAGTTTTAACGGAAGGGAATTTTTGTAATTATACACGGAGTGAATCAACGTGACTCGACAATGACAAATTTTCTATTTTTTCGGGTTGTTTTGTTCTAAGAACGTCATTAACGATTATATTCCCTATATATTTCCGATATATACCCTGATTCGCATGGTGAAGTTTAAATTACGCGATAGCTTACGTAATTGATAAAGTTCGATGGGTGTATCTACACGTACATATATGCATGTGTGGGCTACAATATTCTTCGCGTGAGTATGCGAAATTGTGTATGACTCTTATGCCACTACTACTTAAACTGATAGCTTCGTACCGTTCGGCCTTTTCACTGACCTACATAACGACCATAACAGTTGTCATCGGTCAATACACAATAAAACTGTTTCATATATGCTGCATTGTAACAGTCCGATCGATGACTTTTACTATATAGAACTAGAATGTAAAACGATGCGAGAAACTTCTACGTGAAGAAAGATGAAAGTGGTGGAAGAAAAATTTAAATAACTTTAAATTTAAGGGTGCTATGATGCAATTGTGTTTATAATACAACAATTAATAATAAAACAAAATTCTATTATGGGACAGAATGGACCCCGCATCAGTCATCCATGTGTAAATGTATGATTGCGTGACATTGAGACTTCAAAAGTAAAACATATGTCCTGTGAAGACATTTGAAATATTTTGTGAAGCATTCATAATTGGAACAACTTACCCTGACCTCAATTGTTCATGGTGAATGGAATCGAAACCACCTTACCTGATTGGAACCTCGACTTAAGCAAAGCATGCGATGCACACCCACCCATGGGCATTTAATGTTTGAGAAAAAGTTGACGCGAGCCCGACCACTTCAGAAAAATAAATAAAACCCTGTTTACAGGATGAGCAACGCCAATGATGATTTAAACAGAGATCGGACTAAGCGAAATTCGGTTCGCCGAGACTAAAATTATCGAGTCCTCACTGCAGTGGTATAATTACAATGTAAACAGGAAACACGAATCGATCTGTTTTGAAGAGAAACATGTAATGGCATTAAAAAGAGTGCAGGATTTGGTACATTTTTTCCTCTGCCACTTTTTTTCAGTGTCCAGGAAAACAGGAGGACCCATCTCATTTGCGTAATTAATCTCGTATTTAGCTCGCTAGATATATATTTTTTCAACTGTATCTCGTAAATAAATATCTGTCTACAAATTTCTTGTACAGAATGTGTCTGATAGGTGTCTTTAGTAGGTAGTTTCATCATAAATATCTGCTACATCAAAAAGTTTAAACAGCAATATGAAGTACGAACTGTATATGGTACCTACAGGAAAATAACAGATCAAGAACGATTTCGTTGCTTATTGATTCACCTTGTCTTCATCATTTCATAACAAGTTGGTTTTATTAAGTTCAGTCACTAAATCTGTTTGAAGTTAAGTAGTAATAATTCATTGCATTGTGGTGAATATAGATTGACAAAACATCGTCTCACTATTCTACCTTTTTACTTAAACCATAATAAATTAATAATAATAACAATTCTCATTTTCTTTATTTTATTAATAATCGAGAAAATCGATTTATTATAAATAATAGTATGCATGTAAAAAATTAAACGTTTCAAAATTGATTTTCTTCGAAGCAAAGGCTTCTTTGAAGAAATATTATTTCACATTTTCGATTTATTTATGCATGAAGAATCACCGCCTTCTGGATTGCAATATCAGTGCGATGTCATCATATATTTATTTCCTGGAATGTTTTGTATATGAGCGGTGCATCGTTTGCTGAAAGATAAACGAAAAATAATCATATGATTACAATGAAAAGCTTTAGAGAAAAAGGCAACTGAAAAATGTACTACAAGCAACTATAGTAGTCTTCTCTAAACAAGACTACCCACTAAAGAATATTTCAATCGGTGCATTATAGCCAGCGATAATCAAAATGATCGATTTCACATAGTTATACCCTGTGTTTAATCAGAAAATATGTGTTGTTATGACAAGCTATACTGAGCTTTGTGGGAGAAATCAAGAGGATGTTTGGGAAAGAAAGATGCCTATAGCAAGTATTACTTCACTACAGTTCTGTACACTAGGGTTGCCCTTATTTATACGTATCGAAATTTATGTTTTGTATCTTTTTGTTATCACCCCCCAGAACAGTGTCATTCGGAAAAAACAATAGTCCCTGAAAAAGATTATCGCAATCGGACAACAGGAAAGCGTTCCGACCAGGCCTTAAAATGTAGGATTCATCAATAGTTTGGATTTAAAGAATTTCTTAAAAATGGAAAGCCCTATCGAAATTTTGTTCAAATAATATTAAAAGAGCATTCAATTTTCTACAATTATTGTATATACAATTTTGTCATGCTTTCAACCATTTTTTAGATAATAGCGTTTGAATATAGAGAGGTTCCCACTTCACGGGTACAGACAATACATCACGCCGTACCGTGGGACGTGCGAAGTGCGGACCTCTCTACATTCAAACGCTATTATTTAAAAAATGGTTGGAAGTACGAAAAAAACTTAATACTATTTGAACAAAATTTCGATAGGTCTTACCATTTTTGAGAAATTCTTTAAATCCAAACTATTGATAGATTCTAAACTTTAAGACCTGGTCGGCACCCTTTCCTGTTGTCCGATTGCAATAATCTTTTTCAGGGCCTATTTTCTTATGATGTGGAACCATACTTCGGAGTGAGAGCAAAAGAAATCGCAGGTTGAAAATAAAGGCCACCCTAATGTACACCCAAACAATAAATAGTACGTCAATTGTAGCTTGCACCCACCTTGTCCATCAACAAATGTGCTCCTATCGAATGGATGTCCAAGAAACAGGATCCTATAGGGGGTCACGACATTTCGCTTGACCATCGAGCTTTTGGTTCCCTGGACACCTCCGATAGGGAGCAGTAATCTGATGATGCCCACCAGGTTTGCGATGACGGTTTGCGTACCATCCGCCGGGTTTAGTTGTCGTTGTAGTCGTTAGCATAGTATTGTTAGGGCCATCTTCCGGTGTCGGCAAAGCATTCACTGTCACCAAGATCAAGGCGATTATCAAGCAGAAACACTTCGAAAGATTCATACTTTCTTTGTGACTGAAATGGTGTTTGATTAGCAAGCAACAGTCGCCTACTCTGTTCAGACTCGTACTGCGCGGGAGTCGGTTGGGTATGCTTATTTAAACGGTCTGGGAAGGTCGTGAAGGAATCTTTGCTAGTCGCGTTTTTCCTTTTTGTATTAATTATGACCTGGCATCGCTCCGATCAGCTCTAGCACATTCCCAGAAAGTTTGTGACTACATATTATTAGCATCTGCTGAACTGCTTCATCTCCGAAGTCTGAGGTCGAAAGCAGATACATAATAGAAAATAGAAAGTTGATCAATTCTTACAACGTAAGTTGCTGAATTTTTTTTACTGAGTGTTTGAAGGGATAAATGTAATCAGATAAGTGATAGAAGTAGATGATTATTAGATTTTCGTAATGTTCCATTGGAGTTGCCACTTTTATTAACAGTAGATATGCATGTCTAATGTGAATAGAAATCTAACAAAGTTGCTTCAAGTTAGTAATACATTCAAATATGTCGAATATCGATTAACAATATGTACCCACATTTATAAAGATTTCCATTCAAAATTGCAATCACTATAATAGAATTCTTTTCTTTTTCGATTTTTCTCTGAATACAAATTTCTACTCATTTCCTTCTCCTACCGTCCACTTCATTTTATTTCATCACTTCATTTGTTTCATTCTCCTCTTTTCCTACAAAACTAATAATACAGTCACCATTCTTCAAACGAAACATTGTGTATGGTGCCTCTTGTTAACATTACTAATAATCACAAAAGTATCAAAAATTTAACTTTCTATTTTATTAAAATCAATTTTCACGGAAATAAAATTCGAAAAAGTATTTACTTTGCATTTTCCAGTCGCTATTACATAAAGAATCCCTCTTCTGCATCATAATAACAGTTCGATGACACCATTCAGATTTCTGTGTATAACTTTTAAGAGCAGAAATAAAAACAAGTAGTGGTTGTGTATATGAGTATATGGTAAATAATCGTGATTTACATTGTGGAATAATACTAGCACAGCCAGAGCTACTTTTTCTACTGTGCTCCTGACAGAGTGGAATAATAGTTGTGTAAGATGGATTACAAACGTCCTCTTCGTCAATGTCCACCTGACCTCCTGATTACTGTTCTCCATAACTGCGCCATTATCATTTTTATGCAACTTTTCCACTATGCTTTGCTCTATTCCTGCAATGATATGTTCTTTCACTTATTGTGCAACAGCTTTCACACATATCGTCCTGATATTCAACCAGGCAGCTCTGGTCATCTCGCATATAATATTGGCAAAGATTCTTCCTAGTACATTCGTCTACCTGCCTATCGTTTCACACCAACTTGTAATTAGTACATCAGCGCATATCAATGAGAAATAGTTCAGAAATACTTCTCCACATAATTCTTCTTATTAATCAATCTTGTGGACAGAAATCTTTTTCACATAACTAATCAAACAACTCACGCTTACTCTTTTTCATTCTTTTATTGATCATCATAAATAACAATTTATAATCAATAATTTTACGGATATAAATAATTAAATTATTCAGAATTGATTTTCTTGAAAGCAAGGCCTCCTTTGAAGAAATATTATTTCGCATTCTCGATTTACATATACATGAAGAATCGCCACCTTCTGGATCGTAACATTAGTGCCACGTCGCTATGTATTTATTTTCTTGATTATTTTGACTATGAGCGGATAGTATTTGCTGAAAGAGAAACGAAAAACAGTTATATAGTTACAATGAAAACTCTGTTCTCTGAACAGAACAGCCCACCAATGAATATTACGAATCGCATAGTTCTACTCTGTGTTTCATTGCAAAAATATTCCTCTGTCCTAAATATTTATCTCACAAAAAGTGTGTACTGCTAGGACAAGCAATAGTAAGCTTTGTGGGATGAATCAAGAAGAGGGTTTGGAAAAAAGAAGTCTATAGAATGTTTTATATTGTCAGTTACTCAGTACTAATATTTCCATACTAGATCACCTGCCAAACCTCGAAACTACCTAGTCACAGCAATCCCCATAAAATTCTCGTGCATAGTACCTTTAGTCCAGTGAAATTAACTCTGGGAGAATAACTCCCAGCAAGCTAAATTTCGGCATGGGCTTTTATTTCGTCGTTTTAAATAATATGTCAAAAGTCCCCATCGATCCGACATCCGCTAAAAATTTTACAGATGGTTGAAGGTAAAAAAAGCTGTTCTTCGCGAATATCTCGTTAGCTATTAGTGATGACGCGATGGTGCTAATTAAAAGAAGCAACTTTTCTTTGAAAACTTTTTATCTATCTCCTACAGCTCGCCGGTCATAAAACAGAATCGACAATTTTTCAGGGGTTAATTGCACGCCGTTGGAATGAATTTGGGTAGCAAATAAAATTGCGTTGTATTCAGGAGGACGCCCTCTACATAATCCACAAAGTTTTATATTTTTTTGAATTTCTGCGTTCGGGATCTTCCCTTATCAAAATTATGAGGGGTGAAGCTTTGTAAACTGTCATACATGAAAATGGTTATTCCTACAGAAAAAATTCATAAAAACTTTTTTATACAGAATTTCCTATGCTACAAATTTCGTAATGACTATTTTTGTCGTAAAACTAACAGCTAACGCGATATTCGCGAAAAACATTTTTTTTTATCTTTAAGCTTCTGTAGAATTTTTAGCGAATGTCGGATCGATGGGGACTTTTGACATATTGTTTAAAAAAACGAAATAAAGGCCCACACCAAAATGTAGCTTGCTGGGAAGCATTCCGTAGACAGATCCTAATTTCACTGGACTACTTCCCGTTTACGCATGCGCACAAGAGAGTTCACCACAGCTCTGTACACCTAAACCACTGCTTCGCAACCGGTATGCCACGAGGCGATTCTAACGTTTGCTAGGACGCAATGCCTCCAAGAGGAGAAGAAGCAGAAGTTTTTTTTTCACAAAGTTTTACAATTCTGGTTTTAATAAAAAATTATAAGCGGTCGTGCTTGAAGGATTTGACCAGTTAAATTAATGAAACAAAGACAGTAAATGAATAAATCTAATTTTTATATATATATATAGGACACTTTGTAACTCTTGTATAATATGCTTTGTATATTTTTGCTTGTGGTGCACCGCGGAATTGTGGGAAGGGCTTAGGTGTGCCGAGGGTGACAAAAGCTTGCGGACCACTGACCTATATGGTACCTACCTCAATAATAACTTCCACTCACCTTGTTTGTCAACAAATGTAGTCCCAACGAGTGCATGTTTAAAGAAGGCGCTACTCTACAACAGGGCGACAGTTGCCTTCAGAATCTTCTTTCTGCTTCTCCGGACACTCCCGGTTGCGGAAAATAAGCAAGGATATGGGCTGCATCTTGACGGGCAAGTAATCAATCGGTACAAGCGTCGACATACTGTCTGTCGTTATAGATGTTGGAATATAATCACTTTTTTTGGATTGTAACGTGGGTGAAGCATTCACTGTCATCAAGATCAAAGAGATCACCAAGCCGAGACACTTTAAAATGTTCATCCTTCTCACTGACTAAAACGTTGCTAAGCTGATGATCAAAAGTCTAAGCGAATAACGTTCAAACTGCGTTCCAATCTCTGGATATCCTCTTTTATAAGGCGGGAATGAAGATGACCAGTGAGCCTTCATCTGCCTCGTTTCTTTCTCTTCTTCAATGACTGTATCCACTTATCTACTGAACCGAACCAACTGATGAAGGTTGTAAGTAATTATCCAATGCCTGGAAGTATTTCTTTCGCAATGAATGCAAGTGTTTGGTCTGAGTGAGCAGATTTTATCTGAGCTTCTGTGATCTTAGAATCTTAGATAATGCTGTAATTAATGATGCATATGCGGTGATATTTAAATGCAAGATGGGAATATCGCATTACGAAAGTACTGTAGGGTTTTAAAACTCATTCTCCTTTAAGGGGTGTCCCTAATTTTTTAAAACAAAGGTTCTGAGTATTATAGTTCCAAACTTTGTAGGTGCGTTTATTAATTGACATTTGAAGAATGTGTTCAAATTTCTGTATGCAATAATATTTTATGCAAAAAAAAGTACGGTTATTGTTTAAACGAAAACCGAACTCATATAGATTGAATATAATTTTGCAATTTCTGTTTCAGATGACTACGACAGCCAGAATCATGGTCGCCAGCAACAAACTTTTTTTTCAATACCCTCTTACTACTACCACTATAACTTCCAACAAAATTATTATTATTGCATAAAAAATTTTGGACACATTCTTCGGATATTAAGTAATAAACGTAAAAGGTTTGGAATTATAATAGGGTGAATTGATCAGTGAATGAACAGCTAAGCGTTTTTTTCAGTTTCAAATAACGATAAAAATTACATAATGTCCTAATTTATTAATGAAATAAGAATTTGTAACAGAATAGGCTTTAAAAATGTCTAAAAAAATTGTTTGTGATTTTTTTACTTGACCGGCGTCTGAAATAAATCATAATAATGTAATCAATGCCGAATATACTAGTGAATCAACAAAATACCCAATAAATGAATACTTTGTACCCAGTGAATGAACACAAAGAATAATACTTCATTTTCCGACCAGAAAACGCTACGAAAGAAGAAAGGAAGTTTAGATGAGGGACCTAACATAAGAATATAAAAATATAATCTATATATTATAATAATAGGAACCTGACAAATTTATTTATGTCAGAACACAGTTTACACGATATAATGGTTAACTGTCATCGTACGTGTTTTGTTACTAGGTTCCTCGCCGTGAATGGCAGCACCCGAAACCACAAAACAAAAAAATTAATAAGCGACCGAGACGTTCATAGATTCAAAAAATATTAGTATCGCCGTTATCTCCATAAATGTTGCTAAATTCTAAATATAAGATCATTGTTTTCAATGAAATAGTATTTTTGTTATACACGAAAAAAGTCAATTTGTTCATTCACTGGTCACTGTTCATTCACTGGTCGATTCACCTACTCAATATTTTTCTGTTGAAAAATTCCCTAAAATGTGCCTTATTTTCAGAGCGACAAACTAGCGCCACCCGTTGAAGCAGCGTGTTATAATTTTAAATTCATATTTGTCAACCTGATACATTAAAATAGTTCATTTTGTAAGTACATATGTTTTTGTCCGCGCACGTAGCTTTACGTTCATAACCTTCGACACATTTGGTTTTCGGTGGAAATATTGAGTTTTGGGATTTTTTCATCGATCCACGGTTAATCTTATCACAGTTTCTACTCACAAATATCAAATTAATGGACTAGTCGCCTCAACTTCTTCCCTATCAGTAAAATCTCCAGGATTTCAAAGAAGTGAGTATGCAAAACGCGTGACCAAACACTTCAGTATTCATTACACAAGGAAAACTTTCCGACATTGATTAATTATAACTGCTTGAAGCTGTCCAGCAGGTCAATGGGCATAATTAATGAAAAAAGGAATTAGAAACGAAGCAGATGAAGACCTACTGGAAATCTTCGTTCTCGCATTATAAAGAAAAGGGTATCCACAGATCTGAACGCAATTCGATTGTTAATAAACTAGACTTTTGTTCGGCAGCTCAGCAACGTTTTAATCTAACATCTACAATAATTGACAGTGTAACCAGTGCTGGATTTACCCTTGGGCTAACAAGGCTGAAGCCTAGGGCCCCGTTTAGCTGGGGGCCCCACATTCTAAATATTTTCTTCAACAAAATTAGCACTTTTTTATATTATCTTTATTAACTTCTATCTTTAATGTTTATTTACGTTAATGTTATGTTTAGTTTTGATATTCAATGTTAATTTTGAAATTAAATTCTTATTTAGATTATACCAGTATTATGATAGAAAAATCAAATCAGCGTCATTTCATTTTTTACATTTAACCGAGGGCCCACCAAATATTCAGCCTAGGGCCCCTGAAAGATGAAATCCAGCTCTGAGGTCGGTATTCATAAACGTGTCTTAAGATTAAGCAAATGCTTAAGCATGCGGCGTCCTCTACTAACCTAGTAACATAGTAAAGGATGCCGAATGCTTAAGCATTTGCTTAATCTTAAGACACGTTTATGAATACCGGCCTGAGAGTAACGACGACTTTGCCACCTGAAGACTGGTCCGAGTACTACTTGACTACTGCCCCCGAGGGGGATTGTTCTGGGTAACGAAAACTTTCTACAGGGAAATGTCGCGACCCTTTATAAGACCCCGATTTTCTGGCTACCTATTTGATAGGAGCATATTTGTTGATAGACGGGGTGGGTGGGCGTTACTATTGAAGCACAGGGTTATCCACTGAAAACTGGCGGCGCTCGCGGGAGTACAAATGAGAACGGCAACAATGTCACACGCATATTTACTACTGCAATTATATGACGATGCATCCGCCATCTATGGGCTGTTGCTAAAAGTATAGGTTAGTATAGGTCATGTACACAAACTTATACTTTTAGCAACAGCCCATAGATGGCGGATGTATCGACATATGATTGTAGTAGTAAGTATGCGTGTGACGTTGTTGCCGTTCTCATTTGTAGTCGCGCGAGCGCCGTCAGTCTTCAGTGGGTAACCCTGTACCAAAGAGGAGATATAATAAGAGGCGTCACTCCGGACGGAACCTTTGAAGTCCTTACTTGACCTTGGCATTTAAATTGGTTGTCTATTCGAGCGGGATATTCAAATCGACTAAATGTACCTTACTGCAGTTGGCTGATTATTGTCGAAGTTTACCGATCATTGCCGAATGCGGTCGAACGGGCATTTAAATTGGTTGTTTAGTGATTTCCCTAGGTTATTTCTGTCCTTGTTGAGTGACGCCTCTTGTTATGTCTCCTCTTTGCCTGTACTATTGTTTAGGTGTACAAAGCAGCCGGTGGGGCGGGAGATGTATTCTCCCATTTAGATCTTCTAGCCGTCCCCCCTAAGCGCGATGGTGGTCGCCGGGTTTCAAGGCGTAAAAATCCCACACTCAGGGTTGCCAGAAGTAGGGACGCGTACGCCGTAATTCATCCTTGTTGGTCCCTACTTCTGGCAACCGTAGCTACATGTAGTGTACAGCTTGTGCATTCCATGCGAGGATTCCCCCTCTATTATTCCCTACGACATCATAACCCTTGTTACGACCCAGGCTGAGGGCAATGAGAATGGCGGCTGCGAGGTCGAGGATTGGATTTGTTTGTTTGAGTTTGTTAATAGCGGACGAACCGGGGTCTGGTATTCCCGGGAGCCGCTATAAGGAGGTTGGATGTCGTGGATGAACCGGGGTCTGGTATCCCCGGGAGCCACTAGGAGGTTGGTAGTCGTGGACGAACCGGGTTCTGGTACCCCCGGGAGCTACTAGGAATGTTAGTTTAGCCTCGTAACTTTATAATGTGATACACTTTGAGCGGTAAAGGAGCATCTATGTGGGTTTGTCTCAAGGAGGAAATTCAGATGATGATTGATTCAAATTAAAGAACTTTGAATTCGAAGTAACAAATTATATTCTATAAACACAGTCTTTTACAATTGTTACAGTTTTAATTGTCGCGGTACCTAAATCCACCTCTCGGTTTTGACGTACTGAGAAATGCGGGGGTCTCAAAGAGTTTAATAGTAACAACACCTATCAGCAACTCTACGTGCTGTCTGGTTTAAGTTGAAGTAATAAGCCTCTTTCGTCTATGAGTATTAGATTTCAAATGAGCTTCCGAGTGTGGATTCGTGGCCCTTTATATACAGGGAAATTTGGTTTGAAAGTGGTGGGGGCATGAGTGCCTTCATTGAATATAATGTTTTCGGGGAAAACTCCGTTGCATCACACCAGTGCAGGAAACGATGACCCTGTCGGGTCACGCGTATTCCGAACACCCGAAAGGGTTAGAAAGTCGAAGATCAGTCTGCGTACGTAACATTAGATTAACATTTTTTGGGATATAAGGGTACATCTTTAAACTTGCAGAAAATATTTCTTTTATGTCAATCCTTCTTATTATTTATTAATTCTCGTGGAATCTTGTCCAACTCTTCGACGATATAACTCTTGTTGGCGGGATGTGCAGCACCTATCGCAGTCATCTGATTGCCAAAAAATATAACTTTCTTAAAGTTAGATAGTTTACGCTGAGATTGGACCACTTTAACGAGAAAAAATGAAAAACTGAAAGAGTTATAGCGTTTGAAGGAAAAAGTAAGTTGTTTCCTTAGACAATTGTTATTCTTTATATCAACGAATAAAGTATTATAAATAAAAACTAGAATTAAAATTTTACGTCCAGTCCCAGCGTAAATTATTTAACTTTAAGAAAATTTTCTTCTTTTTGCAATCAGATGACTGTGACAGGTGCTATCCCTGACGCCAATACCGTCGAAGAGGTTAACACGATTCCACAATAATTAATAAATAATAAGAAGGATCGAAATGAAAAAAAATTCTGCAAATTTAAAGTTGCCTCTTTATATCCCAACAGAGTTTAACGCAATATTAACAATAGATTTATAAAAAAAGATCATATATTTCGGGTGCTGTTACACGAGAATCCCCCCTTAAGTTCAATGGGCACCATGAGCGAAGCAAAGTTGCCCCTCATTGGAAAAGAGTCTGTAGACTAGGGTTTGGGACTATTCGAATAATTTAATATTCGAATATTTTACAAGTATTCGAATGCTACGAATAAACTTCGAATATTTGAGTATTCGAATGCTACGAAATACACGAGTATTCGAATAGTATGGTGTGAATTATAAATCAAGTTCTTTAGATTCAGTTTTTTACAAGCTTTTTATTTTCAGTTGTGATTCAATATAATTCGAATTTCCAAGTATCCAAATAGTATTCGAATATTTGAATATTCGAATGCTACAAATAAACTTCGAATATTTGAGTATTCGAATGCTACGAAATACACGAGTATTCGAATAGTATGGTGTGAATTATAAATCAAGTTCTTTAGATTCAGTTTTTTACAAGCTTTTTATTTTCAGTTGTGATTCAATATAATTCGAATTTCCAAGTATCCAAATAGTATTCGAATATTTGAGTATTCGAATGCTACGAATAAACTTCGAATATTTGAGTACTCGAATATTATTCAAATAGTATTCGAATACTTGGATATTCGAATTACATTCGCCAAATAACTGAGCAACTGAAGTATTCGACTATTGGAATACCAAAAAATTCGACACAATGTCCCAGCCCTACTGTGGACGTCCTTGATGGTCGTCCATCTACATGTGCAGGCAACAATATTCTTCGTGTGAGGAGGCGAAATTGTGCATCACACTTTCACTACTTAAACTGGACTGATAGCATTGCAACGTTCGGCCTTTACACTGACCTACATAACAGTTGTCGTTGGCCAAGACACAATAAAGTCATTTGATCTATGCTGCATTGTAATAGTTCGATCGATGACTCTTATTGGAAGTAGAATGCAAAACAGTCTGAGAAACTTCTAACAATATGTGGAGGAAGAGTGGTGGGAGAATAAGTGGAGTAACTTCAGATTTAAGTGTTCCCTGATGTAATCCTGGTTACAATATTGCAATAATACAATATGAGTTATTTATATCAGTTTTCATAGTTGCAAATACTTTAACCCTAATGCGTGGGACACAGGGTCCATTTGAACCCCCTCAACATTACTTATTAACGCACTGCTTCAAGAAAATAATAAATTCAGGCCATAAGAAGTGCAGAACCTACTGTAAAAGATTATTCTGGGCATTGCAGGAACAAAATTCTATTATAGTTCATAATGGACCCCGCATGCGCCATCCAAATATTAATAGATATTTATATTGGCTGATCCATGCTGGATTAGCCAATAAACAAAATGAGGAAGGGGGTACCATAGAAATTTTCTGAATTTTAAAATCTAAATTTTGTTAAAAACACTTTTTAGCCAAATTATCAGAAACGTCCCAAAAATCGTACATCGTACTCAAAATCTTTTAAGTGCTTAGGGCCTCTAAAGGACTTAACCCAACCCTGGGTATGATTGCGGGAGATGAAATCTTCGAAAGTAAAGCATATGTCTTGTCGAGGAATTTCAGATATTTTTTGCAGCGTTCGTCTTTGTACCAACTTACCCTGACCTCAATTATGGAGAGTGGCATCGAAACCAACTTAAATGATTGGAAACTCGGATTAAGCGAAGCATACGATACACGCACACCCTTAAATAAATTCATTCAACGCGTGAGAAAACGTCAGTAACTATGTATTCACATAATTCAAGCGTTTGGCGAACATTTGTGTTGCATAAATCCACCAACGATGTTATCTGACGAGGACAAACATTTTTCAGTGGCATTTTTCTTGAAATTCCCCAAAGTGACGAATTCTCGCTTTTCCTGTTCAAAGGGGACGTTCGTGGGAAGAAAGGAAAAAAACATGGCAGTTATAAAACACATATACCTAACTGCCATAAGAGGAGTGAAAGCGCAATGTTGGTTTCAAATGCATCTATTAATTAAAGTTTCTTCGGTCCATTAAAACTCACACGACCTGCGGGAGAATCAATTTTTCCCGCCAAACCGACAGAATTATCCGTTTCACGCGCTTTTCATGTACACACGATAAATGCAAGCAGGGGATTAGAAGTGGAATAGGTTTAATATCGTAATTAATGTAAATGGAATGCAAACTGTCTCGAATTTAATTGGAGCAAACTGGAAAACGTGTAATTTAATCAGACTTAATTTTCTATTTCTCTGATAATGTGTCGTAATAAATATTTTATTGGCAGTTGTGAATGTTGTGCTGATAACGGGAATGCAATTAGTGGTCGTAAGTGTAGATCGATATGTGGGTGAAATTTTTTGAGAATCTTTTTTTAAAGGTGGGTTCGAAACTAATTTTAAAATTCTCAGAACTTGAATACGAAACTTCGCCCAGGTTTAGAAACTCTCGGAACTTTCGAAACTCGAAACTCTCGAAACATGAAGTGGGGATTCTGTAAGTGTTGCTTGCTTTAAGAACTGAAATGAATACAATTTTTGCATAAATTTGTATTGACCATAGTTAATCAAAAATATAATAATTACAAATTCTCGAGACACGCTGATATTCATTATTTATTATTTTATACTTTTTCTTATTTGGCTTTCGAGAGTTTAGAGTGTTTAGACTCACGAAAAAAGTGCAAAGTTTCGAATTTTTCGAAGCTCGAAACTTTCTTGGGTTTCCACGCTTCGAAAAGCTCATCCCTACTTTTTTCTAATGTCATTCGTCTGGACCTGTACGCCATATTGGAATGAAGAAGTGTACAGAGAGAGGTGATCGAAGAGTACCTCTGAAACGGAATTTTACATTTAAATTTTAAATTTCGCAAGTGTTTACCTATTTCACATTTGAATCAATATATTCAGTTATTCGTTTTTGTTCGTTGAAATTTGTTTGTCTGTCCCAAATATTTACCCCCCCCCCCCCGTTCACGAAAATCCTGTATTACCCTCTAAAAAGTTGGTATTGAAAATGCAGAAACGATCCAATTATTCTCTGAATTGAAAAAAGATATTTGAAAATACCTGTGGGCGAAACCAGTTGAATACCTAGTTGGAAATTCTTTGAGCCGTTGCTGCGTGCAACAACAATGGCAACTATTCCCTCATAATATTGACTTACCTGCAACAAAAAATAATACATGGGCAATTAGAATTTGTTTTAAAAAATTGGCATTTTGACAGTTATTATTTACTACACTTAGTAATAATAAAATATTAGGATGCCATACATTAAGAATAAAATACAAAATTTTCAGAGAATTGGGAATTTAGAATGTGGAATAAGAAAGATTGTCAAGTTTTTAATTTCTGGTTTATACACGTACTTAATGTTACATAAGAATTGATGTAATTCGTGTTTAAATGTAATCGTTTTATTATATAATACAATTGGTTCACAAACCACAATGGTCACTGACTAGTACGAAAATTGTGGTTATTCTACTGCATTTTTATTGTTTTGTGGAATTAGAAAATTGCAAATTACAATTACACTGTGCAGTAGATTTAGCTTTTCCTTTTAACCCTCGGTTGTCACAATGGATCAAAATGACCCAAAATTTGGATTTGAAGTAAAATATATTTGAGGCATCATTGAAAATAGTACTACTGGCGCCATATAGTAGTAATTTCATGTATATGTACTCTACAGGTAGAGATGCTTCCCGAGTGAAGGGAATTTTGTTTATTATAGTTTTTTCTTACAGTAGCATATCTCAAGAGTACAGCCATAAATTTTAAACTACAAATATTAACAATTAAAGAAGTTATGATTTTTAAGCAAAAAAGCTTTTTCTGGAACGCTTTTTTCAATTTTTTTTTAAACGTGATAATTGTTTAAATGTTAATTTTCAACGACGAACATATATTGTACAAAGTTTAAACTTTATCTGAGAATTTTTGTGATGTAATTTAACGGATAATTCTTAAGGGGGTAGACACGGGTAATGCAGCGCGCTGTATACCGACACAATCTGGCCCAAAACATGGGTTTGGGAAATTACGTTGTTTGTCCTTATATGAGCAAATTTTGGGCTGGGCGAGGTCTCATTCGAAAGAGGAAGGTTCAATGCAGCCCGCTCTGGTCATGGCTCAACGAGATTGTGTTGATATCTGATAATATGAGTGTCCAAAGTAGAGAAAAAATTGACAAAATACACTCGCAGATTCCAAGTATTTGTAGGTCACTAAAAGAGTTTTATGACTCAAACTATGACCAGAGCGGGCTGCATTGAACCTTCCTCTTTCGAATGAGACCTCGCCCAGCCCAAAATTTGCTCATATAAGGACAAACAACGTAATTTCCCAAACCCATGTTTTGGGCCAGATTGTGTCGGTATGCAGCGCGCTGCATTACCCGTGTCACGTGGGGTGTTTACCTCCTTAAGTATTTTTAGGTCACTAAAAGAGTTTTGTGACTCAGACGGGGAGCAGAGCGCTCCGCATTGAATCTTCCTCTTTCGAATGAGATCTCGCCCAGCCCAAAATCTGCTCATATAAGGACGAAAAACGAAAAATCAAAAACCCATGTTTCAGGTTAGATTGTCGGTATTACAGCGCGCTGCATTACCCGTGTCTATCCGTGTCACGTGACGTGTCTACCCCCTTAAACACCAATTAGTTTTGAATTTTTAATTGGCTTGGGTCGAATCGACCCAGCGTGATAACTGCGTTCGAAAGAACAGGTGTGACAACCGAGGGTTAAGTATCTATATAATAACTGTGAGTTTCTAAATATTGCATAAAAAAATACAATCACTCTTCAAAATATGGTGGAAAATATAATTTCAAAATTTGAAAAAAATATAGTTGATTATCGTTTATAAGGAAAGTGTCATTTTATTTATAAATATTAAAAATAAACCAAATATCTTGCACAGAAGTTAAATTTAGGTATTCAATAAATATCGAATTTCGTCTCCCGTTTTAAAAAATGTAACAACAAAGATTCAATTTCTTTGAATCAAAATAAAAGCAAAACGAAAACTAAGGTTTCACATGAATTTAATTCTATACCCTTTAGTGATTAATACAATCAACTCTTAACGCTTCTACAATTACTTATTAATATAATTAACCTATAAGATAAATGTATTAATCGATTAAATAATTTTAAATAAAATTTTTAACCTCCACAAAAAATGAACTGCAAATTTACTGTCTTGGCAAACGCAAAAAAAAAGTAAGAGAAGGAACACGAAAGGTGTGGAAACCTCGAGGAAAAACTGGAAGACAACAATTTATTGCTATTTATACAGGAGAATGTTTATGGAACGCCTAATTGGATTGGGTTCGAAGTAACAAACGTTTTGCTGTGGCTAAATCCCAGAAAAGCCTCTAGCCGGGAGAGAAAAGTACAGTGAAAGATGCCAGGCTGGTTTATTAAAAGGCGTCTTCCGTCTTTGACATTTCCTCCGCGAATAATTGCACGCTGAATGAACGTGCTTCGCTAACTCACCTCGCGCCATCGCGATTTTTCTCTTTCTCTTTCTTACACCGTTTGATTACTTTCTAGTTCAAGGGATCATCGAGATACACCACGCGTTTACTCATGTACAGGTCGATCTATGCTGCTGCGAAAGATTTCTTTCGAACACGTTCCTTCGAATGCCGCTGACCAGCATCTGGTCGTCGTGGAATTCTTTCCACTTTCGTTTGACGTTTTACCATTAACGAAACGAGCAGATTTCGTTTAATATTAAACCAAAATGAAAGCATTTCGAATTGCATTTAATTGTTTAGTATTTTATTGAAAGTTCTATTTATTTAACGGTTCATTTGACGAAGAGAAATGTTTGAAATGACGGGAATTTTAAACGACGAAAATGTATTGTCTATATATTTCGAATCTTCTTTTATAATTTCGTAATGTGTGTGTTCAGAATCACGTTTAGAAATAAATAATTCCACTCATTCGCAAAAAGTGCGAATGCAATCCTAGAAGATTGACATTGGGTCGCTGAACAAAGGTCACTGACGAGAACTACAAGATTTAAATTTTTTTTAGAGTAGCTCCTTTATATTATCTTTTTATAGTTGATATTGATAGTATTTTATTTGAAATATAGAACGATTAATGTCAGATAAATGAAAGAAAAGTATAAGTTAATACTTTGCGCTAATAGGTACTTGCGCTAATATTAATCTCGAAAAATTATAAACAAAAAATAAATCCGGAAGAACATAAATTTTGTGGTTAAATATATATTTCCAGACAAACGATTTTATTAATAAGGTATGCATTCCGTTAGCGTCGAGGATCGCCAGAAATCTTCTTGGCATTGATTCAACCAATTTTTTCTAGTTTCTTTTCGAATATTTTGCCACTGTTCAAGTATTAATTTCTTCATTCTTGTGTTTCACAATTGTATTAATGCGAGTTGTGTTCTGAAGAAGTTAGAATTATCATCGATATTTCTTTAGGTTTGAATTTTTCGAATCGTTTCCATTCACATCGAGTTTTCCTCGGACATTACGCGCGTGTGAGTGTGTCTGTTGCGTTTAATCCGAGTTGCTGATAATTCGAGCTGGTTTAGGTCCCGTTTACCTAGGATTGTCGAGGCTCCAGTTGCGTGTTACGCGATGTTGTGTTGCACTTTTTACGTCCACGCGTTCACCTTGTCATTATTTCTACAGGATTAATCCTTGACTTTATCGATCGTGGAAATTCCCGAGTTCAATGTCAATTCAACGTTACGTTATGGCATAGGACTGCACTTATCTGAATTCGCGATTGGGCAACAGTAAAGAGCAATCGATTGACAGGTTGTTCGATTGACAAAACGGTTAGATAGCAGAAGATTATAATAGTAGGCCATTCGTATAATTTGTAGAACGTTAGAGAGAAAGAGAATTGGATTAGTAGAGGGTTTAAGTGGCAAAGCATATGATTAGTAAAGTATACGAATTAATATTCTCTAACTAGCAGAATATCCGAGTAGCAGAGAATTCGAGAAGTAGAGAATACGAGTAGAAGAGAATTCAAGTAGCAGATCGTTTGGATAGCAGAGCGTTCAAGTAGCAGATCATTAGAATAGCAGAGCATTCGAGTATGTAGTAGCGCATTCGAATAGCAGAGCATTAGAGTAGTAGAGCATTGAAATAACGGATAGTGTGAGTAGCAGGACATTCAAGTTGCAGAGCTTTCGAGTATCAGAGTACTGGAATAGCGGAGCATTGGAATAGCAGAGCATTGGAGTAATAAAGCATTCGAGTAGCATAACATTCGAATAGCAAGCGCTGGAGTAACATAGCATTCGAGCAGTAGAGCATTCGAATAGCAGAGAATTTGAATAGCAGAGCGTTGAAGTAGCAGAGCATTGAAATAGCAGAGCGATTGAGAAGCAGAGTATTCGAGTAGCAGAGCATTGGAATAGCAGAGCATTTGAGTAGTAAAGCATTGGAGTAGCAGAGCTCTGAAATAGCAGAGCATTCGAGTAGCAGAACATTCAAATAGTAAAGCATTCGAGTAGTAGAGTATTCGAGTAGTATAGCACTGGAATAGCAAAGCATTTGAGTAGTAAAGCATTCGAGTAGCAGAACATACGAATAGTAAAGCATTCAAGTAGTAGAGTATTCGAGTAGTAGAGCACTGGAATAGCAGAGCATTTGAGTAGTAAAGCATTCGAGTAGTAGAGTACTGGAATAGCAGAGCATTTGAGTAGTAAAGCATTCGAGTAGCATAACATTCGAATTGCAAGCGTTGAAGTAACAGAGCATTTGAATAGTAGAGCATTGGAATAGCAGAGCATTGAAATAGCAGAGTGTCCGATTAGCAGCACATTCGAATAGTTTAACCGTTGAGTGGCAGAGAACCTTCGAATGATAGAGAATTATAATAGTAAAGCCTTCGACTGGCAGAGAATTTGAATAGTGGATCGCTCGAATAGCAGAGCATTCAGGAAATCTATATAGTTTGACATAATAGGAGTAGTATTATGGTCGAGCTTCCTCTAAAATTCGAAAAAAACTGCTCTCTATTAATGCTGCTCCAGACATGTCCAGTAATTTAGCCGAGTGTCGAGTAATTTAGTAATTTATCATTGTTTTACTAAATTACCGTAAACTGGGGTGACTTTGCCCGCCGGTGTGACATTGTCCACTTTTTTATTCTGACTGAAAAATTACCATATGATTGAATTCGCTAATTTTTTTTTCGTTAGACCTTGGAGAACTTATTGCGATCGATTACAAAACACGATATGTTCTAATTACTTTGCAATAAAATAAAATAAAGTCTTTCCGAAAAGTGGGCAATGTCACCCCGGACGGGCAAATTCACCCCAGTTTACGGTACTCGACTAAATTTTAAATTACTATATTACTCGCTACTCGACGAAATTACTGGACGTGTCTGAATCGGCCTTTACACTAACAACAAAAAGTGTATTGTCCCCATGGAAACCACCACATTTACCAATACTTTGTCCATCAGAAACAAAACTTGGTTCAAAGTACATCTCACTTCGCGCATCGAAATAATTCCTATGAACATACAATCATCAAATACACAATCAAACGGACTTTCGTTATAACAGAACCTCGGAGTACAGAAGTTGCGCGCACACGAAGGAAGAACCGTTCGAGGATGCAGTTGTGGATACAGCCAATGCGAAAGTGGCTGTTACAGAAAGAGTTTCTACGTAATGGCTCCGCATGAGTGTGTAATACCTCCGTTCTGCACATTTTTGCACGTTTTAAACGAGCCACTCGACCATATTTCCCCGTTCAGATATGACTCTTCCTTTTCATTGTTCCTGCTCACAACCTCGAAATTTCTCTCACGTTTTAGTCATTTAAGCAACGAGAAACGGAATGTACTCTTCCATATGTGGCAGAATATTAAATGAATGGTAAACTTTAGACAAATCTGGTTACCAGTAGGGTTGGGACTATTTGTCGAATTTTTCGGTATTCGAGTACTCGAATACTTCAGTTGCTTAATTATTCGATGAATATAATTCGAATATCCAAGTATCAAAATACTATTCAAATACTGATGTATTCGAATAGTATTCGAATACCGAAATATTCGAAATATTCGAAGTTTATTCGTAGCATTCGAATACTCAAATATTCGAAGTTTATTTGTAGCATTCGAATACTCAAATATTGGAAGTTTATTCGTAGCATTCGAATACTCAAATATTCGAAGTTTATTCGTATCATTCGAATACTCAAATATTCGTAGCTTTCGAATGCTCAAATATTCGAAGTTTATTCGTAGCATTCGAATACTCAAATATTCGAAGTTTATTCGTAGCATTCGAATACTCAAATATTCGAAGTTTATTCGTATCATTCGAACACTCAAATATTCATAGCTTTCGAATGCTCAAATATTCGAAGTTTATTCGTAGCATTCGAATACTCAAATATTCGAAGTTTATTCGTACCATTCGAATGCTCAAATATTCGAAATTTATTCGTGGCATTCGAATACTCAAATATTCGAAGTTTATTCGTAGCATTCGAATACTCAAATATTCGAAGTTTATTCGTGGCATTCGAATACTCAAATATTCGAAGTTTATTCGTAGCATTCGAATACTCAAATATTCAAAGTTTATTCGTATCATTCGAATACTCAAATATTCGTAGCTTTCGAATGCTCAAATATTCGAAGTTTATTCGTAGCATTCGAATACTCAAATATTCGAAGTTTATTCGTAGCATTCGAATACTCAAATATTCGAAGTTTATTCGTATCATTCGAATACTCAAATATTCGTAGCTTTCGAATGCTCAAATATTCGAAGTTTATTCGTAGCATTCGAATACTCAGATATTCGAAGTTTATTCGTACCATTCTAATGCTCAAATATTCGAAATTTATTCGTGGCATTCGAATACTCAAATATTCGAAGTTCATTCGTAGCATTCTAATACTCAAATATTCGAAGTTTATTCGTGGCATTCGAATAATCAAATATTCGAAGTTTATTCGTAGCATTCGAATACTCAAATATTCGAAGTTTATTCGTAGCATTCGAATACTCAAATATTCGAAGTTTATTCGTAGCGTTCGAATACTCAAATATTCGAATATTAAATTATCCGAAAAGTCCCAGCCCTAGTTACCAGTTTTATGATTATTCTAATTGTCGATACGTGAGAGGAGAAATTGTGTGGAATAAGTAATTATACACTGATTTCGTACTCAACATAATACGATTTTAGTATATTTATATAAGATTTACAAAGTTCACTCGTATGCGGCAAACACGTGGCGATCATTCTTTAGCTCAAGCCGAAAACAATAATAATAAAGACACTAGATGGCATTCTACATCGGACAAAATAAAAGAACACCGGGACTCGGATGCTGCCATATACATATAGACCCAATTAGAAAGATAAGAATAAAAGTCACTCCACAGAAATGATCGTGTATTTCGAAGAATGATAATTTTCATGATTTTCTGGGAAGTCGTTACACATTCAGTTGTACATAGTTAATTATTAGAAATTAAAATTAGGTTTCATTTTAAGAAATAATGTTGACTCTCGTGTCAGAAACCCATTGTTCTATAAAAATGGTCTGACCATGAGTAATGCCCCCCATTGAAACTGTTTTTGGTGTCGTTATGAATTTCGACGATTTTTGCATGAAGTGGTTAAATTAACAAATTGGGACATAGGTATATTTCACTTCTGCTTTTCATATATGCGTTACTTTACGCACGATTTTTATGGGTTTAGGATAATAAGATAAAAAAAGTTACTATCAAAATTTATCTGATCTGAGTGGACAACGGAACGACCACAAACATTTAGGAAATATTAAATGAAACAACTTTCATCGAAAACCCAAGGTCACCCAGGGTTTTTTTTAATGGCACTATATGCTATACAGGGTCATCGTTTAATCCTGCAACCCGCGCGCGCGCGAACTTGTAAAATGGCAACACCGCCTCATGGACGCATTCTACTACAACCATGCACCGGGCCAGCGGAAAGCTGCCAGCGACCGAGTGATGCCCGAGCTTCGAAAATTTTAGCGTCGCAAAGAGCTAGGTATTGGGAATTTCCCGGCCCAGGTAATCGAGCCGCGTGCTCCGCTTTTATGATCGGCTTACCACTCGTACCCCAGATTACTGTAATGAGGTTTGAAAATAATGTCAACTGATCTCGTACCCGTCTCAATTTCAAAAATTTTAGCTACGACAGGGTTGACCGCAGCGCTATACCCTTATACGGAGAGATTTTTCGCCACTTGCTTGTAAAAGCGACAATAATGGCACATCGTTCCAAAAAATGACATTAACGGAAGCCGGTATAGGCGTGGCGTTGAGTATCTAAAACATTCAAACACAAAAATTCTAGAAAAAAAATTCAGACACCGTTAAAGTCAAAGACACGTTCCATTAGTTACCCCTTACGTCTTATCTAGGTATGCACCGCATTAAGGATAAAATCATAAAGAAGAAAACCAGAACAATAGATTCTGAGGTCTGCAGAACTAGCACATAATTGAATAAAAATTTAATTTCTCAATTTATGAAAGTAAGGATACAGAAACAACTAGCCTATTGTTTATCAACATCGCGAGTTTTAAAAACAGCGTTAAATACATTATCAAATAAACAGTTTGCAAAAGCTTTTTAAACAATTATGGTTAAAAAATTGATAAAAGAAAAATTAAGTAAACGTAAAATATGTTAAATTATCCATCATTAAGAGGGAATAATTTTTCCTCATTTCTCGGCGCTAATTGCATTCCGATATCTTTTATAGTTCAAAAGTTATACGAAAAAGGCCCCAAATATTTCAACCCGGGCCGGGAAATTCTGAATAGTTCTTTGCAACGTTAATTTGAAAGAGACCAGCCCAAAATTCTCGAAGCTCGGGCATCACTGCTGTCCAGCGATCGCTAGCAGCTCTCCAAACGCCGGGACGGTGCATGGTTGTAGTGGAATGCGTCCGTGAGGCGCTGTTGCCATTTTCCAAGTTCGCGCGCGCGCGGGTTGCAGGATTAAACGATGACCCTGTAGTAGGGTTTATTCACCTGAATGCAACGGGTATCATAATGTAACACTTTTATTCATAGCAATATCAAATTTACAATAGTGGAAGTACCTACAGTGACTCGCAGCCATAATCGTACACTCTTTAAAATCGCATAACTTTTTCAGAATTGGTTCAAACGTCTTGAGTTTTTTTTTTAGAAGCTAGAAGGATTAGTTTGCCAACTGATGTGTTTCGTCGTTTTGAAAAAAAAAATGCAATTGGTCGGAATAGCGAAAAAAATAGTAAATGTCGTTTTTAAAACTTTTTTGTGAGCTTGTAATGAAAATTCAAAAAATCCGTTTGTAGATTGATGTAAGTTGTATACGTACTGAAAATTTCATCAAAATCGGTTAACGTTGCTCTGAACTACAAACGTTTAAAGATCGCAGAATAAGGTCGAGAATCGCTGATTTCGGGAATTTCCGCGATTCTCGACCTTATTCTGCGATCTTTAACCGTTTGTAGCTCAGAGTAACGTTAACCGATTTTGATGAAATTTTCAGCATGTATACAACTTACTTCAATCTACAAACGGGTTTTTTGAATTTTCATTACAGGCTCACAAAAAAAAACTGTAGCTGCGGTGAAAGTGTGTTCGGCATAGATGACTTTTACTGAAACTCGGATTTAAAACTACTCGCACAATTATACATGTAATTTTATAATGAATAAAAGTGTTACATGATGTCACTCATTATGATGAATTCATCTTAATGTCCCCCACAATATTGTGCAAAGGAAATCACGTAGTTCCATTTAAAAAATACAAAGTGATCATGGTTTTGCAAAGAAAAAAAAATATTTCTGAAATGTTTGTTGTCACTCTATGTTGCGCATCCAATATAGATAAATTATTGTTAATAACTTTTTTTATCACATTATCCTGAACAACTAAAATATCGTGGGGACTATTAGAGTGAAAAGCCTGTATAGGGAAATTCTCAAATAGGTCTTCCAAGTCCAGAAACGTGTTCTACATATAATATAAAGGGGAAAGCTTTCTTTAGAGCTCCTTTTTATTTAAACTACAGTACGCTCGTAAATTTTTTTTTTTTTCAAAATCAACATAAAATGATAAAATTCATTTTCCTCTATTCAAACCAAAAAATAAAATCATTGTTTTTTTATTTAAACAGGCGAATCTTCCTATTTCAAATAATCAAACTCTACTTCGATCAGTCGAGATGCCCCTGAACCATTCAAAATTATTCCACAATACTTTCAGCTTGCACACAATTTAATTAAAAAAAAAAAGGAGAACTATGTCGTTCGTTTGTACACACGAATACTATACGTGCTGTTACTCAATTAATTAATAATGACTTCATTGTAAGTAAACAACACTATCTGTAATTAGTAGCGATTAAGTAATTAATGGCATTTATTTTGTAGGAACTAAAGCGAAACGCGGAGAGCCGTTGCTCGGCGAATTGCCTTGCTAAAAACTCGCATAACCTCGAATGGCAGTCGATTGTACCGCGGCAAATGCACTTTCCGCGACTTACTTCCGTAAGGAAACGCGGTTTCCCCTCTAATCGACGTAAAAGTGCAGGTCGCCGTGACAGCGCAGCGCGGCGAAATGGACGATTACTCGAAAACCGTGGAAAATCGTTATGCCAGTGGCGTATCAACTTTTCACGCTGTCTCGACTCATGGCCATCTTGTGAATTAGCAACGCCAGCTAACGACCTTCGCAGGAAACGTTGCCAAGAATGCTTGGAATTCTGGTGTCGCCGATTTAAATAATGAATAATTCCAGTGGCGGATTTAAAGGAAAAGGCCCAGGTTACAAATGTTGTAAAACACCCAGTATACGTAACAGAATTGGAAATAAACATACGCGCGTGTAGTATGAAAATTATGCGAAATAAAAAATATATGTAGTGTTTGGATAAAATCTTTTTTTTGGAAGATGGAGGCCTTGGGGGCTTTCTAGTCAGAGACCCGCGCGGCAAATACTCTTCGATCACCTGTTACATCCGTCTCTGATTAATACTGGACTGATTTAACGATTTTTTCTATGGTGGATAATAAAATGAGGAAAGTTAAATCACTTCCGCTATTTTCGAATAGGTCTGGGACTATTCGAATAATTTAATATTCGAATATTTTACAAGTATTGGAATGCTACGAATAAACTTCGAATATTTGAGTATTCGAATGCTATGAAATACATCAGTATTCGAATAGTATGGTGTGAATTATAAATCAAGTTCTTTAGGTTCATTTTTTTACTAACTTTTATTTAATTTCAGTTGTGATTCAATATAATTCGAATATCAAAGTATCCAAATACTATTCGAATGCTACGAATAAACTTCGAATATTTAAGTACTGTAAACTGGGGTGACTGCCCGCCGGGGTGACATTGCCCACTTTTTTACTCTGACTGAAAAATTACCATATGATTGAATTCGCTAATTTTTTTTTCGTTTGACCTTGGAGAAATTATTGCTATCGATTACAAAACACTAAATGTTCTGATTACTTCACAATAAAATAAAATAAAGCCTTTCCGAAAAGTGGGCAATGTCACCCCGGGCGGGCAAAGTCACCCCAGTTTACGGTATTTGAATAGTATTTTAATACTTGGATATTCGAATTATATTTTCCAAATAACTGAGCAACTGAAGTATTCGAATATTCGAATACTGAAGAATTCGACAAATAGTCCCAGCCCTATTTTCGTATAGCCAAGGGGCCCTGGCACCGCCGAAAGGGAAAGGAAAAAGGAGATTAATGTAACCACGGCTGAAGTAATTCGAGAGCTTTGTGAATTGAAAGGAAAACTGAATTTTATTCTTTAAATCAATTGTTATAATCACCTAATGAATTTTATGGAATTCCTATTAGAAATATTTTTATTCGTCCAACTCGGCTCCTCCCAAGATTAAATCCTGAGTGCGTCACTAATTCGAAGAATACATTATTATATTATAAATGTCGTGCACTACTATATGTGAATTTTCAAGTAACAATAACATGAGAATATCTCATCTGTTTAGTATAACACTGCTGTATAGATTTTGATGTAACCGAAATCGGTTTTTGAAATCGAAATCCCCCCATATATAAACAGTTTTAGTAGGGAATTCGATAATATGGGAAGTGGCGTTTTTCCAAAAAAATCGTTGGTTTTTTAAGAAGCCACATATTTTTTTAATTAAAAGTTTACAGGTAGTTGATTATCTACTCAAATTTAGTTTTCCAAACTTTCTCGTCTTTTGGACATTCTTCTAACGTTTATAAAATATATGATAAACTATAAATTACTGCATGATAAAATTGCATTTGTTTAAAAATATTAAAGACCCCAAATAGTTCTCCATTTTCAACCCTTAAATTCATTTTTCAGTCAGTAAATTTTACTCTACAGAATCTGGTAAGAAAGTCAATGGAAAGAAATCCAATCTTCGATTTCGTAATATTACACAATAGATCATAAATTCCCTTTGGTCACTTTCTTCCAGTTTTTTGCGTCAGCAAATTACGCAAACGGCACAAAAACTCGATCGTGGTTTGCACACGATGGCAGCTTAGAAGCAAAGCCTCCTTTGTTGGAATGCACTCACTGAATTAAAAAAAAAGGTACTCGTGAGAATTCTTAAAAATCGAGGATCTCGAAAATGATAGCTCGCATAAACAATCTTGATTCTTTATTATCCAGAAAATTTTCATTTCACAAAACTATTTTTTGATTTGAAAACATATTGATTAAACAAGGTTGCTTTATCTCGATTAAAATGAAGGGACGAATTTCGGCGATTGATAGTTTTGAAAATATAAATTCACTTATAAACAAACTGCAAGTTTTGACGGCCTGTATTTTTTAAACAAATGCGAAACCAGGAAAATGATGACTTAAACCCTTCCTAGTTTCATATGGATTACATCATATTGTGAGTGCAAAATGACATAAAACACAGTTTTGCCCTGAATTATAATCAAAACAATTGATTCCAAAACAAGATACAAAATTGCAAAAGTTATTATTCTCGTGCAATATTATTATTCCAGCTTTATTATGTAGCATTCCCTCAAAAGTTCATAAAATGACGTCTCACTTCACTTATTAAAATTTTAATTTATGTGTTACTCTATCACCAAAACAAGAACCTTTTTTATTAAGAATAGTTCATAGAATAAACTCACTGGTTAATCATTTTTCTATATTATCTCTCTAGCATAAAACTATCAAAACATATTGCAATCAAAAATAAAGTCATGTATTATTTTACAAAGTGAGTTACATAACTCAAAATACTATAATACCATAAAATTCCTCCATTATTTCAATAATTTTGTCATACATAAATCAAGGAAGGTAGAATCACAGTGATATCCAGCGTTATGTAAATAATTTCAGCGACAAAAAAAAATGAAAAAGAAAAAAATCTCGTAATATATCCACCATCTTCCACCTCAATTTAATTCATCTTCTCATAATAGTTTCTCCATGCAGCAGATTCGCCTCCAGCGTACCAGAATTATTCCACAATAACAAGCGAAGCGAACTGCCGCAGCCAATTCCGTTTATTTTTCTGCGCATAACGATTCCACCAGCGCCTAAGTTGCCACGATTTCCTGAGATAAAACGATCTTTCACAAACGAGCCAACAGTTGCATCGGATTCGCGTGCAATTCGCGGGCACCGAAGCGTGCAGATGCAGCCGATGCACGACGAGCTTCCGGCACAGCAAATCTTCGGTATTTCACACACGCGAAACACCTGTTGCGTTGGATTTCTTTTTGATCGCGCGATAGATTTGCGAGCAAGGCCGGCGGTGAGCGAAATTTGAAATGGTAATATTTAAAACAGTGTTTCAAATAAATACTGTCGAAGTTAGGGATGGGACTATTCGTCGAATTTTTCGGAATTCGAATATTCCAATATAATTCGAATATCCCAGTATCTAAATATTATTCGAATATTTAAGTATTCAAATATTTAAGTATTCGAATACTATTCGAATACTGATATATTTGAATAGTATGGTGTGAATTATAAATCGCTTTTTTATGTTCATTTTTATATAAGCTTTTATTTAGTTTCAGTTGTGAGTTCGTTAGTTTGTCAGAATGAAATCTTGTAAGTTAATTTTGACCCTCTTCAACATATCCGACCGTCTTGAAACTTTGTACACATACATAGTTCCGATGACAACGCAATATTTTCACTAAAAAGCATGAAATTCTTTATAGTAAAAATTCTTTTTTTTAGAATTTCCTCATATGAGTAAAAATAAACGCGTGATTCATAATTCAATACATCAGTATTTGAATAGTATTCAAATACTTAAATATTCAAATAATAGCATTCGATTACTTGTAAAATATTCGAATATTAAATTATTCGAATAGTCCCAGCCCTAGTCGAAGTGGATAATTGGGTGGTTAATCTTCTCGACCTTTTCAGTGCATTCGGTGTCGGTCATGCACTTAAGGACACATTGAAGTATTGCTTTTTTTCTGCATTTATTTAAAGATTAATTATTAATCTTCTATATCTATCAAGTGGAATCGCCTTTCGAGCTTCTTCAACAACCACGTAGGTACAGTATCTCAATTGGATTCAAATCTGGAGATTGTGCCGGCCACTTCATTACATTAATATTTTCGTTAATTAAAAATTATTCAACTATACGGACGGTATGTTTCAGATTATTATTCGCCTGGTAGATCCAATCTTCCGGTATGTAATTAAGGCGGGTCCAGAGGAGGGGTGTGGGCACTTTCCACGGGGGCCCTAATTATGTGAAAAAATAATTGAATTAAATTTTGTTTACTACTTCCCTTTTGAACTAATTAGAAATCGCATTAAAAGTTTATTTTAAAATATCGGTTCGATGGTTGTCTTTTAATGTTACGTATTTGTAAATCGTTATTGTTCGTTATCATTAAATGTTATTTAATTTTATTTAGAAAAAATTTCAATTTTGGAAGATTTACGTATTTTATTGTATGCTTTATTATAAAAAAAAGTACACCCTCCTTCTCGTTTTTCAACCAAAGAAACCGGGGCCTAAAAATTCTTAATGCGGCCCTTGCAAACGGTAGCAGCACGTATTTCAGAATCTGAAATTCTGATATTTAAATACACAAATCAATCTGTAATGCCTTTTATTTGATGAATTGGATCTGTGTCATTCATATTCATGGAACCCCAGACACTTTTGCTTTCGTGCACTTTTTATTAAGGGGGAGACCACATTCAGAATTCTGAAAATTTTTTTTTTTACATTTTCTTAAATATGTACGTTTCAAGAATGCTCTCTCCAAATTTTATGAAGAAATTCGCAAAATTGACGGAGATATGGCGTTTTTCGTGAAACGGTGTCAGAATGACATTTTTCAACCGCGTTGACAGTCTACAGAAAAAACTATACGTCCAATTGACATGAGCAGGGGCATTTATTGTACGGAAAACCCGTCGCTATTACGTGACGATCAGTTTTTTTCAATTTTCGACCTGTTTCTTTTTTTTTTTATCAACAATTCCCTAACTTTGTACCAAAGAAAAAATGATTTTTTTTCAGTGGTCCGCCATTTTATTATTTTTACAATTTTGTCTTTTTTAATCGTCACGTAATAGAGGTAAGCTTCTAGTTTCTAAATATTATTGTTTTTTTGAATTCCGATTAACCATATGGCCTGGGCACTGTCAACGCGACAAGCATGTTTTTACCGCAGCGCAAATTTTGACAAAGAGTATACAGGAAACGGATTTATGAATTTGATTGAAAAAAATTTTTTCTTACCCTTCGATATGTACACTATTAACTATACTAAGCAATAAATTGATTTATTTGCGTTGTTTCGTTGAAATGAATTCCCGAAAACACCCTTACATTTCGGGCCGTCACAGTGGTCTCCCCCCTTAAACTCCTCCCCTACACGACGTCTCGCTACAGTCTCCCGTTGGGTCAAAATCGATTAAATTTCGAAACAACATAAAATATACAGTTAGGAGGAAGATGCTTATTTGTTAAATCTAATAAAAAAGAAAATATCGATATTGATGAAACAAAATAAATAAACGAAAAAGGGAAAAATCCAAGATCTTTAATATGTATATGTATAGGTACGCACCTTCTCCTATTTAAATCTTGTACTCGTTAGTACAATAGTACTCGTTTGGGTGATTTAAAAACAATTTATAAGTTCCGTATTAAATTCAAATATATATCGCCTACTTACTTTCGTATCACTTTTTCAAAAAACTTTATTTTTATTGATTTTCATTTTCTCTTTCTACCGATTTTGCTGCTCTGCCTTGCAGGGCAGTTGCCCTGCTTGCGCCCCCTAGATGATAGGAGGGGTGTGTGAAAAACTTCGTTATATGAGTACCCAAAACCTTCCACAATATTTACTTTATTTTTACAATTTTTATGTCCACTATTCCCATGTGTTTCAGCTTCTGCCTGTCAGCCGAATTCTTCTATTTACAATCATTTACCAGCCTCAGCGCATTAACAGATTAATTATTCATAAAACTTAAACTGTGCGGAAAAAGTTTGTTTCAAAAGAGTTAATCAACCGCGGAGGATTTTCTTGAGAGTAAAAACCGCCGTTAATTCATGGCACCGTTAAGTTACGCACGCGGAAGCGTGAAGCGCCGATCGAAAATGGCAGTGAGTTTGAGACTAGTGGCTGGAACAGACGCGATTCACGTAATCGCGAAGAAATGTGCTAAAACGGTTAAGTTAATTATGCATGTCGCAGTTCGTTTCCTAGTTCGATACGGTTTGTTCGAATCCATGTTATTCGAGTGTTGCTTTCACGTTTAAAATTAGTTAGGAACATGCTGCCTAGAATGCTCTTTCAAACTCTCTTAGGATGCTCGAATCTCTTTCACATTATCCACTTTTATGCTACTACTTGTTGCGTTTATCGCGATGCACAATCCCTTAAAATGTACAAGGTGTCTTATAAACTGGATATGTGCATTATATTTATATTAAATTAAAGAACAAATTTTGTGCATCCCCTAAAAGGATGTATGAAGGTTAAAGGAAAAAGCAGGGAATGTCACTATACAGCTTTATCGAGAATATTAAGTTTGAATATTTGGGTAAACTTTTCCTCTGGGAAACCTTTTTTTTCACCGGAAATTTATATGGATCGAAAGCACGTATCAAATAAAACGCAAAAATAACAATTTTCAGTTTAGGAATCTATTCGGTGAAAAGTTATCAAATAAAAGGTACTGTGAAATTTCGACGTATATTCTAACCTCTAATGTGACCAACTATTATGCTTCAATTTGAATGGATACTTTTTTCTTTAACCAATACTGTACAACGTAGGGCACGGGTCTGGCACGGTCGCATTGGTGAGTATAATCACAGACCCTCGGATACTAAAAACGCACCCTCTTCTTACTTTTCCTGGGAAAAAAAATATTTTAGGTTATGCCCAAACTCACATCGGTTAGCTACCATGCTTTACGCGCCCGCCAGAGGGCGCGCGCCTCCCGCGCTAATCTAGCCCCAACCAATACTAATACCCTGAACAAAGTAGAAAGTGGATTGCGTTGTTTCGGAATAAGTCTACGGAAATACTGTTCAACGAAATTATATCCAAAATACATAATAGAACATACAACCTATATATAAAATACAAACTAAATACTAAACACATACTCTCCTTACACCCACTTTTTTAGAAACGCCCTAAGTATTTTATGCTGTCGAAATCCCTCGATGTAACCGTTTCGAAAAACAAAGAAACTACATACTCCTACCCTTCCAACCTCCAACAACGAATCATATGCGGCAACCACTGTAACTGTCACAATAAAGGTTAGAAAATATGTCAAAATTTCGCAACTTTGTCGCCTCATAACTTTTCAACCAACAGATTCCTAAACTCAAAATTGTTATTTTTGCATGTTATTTGATATTCGCTTTCGATCCATATAAATTTCCGGTGACAAAAAAGGTTTCCCAAAGGTAAAGTTCACATGAATATTTTAGTGCACCAGTAAAGAAGCAAGGTTCAATGAATTTAATTTTCTTATATAATTTTTCTCTTAAATAATTTCTTGATTTACCTTGATGACAGAAGCTTGAAGCTTATACTTAGGCAAAGAGTGGGGACATTCGTATTATGAAGGTGTCCCATAGGAACTTAAAAGAAGGTGCTACAAAATTTGTGAGTATTTCTGAAATTGTTATCAGTATTCGTAATTTTTAATCGAAACAATTTTTAAAACCCGAGGAAGGAGATATCAGGTTGTAAAACAGGAGTTCAAGATTTATGGTACTTAAGGGGGTTGACACGGGTAATGCAGCGCGCTGTATACCGACACAATCTGGCCCAAAACATGGGTTTGGGAAATTACGTTGTTTGTCCTTATATGAGCAAATTTTGGGCTGGGCGAGGTCTCATTCGAAAGAGGAAGGTTCAATGCAGCCCGCTTTGGTCATAGTTTGAGTCATAAAACTCTTTTAGTGACCTACAAATACTTGGAATCTGCGAGTGTATTTTGTCAATTTTTTCTCTAATTTGGACACTCATATTATCAGATATCAACACAATCTCGTTGAGCCATGACCAGAGCGGGCTGCATTGAACCTTCCTCTTTCGAATGAGACCTCGCCCAGCCCAAAATTTGCTCATATAAGGACAAACAACGTAATTTCCCAAACCCATGTTTTGGGCCAGATTGTGTCGGTATACAGCGCGCTGCATTACCCGTGTCTACCCCCTTAAGGGGGGATAACTACTATGTGGTGCTCGAAGGAAATCGAACTGTTCTCATGTTTTTTAAAAGAAAGTTTGTCTATTTGAAAATATGTACCCAAAGTTTCATTATTAAAAACTGTTCATTTAAATTTCGTATGTAGCCTTTTTTGGGCTGGCCTTCTTCACAAAGTTTAAAAACATACATGATGCTCTAACTATTTTAAGGAGTCTATTACAACGAATTTGAAACAAGGAAGTTATTCCAACATTGCTAATAGTACATTTAGAAAATTCCTGATAATGTAATTATTTTTATTTATTATTTTTCCTTTCTCTTTTTTGGTTTCTATAGTGTGCACGTACGTATAGCTTATCTATATATCTCATTTTATTATATCATAGTGTTTTTCGTTTCATTTTTTCTTTTCCAACTTCGTTTACCATATTATTTTTATAAACTTACTTATATGCTTCGTTGTAAATAAAGTGTACTCCCCGTCAAATAAATAAATAAAATAAAATGATATTCTGCTTCCATCACTACTCGCGTAAACAATTAACTGTATAAACTTTTTTTATAATAAATGATTATGTGCAACGAATAATTGCACATGCCAAGAGAAACTTCGTGATTCAACGAGTTTTGTTTTATTTTCAAGACATTGCAATGCTCACCGAATGTATCATCGAGGACTTTGTTCAACAATAAATTCAGACTTTCACGAAACAAGGAATTTCACAATACAATTAATAATTTGAAATTGTGTATACTTTTAAATTTCAGCAATAGTCTAGTGAATTCCAAAATGAGGCAGCTGAAAAATCTGTTTCAGAGAATCGTCTGTTATTATTCCTATGAAACAAGCTGCAGATAAAAACACTTTCTAGGAAGAAATGATCGTGGAGCTACGATCTTATTATTTCAATTTCGTCTTCCGGGGAGAAGAATGAATTTCAATACATGCACGTTTCTGTAACAACGTGTGCGTTAATATATTTTTTAATTACACAGTGATAAATTAATCAGTATTCTTCCGTGTTTTGAATAACACAGGAACTTTTATCTCCTGAATTTCAGTGGATAATTATTTTCCTTATCTTGAAAGACGAAACGTTGCAAGGCCTCTCGCCAAGTGTACTTCAAATATTTTGCAGGAATTACAATCGAATCGCTATGTTCCTATAAAATTTTTCATTTCCGTCGCTTACCAAAATTTTTGGCAGCCACTTTTGAGTTACACTTTCTTACTTTGTCGCAATCATTTAAAAAAATACTCTTCTGTGGAATTCTTCTTAACATTTCTTTGAAGCCTTTATACTTAAGTAATACAAAAAATAAATTATTTGTTTGATAAGAAAAATGAATGATTGAAAAATAACGTAATAGTAATTTACAGAAGTAGTATGGACAGGCTATTAATTAGACATATAATAGAAGAAATTGTATACAGCTAATGTTTGTAAAATATTATTTATTCATAAAGGAACCCGGTATTTGTTTTAATTTATTGCAATTTGATCTGCACTGATCAGTCGTTAATTTTCAACACGGTGTAATAAAACACCATACAAACAAGTTTTTCTTTGTTAAAGGGTCAAAATTACCTTCATCTTTTTTAAATGGAAGCATAACAGTGTTACTTTCCTTCTTGTTAATGCTACAGAATTTATTAAGCCAGTCCAATGGTAATATATAAAAGAATATCTTTTTCATCGACACTTAAAACGAAAACACGCAATAAACATTACAATAACAAATCAGTATTGGCTACTGAAAAACAAAAAACACTCAGGGACAACTGGTCCCTGGACTCACATTCGCTACAACTTTTTCCTTCCTATTTATTAATTCTATTCTCTACTCGGGGTTTTACATGCAATTTTGAAACACCTTGTATAGCCAGCACACCACTTAGTTATCACTTTTACTATAATGAATGCCTTTCAAATCGATACATATCTACCCACATTCCTCTACGAGTCCCAAAACTCTTAAGCTCCAACTTCATCTTATTCACAGAGAAGAGAATCAAACTCGACAGGCTTTGAAACCGGAGATTTAAAATACCCTGCTTACTATGTTAAATTACCCAGATTCGGACTCCTGGAAATACGCCAAAAAGGATCTCGAATAAAATCCAAATCCACTAAGCAGATACTAAATGGATGTTTGCAATGAATAATAACGAGCAATCACGAAACCAAGAACGGCTGGAAAGCCACTTTCTGCGAACTTGAGGGATTCTGGAAAATGGCCAGAATGGAATAAACGCCACGTGGAACTAAGCGATCGTTTCAAGAATTTCCAGCGGTCGGGCGATGAGTTTAGAACCATTTCGCGAACGGAGAACGCCTACGTACATACGTGGATAGCGGCCTGTCTCCGGAGAAAGTCCGTGTGCACTTGGGTCTGACTATGCTCACAGACCTGTTGGCCTTTTCCTTACCGCATGAGCACCTCGAAAATTTATAACAATTTACCGCTATTTCGTTTCTTCCGTCATATGACAAGACTTGCCATGTTTATGCAAAACGGAAAGAACGGGCCTGGAATATATGTTTAAATACATATGTTTAGAGATAATGTTCTACTAAATATTCTTAATTGTAGATGTATCAAGCAGTAAATTATTTTTTTGCCAATTTTATGGCGCTGTTGACATTCTACAATCTTCTTTAATCAGGTATCTTGTGATTTATTTCTATAGTTGGAATCTGCGCAGTATGGGTGTACATAGAAAATACTTCAATTTTGTAAACACATTCCTTTTGTGACAGAAAAGACCCCTTAAATGCAAAATATGTGGAATACATGTAGAGATAGTAAAATTAGATATGCAGAGCATATATAGATATTTTTTTATTAATTATTATTAATTTTCTTTATTACTGAAAAAAAAACATAAATATTTACAGATGGCACAGACAGCAAGAGTAAAGCAAGCATAATAAATGATAAGAATAAACTAAAGTAATATTAAGACTTATGCCGTATCACTTTTGTCTCAATGATAATCCTAAATAAAAGAAGTAACTTTTGTCCGAAAACTTTTTTTCTATCTGTTATAGAGCGAGAGTTATAACACAAAATCGGAAAATAGCCGTATTTCCATGGGTCAATTTGATCCCCTTAGAGTGAATTTTGACGGGAAAATATCGCGTAATACATAATTATATATCCTCTACATATCCCCAAAGTTTTATAATTTTTGGAATTTCCGGATTGTGGATCTTCCCATGTGTACAATAATGACATTTATGGGGGAAGTTAAGAGGAGGGTATGTGAAGCAAAGGCAACCTTGGCAGGTCTATGATAGCTATGATAGCTAGGAAAAATACATTCGATCAAAAAAAAATTTAATTGTAGGTACTTCTTGCCACTTATATATTTTTTGAAAAGTTTATTTTGTTCCTTATAAAAATTAAATGATAGCCTTATAGTTGTGGGTGGGTCCCCTTTGTCTCCTGGCATACAATATTTATAGTCCACCAGTATATACGTACTAAATATATTGAATTTGACGAGTGAAGTTAAGAGCAGGGTGTGTGAAACAAAGGAATCTCAGAGAGGTCTATTGTAGCTGGCCTCAAATAATAATACCTCAATACTAGATCACTTGCCATAACTTAAATCTACTCATCACTATTTCCACAAAATTAGTGATGATAGTGAAAGTTAAGCTGGTGGAGATGCCCTGCAAACTTTGAGCATGTACAGTTAGGGCTGGGACTATTCAAATAATTTAATATTCGAATATTTTGCAAGTATTCGAATGGAACGAATAAACTTTGAATGTTTGAGTATTCGAATGTTATTATTCGAATATTTAAGTATTTGAATGCTATTCGAGTATTAAGTATTCGAATACTATTCGAATATTTAAGTATTTGAATGCTATTCGAGTATTAAGTATGCGAATACTATTTGAATATTTAAGTATTTGAATGCTATTCGAGTATTAAGTATTCGAATACTATTCGAATATTTAAGTATTTGAATGCTATTCGAGTATTAAGTATTCGAATACTATTCGAATATTTAAGTATTTGAATGCTATTCGAGTATTAAGTATTCGAATACTATTCGAATATTTAAGTATTTAAATGCTATTCGAGTATTAAGTATTCGAATACTATTCGAATATTTAAGTATTTGAATGCTATTCGAGTATTAAGTATTCGAATACTATTCGAATATTTAAGTATTTGAATCCTATTCGAGTATTAAGTATTCGAATACTATTCGAATATTTAAGTATTTGAATGCTATTCGAGTATTAAGTATTCGAATACTATTCGAATATTTAAGTATTTGAATGCTATTCGAGTATTAAGTATTCGAATACTATTCGAATATTTAAGTATTTGAATGCTATTCGAGTATTAAGTATTCGAATACTATTCGAATATTTAAGTATTTGAATGCTATTCGAGTATTAAGTATTCGAATACTATTCGAATATTTAAGTATTTGAATGCTATTCGAGTATTAAGTATTCGAATACTATTCGAATATTTAAGTATTTGAATGCTATTCGAGTATTAAGTATTCGAATATTAAATATTTAAATATTTTCACGCGTTTATTTTTAGTCGTATGGACAGGTACCAGAATTATGGGTTCCTTTTTAGTACATTTTAATAAAAGCTTATTTTTAAAAAAAAAATTTATTATAAAGTATTTCATGCTTTTTAGTGAAAATATCGTATTGTCATCGGAACTATGTATGCGTGCAAATTTTCAAGACGCTCGGATATGTTGAGGAGGGTCAAAATTAATTTACAAGATTTCTCTTTCACATACTAACGAACTCACAACTGAAACTAAATAAAAGCTTGTAAAAAATGAACCTAAGGATGTTGATTTATAATTCCCACCATGCTATTCGAATACTTCAATGTAGTATTCGAATACTGAAATATTCGAATAGTATTTGGACACTTGGATATTCGAATTGTATTTGCCAAATAACTGAGGAACTCATGTGTTCCGAAAAATTCGACAAATAGTCGCAGCCCTACGTACAGTGGAGACTTCACTACTGACTTTCTACTTTCCAGTTACAAGATCGTTCAGCTTTACCTAGCTAGCAAATAAAACTGTAAAAGAAACAAATATGTCGTTCATTTAACAACACAACCTGCCCTAATTCCATCTAATTACGCTAACAGGTTAGAAGCTGACATCGCTGCAACGGTAATCAGTAATGCTGCACTAAAATGTTATTAGCCAACATTACCATGCAAATTTCAAACATTTGTGCCAAGTTAATCGAAACGTATTTCACGTGAAATTGCTTTTGCACGCAGCGCCCCCGTTCTGCGGTTTTTACAACTGGTTGAACATTCGTTCAGCTGTTTGCAGCGTAGACGAAAATTCGTTAGCGTTTCATCGATTCATCAGGCTGTGCAAATTGACTTTTACCGCTCGACGGACGTCGCGCTTCGAAATTTCCTGTTGGTCAATCCACCTAAAAAGCTTTGATAGATACAACAGCAACACGTTGCAGCGCCATTGGAAGGTGTCTTCTGCCTGATCTCGACGCGTGCCGTGAATCGAAATCGCGGTCAACTGGGAATTTGGATCGTGATTCGCGTGACGAGTGTCACGAAACAGCGAATTCGATTCAGAGACTGCTACTTATAATAAGTTTGTATTACAGTTTACGTTATCCTGCTCCATTCTTATGCCCTTGCATCATTTTACTTGCAAATTTTGCATTCATTTTTTCTGTTTACATAAAGTGTAGACTGGGGGTGTAACGAATATTCGAATAATCTAAGTATTCAAATACCAAAGAATTCGAATATTCGAATAATCTAAGTATTCGAATATCAGAGAATTCGAATATTCGAATAATCTAAAAGTATTCGAGTATCAGAGAATTCGAATATTCAAATACCGAAGAATTCGAATATTCAAATAATCTAAGTATTGGAACATCAGAGAATTCGAATATTCGAATAATCTAAAAGTATTCGAGTATCAGAGAATTCGAATATTCAAATACCAAAGAATTCGAATATTCGAATAATCTAAGTATTCGAATATCAGAGAATTCGAATATTGGAATAATCTAAAAGTATTCGAGTATCAGAGAATTCGAATATTCAAATACCAAAGAATTCGAATATTCAAATAATCTAAGTATTCGAACATCAGAGAATTCGAATATTCGAATAATCTAAAAGTATTCGAGTATCAGAGAATTCGAATATTCAAACACCAAAGAATTCGAATATTCGAATAATCTAAGTATTCGAATATCAGAGAATTCGAATATTGGAATAATCTAAAAGTATTCGAGTATCAGAGAATTCGAATATTCAAATACCTAAAAATTCGAATATTCGAATACCAAATAATTTGTACCTATATTCGAGCATTATTCGAATAATTAAGAGTATTTGAATATGCGAGCAGTATTCGAATAATTAGGAATATTTGATTGTTCAAGCATTATTCGAATATTCGAACATTAATCGAATAATTAGGAGTATTCGAATATTTGGACTGATCGAATATTGGTTTGTACCGAATAGGAATCTGAACATGAAATATTTTTTCACACTTTATCATAAAGTTCTTTTCATATTGGCCTTTAGAATTTTTTGTTTTTCAAAAAATAAATTTGGAACTTTATTAATCTTTGGTTTTATAAATTTTGAAACGCCAATAACCATCACTTATTAGTATTATTATTATTTTAATTAATTTACCATCGTCATTCGAAGGAATTATTCAAATAAATAATGATAAATTCTTCGAATAAATAGAAGAAATAATTTGTTGCACGGAGTAAATATTTATTATTAAAATAAATATTGTAGTAAAACCAATTTATTTGGATAGTTACGTTACTTTGTTCTTTTTGCCACTAATTTGTTCTTTGAAAATTTTATTTATTTTCTATAAAATTAAATGATAACCTCATAGTTTTGGGTGGGCTGTTTTTGTCTCCTGCCAACCAATACTTGTGGACCTAGTCCGCCGCACTAATAAGTGAGGATGTAGTTCCTTCTTCTTAAATCATGCAATCTCATTATCATTTGCTGTTTGAATTTTCATTTAACTACTACTGTACACAATTAGTTTCTCTAACAATTTTATGCTATTTCGATACAATTCAATGATACCAGTTGTCGAGGTTATCTGATACATAATCAGTTGGACGCAAGGGAATGCAATTCTCGATTTCGCAATTTGGCTGGATGCATCATAAACTACGTGATATTTTTTCCGATCGTTTTCATTCACTTTATACATGGATGGTTTATTATGGTTAAATGAGCACTCGCTCAGATTGATGGCAGTTGCTGGATTATTTAAATTTATGTGTTAACAATTGGGACTTCTTTAATCGTATCTGTTGAAACATACAAATTTTCTGACTTCTCTCTTGTCAAACTGTTCTCCAGGATCGAATATAGAAAGTCGAACATTGTTTGGCAAATCAAGGCCTTTGCGTGTAAAATTGTTTGAAACAGCGTTTTAGCTGGATTATTTTTTAATTTTTATCACGCGTGATTGTATTAAACATTATTTATAAGAAAAATTACTGTTCTCTAGGTTGTACGAAGAGACATTGCTCGTAATGGCGCCAATTTGAAAACTGTGCACTACCTGTGATAGTTTCTATAATCCGTTTTGTCATTAATTGACAATGATTAATATCATTTTACTGCGCAAAGGGATTCGATTTGTCTAAATTGGCTTCCTTGTCTATCATTTTAATGATTCCAAAACTATAAATTGAAGTATGTTTGAGGCGTATGACCGTATGAAATGGGGCGTTTCCAAATTATCCAGAATCTCTTAAGATTTTTAAAACAGAATAGTGTAGCACGAACAAATACAAAGTTTCAGTCAAATTCCTTATTTGAACCTCATGCACATTCTTCGTATCTAAATAGACACTTTTGACTGATATGTACTGTGAAATGGGGTAACTTTACCACAAAACTAAAATTTAAAATAAATTCCTCTAGCATCTGTTGTATCCATAACAGGTATTGTTCTCAAATAAACTGCATCTTGAAGTTGGCAGAGGCAGAGGCAGTAAGAATAATACCTGTTATACAATAGGTGCTAGGGAAATTTATTGTAAAATATAGTTTTGTTGTCAAAGTTTCCCCATTTGAAGGCATGTACTTTATATGTAAACCATGCACTAAGAATTATACAAAGTGTAAAAAAATGATATATGTCATAGTTCACGCAGCTGATTCTACATGTATAGATCAGTGGAGATCCGTTAAAAAAAGTGTAGGTACCGCAAAATTGACCCTGACCTTGAAAATCAGGATCTTTTTTTATTGTGACGTTTGACTCACTGAAACGAGAAGCAGTGTCAAAAGAACTATGTTCCAAAGAATGTTTCAAGCAATTTTTATCCTCCCAGTGAATAGAGCACATTAAAATAAAAAAATTAGGTCTCGATTTTAGAGTACAAGATCAATTTTGCGGTATACTTTTTTAACAGATCTACACCGATCCAGGAACCGTGACATATAGTTTTTTAATTTCTTTTTTTAAAATTTCAACAGCTATAAGACTCCAAACTCTTTGACACCCGAACACCCATTATGTATTAGCCATTCATGCCACCCATCGCTTTCACTGTTGCATGTCGCATCCAACGGTTCCCCCAAACATCACACACATTCATCCATCGGAAGCCCATGAATGTCCCAACAGCGCCAGGTTCCCTACCAAACAATTGCACAACCTTCGATCGCGTCGTTCACTGGAAGCCCAACGAGGAAGTAAACACGACTACCGCAATCTCGATCCTCAGCGGCCGCACGCGAGGGGATCGACCCTGACACTGGAAGGATCGACGGACGCTGGCAATGCCAAAGAAGATTCGCTCCTCAGCAACCGCGGAACCGTATTAGGACAGTGCAAAAGTTCATTCACTCACTTTTAGATGATGTTAAGCAGAGATGGGCAACATTTTCTTTTAAATAAAATTTTGATAGAGTTAACACGGGCTAACGAACGAATGACGAATAATTCTTTTGACTTTCATTCGGCATTCGAAATTTTATTTAGATAAAAATTTTGCCCATCTTCGATGTTAAGTACACAAACTGTGTCCTTTCTGTGGCTTTTTATACTACACCTCATCTAGGTAGTTGTACGTTTATCAGAAAAATGGCAAAAGGTCATTTTTACTTTCGATGAAGACTTTGGTTCAATAAAGCAAAGAAACATGTGCGCCGACCGCGACCTAACAAATACGTGGACTCACATTGTCGAAGTCTCTCTTTCATGTCACGGCCTCACGTTGCCCTCGATCGATCTCCCATACTCGCTGGCTGGAACGATGGATCCCGTGTCTAGATCGCGCCCAAACGCTTCTCACACGAGACACTCGATCCGCAGAGGGATCTCACATCACGGCTCGATCGCGGTAACACCGATCCCCGCGCGGCAGCTTCCCCCTGGTGAGGACGGTTCGATCGGACCGATTGGCAACGAAATGCAACGGAACAGGTGGCTGCGAGCAAAGCAGGGGGGGGCAGAGGATGCGACACGGTGAGAGGCCGACGCTCGACTGAACGCTCAAGCCGTGGGCATTCCGTTTGAACCGAAATCTTTCGCCCCCCACTGGCTGGTCCCCACCGATCACTACCTGTGCTGGCACAATGAAAACGATTTTGACCAGGTCGGGCTTTCTTTGACCTTTGTGGAGCGTGTTTCCTACAGGCGAATTTACACGGTTCACTTTGGGCAAACAGGGCGGTTGATTCGACGAAATTGGAAGAATGAAATCGAAGGGGAATGTTTACACGCTTCAATGAAATTAAAAATGGCGTGGGAGCAAATGTATCATAATAGTTCGCTGAAACAATTTCTGAATATTTAACAGCAATGTGTGTTCTGTTCTGGTAAATTCATGGCTTTTTATATACAGTGGTCCAAACTGGTTTAAACGACTTAAGTTTTTTTGAGAAGCTAGAAATAAAAATTGTGTTTTGCTTTTCTTTTGCTATTTCGATTAATTGCATTTTTTTCAAAACGACGTAACACGTCACTTAGCAAACTAATCCTCCTAGCTTCTCAAAAAAACGCAAGTCGTTTGAACCAATTTTAAAAATGTTATGCGATTTTAAAGAGTGTACGATTATGGGGTGAGCCACTGTAAGAAACTATTAATGTAATGTAACTACTTTTAAGGGTACATTCTCGTGTAAGTAATTCCTTAAAAAGTTTGGGATTTTTTTTAAAGATCTTTGAAGACACCACATTTTTTTATCCCATATTTTTTATCACATATGTGATAATGTTTTCTTTAAAAAAATTCTAATTTTTTGAAGAGATTACACAAGAATGCGCCCTTAATGTAAAGTAGGTGCAAGCCTTGAAATGCTTAAAATGGAAAAAAGTACCAAATTTATGGTTTTTCTAAAAATCAAGAAATAATGGAGTCTGTTACTCTCTCCACTTTTACACTCCTTCTTTCAATGTTCAATTTAGTTGAACACTTTGATTGAATGGCAATTCACACTGTTCACTTTGTTTTCAATTCTGCTGAATCAACCGCATATTTCAACCAAAGTGAACCGTGTAAGTAAATTCGGTTTAAGCGGTGTTTTGATTCGGGAGTAATATGGCGCCATGTTTTCAGGGCGTTTTTAGGGTTCGTTTGTTTGCTTACTTGGTGGAGTACGACTATGGCGATTTCAGGGAATGGATTTTCTTGGAGTTTTGAGAGTATGTATAGGGTGATCCATTTAAATGAGGCCACATACATATGTGACTTCAATTGTGACGGTACAAAAATATTTTATATGCAATTTGAATGGTATCAAGGGACCAATATGCTGCAAGAATATTCTTTTCAAGGTCATTTCTTCCGGAGTTTTCAAATTTCAATTGAATCGGTCCACTAGTAATTGAGAAATATTGGTTACCGTTTTTAAAATACGATTTTGAGAAAGACCTTATTATATATTCAATCTTCTTAGTTTTTGAATTAAATGATATATTTTTTTTGGGGGGGGGGGGGGCACCTATACTCGTAGACTCGGTTAAACTATTGCCAAATTAATAGAATGTTAATAGCAACCTTGTCGCTTCGGTTTCATATTATTTACTTTGCAACATTGAAGAAGAAATACAGAATCGAGGACCATTACTGAAAATCGGGGATAAATAATTACACTAGCTTACAAAATAAGAAAAAAAATTGCGCAGCAGCTGCCACTATCTTTTTCTTACGTAAAATGGCCCGCTGATTCCAAAAAAAGTCTAAGAAAATTCTATCAATAGATTTTTGAGATATCGCCAGGTGAACTTTTTACCTGTCTGTCAAAGAGGTGGTCCCACTTATTTGCGAATACCTCGTGACGCGAATGACCGATATGGTCGAAAATTATGTCAAATTAAAGATAATTGAATCACCAACAAATGTACCTGACATATTTTTTAAATCGGTTCAGTAGTTTGGGTGAAATTGATGTAAATATGTGAAAAATGTCATTTTTTCGACCGAAATTGAATCGAATTGAAATAAAAAAAATTTTTGGACCTAAGTTTCGGGATTAGCTGGCCATTTTACATAAGAAAAAGATAGTGGCATCTGCTGCGCAAAATGGCTGTAAACTGGTGTTACCTTAACCGTTTAGCACCTAGATCCCGTTGAAGGAAAAACACCCCGTTTTCTTTTTATCGTTAAAAATGGTCTGAATTTTTTATATTTTATATAAAAAAATTCTCTTTTGTCACTCTGTCTTTTTAGAGGTTGAAATACATAAAACACATAAATACAGGATTCAAGTAGATCCATCCTTCTTCAATGAATAAAACTACTCTATACATGTAGAGGAGACCGGGGTAAAGTGAACCTCGGGGTAAACTGAGCTTATTTAATTTGTTCTTTAATAACAGAGTATATTTACAAATTTTGGAGACGTAATAAATGTAATATCACATTGATAATTATGCACATTTATTACGTCCCCAAAATTTGTAAATATATTCTATTATTAAAGAATAAATTAAGGAAGCTGATTTTACCCCGAGGTTCACTTTACCCCGGTCTCCCCTACTACTTAATCTTATACAAACTGCGAAACAGCGAACAAAGGGGAATACAGGCATATGATACCTCAGACGCTAAAGGTTTATATTCAGAATTGGTGACAAAATTGGGGATAAAAACTTGACCCGTTACACAAACGGTGTTCTGAGGACTATTCCCGGAAATTGGGAACAAATGGTCAGCTCATTATTAGCCTAGGGGCGCCAAGTCTCCACCTCCGCCCGTGCCTAGAACAGTGCGCGTTAAAATCGCGAACTTCCTCACAGGAGACGCGCGCTGTCTTCGATAGGACGTTGCGGTCGTAAATTACGGGGTTTGCCGATCTTTCGCGCAGTGATTTACCGGGGACGTATGAAAGCGGCCGCCAAGGTGAAAGAAGCACGCGTGCATAATGACAGTGAAAGGAAAGGTGGCTTCGCCGTTGCTCGCCCAGCAAAGCCACCGCTATTATTCCGTCGGGGGGCGCCCGCCGCCAGGAACCGATCGCGGGAAATGCTCATCCGTTTCGGAAAGGTCGCGGTTTTTCCGGGAAGCGGGGAAAATTAACGGCGTGGGCCGTCGCCCGCCGCAGCAACGCTGTAATTACGCCGGAATGGCCAATTTCCGCGTTAACAAAGTCAGGGGGCAGACGGTCCTATTCGACTGGCAGACGCGTGAGGAATGAAAGTGAGCGCCTCCACGGCGCAATCTCGACGGATTCATGTGGGAACGGCGGCTCCTCGGCGCGATGGGAACTCGCAGTCTCGTAGATAGTCTCGTTTTTACTTCCTGCACGACGGGGAACGTCATTGTAGAGAGGAGAAGCGCGTGGTGCCACGTGAGCATTCTCATCTTCTCGGTGGGTTAGTCCTCTGCGAGGTAGAAATTAGGTACTTACCTGTTGCGAATGAAACTGTCTGGTCTTTGCGAGGCAAATTTTTGTGCTTTCTCGCTTCATTGTTTGCATACTTAGGGAAAGGAAGAGATACAGTGTGGGTAATATTAGGAAAAGATAATTGCGGAGAGGGCACATTTTTTCTTTTTTCTTTTGTCACGAAAATATTTTGTATAATTACATTCATCGACTATGGTTGATCAACATTGATCAACTGCTTTTACCTAACTATGAGGAGGTTGAACATACTTGCTGTGATGGGTTTGTTTTTGTTTGGTTTTGTATTTTGTATTTGTAGGGTTTCGGTACGAATAAAATAATGACGCGCTTGGTGGTAAATACTATACACTATTTATTTGGAATATCGTTGTGGTATTGGCGCTTGCTCTCGTGAGACTAATTGCCCGGGCCACACTTAAGGTGGGATCTCCTACATGCGACTGGTCGCAGCGATTTGACCCAGCGACTGGCCCCTAGGCTGAATCTCCTTGCCTGCGACTAGGAGCGTGCGGATCGTCCCGAGGCTCGGGTTCCCGGCGCTCGGGACGGGTCGGAACAATTCGGGCGGAGCCCCGATACTTTCGTATTGCTCGAGATCCCGAAGTTCTCGGGATCCCGAGACTCGTTTCGAGCTACAAGCATGACCGCCATGAGCGGGCAATTTGATTTCAGTTCGACTGGGCAAAACTCGGACACGATCGGTTCAAAAGCCAGCTATTAAGAGGGGGACCGAGACAACTCCAAACCAAGTCCATTGCCACAGTGGAACAGAATCCCAAGAAGCAAGGAAACCAGTCAGAATTCAAAAGTTGTGGGGGGATTATGTATTTTTATATATTTCTTATAAGCTACTAATATGAGCTCCTTTATGATTGTAAGAGCAAAGACTACAAGAATTACGGAGGGAAAGAAAATGTGTAGAGAGAAGTGTCAATTAAATTGAACCCATACTTATTATTCTTTTATACTGTAGCGAAACACAGTTTATTGCGTGCCGAACGTAGAGGAATTAGCTTGTAGCAATTGGGGATTAGCCTAAAAATTGTTCAGCTGTTCTGCAAGTTACTTGGCAGATGTTTCCTAACTACTTTATATTGTGTAACTGACCAGAGGTCTAGTGTCATAAAGCTGTAGTAAAGCGTGTATCGATACGAACACTGCACTTTCCATGGCATATTTATCAAATTCTTTTAGTTTTATTCACCCCCACTGTGCGACATAGAATACACGTAGTTAATGCATTCCTGCCAAATATTCGCAAATGCTTTTTCCGCAGTAGCAAGGACAAGATTATGTTGATTATAAAACAAACAAAAAATTTGTTCGGAAGTTTCCGGAAGGCAACTCAAAAGTCGATGATTGCTGATAATTTTTCAATTGGTTTCTTAGGGAAAAGAAAATTATATGTAACTAATTATTTGCTATTATTTACCAGAATCGATACTACTCATTTCGGACTCCAAAATTTTTTTCTTTTATATCACCAAAAATTAAAACACCCTATTTAAAATTCTGCACGAAAAATACATTCAAACATAGACACGTGTTCACACATACATCAGAAGTAGGCGTATGATATTTTTACCTTTTCTAGGTGCTCATATTAGTAGTCTACAGATAACATATAAAAATACATACTCTCATAACTTTTGAATTCCCACTTCTTTCCTTATTTCCTGGGATTCTATCCCACTGTGGCAATGGGTCGCAGTGCGACTGGTCGCTAGACTCCTCCCGGAGGGAGTCTAGCGATCAGTCGCCCAGTGCCCAGCCTGCGACTAGGTATAATGGGAAACAGACCCTCCTCGCATTGTGTTGCCTCTCGAGGAGCCTAGGCTGGTACGCAAACAGACTCGCGTCAGGCTCCTACGTCTGGCGCATACCCGACGATCGCAGTCGCATGTAGGAGAACAGATGCATGCTTTTCCATTGCACCAGTATACTGCGACCGGTCGCTGGGACCAGTCGCAGCGACCAGTCGCATGTAGGAGATCCCGCCTTTAGCCCTCCACGTCGCACAGTGGGGCAAAGTGACGAAGGTTGTGTCAAAATCAAAGAACTTGTCATAGGAATGAGATAGAGCGATGATTTTTTTTCAAATTAAAGCTGAATGATTGCAGAATAAGGGAAAATTAAAGAAATTATAGTACGAACGTTTTTTACCTTTGAAAATCTGGGTTAAACTTGAAATATTACAAGAAAATTGTGACTTATCCAATACCATGTACGGTTAGATTTTTTTCTTGACATGTTGTACATCATTTCCTGTAGATTTTGTCACGCTGATTTCCTTCCGCAAATTTGTCTGCTACCTCAGGATTTTGGAAAAAATCGATTTCGAGTTTAACATAGATTTTCAAAGTTAAAAAACGTTCGTACCGTAATCTCTCTAATTTTCCCTTATTCTGCAATCTTTCAGCTTTAATTTAAAAAAAAAATCATCGCTCTATCTCATTTCTATCAAAAGTTCCTTGATTTTGAAACAAACTTCGTCACTTTGCCCGACTGTGCGTCGGTCTCGAAACTTTCGAGCCGAAAGGCTCACCTCTAGAGCGAAGAAAGGTCGCGATTCGCAAACGTTTGTTTTGACGCGCGGCAGATCGCATGACCTTCGCTGATGGAACTTGCGACGCGTTCCGCTCGCCACAGTATTTTATTTTACTTTGTAATTACGCAGCAAATTGCTGGATTTCGCGCATTACTTCTTTTCGTGTTTTTTGGGAATGTAATAAAGACGTATTATTATTATTAATATTATTTGGTTGGGAAAAGTTGCATAGTGGTTGCACACCTCTGCTGTAGGCCAATAACGGACAGTGGGGAAGAATATTGAAAAAAGTAGAACATAGGAGATAAATGTAAAGTAAAGATAGAGTGTCGAAGAAAAATAGGATGTAGGAGATCAATTAGAGAAAAGTAGATTATTCTGTGGCACAGAAAACAGTGAGTTGTGTTACTTATACAAGGTGTCCCATTTTAAGCAAACCACGCAATTAACTCGTAAATTATTCGTTATTGAAGAAATATTTCAAGTAAAACATACTTCGTTTCGAGGGTGGCATCTTGTGATCGTCACAATTCTTACCCAGGTAGACGTTTCATGGTGACGTTTGTTTTTTTTTAAATGGAATTATATATTTTTATTCGGATGTAAGTGTAACCCGTTCCGTGATGAATTCATCGACTTGTAATATGTCGGTGTTTCAAGGTCATTCAAGACCACTTATTGCCGTTCAAAACTCAGCTTCAAATTTTGAAGGCTCGTCCACCTAGATTTATGACCATCATAACAAAACAACAAAGTAAATTTTACTTGAAAAATTTGGCAATAGTTTAGGAGATATTTGCGTGGTTCACTTCAAATGGAACACTCTGTATAATGTGTACATTGTATTCGGGTTACACTATCGGGCGTGCTATGTCGCGAAATAAAATTTATTATCTTGTTTTAATGAATATTAGGTTTTGCCACGATTGCTGTTGCAATTTCGCATTAACCAGACACGCTTCTCCCCGAGAAACGATTATACAGAGTGTTTAAGAATTATTTTACACGGTTTGTATTTTTATAAGTTGAACATAAATGTCCTCAGGGAAATGTTAGGTATGATGATAGGTGGTTGACATTTTGCTTGTCTCCATTTGTGGAAAATTTCCTGCAGAGACTGAACAATCAGTCATAAGTTAATTATAAATTAGTATTACAAAATACTTGTGATGGAAAAGTCAAATAATAGACAATATGTGGTTAATTGGTCGCGAGTTTATTTAAATTGCCCTCAATTATTACGAAACAGTAGAAAATAAAACTACACATGGGTAAAGTAATTAAAGTTAATGTAAGTAGGAAAAAATGGTTGAAATAATATTTCGACAGGAAGAGTCGAGAATATTGAAAGCGTCAACACTAAATCTCTCAACATATTTTAAAAATATTAAGTTGATTTTTAATTAATAGGATCGGAAATCTTTTTACATAGGGTGTCCCATCCAACTTCATTAATCTTTCTATCATAGTTATGTCACTATTTGCATCAAAAGTTTAAAAATATTTGTACTTAAGGTCACGTAAAGGTCATAGTAGTATAGGTTGTTGGATTCGTTTTGACCTTAGGTAACACGCCATGATAATGAAAATATATAGTCCTAATTAATAAACTCAGATGACCTTGAAATTTCGAAAATATTACCTTGAGAAAAATTGGTTGTATATCACAATATTCACCCCATCGAACCAAATAGTGTTTTCCTCTGTCATTTCTTCCTATCACCAGAAATAAGTGACATATTTAACATGCTCGTGTTATGTGGGACACCCTGTATAATAAGTAAGATGTAGATTGTAGGTAGTCGACAAAGATTTTAATTTAAACATTCATTTCGCAATTATAGTATGCATAGAGTCTCTGATATTTTAAATACTGTATGTATACATATTTTGAAATGTTACACAGTTTTTCGTTTAGTGTGGTACCACTTTAACTTTCCCACCCTGTACATGATCCTAATATTCACACCAAGACGAACTTAATACCATCATGAATTATAGAATTGGATCTTGGAAAAACATATTGCAGAAAAATGCATCGCTGTGTATTATAAAAAAATGCTTTTTATTTTTCTAAAAAGAAATAATACAATACGCGAGAAAATTGTAAAAATAGTTACCTATTTTCCGTCTACGTCTAATTTATTTCTGGAACACATTATCAAAAACTAATTTAATGGTCACTTAAAGCCGTCGTTATATCAGTCGAATATAGCAACAATGAAATAAAGAATTCTGTGACTTCGCGCTATGAATTCTAAAAAATTTGAATAAATTATTATTTTATACTGGTGCTCGCAAATTTTTATCTAAGGCTCAGATAAATTCAAATATAAACAATAAATAAATATGCTTGCATTTAGCTACCAATTTTATTTGAATTTATAAGATTATCGGGCCGTTAATATTTTGATTTATTATATAACTTCTGAGATATGCTACCAATGGAACGTTAAATGTTTGATTAGAAATTTAGGAATGGCCAGGTCCTCACGCAGAAACCACATTTACGTCAGCATGTTGGCAGTTCTCCACCGTTAATAGTTTTTGCTCGTTGTCAATTAGAGTTTTCGTTGCGTCAGGGCAGACAGTGACCCTAAAAAAGAAAATAATTAAGTTACGGATGAGATTTCATATTAATCATTTTAGAAAATAAAAATACTTAGAAAACTCTAGCAATACGATTGAAAAATTGAAAAATGACTTTAACTCTTATTTGCAATTATGTATATTTATTATTTAATTAACTCTCTAGAGGAAAAGAGAAGGACGTTTTTCTTTCAGAATGATATTTCTTAAATTCGTAGCAGTGATATCCCACGGTAGCTGCGTAAAAATAATTATCGAAGCATCTCCAAACTTTTCAAATTACCCCCACCACCAATCTTTAAGTCGATAATTATTTTTACGCAGTTTTGTAGATATGAAAAAAGATGCAACTTTTGTTTAAACCTCTTTTCGGTGTCTCTCATCTTTTTCGAGATATTCCACGAAAAAGAAAATTCTGCATTTTCTTCGAAGGGTGATTTCACCCCGTAAACCGCACTATGGCACCAATAAAAAGATAAGTGTGTATTACAGACGAACTACCCACTTGCACACGAAGTTTCATAATGGGGTTGCCCGTACATAGTGTAACAAAAATGTTTCCGTACCTCCAAAGGGGTGATAGGTGGTGATCGCAAATAACTTTTTCCTTAACGAAAATATTATCCGCAGCTTCGTTAACGAGATATTAACAAAAAAATCCCGACCAATCGATATAACTTCCCTTGCGAATGAGGTTACCCCCTTAATATCTTTGATTGTGACTTTGCCTTAGTCCTTTGACATTAATCTTTGAGCGTCGTAAGACTTATGATAAGAAAAGCTCCTGAGATGAGATAAAACTATATGTATAATATAAAAGTGCTTTTTCTGTTCGAGTCTGCGCATTCTAGGTCTCACTAGTGCTCAGGATATCTACACCGCCACAACCTTGAGCAACGTTACCTCAACATAACCTCAAAATACGTACCCATGGGAAGACTCCAAACTGTGGATTGTCAACGAGTCGATGTAAACACGCGGGGTATGAAGGAGTCGCCACGTGAGGGGATTGAAAACGGAGGTTTGATACTCCCAGGAGATTTCCACTGCTTCTGGTTTGCCAACCACGTCGCCGGCTAGCACAACTGTGTAAGTGCTGCCTGGCTCGTAGTACTTCGAATACGAGCTCAGTTGCATCCTCTCCGTTGTCATCTTGCTCTCGCCGATCACACGGATCACGAACGTGCCGACCTCGCCACCATGAATCAGGCTCTCATTCGTCTTCGAGATGTTTATCGTCACTTTGTAGTGGCCCTCTATAATCGTGGAAACAGGGAACGAAACGAGGTGAATAGGTTTCCTGGTTGGAATCGAAACGATGTTTAATTTGGTCACTGGGTAGGAGTTAACTAAGCCTAGGGTTAGTAAACGGACGGTTCGATCAAACACGGTCGTTGCCTGGGTCCATTTAGACCTACGGTACTTAGCCTACTGTACTTATTTTAGACGACGTTATTTTTCTTAAAGAATTTCATTCCTTAGATTTTTGAGAATTTCTGTATCACTATTTACTAATGAACTCGGCAATGTTATCCTTGGGTCAAGAAAGACCCAGGTACCGCCAGCGGAGGATTAACTTATTTAAAAGTACTTTCGGTTAATATAGTTTTTGCAGGAGTACTGTTCAATTTTAATGGTGGATCACTTGGTTAAATGACCATTATTCTCTGTGACATTCAGTACTTTAAAGACTGCAAGATGGTATACAACTTTGAGATTAAGTAGAAAGTAGAGCTCTTACTTTTTGACCCGTCGGGTACCCGAGTACCCGGAAATTACCCGGGATAACTTCAAGCGATTGAATTTATTGTCTGTGATTGTCTATGGTATAGTCTGATGTTAGCCAAATCTGATCAAACAATACCACATTCAACGGCTTGAAGTTGTTTCGGGTAGACGGGTACCCGACGGGTCAAAAAGTAAGAGCTCTATAGAAACGTCATTGAGGTTGCTAGATAATGTTTGTTTTGCCTTTGGCTTTTACTATTCTTTTATCTTTTGAATTGTTTAAAAAAGGTGATGATTGCTTTGTTTTTTGAACAGTAGGTATGTATAATGTATATAGAACATCAAACATAAAAAGTATCAACAATTATACGATTCATAATCAGTGGATGATACACAATAGAACTCCATTCACCTGAACTACTGTTTTCACTTCCACATTCGCGAGCATTATGAAAAATGGTTAATTTGCATTTTATCTCTGTACATAGTACCTACACTATTAATGAAAACAGTTTTCGTTAGTGTATGGTTTGTATAAAGTTATTACAAAGGAACTATGTGTACAAATACGTTTTTGCTTCACTGCGTATAAATTCTACTCCTTGCATGATTAATAAATTCAGTAGAATTTACTGCTAAACCGTTACCATGCAAAGTATTTTCAACCTTACTCGTGTATAGAAAGGAACTTCAATCATGAAGATAACTGTCACTAATCTAAACAATAAATCAAAAGAATCACGATTGACTCACGCAGTGGGAAGAAATTATAATTCTTAGAATCACATGTACAAATAAGGACTTTTTAAAATATTAATTTACATAAGATTTAAATAGTCTTAACTTAACTGTATAGCTATGAACTAGAGCTGTAATTATTCGAATACGAATAATTTCTTCGAATATTCGAATACTCCCAATTATGCAATATTCAAATTCTCTGATATTCGTATAGTCGGATATACTTAAATTATTCAAATATTCGTTACAACCCTAGTAGGTCTGTAATTATTCGAATAATTCAAATAATTGCGAATACGAATAATTTCTTCGAATATTCGAATGTATGAATACTCCTAATTATTTGAATATATTCGAATAATTTCGAATACTCCTAATTCTTCGAAGATATTCGAATATTCGAATTTCAAATTTTTTGGTATTCGAATATGCGAATTTCAAATTTGAATCTTTTGATATTCGAATATTCGAATAATTACAGCTCTATAAGTATATTCGAATACTTGAATTATTCGTATATTCGTTACAGCCCTAGCCCAGGAACTCCTATTCTCTGAATCAAGAAATACGCAACTGATAATAGGGAGAAACAGTGAACTAAGTTGAATTATCTTATCTCGTAATATGCCTGGGTAGATGGAGTTCTGCTATATTAAAAAAGAATTGTAAAAGGTTACTAACTGCAAAATGGCTTTGTCGATCCCGTCATTAGGAAGACGGAGGCGTGATAGTTGCCTGGTTGAGCGTCCAGTCCGAATCTTGGGCAATATTGGTTGACGCAGTCGAAACAGCTGCCTTCCAGAAACTTGTCCCAAGAGGAGCAAGGGACCGCCAAGAATGGGCAATTTGTATTGATGCTGTCTATGAAGTATTCGTAGCTACGGATGTGATTGCAGCCGAGAAATCTCTTGATTCCTGAAATAGAAGTCGAGTAGGCGTTTTTTTAGATTAAACATTCAATTTTTCGTTTTATCTTTTACTGCGATGAATTTGGATAATATTCATTTAGTATCACTTCCTTTCAACTGAGGTTTTTAAATAAAACTGAAAATGGTTCGAAGAAGGAAGAAGCGAACTCCGTTTAATCTGAGCGTTGCCTAACCTCTTAACTTGGGAAACCGAGTCACCTCGTCATTTGAAAATTCCTCCACTAGAATGAAACACATAATTGCTTTGAAAAAGTTTAATAATTATACTTCTGCGGAAGAAGAAAATACACTTTCGTGTCATACGTGACATATTTGTCAGTTTGAAGCAGTGACGCACCCAAGATTTAATCTCTGGGGGGGGGGGGGAGTCGCATAATATTGGAAAGGAAAAGGAAAAAGGAGATTAATGTATCCACTACTAAAGTAATTCAAGAGCTTTGTAAAAAGAAAAGAAAACGGAGTATTTTATTCTTTAAATTTATTTCATTATTAGGTTATTACAATGAATTTTATTATTATTAATCTCCTTTTTCCTTTTTCTGTGGAGGGTGCCAAGCCCCCCCCCCCCCTCTGAGTGTCCCACTAGTTTGAAACACATTTGAAAAAAACGCTGAGGATATTTCTGACTGAGAAATGATCCATAACCCAATGAAGAGTTTAAGCTGATAAACACTAAAAAAGGTCATTTTTTTATTAACCTTTTGCTAGAGTATTATTGATACTAGTTTCTAAATAGTAATATATTGAAATCCGATAAACCAAATTTCGCTTAATTCGAGTTCCCAATAATTCCAGTTGGTCTGGATTTCGTTGAGATTGAATAATCGAAACTCGACTCTATTTAGAAAATATATAAGGTATCTTGTTTGTCATTAACGTGTTAAGTACCTATCTCCGTTGCTTCTGAAAGAGAGCAGAAAGCAGAGAGCAGAGAACAGTCTTTCTCAAGGTTGCATTGAAATCAGTGCTACGTTTTTAAATGGAATCATGTGTCTCTGTGTGTGCAAAGTTCACCGTTGGAAAAAGTTCAACATCCCAGAGCAATAGTGATTCCTTTTCTATCAGGCACTAAATCGGTGAAGTCACCAGCCCCCTAAAATATTTTAGCATGTGTAGGTAAAAGCTTTACATATAATATTGTATAAAAAAGGTATTGTTTTTTCTGTTTATTTTCTAAATTACATATAACAATTGATGATTTAGTTTTTCTGGTACTTTTATTTGAACCTATAAAATGATAATCATTAAAATTTTTCTGGATGACTATAAATCATTAAACATTGGCAATGGCAAATTTTGTATAAATTACAGGGTTGCAAAGTATCAAAGACAGTTGGAAATTCCCTTTAAATATGTGAAATTATAATTCCTCAAAAATAGTACATCTGTTAAAATAATTAACAGTTCGTTAATAGTCTCTTTTGAAAATTTCCCAACTTTTTCCTAAAATTATTACTTTCATAAACAATGCCCAGTGCAACAAGATGCACAAATATATAGAATTCAGTATTCCTACCACGTTACTCTGTCGAAATATCTTTTCTCCTCCAATTAATCATAAGCCCACTTTCCCATCGCTTGCTTAATTAGAAATGAAGAAAATACGAATATTAATAAATTCTAATTAAAGTAAAATTTCTAACTAAGGATTATGAAATAGAAATCTCACCGCGAAAGAAGCTCCCACGTTCCATGGTGATGGAATTGAGAACACCCTCGTTGCAGCCAGGCTGATTACGGCCGCCATTTGGGTAGAAATCGATATGCGCCACGGACTGTGTGATGCCGAAGCCACCGCTGATAAAAGGATTGCAATCGGTATGGATGACTGTGACAAACGTAGCGTCCGTTGGATCGAGCCTCACCATAGTCGACGTGTTGCTGAAATGCGGCTCGGCAGGATCGAGGCCTTTTGACAGAGAAACGAAACGTGAGACGCTTTGTTGAACGTTGCTGTAACCGCGGGTTGCAATCACTTTTAAACCACTGTCTAGTCGGTTTCTTTTATAATTCGTTACAGGCCCGGCTCGTTCCTATAATCAAAATCAGGCACTTGCCTCAACAGGGCATAAAGTTGACAAGGGGCGCTTCATTGTTTGCATTTTTCAAAGTAATGTTTCAAATGATATATTACAAATTGTCAGAGGCGGATTCAGGAGCCTTTCTTTGAGGCGGCGAAATATGTAAAAGTTCATAAGTGCATTTTTTATCCTTCTTTTATAAGATTTAAAATTTGTTTGTAATGTATATTTTAATATCTCTATAGTCTAAATAATTAAATTCATATTAATTATTTATACAGAATGGTACACAATGTCATAATATTTTTCTATTTTTATTCATCTTGGGGGGGGGGGCGGGGGGCGATCGCCACTCTGAATTGGCTCCTGTGAACTATTAATGTTTTAAGTTACGAATAAAAATGATCATTGTTGCCATTTTTTAAAATAAAGTTTGAATGAAATATTACAGATTGTACTATAACCGTTTTAGGTAATGAATTAAAATTCAGAATAAGGTCATTAAAAAAAGCTGAAATAAATGTATTATAAACAAAGTGCCTAATTCGTTATATTTCGACAAACATTTGTAAGTTTGGAATAGGTTTTTAATCCCTTCGGTGTCGAGGAAATTTTTTTTAATTTTTGATTCGGGTATTCTACGTTTTTTTGTATTTCGTTTTGGTAAAAGATTTTTTATAGACTTATATTTTTAACTCTAAACTGGTGAGGTGCTAGGTGGGCTTTGTACTCCAATTTTTATTTCCACTTACATAGTACAATTTTCAGTAAGTATGTTATACAATACATGTAATATGAATACAATACTATTTGCAGGGAATTTCAGAAGATACAATTATATAGATGTTTTGTATCCTCGCGTGAAAGAAAAAGCATGAGACTCCATCTCACCAGTTAAGGGTTGATTTTGTAAAACGTTTTTGAGCCCTTGGCTGTCGAGAAAATTTCTTTTCAATTTTTCTTTGGGATTTTCTAGGTCTTTTTGCAGATTGTTTCATTTCACTTTGATAAGACACATTTTTAAACTACAATTTTTAGTTTTGAAACTTAGTGTCTCTAGGAATGATTTAGTTACTTATATGATTTTTTAATATTTTTTTGCCTATAGGGATTAGGGCTGGGACTATTCGAATAATTTAATATTCGAATATTTTACAAGTATTTGAATGCTATGAATAAACTTCAAATATTAGAGTATTCAAGTGTTATTCTTTGAATATTGAAGTATTCGAATAAGATTCGAATAGTATGGTGTGAATTGTAAATCAAATTCTTTAGGTTCATTTTTTACAAGGTTTTATTTAGTTTCAGTTGTGAGTTCGTTTGTTTCTCAGGGTGAAGTCTTGTAAGCTAATTTTGACCCACTTCAACATATCCGATCGACTTGAAACTTTGTACACATACGTAGTTCCGATGACAATACAATATTTTCACGTGTTTATTTTTAGTCATATGAGAGAATTCTTCCTTTTTAGTACATTTTAATAAAAGCTTGTTTGTAAAAAAAATTACTATAAAGTATTTCAAGCTTTTTAGCGAAAATATTGTATTGTCATCGGAACTATATACCTATCTGTGCAAAGTTTCAAGTCGGCCGGATATGTTGATGAAGTGGATCAAAATTAACTTTCAACATTTCACCCTGACAAACTAACGAACTCATAACTGAAACTAAATAATAGCTAGTGAAAAAATGAAGCTAAAGAACTTGATTTATAATTCACACTATACTATTCCAATACTAATACGATTCGCATACATCAGTATTCGAATACTTAAATATTCGAATAGTATTTGGATACTTGGATATTCGAATTATATTCACCAAATAATTGAACTTGATTTATAATTCACACTATACTATTCCAATACTAATACGATTCGCATACATCAGTATTCGAATACTTAAATATTCGAATAGTATTTGGATACTTGGATATTCGAATTATATTCACCAAATAATTGAGCAACTAAAGTATTCGAATATTCGAATACCGAAAAATTCGACAAATAGTCCCAGCCCTAATAGGGATACGTTATTAATATGTGTATGATGCTGGTAGTTTATTTCTATTTCTCAAAAATATGTCCTTATTTACCTGAGATATTAATTTAAAAACAAGTAACAGGGAGGTACCTAAAGATAATGCAGGTCAAACTCTTTTATATGCATATCGCTGCACGCACTTTAATGTCATCATATTAACGAGAACATATAGTGTCATCTACAAATAAATGATGCAAGTAATGCATTAAGAAATCAACTGGAAATGATACGTGCATAATAATAAGATTGAACGGATAATCCTAATTTGCATGATTACACTTATTAATATTCGAACGTCAAACTACTTTTACATCTGTGTTTTTTATTTAATATATCAACTGTAGCACTATATTAAACTTTGGTACATTATTAGTTTATCTAGAAATAGGAAACCGTAACAAAATATGAGTAGGAATGTAATTAAGGGTGAAATAAATATGAGCATAATTTGTAAGAATATTGTAAGATTAACGAAGAAAGCCATTAACCGCAAGGAAACAATAAATATATATTTAGAGAGCCTACTTTCACGAAAATGGACAAAACTAAATAGCAAACTTTGATGGTCTGTATTTTTTAAATAAATTCGAAACCAGCAAAATGATAGCCTAGAATCTAAGTTTTAGACTCTTCTTAATTTCACGTACCTATACTACATTATACATATTTCAATTTTGTTGAAGATAACCGTTCTTCCTGTATTTAAAACTCGATATTCTTGTTATATGGTGTTGAGCTAATGAGAGTGGGGACATTGTTTTTGTTTTGTACCCGAGGTGAGCTCGAGGACTCTCGTCTCGAACAGCGTTAGAGTCGTACGAACATTTGTCGAGATAACAGCACCTACTTCACATTCAATTTCGTTCCTTAAAATATATAATAACTTTTATACCTCAAACAAAATCTTAACAAATTTCATCGAAATCCTTGACATCGATTTCAACAAATAATTTATTCTTGCAACTATATGCATAGTACTGTTGCTTTCTCCAGTTTATAGAACCATGTTTCTTCGCACAAACCACACATACAAACATAATTATACAATTATTTACGCATTTTAAATACAAAGAAAATTGATTTATAGCTTCACAAATTATTTTCCACTAGCTTAAAGTAAAGGAGACCGGGGTAAAATGAGCTTTTTTAATTTATTCTTTAACAATAGAATATATTTAACAATTTTGGTGACGTAATAAATGTATTTAATATAACAATAATAATTATGCACATTCAAATGTCGATAAATGTAAATTCGTTAAAAAATTAAAAATTCAATTATAGAGACTTCCGATTGGTTTTCTTTTCAATTTAGCTTTCTGGATAAATGAGTCATAAATGTGTTATTTTGACTCTAAATTTTTGCTGCGTGTTTAAAACAGGCTTACAGATATACATGTACATGCGATTGAGAAAACATTAATCCTAATATTATTAAATAATTAATTTTCCACTGAGTACATATTCGGCGTAAAGTGACCGGTGTAAACCGAGCTGCAAAGGAAAGATGCGCGAGTGATGTGCGCAATATCCTAAAACATCATTATTTTTATGTAAAGCCTGTCTTCCAAAAATTATCGAAGCCCATTTAACAAAAGTTTGTCAAAAAAAAATATAAAATGTTTTTTGTTAAAAAATTTATTTAAATAGGATAAGTATGTGTTTTATGTCAGACTGTCCATATAAACAGGTCATTTAAAAACTCATTTTCGGAAGAAAATGTGTTTATACAAAGTACAAAGTTGCAAAGTAAAAAGTATTTGACGTTAAACTTGTATTCAAGAAATATATTTTTAAAAAGTAATTTAAATAGTTTAAAATTTCTAATAAAGTTAATTTTATAATTATATCCTCCATTAAAACTCGTATTTTATTTCAACTCACTTTACCCCATACATGGTCGTTTCGCTTTTTCTTTTCAAGTTGAATTTTAATATACCTACTCTAAGTTTGTTTTAAGTATTGCTATTCGTCATTTATCAATATCAATGTTTAAATTATATTATAAATCTATTTCGATACATTTTTATTGAAAGAGAAAAATTTTATTCGACTTCAAACTTTTTTTCGGCTCACTTTACCCCGGTCTCCCCCACCCGGGTATGATTGTTACAGAGTGTCAGAGGGGTGAAATAAGGGAGAAGGGGTGCGATGTCCAGACTTCATGGTAGCCTATATTTTCCTCAGGGTTGTAAGGAGTAATTACGCAAAATTTGGTCGAAATCGGTGGAAAGAATCGGGATGAAAAGTATTCTACGCGTTATTCCTGGTCCCAGACTACTATTGCCCGATGAGAAGACGAGCTACTACACACAAGCTGAAATGTCACAGATATTATTTTAAACACATATTTTATGAAGACACTAAATACATGATGAAATCTACATAAAATGTAGATCTTTTCCCCGTTTCTGTTTGCTTTCTGCAATGTATTATGCCTGTGTAGGAGAGAAAAATAAAAAAAGTGGTCCAAAATAGACAACCTTCCCCTATAAGGTTTTGTGTTTTAGTTCACTATATTATGAACTATAAGAAAAGCATATAATATTTAGAAAACAGCATTTGTACCCCATGTAATGTCTCCATTCAAAATATTCTTTTTTTCGGATGGCCAACTGGTGGACCGGATTCCGGGAATTCAGATGAAGTGTAACAAAAACCCCAAAAATGTCATAAACTATAATATATTTCCTAGGCATTGACGATCCAACATTTCAATTTTTGCGAAAATTGACAAAATGGCCGATGCTTGAAAAATAATGCTCAAATTTCGACGAAAGTGTATGATCTTTCTGTTTATATTTTGTACGATAATTAAAAAATTTGAAATATTGGATCGTCAATACCTAGGAAATATATTATAGTTTATGACCTTTTTGGGGTTTTTGTTACAGTTCAACCGATTTCCCGGAATCCGGCCTACCAGATGGCCATCCGAAAAAAAAAAGGATAGTTTAAATGGAGACATTGCACGGCGTACAAATGCTATTTTCTAAATATTATATGATTTTCTTATAGTTCATAATATAGTGAACTAAAACACGAAACCTTATATTAATCGATTGTTTACTTTTCTTATTATCGTCGTCTAAAAATCGTCTGCAGTCTTGGTCCATTACTGTGTCCTAACCCCTTAAGCTTGCGAAATCCCTGGGCGGTTGTATCATGAGAGATACAACGCTCGATACCTCTGCGGGAAGGTGTGGGGTAAGCGGAGAGAGAGCGAGAGAGAGAGAGGGAGAGAGGGAGAGACAGAGAGAGGGAGAGACAGAGAGAGAGAGAGAGAGAGAGAGAGAGAGAGAGAGAGAAGGGATGCGTGTTGGGTGGTGGACTGATCGGTAGTCAGTGGTAAAGCATGCGCCAGAGGTGCCACTTATGTGTATCGTTTTTCATTTTGTACATTTTCTATTAAATCATTCAATTGCTTGTACATCTCGTTAGATTGATCCTATCCACTTCTATCCGTTCTGTAGTTGCGACGTGATTGAGTAAACATCCAAACACACTTTCGCATTTATTATATTAGTAGGAAGTAGGAAGTAGGATGTCTTCTAAGGAATAGTGGAGTACAGTAGCAAATTTAACGGGCGGCCAATGAGCACCCTGGCGCCCATTTGCCAAACAAACCTAAAGTGTATCCAAACACTACATTTTTCTTTGTTTCTCATACTTTCCATACCACACGCACGTAGATTTATTTGTAATTTTGTTACTATACAGGGTGTCCCACAACGTTGGCCACTTGGGCCTTTTTCCGTGAATTCGTCACTGCTGGAGTAGAAGCTTTCGATCGTCGAAATTTCCCGTTTCTCAGAGCCCCTTATTTTTAAGTCCCTTTTCTCTTTGCCGATGGGCCCATACGATAGGTGGATCACGTAAAAATGTATCGCATGCTCGTCGTAACCAGTGCGGCGTTACATCCACATTGCGCAATCGCGGAAGTCGTTTTTCGGTAAGACGAGATAATAATTTAAAAGCCCAGCCCGCGGTGGGAAGTAATCATTACCGCATTCGTGATAGGAATTTTAGATTACAGACTCCCCCCCCCCCCTTCTCCCGCCGTTCAAGGCGGACTGCAATATATTATTTTCCTTGTCTACGAGGAAGTGGAATTAATAAGTTCGTTAATGAGTTCATTATGGAGGCTTTGCAACCAACACATGTCTTCGCAACGTTCGTTGGTTTACAATAGATCCACGCAACGAGTAGCTTTATTTTGTCATATTCTATTAATTTATTATTAGACTGCGGGGTTTAGTACAGATGTGCTAAAAGTAGCACGTTTCGTGAATCTTTGTTTTTTGAAATTACCTACTACAGTAATCCTTCATTGTATGCACGACTACATATTCGGGACTACTAGCGCGCCATCTCTGAGGCACATGCGCATGATTTTTATCGCGGGCCTGAGGCTACCCAACCTCAGGGCAGTCAACAAGAGGTGTGTGAAGATGGCACCCCAAGTGCAAATTTTTATATTAAAAATTAATTAAAATCGACTTCGAAAAAATACAAATGCACTAAAAAGTGAAAACTGATTTTTTCCCACATTTAATCTACTACTCTCATCTTTTTTAAGTCGACGCCAGATTTACACATTGCAAATGATGAAGCGTCGACTTAAAAATATGAGAGTAGTAGATTAAATGAGAGAAAATAATTATTTTTCAATTTTTAGTGCATTTTTATTTTTTTAAAGTAGGTTTTAATTGTTTTCAAATTTTTTATTTTTGGCTTTTTAGTTTTATATATATTGACACAACAGGCTGGGGAGATATGCGCGTACGTACATGAAATAATAATAATTATGTGACAATAGTTTTTATTATTAACCAGCGCTGGCAAAATATTGGGCCAATATTGATTTAGTGTAGGATGGGACCACCGGGGCATCGCCCTCTTTCGAATAAAAAAAAGATCATCAAAATCGGTCCATATGGTATATAAAAAAAAATTACAAAAATACATATGGGCCGAATTTATAACATCCCCCTTTTTGAAGTTGGTTAAAAAAGAAACAGTTCTCGTTTATCCAGCCACAATTTTTGTTCGTCCCTTCTCCAAAAAAAATTATGACCGAATTGAAAAATTTTGACAGTGCAGCAGTCCAGCACATACATGAATATTTTTCATTGATTTTTAAGTGGAATATGATCGTCCACTGTGCCAACCCACAAATTTCGTTTGTACACCATGCAAAAGAGACTTATAAAAAAATTAAAACAAATGAGCAATAATCCTTACCAAAAAATTGTTCAGTTTGGTCATAACAAACGTAGACAAACATAGGCAAGCGGAAACTTTTCTATTTTATAAAAACTGCACTTGGAGTGCCAAATTCACAGACCTGTAACCATGGCACGCCGAGAGTGAGTGAGATAGAACTCAAAGTGGGGATGTGGATCGTGCGTTTTTTGAAGGATAGACCCAGTTCATGAAGCACGTGTGTATAATGCAATATCTTTTATAATGATTTGATTCAGAGCATTTCGCTGAGCCCCAACAATGAAGTTTTGGCTAAATATAATATTATAGTAGGTACATATTGTATGCTCCCACCAGCTTCTACATTTACAGGCCTTTCACTTTTTTTTTGTTTCATTTTAAAAAGTGTGATCCAAACTGAAAGGTTTTTACTTTGATACCACAGAAACCGCTGGTATCGGTGGTCTTTGTTAAGAAATGAATTCTTCCGAAATTATTTTGTTTATTTTTTTATCGGACCTCGTACACGCTTATGCAATTGCATATTTCGACAGGGAATAACAAAACTATGTTTTACTATACGTGCGGAGTTTAACAATCCAATTCTGACAAGGATAGGTATTTCGGTGCCCAACTCCGATTGTTTTGGTTCTTGAATATGTTTTAGAGGACCGAAAAATAATAACTGTGTTTTTTATTTCGGCCCGTTTACATACTTAGGGGGTGAAACCACCCTTCAAATTTATAAGAAGGGGTACAAAAGTGTCCAACGGCCTGTACCTCTTCTTATGAACTCTGAAGGGTATTGTCATCCCCTAAATATGAAAACAGGCAAAAATAAAGAAATACGTGCCTATTTGTTATTTTTGGATCGTCTAAAAAATATTAAAAAATCAAAGCAATCGGTGGCGAAAACTTAAAAACCTCTCCATGTGAGACTAACAAGAGAAGATCCCAAAGAAATTATATCCATATACCTTACTGGCCATTTGTAATGCAGTTTGAGTCAACTTTTTAGGATTTTCCAGTTTTCAAAATGGTAAATTTTGCATCGATAGTGTCTAAACTGTGACAAATAAATTTCTGTTCTGAATATTCGACACAAATCTAGACGCATCGTCAATTTAAATATTTGTACGCAGAGTGCACGGAACGATTATAATTTTCCACGTACCAAATGTTGAAGGTTTAAACAATAAAAGATTAAGACTCGTATGTTAGCAAGCATAGGGTGGCTGACGGGTTCCCTTCTTATTTCGTGAAACGATCAATCAAGAAGAATAACGGTAGCTCCTGTAGCCGCCAGGTGCGCCCGGAAACGTACGAAGATGGCCGATCGAATCAGAAATGATCAGGGTAACAGTTAAAGGAAGAGAAGAGCGGCCGAAAAAGTGTGGCGCGTGGCCATTTTGTTCTCTGCGGGGTTACGTAGCTAGAACTATATAAATATACTTATTTAGCGTATTGCTATAATAACATTTGAAAAAAGAATCGCAAAACTCTAATACCTACAGGTAAAAGAAATAGAAAATATGATATAGGGTAAATCCGGGAGACGCGGTCGCCCTAATATAAAATGGCTATTAAAACTAATATAGAAATTATTTATTTTATCAGAACAAACTCATGTTCAGAATTTTATGCTGATTCAGAAAAACTGGTCGATATTTGCTTTAAGACAATATTTACTGTAAATCGGGTTGAAAACTGAAGTCATGACATCTGACCACCTCTCCCGAGGTGCCGGGAGAAATGGTTTTCGTCGTTGCCAGAGACCACTCACATAATTATTCATGGAAAATTAACGAAGAACGAAGAACAAAGGACCAACTCTCCGGCCTGACCGCGTCTCCCGGATTTACCCTACCGTAAAAAATTAACATTTTTACATTTGCTTTAAGTATCCTGTCTTTTTTTATTGTACTACAAATGTCAAAATGCATAAAATTTGTGTCCTTTTCCTTCTTTAATACCTGTTAAAAACGTTACCGTATCGGAGTAACATTGGCACATCATGTATTTAGATAGCATTAACGGGTTAAGTTTTACTAATCTGAAGTCAGTCAGATACATTGACACTTAAATTTGTTTATTTTATTTTATTTTTACATATTAACTAAAATCAACTCGTAACATCGGCACATCATATAAATAACATTAACAGGTTAAGTTTTAGTGATCTGACGTAAAACAACGTAACCCCGGCGTATGCCAATGTTAACCCGTGCTGCCAATCCCCCCCCTTTACGTGACACCCTGTTCGAGTTATAATTTTTCACAAAACGATAAAAATATGTATAATTTGCGTGTTTAAACTTGAATCAGGAATAACTTAGAAGAAAACATAGCTTAACTATCAAGAAATGTGCGATGTGTATTTCATTGGAGACCAACAACTAGGTACTTGTAAAGTAAAGTAATATTCGACTGATCCATGAGACGATATTATGATATCTCTGTCATACGTGGACCGATTTTATTGAAATTGGTCCTATTCGAAAGCTTATATGCGGTTTACATAAGAAAAATGCCTTTAAATTTTGGAAATATTGCAGGCGTGATGAGATATTAATGAAATAAGTTTCAGGTTAGGTTGGATTAGCCGGGCGACGAATAAATGATACCGGTAGCCACAGTCGACATATACAGGGTGTCTTTCATGTACTTGGCGTCGAGACGCTACCGCGTCTCTAGATTTAGGTATAAAAAAATGAAAGTAAATTGAATCAGCTACAAGATTTGATTACAGGAAGATTGAGTTTAATTTGAAACAGTCATTGAAATGTGAGTTCAGACATAGATGAAGATAAATCAAGGAAAAACATTCTTATATTTATGTAAGACTACGAGATTTCAGACACATACATATATTCTTTCATTATGTATTTCCTGTGTGTCGAGAAATACGCTGCGTAATTCCGCTTTAATAATAGTAACTATGTGATAAAATTAGAAGCTTCCTAATTGCTTACTTATAACGTGACACGTCGCTTGATCAGAAAGAGAATTTTCAACCACGCAATTGCAATTGCTTGTAAGGTAGAAATTCCATTCTCGTGACTAAATAAAAGCAAATGTTAACAAATACCTTATTTTCGAAGAGCAAAACGCTACACGGAAGGATTTAAGGATTTTCGAGAATTTTAAGAGCAGATACATTTCAGGAGACGAACATCTAATTCCAACGAAGACAAAGAACAAAATCCAACAATTCTGAAACTTTGAAATAAGAAATAGCTGTCGTCGAATAAAAATTAAACTATCACAATTACTTTCAAAATTTACACGAACAGCCGTATGCATACAAATAAGGAAATGCTTGAAAGTAATAAGTATAAGTAACAGCAAATACTAGATTTCGTATGCATAATCTTCTACTAGATAGTACACGATGGAAATTTTTAAGTAAATACTACTAAGTTACAAGGGAACACCGCGAACTCGCGCTCACCGATTGGAACGTAACTGTATGGGTTTATTGAGTGACTCAAGTCAAGAACAACGATGTGTTTCATTCGGGCCGTATCAACTTTTGAAGGTGGGTCTCCACCAGCGTTCGCGAACTGTTGACAAACAGTATTGGGAAAGCAAGTGGAGGCGTGGCTTAGATTTCAGCGCCGCGGTGGTAAGTTGGCAAACTACTGCAAGTAGCCTCGGATCTCATCAAACATTGCGAATAAGTATTTATTAATCGAAGAAGTAAAAATTTAGTGTTCAAAAAAATTTAAAATCACTCGTTTTTCACAACATGTCTATGTAAACATTGATAATCGTATAGACTTCGACGAATTTCGGCCTACTCACAGTAGTTTAATTTTTTGTCACTAGTTGGCGTATCGAAATTCTTGGTTTCCCAATGGGAATTGAACTTCCTAGGAATCGTATGTTCGCGAACTGTTCGCTAGCGAGGACGCGCCTTTACACGAGCAATGGTTATAAAAAGTTTGCGAACAACTTGCGAGCATTGTTTGCGAACAGTGTTCGCGAACTGTTCGCCAGTGAGAACAAACCTTAAGGGAGTGAGAACTAACCTCAAAGTCAAATAGGTACTTCCACTTTTTCGCGTATAACTCCCAAGGTACAACAGAAAGAAAAAAAATGTTATAAACAAAAGTTTAATGGTGCAACAAGCGCTACACAATTCCGTTAACAACATTTTTGAGAAAGTTTTTTTCTTAACCCTTTGGGTACATTTGACGACTCACACTCGTCATTTTCGAATATAAATCTGTACCCAAAGGGTTAAAACAAAAATTTTACCTTACGTTATTTACAATTCCACGAGTACACCGCTCTACTTGTTGATATTTCCTGTAACACGCGGCAACATTTCGCACGGGAACGTTACACGTGTGTACAGTCTAAAGCTCCTATACAGCACGGAAAATTGAATTTTGTCTGCCAAACTCTTTTGACTTTTTCTACTTCATTTGTATGTTTTGGAAATTTAAGCTAAGTAGTTTTGGCGTTTGCTACAGATTTTGCGGGCAACTTCAGTTACTGTTCGACTAATTGTACCTACTTTGATGAACACTTCCCTAGTAGCACAAAATATTGGTTAAATATTTTTTCCAAATATTAAAAAAATATTTTTTAGCCACACTTTTTAATATGAAAAAAATGTTCATTCCAAATATTATATACACATACTGAAAATGTGAAATAAAGGTTTAGAAAATATGAAACATTCGGAAACAAATGTTTTCTTTCTACCATTCAATAAATATTTACTTTATATTTGAAAAAGAATGTTTTTTTCATAATATAAAATGAATATTTCCCGCACATTCGGAAAAAATGTTTTGTTTCAAACAGTAAATAAATATTTACTTTATATTTGAAAAAAGAATATTTTTTTCATAATATAAAATGAATATTTCCAGCATATTTGGAAAATATATTTGCTTCTTAATCTAGAATAAATATTGTATGTATGTTTAAATATCAAAAAGAGATTGAACCTCTTTTTAATATTGGATGTATGTGCATTCAATATTTTGTGCTACTAGGGTTGTATCCTCACCAATGCCTACTTGAAAACCGGGATCACCAATGTATCCAAAAAATACCTCCATTTTCTCTTTCCGTGAAAGATCGCCACCGCTGGTTTCGTTCACGATATCTAAAAACGTATCCGCCAGGTAGTTCATATAGTGTTCTTCGAATCTGAACATGGCACAATACCTACTCTCGGGTATGGTTTCTTCGACTTTTGGGGGCTCGAATTTGCATGAACAACGCCATGATTGCGATTGAGCAGACAATTTAAGACACACGACTGGCAGACTTAAGATAACACTATATGTATAGCATTTATTTGCAGTTTTCAGTAAGTAGGTACTATGTATTATGCCTACGTATTTTACAAATTTACTGAAAAATTAGTAAAAACTATTTCTAATAAATACTTCATCCTTTATTGCATACGGAACTGAGTATTTGCTTGAAAAGTCACTGGTAAAAGCTAATACTTGCTTTTATGCATACGGTCCTGTAGCTACTAAAGCACCCAACATTTCCTATCTTAATAAAAATATTAAAATATTATCTTCAAATTTAAGCATTATGAAAAAAATAGTAATAAAGGAAATAAACAAAAAAATGTAAATTTAACGAAAGGAATGGGTATTAGAAATAATTAAAATGATCTTTAACCCTTCGTGGTCGCACGGGGTGTATCGCACCCCGCGAAATTTCTTTTTCCTTTAGCAATACTTCAGAATTTAAAAATTTGATAAATTTGAACAAAAAATCTCGACTTTTTCAACTACAAATTTAATTATATATCAAAATTTACATTTCTAGAAAAAGACTATTAGAGCATGATTATATGAAACATCACGCTGTAAGTATAATTATCACTGAAAAGTTGAAAGATTCAAAAATACGAAAATGATAGCTCAAAAATGACGCTGGGGTGTAGTAAACTCCATGTAACGAATTTGTCACTGTAAAGTGTGAACCGGAAGGGTTAAACTTCAAAACCCAAAGTAAAAATTACAATTTAAATTCACCAGCAGAGGCAAAAAGGATGGGCCTTCCAAAAAATACCTATTACGCAAATAAAATAATCATTTCACTTATCGAAGCTCGATAACTCAGCATATCCACAGCTACGACTATAATAGAACTCCATCGACGATGAGAACCTTTTCCCATTTCAAATCAATTCTTTCTCGTGGCGGGGGCTGAGGTTGGAAGGAGTGGATCAGATTGACAAAAGCTACTGTCACGTAAGCTATCGATCCCATCGGGAATTACCAGGATACCAGAAGTGGATGGAAGTCGGCCAGGGGACGAGCGTAACTGGAAAATGAGGATTGAAGGGTGGAATCCCTGTAGCCAGGGCCCTCCTACGGGCTCGGCTGGCGCACACGGGGTGGAAACCTCGAGTGGCTCTTTTCACAGGGGTTGGATGGATCCGTTATTGGTAGCAGACGAGACGTGGCCTGCATTTATGCCCTTAGACCCGCCCGAAGACAAGATCTGGTAAACAACTGGAATAAGGGAGCACGAAGCATCAGGAAGTGGCGAGGGAGAAGATTGAGGCTCGACAGCAGGATCAGAAGGGCCAATGAAATTGGTGGTTGTGGCTGTTGGTGTTCATTCGTGGGTCGAAGAAAGGTTTAGAAGACCTCCTTACAGTTGCCTTGCTAAGGGGAGCTCTGGCCTCGTTCAAGTCCTTGGCTGATCCTTGAATATTCAGGGTTGTAGTGATGGGTTAGAACGCACCACGAGTCTGTTCCATTCGTAAATATTAGGTCTGTGCAAAGTACGTTTGCTTTAATGAACCAAAGTCTATATTAAATGTAGAAATACATGTTAGGCTTTTTTAATCAAAGTATTCTTCGATAAATATTTACAAAATGGCAGTCCTCATCGATTTTGATGACCTCGAAATATGTTGTCGGGGGCATGATTCTGAACAATTTTTTCCTATTCATGTTGCTGTCGCTCGGCTTTAGTTTTCGAAATATTCGCAAAAAAACTGTGATCGGTAGTTGGTTGGGGTCAGATGATCTAATGGCCCCCCGTGATTTACAGATTTCTTTACCTTAAATCTCTCAAAAGTTAGCGGCCCCTACACGGGGCCTGTAAATATCTCGAAAATTAAAGCCGAGCGACGGTAACATGAATAAGAAAAAGTTGTTCAGAATGTATAACTTTGACAACGTATTACAAGGTCGTCGAAATCGGCGATGACTGTCCTTTTGTAAATAATTACTTAGGTATTTATCTTGGCTATTTATGATCCTTTGCTAATTTTCTAGTAAAAGTACAAGTAGGTAGCTATAACAGTAAGCGAAAGAATTTTTGCACTGACCCATATATGTAATCTGCTTTACAACTCGGCTTGGCTCGAAATTTGGATTCGGATTTTATAAAAAAAAATTATTTTCTTTTTGAAGATAGTTACATTCATCTGGATTAGCTGGGACACATTTCGTGACCCCAGAGTTTAAGATATCTTGAGGATCATTGGGGATTAAGATATGAGAATTGTATGTTACCTAGCGCCAACGTGTTTTTGAGTGGAATCGAGGGCGGATAGCCTCATGCTCTGTGCTGCCTTCAAGGGTTTTATACAAAATTATAACTGAGGCTGAGGTACATACAGTGAGTAACAAAAGTATTGGCACACTTTTTAAAATTGCATAACTTTTTTAGAATTGGTCCAAACGACATGAGTTTTTTTTAGAAGGTAGAAGGATTACTTTGCTAAGTGACGTGTTTCGTAGTTTTGAAAAAAAATGCAATTTGTCGGAATAGCAAAAAAACATAGAAAGGGCAGTTTTTTCAACTTTTTTTTTCTGAGCCTGTAATGAAAATTCAAAAAACCCGTTTGTAAATTTAAGTAAGCTGTATACATGCTGAAAATTTCATCAAAATCGGTTAACGGTGCTCTGAGTTACAAACGTTTAAAGATCGCAGAATAAGGTCGAAAATCGCGAAATTCCCGAAATCAAGCGATTTTCGACCTTATTCTGCGATCTTTAAACGTTTGTAACTCAGAGCACCGTTAACCGATTTTGATGAAATTTTCAGTATGTATACAGCTTACTTAAATTTACAAACGGGTTTTTTGAATTTTCATTACAGGCTCAGAAAAAAAAGTTGAAAAAACTGCCCTTTCTATGTTTTTTTGCTATTCCGACAAATTGCATTTTGTTCAAAACTACGAAACACGTCATTTAGCAAAGTAATCCTTCTACCTTCTAAAAAAAACTCATGTCGTTTGGACCAATTCTAAAAAAGTTATGCGATTTTAAAAAGTGTGCCAATACTTTTTGTACTCACTGTATTTAAGTTACGTGTGGTCTTGGCACGAGACATTAAAAATTTAAACAGTCGTAGCGACAGGCATTGGCTGATGACCATATTGGGTCTCCCAATTATCGGGAGTTGGGTTGATTATTTGAACGAGGAGAGAGAGAGTTTAGTATTGCTTAACCCATTTGCATCATTTCAGTAATTCGGTGACCTTCACTTGTAACGACAACAGTGAACCTGTCGATGAACCTGTATCACCGGAACATATACGACTGATCATATGTAATTCATCAAGTCTTTCATAATTTTTATTTAAAAAAAATCCGCCAGGGGGATATCGGTCAATTGTTGCCCGCGGATTATTCCGCCTTTGGTGATACAGAGCAGACATGTTTCGCGGAATATTCTGCTTCTCGCGATGCAAATCGGTTAAGAACAGGGACTCTGTTCCTTAATCCATTTCCATCATTTCACTATTTAGAACAGAAGAAGTGCCTACATCACGAAATAATTTAGCTGTAGGTAATATCACGTTACATTAGTCCGTAATTTGGCGGAATAGTCCATCATCCATTATAATATAGTCCAGCCAAATTTAGCGGACTATTTCGCCACCAAATGCAAATGGATTAACCCTTCGTTAACATACACACCTCTTTTTTCGATCAATTTTGACATACCTGGGTAGCTCACACCCAGAGCAATTTTTGAACGACTGCGATTCTCAACTAAAAAATCCCATCGTTATGAAAAAAAATCCTGGGTCATTTTCGAGGTGTCTAGAATGCCTTCCAATAGTTTTTTTTTATTGAAATTATATCACAGCTTTTGTCGACACCATACGTCGAGACAAAACGAAGAAAATCTTCAAAAAATTGTAACTTTTACAAAATTCAATATTAGAAGCTGAAAATCTACAGAGTTGTTGTTCAGATATAATGTTTCTAGAATAAAAATAGTTTATAAGTCAGCTTTGGAGGAAAGGTATTTATTCCGCATATAGAACGTAGGCAGAGCGTCAAAATCAGCTCATGGATGGCTCGCACCCATAGTGTCCGCGAAGGGTTAAGGATCTGGCTACGGAATGGGGAAGGTGAGGATGCCTTCTGGTAACAAGACTATGATGTACCTATACTTACCCGAGAACCTTACAATTAAGCGGTCGTTCTAAAATATTTCTAACATGTATGTACATAATACTCACCCGTGATTCTTCCAAGACTGTGTTGGTACGTATGCTTCAAGAAATACCCAAAGTAGCCGCAAGTATGGGCGCCAAGGCTGTGCCCTATACAGTGCATCATCGATGGATCAGCTCCGCCAATCTCGATCAATTGAAACGCCAAACGAGCTGTCATAGCACCCACCAGCCTCGTGTTGGCGACAGCCTGCGTGTAAGGTGGCCCAGCTCCACCAACCCAATTGACTACAAGCACGTTACAGTCCTCTCGTATTAGTAGCTCTTTCACTGTTCTCTGGAAAAGATGACCAAAAAAGTATATAATGTATTACCTAACCAAACGAAATTTTTTGGAATCTGTTAACACAACTGTATTCCTTATTAGAAAATACACAACTTTGCCATTTACACCGTTTTCCTAGCTCTGTAGTCGAATTAACGAAAGAAAGCGCCTTGGGACCGGGGCCAGAATTTGCGACGTTGCCGCTACTCCAGACTCGCGATTGGTGCTTCCTCTACGCGGCTCCCTACGCCTTGACCAATGACTTTCGACTACTTAGCTATGGGCCTAGAGTAATCGTTGTCTTGGTCGGGTGTATATTGCTATACAGTGAGTGAGAGAGACACAGTTGCGCTTGAAGATAGAGAGAGACGTCCGATCTGCTACACAACGTGGCAACGTCGCACGAAGTACGGAGCAGGCATTGGGTCTCTCCCGAGCCACGCAAACCGGCCTCCGGGCCGCCCAGGTGCCTTCTTTCGTTAATTCGACTATAGTATAGTCCGATTTTCGAGAGTTGAGACCTGAGGCGGGTTCCTGAACGGAGCGTGCCTTAAGGAAGAACCAATGGTACGTTACGGATTGCTTGCGGCGTTGCAATCCGTAGCGTACCATTGGTTCCTCCTTAAGCCACGCTCCGTTCAGGAATCCGCCTCAGGTCTCAACTCTCGAAAATCAGACTATAGTTTCTAAGATATTCCACCAAACATGTATAGTGCCTATCCGAGATATAGTGACTTAGGTGTGAAGTCCCTCAGCGGGGTCTTACCCGACACCCTGCTGGATACTGGCCGCTAATTATGCCCTCCTACTACCTCTTGCAGGACTCTATTTAGAGAACGCCAGGGCAAAACTGGGGCCCTAAGGCCCTAAGGCCTGGTCTTCTCTAAATACAGTCCTGCAAGAGGTAGTAGGGGGGCACGTTTAGCGGCCAGTACCCAGCAGGGTGTCGGGTAAGACTCCGCTGAGGGACTTCGCACCTAAGTCACTATATCTCGGATAGGCACTGTATCTCACCCTCAACTTTGAGGGCTGTTTTTTTTTTGGAACAACTACTTTATGCCACTGTCACGATATGTTCCCTTGTTAGAATGACAAGATTACGCACCATAACCCACGTTTTATCGCCGTTATCGAGAAATCCGTGAATGATGAAGTAGAGATCGCTAGTTTTCAGTAGGGGCGTCTCTCGAATGGTTTCGGAATTGTCGATCTTGAGCTCCCACGGTTGTCCCACGCTGTCACGCGTGTAAAATAGATAACGGGGGTTGATACTGTCTGGACGGGCTGGGAAGGTGGACACGGGTCTATTCTCTCCAGACCATGGTGGACCGATATAGAAACAACCATATGGATCGAAGCATCGCCACATGTACCAATCTACTCGAGAACAGAAACGAAAATGTGTGAAATTTTCAGAATATTCTTGCAATTAGATTTTTAGCTATTGCACGAGGTAAATGCTAATAGACTGATATTGGTAAAAGGAGATGGGATTATGTAGGGCGGCAGTTTTAAGGGGCAACATTCACTTAGAACTAGAAAACCAGGGTCAACTTTGACAAATTCTTTTTTAATTTAAAAATCTTGATATACATCTTAATAATCTTAACATACATCTTTAATGTAACAAATGTGTAAATTTAATTCGAAAACTAAGAAATTTGAATATGTATTTTGAGATGTATATAAAGGTTTTAAATTACAAAATATTTTCAATGAAAAAAAAATTGACAAAGTTCGCCCTGTTTGTTTTAGTCCTCACTGTTTCTTAAGTACGAACGGTGTACTGCAACAAATATTGTGTTTAAAAGTATACATTTTTAGGGGTGATAGATGGGAATTAAAAAACTATTACAAAGATGTGGCTGAAAGGAAAGTAATAGTATATTATTATTATTTTACATATACCATTAGTAGTATTATTAATAGCAACTATAGTTTGACACTATCACTTTCAGAGGAAAATATGTATTTAGTTTGTATGTTAATAATTCTCTGTAATGTTATTATTATTTTCATCTATTCTTTGTCTACTATAATATATAAGATCTTTATTCACCCTTTTTATAAAGGTTCAGGTAATTACCGAAAATTCAAAGTAACTGAAAGCATAATCTATATTCTATTCAAAATCCGTACAAATACAGTGGCGGAGGAAAGAATCGCTGATTTCGGGAATTTCCCGATTTTCGACCTTATTCTGCGATGTTTAAGCGTTTGCAGCTCTGAGTAACGTTAGCAGATTTTGATGAAATTTTCAGCATGTATACAACTTACTTAACCCTTCCTTGCATACTGTTGCAATTATGCAACGAATATTTTCTTTTGAATTTTTTTTTTTACTTTATCATGGAAGATAAATATCCTAGTTTCTAAACATTTACAAACATGGCGCTGAACGTTGCAATTCCGCGCTTTTTAAATAATCACAATCGTAATGGCGGAAAAAGTGGAAAAATAAAAGAAAACACAATTTTGTTTTCTTATTTTTCTCTTATAATTAATACTTGCACGAGTCCAAAAATTTATTTTTTTCCAAAACTGAAGAAGTTATACAACGCAGGGTTAAGGGGGAAGACCACTGTAATGGTCTGAAAAATAAGGGTGTTTTCGGGATTTTTTTCCAACTAGACAACGCAAGTAAATCAATGTATTACTTAGTATAGTTAATATCTACATACTGAAGGGTAAAAAAAATTTTTCAATCAAATTCATAAATCCGTTTTGGGTATACTTTTCGTCAAAACGCACGCTGCGGCAAAATCATTCCTGTGGCGTTGACAGTGTCTTAGTCAAATGGTTAATCCAAATTCAAAAGGACAAAAATATTTAGAAACCAGAAGTCTACGACTATTACGTGACGATAAAAAAGTGTCAATATCGCAAAAGATAACAATATGACAGACCACTGAAAAGAAATCATTTTTTGGGGTAAAGATGTTGATAAAAAAATAGGAGGACGTTAATTAAAAAAACAACTGATCGTCACGTAATAAAGACGAATTTTTCGTGCAATAAACGACGTGCATAAGACGTGTAGTTTTCTCTGTATGTATACTGTCAACGCGGTTGAAAAATGTAATTCTAAGAGAAACGCGTTCAAAGTTCTGCTCAGTTCAGTCGCACGCTTGACACCGCTTCACAGAAAATACTATATCTCCGTCAATTTGACGAATTTCGTAAAAAAAGTAGAGACTTTCTAGTAAAACACTATTTTAATCCACTGAGTGATGCTACCGAGCGTCGCGCTCGAAAACAATTCACAAAATATAATTTTGTAAATTTTTGCAGATCGATCGTTTGATTGAAATAAACCAAAAAGTCTCTACTTTACGTACATTCAACCCTTGTCGCGTGGATCGCTGTGGAACATATAGTAAAACACTATTTTAATCCACTGAGTGATGCTACCGAGCGTCGCGCTCGAAAACAATTCACAAAATATAGTTTTGCAAATTTTTGCAGATCGATCGTTTGATTAAGATAAATCAGAAAGTCTCTACATTCCGTACATTCAACCCTTGTGGCGTGGATCGACGTGGAATATATATGTAGTAAAACACTATTTTAATAGCGATGCAGAGAAAACTGATTTCAAAAACCAGTTTTTAACCTTAAAAACTCAGAAATTACAGGAATAGACATAATGTTATAACTGATAATTATATTTAAAGTACAATACTGTGGTTTTGTTCTTTTCCCATTATTGAATTAGTGATATTTTTATTTTATTGATATTTTTAGTGAAATAATAAACTGTAATACGAATCAGGTTTGGTTTCTAACAATTTGAACCCCATATAAACCCAAACCCGCGAAAAAATAATTTTGTCCAACTAGCATGTAGTAGACTCGAACCACTGGTCACAGTGGATTGGCCCCTTAAAGGATGTAAACTTTCTTTCGTTTGCCACTGTGTCTGCAATACATATAAACTGACACCATTTAAAGATCGGTTTATACAACAGCCTTCGAGCCGAGCCTTCCCAGCCGTTCGAGCCTCTGTAACAGGGGTGTCGAACTAGCGGCTCGCGAGCCGCAGTGGCTCCTTCTCCTCTTCGCCTGCTCCGTAGAGCCGTAGGAGATCGGCCCCCTCCACGCCTACTTCTGCTGAATTTCTCCTCCGGGTGCCGCACTCTCTCCCTGCCGTGTGTCGTGCAACGCTTGGAGAAAAATAAGTGGGGGAACCGGCTGACCGGGGGCCCGACGCGTGTGGCTCTCGAAGTGGGGAAGTTCGACACCCCTGCTATAGGGGCTCGGACGGCTGGGAAAGCTCGGCACGAAGGCTGTATAAACCAACCTTTATGCAGTTCCTTTGATAACGACATTATATAATTTACGAGATATGTAATTCCATAAAAAAATATTTATTTCTAGAACATTTGTAAAGACTCTCGTTTATTACAATACTTTTTACAAAATCCTTAATTTTGTCCCACATAGATACGTGTAATGTGTATGCACATCGCTAATAATATAAGTACAATTAACCATAGTTCGTAAAGCAGAAGATAAATCAGAAACAAATTATAAAATCTGACTCTAATTTTGAAAACACTAAATTAATTCCTACTAAACTCACAGTACCAGATCTACTAAAACGACGTTTAAAATTTAAATAAATGCGAAACAATATTAAACTATTATCCATATATAAGGCTATTCATACTTTATTGAATATAAATAACAATTCATTCAATATACTTGTTTATTTCCATCCCATCCTACAAGATTTCACTCGTTCCTTAATGTTTTTTCTTCTAAATTACTTTTCTTCTAAAATAATCGACCGCTTACACACAGTATCGACGAATTTACCATCCAACTTAATTTGTTTTAATTTGACGCCTACTATCGTTATCAAAACTGGAAAGAACCAACGAAAGGTCTCGCTCGTGTCATTTCTCATCCCTTACCTATCAGCAATATTACTCACAAGGGAAGTTTGACAACTCGAAAATTAAAAAAAATCTGAAACTTTGCAGAAATGTAGCTCAAGTGATGCTAATAATGTAACGATGAAAACACCCCCTCAAAGAAGTTGTGACTTTTCATATTATCGTGAATATCTACGAAACTGTAAAAGATATCGAAAAAAAGTTCCATTCAAAGTTTTATAGCTTTCGGTGTCCTACAATACGGTGCTAAAAAATTGTCGAAAAAGGGTGTTGGAGATATATTTTTAAATAGAAAAGTTTTTCGAAAATTCTTCTTTTAAAAACGATAGAAGTTTGAATTTAACTTCTTTTCGATATCTTTTACAGTTTCGTAGATATTCACGATAATCTGAAAACTGGCCATTTGTTCGAGAGGGTGTTTTCACCCTTGGAACCGTTTTACTGCCGAATTAATGAATAGTGGCGTAATTAGCACCACTTGAACTACATGTCTGCCAAGTTTCAGGTTTTTTTTTTAATTTTCGAGTTGCCGAACTTCCCCTGTTACATAGTACATAGTTCTTTATCCGCTCGCCCAATAATTTAATCCAAATCGAGCATTGGAAACTTGTTCATTACTCTCTCGATTCAATTACCGTAAACTTATGCAACCCAATAAAACATTGCTCATCAATCTCCGACAAACGAGCCGCCGATACTTTGACCCACGACGATTATAACAAATACGCCCGCAATTTATTGGAGTCCCATGTAAACTTATGGACGTGCTGGAACACCGGATACACGTCTATCTCGCGGAGACGCACGAGTGTATCATTATTTACGATAGATGGACGGTTCCACGGACGCGCAACGAATTGCCTGTCTCTCAGGGGTTATCACTCGGCGTGTTAATGTTATCTCTGCACGCTGCACTCTATCAGTTCCTCGAAGACTTCGCCACTGTTATGTCTCCGTGTTGGATTAACGATTAGCGCGACGGCGGCCTCACGCACGTGACTTCGCAATTGCATGCACACGATTCCTCCTCCTCCCTTCTAGCTTTCTTTTCTAAGCACTATGAAGATTGTCTACCATGAAATGGTTATTTTCTTTTATTTTTTTTAGATAATATTGTCAATTCGTGAAATGACTGGGTTTTTAAATTTTGCTTTTATTTAAATTTGCATATTTTTAAATTTATTGGAGTTATTCTGGGGGACTCTTTTTACGAAAATTATCGTCATTTTAAGTTAATCACGTTTGTTAAAAATGAAATTATCCATTTGTGAACTAAATAGGTTTTTAAAATTTTGTTTCATCTAAATTCTCGTACTTCTAAAATCATAGAGTTGATTCAAAAAAGTATCGGGTGCTCGTGGATTTGTTGAATTTTCGTTTATCTATTTAGATTGTTTTATTTCTGAAATGATCGAGTTATATGTTTCAAAGGGGTTGTTTGTATTCGTGAACCAAATGAATCTCTGAAAATTTGCTTCCGTCTAAACTCCCAAATTGCCAAATTCATCAAGGTAATTTCACAATTCAATCTTGTATTATCAAATGATCAAATTAAGGAACTTTTTTTACCAAAATTCTCATATTTTTAAATAAACTAAGTTAAATAAAGAAAGGGAAGTAAGCGGGGGAACAACATTTGACAGTCTTGTTCTTTTCTTTTAAAAATTTTAGGTTTGTTTAGTTTAGGGTTAAATAGTTAAAATTGTTTAGTGAATACCTAACAAATTTCGATCGATTTCTTTAGAAACGGCTGTAGCGTGGAAATGGTGTGTGTCAATTAAAAAATACAGAATTTATTTTTATGGAAAATTTTTGATTATACTTCATGGGACTATTTTTATGAGAATGGGAGAGTTTCAATATTTTTGTAAGAATATTATAATTATACAATATAAGCAGGCATTAGAATTCGTACTTCTGTGTATCATAATTATTTTTTTATTAGAATTACTGTATAATCTGTTTTCTGCAACTTATGTATTTTGCTACTTTAGTACGTATATCAAAGAAGTTATTCGAAAATAACAGATTATGTCATTTATGTAATAGTAGTGAATAGAGGAAAATTGTAAATAAAGTTAGTTCTTAAATGTAACACGTAATAACAACAAGCACAAGTGTTATTTATAAATTGGTATGTAAATACTAAAAAAATTTAGATATCCTATATATATAGTGTGGCGAAAAATTTCTCCTCTTTAATGTCAAAATACGGTACGAGAGTAGATAATTGTAATCCCATTTCTAATGCATATTCACATAAAAGATGTAGAGAAATCACGCGGCAGAATATACAATATTAATGTGAAAGATGATAATTCTTGAGAAATCTCGTCTTGACGCGAATCTTGTTTATCATAAGTGAACTTGAGATAAACACTTTACACAGTATTACTATCCTTTTCTTACACACTTCAAGCTCTCTTCACTTCACTCTTTTGTCTTACGACAGATCACAGTCTAAAACTATATTATTCATTCAAAAAATGAAAAAAATAAGTAAAAATATTTTTCATCTATCATGAAAAAATTGACCCATTCTTTGCATCAATGATACTACATACTATCCAGTAATAACTTATTATTATGCACTACTATCCAGATATAGGTGTATTATTATACAAAGCAGTAGTGAGGTCTCCAATGCGCGTGCACAAAGAAAAGGATCCACCACCGAATTCAGTGGGGATTGCTATTAGGGCTGAGACTATTCGAATAATTTAATATTCGAATATTTTACAAGTATTCGAATAGTATTCGAATAAAATCGAATATTTGAGTATTCGAATACAATTCGAAAAATTTAAGTATTCGAATACTATTTGACACGTACGTACTTCCGATGACAATACAATATTTTCACGCGTTTATTTTTAGACCTCAGGGAATTCTTCTCAGGCAATCATCGGGGCCGGTATCAAAATTATTTGTTCCTTTTTAGTACATTCTAATAAAAGCTTGTTTTTAAAAAAAAAATTTACTATAAAGTGTTTCATGCTTTTTAATGAAAATATTGCATTGTCATCGAAACTATGTATGTGTGCAAAGTTTCACGCCGATCGGATATGTTGGGTCAAAATGAAGTTATAAGATTTCACCCTGACAATCTAACGAACTCACAACTGAAACTAAATAAAAGCTTGTAAAAAAATGAACTTAAACAACTTGATTTATAATTCACACCATACTATTCGAAATTCGAATACTAAAGTATTAGACTATTAATGGGAATACTGAAATATTCGACTATTAATGCGAAAAATGAAATATTCGAATAGTATTCGAATACTGAAATATTTGAATATTATTCGAATACTATTCGAATACTCAAATGTTCGAAGTTTATTCGAATAGTATTCGAATAATATTTGGATGCTTGGATATTCGAATTATATTCGCCAAATAACTAAGCAACGGAAGTATTCGATTATTCGAATACTGAAAAATTCGACAAATAGTCCCAGCCCTAATTGCTATGACTAGATTCGAGGTGATCTAATATCGAAACGTTATTACTGGGTGTCTGGTAACTATTAGGGTGTGTCGATTTTGTGAGTAAATTTAAAACTATTGAAAATTTTAAAGTGACTAGTGATAAAGTAATGCCGTTTTTAATCCAGAATCTGAAACTACCTTCAGAAATTGATTTGAGTGAGGTTTAGCTACTTCAAATCACAGTTGAAAAAAAGTAAAAATTAAGTAAGATTTAACTACAAAATATGTATTGATATATAAATTTCTTAAAGTGTGTTTTGCTTACATAAAAGCATGAAGATGAAAATAAAAATATGTGGAAATTAGTGTTTATTACAAAATGAGAATATATGTTACTTTAGAAACAGGTCTAGCCATATGTCATCTATGTAGTGAATTTAATGTTCTTTAACAAAGTCCACCAAAGAAGTGATATCTTGTTTGCTTCTGTTGCGGTTCATAAGCTCAATTCATAAATTTTGTTTACTAATTTCACTAATTTTCATATTTTTCTATAACTTCAAATGAAATTCTGATTAGTTAAATAATGTGTTACAGGAAATGTAAAGGTAGTGGTTAATTTTCAACCTGAAATTTTACCGCTTTTCCACTAAAATGTTTAAAATTAAAACATTGAAAGAATTGACACACTAGTAATCAAGGACTTCCCACTGAAACCTTCATTTTCCACACTTCTCCTTAATTCCTCCAACAAATCTCATTACTGCTTGGTAAATCTATACTATCAGGAACTCTTGCACATAACAGTTTGCCAAGGTTCCCTACTCCCATTAACTAGAGTCTAACAAGAATAAAATTATTAGATTCTTCTGTGTCCTATCCGACTCCTTCCTTCACAAACCTCACCATTGCTCAGTACACCTGCGCTATCAATCAGTGCCGCCTACATCCAAAGTAGGATTTCATAGAAACAGAAAAAGATCTTGGTACCCTGAGAAGTCTCTGTCAAAAGCCCTACAGTGAATAAAATTTTGAATCTACTCACTGTCTTTGAAGTCAAACTGATTCTCCTCCTCCTCGGGCGACAAAGTAGTGGTCGTCACATTGTGCCTCTGAAAATCCTTATCAACAGCCTGGGTATCCGATTTCTCCGACAGAGTCGTTATCATGTTGGCGGTCTGCGCGAGTATCAAAAACATCGTCCCGTTTCCGAACATTTTCTGTCACCTGCCTTCGTTCACCAGAGTCACAAGCTTGCCTCTTCGTCACTTCTTGCACAAAGCAGCAGAGCACACCACTCGAATCACCGGATGCACCAAAGAACACCCAGGAACCCACAGGCTTCAACAGTCTCTGAAGATTTCACTTGGACAGGGTCGTCGCAAACACCACAAGCATGTCCAAAGAGACTTTCTTCCTCTTCATGATCTCTATCGGTAGTAACGAAGGACAGCCAAGAACTGTTCAGGCATGCGGGGACCAAAAATTCCACTAGGAATGGGCGACGGCCCCGTTCGATTTGAGTGGAATTTTGCGCCGATTGGGAGGCAACAGAGCACTTCTTCGGTCTGGCTTTGGCTGTGACGATCCTCGGTCCCGATATGTCTACCGATAGACGGCCAATGGGTGGCAAGAAGTATTTGAAAAAAAATCGATTGACGTAAGCGGCGATAGCGTGACGGGAGTGCAAGCCCCGACAGTGGGGTGTTGCAAAATAGACAAAAACGTCAATATCTTTGATCCCTGGTCACTGGAGGCGCGAGGGATAAATTCGCTTTGCAATAATAACGATAATATTTATGCACCCTTCTAGAAATATCTGAGTGTATTTTTTTAACGAGTGCAGCCGTCAACCTTGATCTTGTTAGGCAAGTAAATCTGCTCCTCTCGAGCTCAGCGATAGCATTCAGACTTTCTCAGCGATCTCGGTGCTGCTGACCCTTGCGATTGCGAAATAAGAATCTTGCGACCACGACGAACGGTTTCCTGTAAAAAATGTAGCGCGTGCTGTTTGTTCGGGGAAAATGTGGATAAAACTTGATTGCTTTTATTTTGTTTGTACTCTGTTGTGGGAAGCATTTATTATTATCGGTTTATTTTTTTTTTTTTGGAAGATATTTAATCTCGAGGGCAGATGCAATGGAATCTTTTTTAGAAATTTTTGGATCACTGAACGTCTTTACACGCTGCTGTTGGGGGTAATATTTATTTTGCTATTTTGCGCTTTTAATTTTGTATATTTTTCTCTTTTCTTTGACTTGGGCGTTGGTGTGTGATAAAGACGATTTATCATGACTATTATTATTGGATGTTAAATATTCATGGTACAATCGGGGGAATAAATTGTTTACCATTAAGGGGGCAGGCCTACCTAGAATGGTCAAAATAAGATGCTTCTTTGGGAAGTTTTGCTAGAAAAACCGATAAACTGTTATTATTAAACATTATTCTATTGGAAGTACATTTTACGGATATATCAGAATTGTTTGTGGTATAAAGTATTGAAAGGTTTGTGAGTTATAGGCGATGCTCGACGCGTACCTTTTTTAGGCGCTTTGCAGTGACAACAGTAGCTCAGTGTAGGATCATCCACAATTGAAAATTCGATTTTTTTAAGATAACACATGAAATTATCTAAGCGCTATGGGTCGAAATTTTGGAAAAATTATTTTGAGACAAAAAGACGGCTGTCTTCAACAAAATTGAGGTATTGATATTTGGCAAAAAATCTCTCCTTTTTCGAGTGTAAAAAATCTCCAGCAAAAGAAAGGAAAATCTCCCGATAGCGCTTAGATTTTTAACCCTAAAATAAGCCTGCAAACCCTCGAGTAAATCGATTCATTAATTTTCGAGTTGTATCTGTCACCGTCTTTGAAAACATGATTTTGCGGAAAACGCGTTTGAAGTTTTGTGTATGAACGCTACAGCAAGTAACACCTAGCTACTTACACGCGTATAACTTTGTCAATTTTGATCGGATTATCTTGACACGTTCCAGGAATATTTTCAAGATGTACTTCGACAAAATATAAAAATCGAAAAATCGATTTTTCGACAATTTCTAGGTAGGTAGGCCTCCCCCGTAATGGGAAAGGTATTATTGAGAGTTAAATGGTTATAGAAGACTTTCTCGGAGGAAGGGATGTATTTTTGGAATAATAATTTAAAAAGTGGGGACAATAATTCAAAGTACATTTATCAACATGAAATAAATACGAAAGAAAACGATTTTTCTAATATACGTATTAATTTTCTTTTGTTACTATAAAAAATGCAAACAAAAAAATGCATCCACAACGTTTCCACAATTCGAGCATGATAAGATAATAGGTTGATAAACTTCCCTAACTTGGACCGAGCTTAATCGCATATTAATTGACTTTACAACGAGTAATAACTACAGCGTGATGAATATTTTGTTTTGATTCTGGCTAATGGAATTTTTCTTCCAATTCATATAAGCTGTAACTTTTGACTAGTAGATCAATTTTGAATTCTAATGCGAGTAACTTTTTATGAATGGTTTTATCTTTAATGTTGCCATAACATTTATCTGACACCTGTACTATTTTTCATGTATTACACCTGAACATTAAATTTGGGTTGGTTATTTAAATTGAACCAGCTAATGGTTCTTATTCTTAAGGGGTTATGCCTACCTGCAAGGTCTGAAAACGCAAGTATTTTCGGGATTTTTGGGGGGAAAAACTAGAAGACTTTTTTAATCAAACCTTCACGTACTCGAAAGTGTACATCTTATACTAATTGTAGTAATTATTCCAATGGAAAATATAAATAAATAAAAGAAATATCAGTGATCTCCCGGCAGCGATTTTTTTTCTCGGTAATTTGCGGTGACCACTTTAACTTTGACCTGATTTATCCGAAATGAAAAATTCGAAGGAATTTAGTTAGTATATTAAATTATCTTGTCCTTAATCGTTTATTATCCCGAAATATTAATTTGCTACAAAATGGCGGCTGTTCAAATTAAAATATCGATTTTCGCCACAAAAATCCCTCTTTTTCATCTGTAAAATAGAAACTACACAACGGAAATGAAATAGCCACGATTAGGGACAAGATTTTTATACATATATAGAATAAGCCTACAGAAGCTGAATTCATTCGATGCAGCGGTTCTCGAGATATTTTAGTCTTCGATTCTGAACATGTAGTTTCGAGAAAAACACGTTTAAAGTTTTAGGTTAGGTTTACATCTTCCAGCACATACCTATACTGAAACTCGCACAGCTCCGCAAATCTTGGTCGGATCAAATTGAAATTTTCACACAATACTTTTGAAATGTTGTATTTTAAGAAAATGTCAAAACTCCAAAATCCATTTTTCCGAATTTCGCAGGTAGGCATAACCCCTTAAGTTGGACCGGTCCAAAGTATGCAACGTTCTTTCTTACATAAGGAGAAAATAGTCACAGGTACGTGCATTTTCGGAATCTTAATTTATGGAAGAAGTGGTTATTCAGTGTCTTTCTTGAAAGAGATACATAGGTCCATTTGAGTGCGTTACGAGTGCATAAATTGCCAGTCTGACAGTGACTGATTATTTCGTCAAATGCATATTTATCTTTTCTCAGTATGCCGTAAAATGCTTCCCAGAGTTACCTTTTTTTGTATATAGAGTGTACGTATACATTTAAGTAAATGTTCGTACCTAAAGTAAAGAAAAATAAACTTGGTCCAATTTAAGATATCTGTGGTCCAAATTAGGAAACCAGTTTTCTAGATTGGACCACTATCGATAGTTTGAAAATATTTTTTGTAACCAGTCACATAGCGTTTCAGTGTATTTTATTAGATTTATGTACCAATTGCGATCTTGAAATTGTTCTCAAATTTTTATGGAGATACTATCTTATGTGGTCCAATTTAGGGAACTTTCCCTTACCTCATTTTACTACAAATTTCAAGTGTCTAAAAATACCACCAGGTTTGAAGAAAGTGTTAGAGTATTGGAACAAATAGAAAACAAAATTAAAAGAAAATACAGTACTATATGTATAAAAAAATGTTTACTGATTACTCCACCAGTATTGACACGTAAATAGGTCACCTCGCGAAGGCCACTCGGTAATTTCCAAAATCTTAATATATAAAGCAGAAAGCTTCTACATGTTTGTGCGTTTGTCTGTCGCCTAAAAACTTTTGAACGATAAACTCTGGGATCACGAAATGTGCCTCAGCTCATTATGCCTGCCTAATTCAGACGAATGTGACTATTTTCACAAAAAGAAACTAAAATTTTTTTTTTATAAAATCAGAATAAAATCAGAAAGCAAGTACCTATATAAATGCAATTTTATTAAAAAAATTGAAGGACTGCAAAAATTTGAAAATTCTTGAAGTACTTTCAAGAATTATGCCATTTCCTTCTTCCGTGGCATTGCCACTCAGTTGCCAAATTATTCTAAACACTTTAACCCCAAAATTTTCAGCAAATATTCACAATTAAATTCCCCCCGCAGTATAACACCGCAAAATCGAGAAACACAAAATATTCATTACGAACAAATCCTTCGTTTACGTTAAGTAAAAAATTTTTCCAGAATCCCACTTCGACAGCCCAAAATGGTGTCCACGAAAATTCACTGTCCAACCGAGGACGTTCAAAGTCACAGTAAATGTCCTAAAAGGTGAAAAATCCCCTATGATTGATCGCTAAAGCAGAAAGGAAGAATGAGGGTCGTCAGCGAGATTTTCTCGATCGAGGAAACGAACCTCCTCTACCTGGATCAGGCACGACGGTCACGTGACCGCCCGCTCGCGCCAAGTATTCGATGAGGCCTCAACGTTGAGGGTTCAAAGTCACGGGCACGGCCACTTCCGGTGGCGGCCAGACACGGAGCTCACCGATCAAGCAACCACCGCGCACTAATCACTCAAAAATGCTGCTGCCTCGACTGCTTTGCTTTATCACGCGTCCCTCCCCACTCCGGTCTCACGATTCCCGTCGTTCTCGTTTCTTTGCGCGGCAAAGTCACGGGTAGCTGGACGGGACGGGGTCCGAACAAAGGGGCCCTGTACCCAGAACCGGACCAGCCACACGTGCCCCGCCAGAACTACCACTAGAGGCTCGATCTTTTCTTCTCTGTCCGTCTGTTCTTAACTGGTCCACGGAATCCTGTCGGACAGCCCTTTGTTCTGCTAAACGTTCTGGAACGTGCGGGCCCGATGTTAACCGTCCGCTGTCCTAATTCGCGGCTAATTAAGACCGATCAAAGGCGGCTCAGATGCAGGCTACCCAGTAGCAGCCGGTTTATTTGATTCGGCGGAGTTGAGGTTGCGACGTTCTCGTTGCGGTCTTTTCAAGAGGGGAATCGCGCAGGATTGCAAGAATTACGGTGTAATTATTGAAGACTTCGCAAGGAGACGGCTCCAAATGTAGAAACTTTTGGAAAGCTAATGGAAACAGAGGGAACAAAAAATTTTTAGATATATGTTCGAAGTATTTTATCGTATGCACGTTTCAATAAAATCGACTTCAAAGAAATAAAAATCCACTAAACAGTGAAAAATAAGTTTTTCCATTATTTAATCTACGACTCACATATTTTTCAAGTTGGCGTCTCATCATTTGCACTGTGTAAATCTGGCGCCGACTTAAAAAATATGAAAGTCGTGGATTAAATAAGGGGAGAAATTATTTGTCACTTTTTAGTGCATTTTTGTTTTTGAAGTCGGTTTTAATTTTAAAAATTTTTTTTATTTTTAACTTTTTACTTTTATTCATATTAGTTTTAAATATTATTATTTAAAGAAAATAACCTCCTCCTTTTTGAAGTCGGTTAAAAATAGAATTTCTCCGTGTGTGTGTCTCTCTTTCTCTCTCTCTCTCTCTCCCCCTCTCCCTCTCTCTCTTCACATCATTCGCAACAAACCTGGAACACTCTCGAACAGCTGACTGGCTTCTTATTTACCTGTTGCGGCACAATACACACATACTCTTCCACACAACACCTCACACACACACACACACACACACACACACTAGCTCTCGTTACCGGCCCGAGAGCTCGGTCATACAGTAGTATCTCGACAACATTCGAAGAAATCGTTACGTATCCACTGTATCAAAGCAAATCGCATTTTTCTGAGTATTTGTGAGTTCTCTCTAACTGAACACCGTGGCAGAGCGAATTTTCCAAATTTGGAGCTGCCTCCTTTTTGCAGCAGTCTTCAATTCAATATGTGTGCCTGTTTATTAATAGTTGTGTAGCAGGTTTAAAAGTTGGGTCAGACTAACAGGGTTTTCGGTTGGTAGATTTTAGGGATTGGCTTTCCTTGTTGTGTCGATTTACTGTAGCAGCTGGAGTTTTGTGGCATTTTTAGGTATATGCCCTTCTGGTCAGACAGATCGCAAGAATTGTAATTTATTTATGTATTTATTTGTCACGGGGTAACAACCGTTTGGCACATTATAATAACATGAAAAGATACGATATAGAGAGCGGACAAATATGGTGAAATTAAAAATTAAAATTAAAATAACAAGTACCATAGAAAATAACAGAAAGAGATTAAATAGAATGAACACTTATAACAATATCAGAATCGACTACAAATTAATCACCCCGTATACACAAAACTGAGTTTCTGAATAAAGATAAGGAAAATTATATTATTGTTTGATTCTGGTGTTTTTAATCGATTTTGAGATAATGGTATTTTAAATATGTCTCGATTTATGAAAGCAAATTATTATATGTAAAATTGTATCTATAATAATAAATATTAAAATTATAAAAAATCAAAGTTTAATTTTTAAACCTCCAATTAAATCTCAAATAACGAGTGTAATTTTGTTCACACTTGTTATACCGACTATCGTTACTACAATAATCAAATATAATTCTTTAGAAAATTATTAATACACGTTTGCAATCACATTACGCGTTTAGGTTCAATTGTGATTCGGACCTACTAATTTATTAAAAGAAATAATCAGACAAATCTTTGTTATCGTGAAATTATGTTTAGGATTTTCTTGTGAAGAAGAAAAACATTAGAAAGTGTACAATTGCAAACAGAAGAAAGCGGAAAATTTTAGAGCAATACAGAGTTGCGCATAATACATTAGCTAGAATCTATTTCACGTTTTCATTAATATTAATAGTTTATACATTCATTACTCCATGCGTTTTACTAATTTAATAAATCATTTTTTTACTATATTCTACACTAGCTTAAAGTACTCGACGTTGCCCGAGTAAGACTTCGATTATCACGGAGTGTCAAGTGGGTGAAACAAGCGGGAAGGGGTGGAATGTCCAGATTTCATGGTAGCTTATATTTTCCGCAGGTTCCTAGAGAGTAATATTATGCAAAATTTGGTTCAGATCGGTTAAAAAAATCAGGATATAAAGTATCCTATATGTTATTCCTGATCCTAGACTACGTATATACAAAATTTGAGAAAGATTCCTTGCGTATTTGCGACGCGATTGAGTAACAAACATCTAAACACCCAAACACACTTTCGTATTTATTATATTAGTGGGATATTTTTGTACATGTGGAGTTCATTTCTGTTCCAAATTTGACGTTTTTCGAATTTCCTCACAATCTGAAGATTTGATTCGTAAATTTTATTGTTCAACAGAAGAAAGTTAATTAAAATTCATCAAACTGATTCACATTTAAAGGGAACCAGTGGAATTGCGAATAGATATCAATCGTCAAGTAAAAACAATCAAGGAGACAAGTAAAATGTTTTATATTAACTATAGATCCACTTAAATAAAGAAAATAAATTCCAATTGTAATTAAAATCGTTGCTCTGCGAAATAGTGAAGGCTCTTTCGTGGAGTAGAAACCCAAGTTGACAACGACTACAAATATTTAAATAAAGAAGCTACACTTTTATCTAAAAATCGACACTTTTTTGACACCAAAAAAATAGAAGTAAGTTGAAAATGCACATTTTATTTTTTTCGTAAAACATTTCATCTCCAGAATGCATAATCAGTTTCGGAAAATTACAAAACTGAAATTTCAAATTTAATCAAATTAATTTTAAAATAAATGTAAAATTTTGTATAGCTTGCAATGTGTTTTTCAGTCAATTTGATTGAATATTTCTTTTATCAGTATTTTAACATTTTATTTTTCCTGCAGTTGTTTTCTTCTTTTATTCTTAATGTACAATTCAAATATATTTAAGTTCGACAAATTATATTCAATACAAAAGTAGAAAAAGGTGGGCACTGGCAGAGCAGTAATTCTTGGGAGTATTAAACATGCACGTAAATATTGCGAACATTATATAGTATTCTAGGTGTTAACTAATAAAACAATTTCAACAAAACTATTTTTTATTAAACTCATCCAGAACACGAATTTAAAAACCGGTTTTTATTTATAAATTTGTAAAATTCGGAAACGGGGTTCTAAGTTTAAAAAACCGGTTTTGTATAGACGAATTAATATGCAGAAATGAATGAATTATTTAATTAAAAACGTTAACATTTTTTCTTGAAATCGCCTCGGACACAAGCATATCAATCTTAAAATCAATCTCGTAAAATCAATCTTCATGAATTCGTATTTTCGGAAAAAATAGTAAATATAATAAAGATTTATAATTTGCTACTACCTTTTAAAAAAATTATATTTTGTACGGATTTTAGTTATTTTAGTTTTTTTCGATTTTTTTCATTTGGTTTTGTATGCAATCTATTATATTGTGTTATATTTTTGTAGATCCATAAATATTAAATGAACTCAAAAATTGTACGTATTTGTACGGATTCTGAATATTTCAATTTCTTTCCTTTGGTTTTGTATAGATAGAGTAGATTTTATTTTGTTATATTTGCGCAATTCCATAATATTAAAGAAACTGAAAATCTTTCAAATAAGTACCTACAAATATCTATTTATTACTTTAATTACATTTTTGTTGTGAAAATTCGAAAACCTATTTAACCGGTTTTTTTTTTAGAATAGTGGAAAACCGGTTTTTTCAAAAGTCAATTTTTGTATAAATCCTACCTGTTACTGTACCAAATATGCAGACACAATATACCTTAAAGTGTCCCCAAAAATAAGCCCCAAGCTCACTATTCACCTCTTCAAAATTAATTTCTTCCAAAACGAGGCCTCGTACGAGAAAATTTTATTTTCCATTTTTACCTGATTTTTGCACAAGGAATGGCCCATGGCTTGTGTCCACCGCGAATTCTGTCGCCGTCTGTACGCACGGAGCCATCGATCGATACTCGTGTACGGTTCAAGGAGTGTCCTGGATCAATAGACGACGCAATGGGGGTTCCTTTCAGCGGGGTTGCCCCGGTAAGTTGAAACCGTCACGCCCAGCATCCCTTATATTGCCATTCCACCCCTGTGAAAACTGGCTCCTTCTCTATTATACAATCCTATTGCCAAGCACCCCTAAGATGTCTCTGGTGTTTGCCCGGGGGATGTTGCAAAATCACCCCGAACATCGGCGCGGGGCTCTTGGACCATCCTGCGCGCTTGGTACTTGGATCGTACGAGTGTTGCATCGTGATTGCCATGGAACGTGTGAATGACAGCCCTGCTGCGGGGTGTCAAGACATCACGGGCCAACAACCCCTGCGTGCGTGGAGCTTCGCTGAGTTAACAAGGGTGAACGATTCCCGGGATTTCTCTGCGCATCTTCGACGTCGCTTTGAAACCTGACCATTCATTTTGCTGGATATTTATGCACCTCTTGAATGATAAATTGTTTAAACACGTTGCTATTATTACGGCTTTAATTAAATTTCGGTTTAATTGAAAAGTCGCTAATATCGGAACAGAAATTAATATTAGACGATGTTTCTGCGGAACTGAATTTTGCGAAATAAAAGCAAAGGATTGTTTTAAAATTTCTTAATTATTGATTAATTAGAAACGCTGGAATACAGGTCTGCCATTTGTTTGAGCAGAGAAGTGGGATGTTTAATTTTAGAATGGAAGGCATTGGTCGATATGGGGTGGCGTATAAACCGCGAAAATATTAATATTTTAATTACCATTATTAACATTAAATTAAACTCTCACATTTATATATGTTAATAAATCCTCCACTTGCGCAGAGTATTATGATAATAAGAAGTATCTTGTATATTAGGGCATACTGTGTAAAATAATAACCGGAATGAAGGAATTTATTAATTGTTTTTTAAATTACACAAAATTCTCAATTCCATCTAAACGGAATTGCAACATCTTCGTTTAGACACCAGACTAAAAAATCCACTTATTTCGCTATATTTTATGCAAAATAATATATTTGTTAGTGTTGAGAGGTATCTCAATTTACATTCGATGAGATGTACATAGCTTGCTTGCGCGGTGGCTTTGCGGGAACATGGCGGACAGCTGGTTCCGCTCCATTCAGAGCTGAAGGGGCCTTCAGGACCCTTGAAAGACACCTTCTAACCCCTGCTACCCTGTTACATTGCCCTATCGAATCCCCATTCACCTACATACGTATTCGTGCTAGGCTAGGGTATCCTGGGGGTATCTCTGCGTAACACGAATGAAGATGGTCGATACTGTGAAAGGAGAAGGGAATCTATTTTTCAAACGAAGATATTTTCATTGATACTGTTCTAAAACTTAATGGCAATATTCTACAGGGCTGATTTTAATATATGCAAGATAGGGTAGGTCATTTATTTATTAAAGTTGCTGGTCCTGAATGGGTATATTTGAGGCATTGAGAGCAAAACAGACTGACTCGCATTTTTTGCAAAATTGAGTTAATAGCAATACTGTATTCCAATAGGCTGTACTAATTATATAAAATAGGAAAAATGATATTTTCTTCAGTGTAGGTTAGTCCGTTTTTGGCTCTCAATGCCTCATTTATGGCACATGTTTTTACATGTTCTTAGGTAATCAGAACTGGAATGATTTAATGCCATTACGACACCCCTCCAGGGTAATGGACTGTCGTTAAATCACTTGTCAAAAATATTCTACTATGTCGATAATTGCACCACAGACTAGGTATAGAATAGACCTTTCACTCTTTTGTCTTCCGTGTCACTCGATTTTGGGGCTCTAGAGCCCCATTACCATTTCCGTGTCGCATCCAACGTTAACGACTAAGCATTAAATAAAAGTGCAGCGCTATAAGCGGCAGGAATGAAAGTTATAATAGCGGTAAGAATTTACATACAGGGTGTCCCGATGTCAAATTAATACAGCATTTTTAAAAGGGAAATAAATTTCTTCATTTCTTTATTAATCAGCGACTCTACAGACTCATACAACGGGGAAGCATTGTACAACTTCGCTTACGATGTAACGAATCTCTGCTATCTTATAATACCCTAATAAATTATTTGCGGACATGGGTTTATATAACTTTTTCAACTTTTTCAATTTTTTTTCAACTGTATACCCGGCATACTCTGTGTACAGAGATACACTTTCATTTATCATTTTGAACACTTCCTATAATAACTAATTAAAAAATGATTAATCAATTATGGTAATCTTATGATGTGTCTCGTATCAAGTAGTAGAGTAGTGGTGGACCCATGCCTACATATACGTGTAACTCTACACAATCAAATCGTTCCGAAATCTTTAACAATTTTTCCTCACCAAAGCGTTCCTTTGCGTCATATGGCTTCTTTCAAACATTATCCCTTTTCAACGCGCAGAATACGTTGATGTAAAAAAAATTGGTAAATTTGTCGAAAAGCTACCTATTCACCGATTTCAATGACCTTCACATATGATGTCAATGTCGTCATTCTGAACAACATTTCCCTTTAAACTTTTTGACGGTCGGCCTCAGTTTCGGACATATTAATAAAAAACTTTCGGCATAATATATTGAAAGCTACCTCCACACCGATATCAATGACCTTGACATATGTTATCAAAAACATATGAAAAACTTTCGGCATAATATATTGAAATCTGTTTCATAGCCGACGATATTAATATTGGTGGGGGGCTAGATTAGGGCGGGGTGCGCGTAAAGCATGGTAGCGAACCGATGTATGTGTGAAACTCGGTAATTCTAGTGTTAAGTAAGGTTTTTCGCGAATATTTCGTAAACCAAAGCCGACAGCCAAAAAGGTTAAAGGGAAATGTTGTTCAGAATTATGACTTTGACAAAAGATGCGAAGGCCATTGAAATCAGTGAGGAGTTTCGAGAAGTTTACCAAAAAATTTAAAATTAATTGTCAATGTTATAAACAATTTCGCGGACAATTTTTTTTCCAAATGTCCACCGATCCAGAGGTGTAGACCAATAAATTTTCTACACACTGTACAATGAATGTGGAGAATGAGTAGATAGGTGTCTTCTGTGGGAGCGAGTACTGTTAGAAAGAGTGTCGTGTGACGTGATTTCGGTGTGACTGATTTTTGGGGTGTATGATTGTGGTAAGAGTGAGTTGTCAGGCAGCGCGCAAAGAATGGTTGAGGGGGTTGCGTCGCGGCAACAATAATCTGTATAGACGGTCATCACGTAAGAGGTTGGGGAAAACCCAAGTGGTGTAAACGATACTCCTGCAGGTCAAGATACTAAATGTGATTTTCGCTTCTTCTTTAGGAACCATTTTAGCTTCCGACCTTTTGCCTCTCGTCTAACATCTAGACATCGAAAAATAGTTTGGAATGGTTTTAAGAAAAAATGTTTCCAACAAAAGTTGCTTGTTTTCTAACGTGGATTACGAATATAATTGGTTCAACCCCCGCTTTAACTACAAGGAGAGATGAGTGCGAGCCAGTATCAATACAAATTTAAAAGCACAGGATGCATGGAATTCGAGATCAAAGTGTGCGTAATTCTCGATATATTGAGGTATTATTAAAACTTACGCGTGTTACCGGATATAATTAAGTAAAACCTAAGCAAAATACGGATATGCTTGATTAAATTTTCATCGTGAGATGGGGGCCATAATATATACATATATATATGTACTGTATATACAGAAATAAAAGACAAATAGATAGTGATGGGACTCTGGAGTCGGTTCCCAGCGCTTCGAATCGGTCTTGAATGTCAGGCGACTGCTTCGAAGCGCTTCGAACGTGATTCGAAGCTTAAGAGTCTTGAAAAGTCTTGGTCGGCTTCGAAGTCTTGATGGGCTTCGAAGTCTCGAATCTCTTGGGTCGAAACCTCACCAAATTTTATACCTGGTCTGTGATTGCACTATACATATAAATACTACTAAAGAAGAATTTGAGAGATAATAGAACTTAAATTGTATAGGATTTATTTATTTTTGTATAAACATCATGAAAATTACTGTAATTTTTCAAATTTATGTTTGATTAAGAAAATTAATCTTAGGGGCTATTATTAAATTACGTAAGTGTAATTTTGGCGATTTTTTATGCCCCCCCCCCCCCCAGTCCCAGTATAAGAATTCGTGAAATTTTAAACCCCCCCCCCCCCCGGCCTCCCTATCGTAATATTCTTTACATCGCATTTTTTCAGTTATTAAAATTCTTTTAATGGTTTATATGCTTGATGCACTTAACACGATTTCACGTGTGCGATGAAACATCATTTTTGCGCTACCCATATTGAAAAATAAGTTAAAAATATTACGTAAGACTCTACCCGACTCCTTCTCCCTCCTTTCTAAGAAAACGTAAGAAATTCACGACCCCTTACCTCCCCTCCCCTCAGCAAAACCTTACATAATTTAAGGACAACCCATTAATTGAATAGAATAAATAAATAGTTTCAAATGATTGAAATATTACTTAAAATATTTTAATTCTCTGTTGGTCTGAAACAAAATGACATGGACACTAAATGGCAAGATTAGTATAGTTGACAAAATTTTGAAATTTTTAAGTGTCTATTTAATGTTTAGCTGCATTTTTCTTTTAAACATGGATGTATATCAAATGTATTTCATTTATTAATCGCGTCAGTTTTATCAATCCAATTTAAAAGATCACAGTTCTGTAATTTATAAATAATACTATAAAGAATCTATATCTATCATATAAATTAAACAAGTCGATAAAAACTTTCTCTAGGACACAAATATCATAATCACAAAATTACTCGTGATGCCCATTTACAATAAAAATTACTAAAAATATTGATAAACTGCATAATTAAAAATTAATCGTCGCGTTATCGTTTCTGATAGAATATATCACTCGTTCGAAACTAGGTATATCTTCTTCGCTCATTAAATCCTTTATCATTTGTGGTAAATATTAGAGAACGTAATGTCGAGGGAAAAGAAAAACGTTATCAGTGTGAAGATTGAGATACCGAATTGACCTACGGCTCTTAGTCCGAAATTTCCACTCCTAACCGTTTCACCAATAGTCACGTAAATCGTGACAAGAAGAAACTTGTTTAGTATCGGCGCTATTTATAGGTTATAATCGCACGCGTACTCATTTTTGGTACTACCATTTCTGGGAATTCCAAGCGTAGGTCGAAACGATTACATATTTTTCCTCAGTCATTTTCAATTTGATTAAGTACATCTTTTTCCTTATTTACTTTCTGCAGCCGTTTTTAGTCAAAGTGGGGCTGGCACGCGAGATATTAAGTTTACCTATAGCTAAACTGATTAATTTTATGTTTCATGTAGTTTAAATAATTCTACTTCGCTTTTGTCGTTTACAGTAAAAGGTAAAGTTTCGCAATTTACAGTAAAAATTGTATTATGTGTACTAACATTAATATTAATGACGATGTTTAAAGAATTCTTTTTCCATAGTTAGGTACATATTAATAAAATTTAAACTTCTTACAAAATTTAAACATGGTTTCAACCTTTCCAGTTTGTTTAAAAATATATTGTGTGTATTCAGTAAATAGCAAAAGCCAATTTCCCTTTCCTGAATGCTTATAATAATTATAAGTTCGTATTACATAGGAATAAATTGGATACGCATACGTATATTTACTTGAAATTTGAGTGCAATAAAGGATTAACAGTATGTACTATTGTAATATGTAAATTTTAATTATAGGGGCGGCCGTATATAATGCGTGGTCAGGTTTATAAACATTAACTCAAGAAAATAACGAATAATATAGGTAGGTATAGGTATATTTGACAAACATCTACTGTTCATACACGGAACGGTTCTTTCTGCCCACGTCACTAGGGGGCCTAACAAAGGAACACCGCGAACCCGGACTCACCGATTGGAACGCAACTTTGTGGGATTTTAGAGTGACTCAAGACACGAACAACGTTATGTTTCATTTGAGCCCTATCGCCCTTTAAGGGGGTGAAAACACACCTCAAAGTCAAATTGGCACTTCCATTTTTTCGCGTATAACTCTTAAAGTACAACAGATAGAAAAAAATGTTTTAAACAAAAGTTTAATTGTGCAATAAGCGCTACAAACTTGTGTTAACAAAATATTGAAAAGAGATTAAAAAAGACATGCCTAAAGGAAATATAGTTTTTTTTTCAAAATTTTGTTAACTCAAGTTTACAGTGCTCATTTCACCATTAAACTTTTGTTTGAAACATTTTTTTGGAAACCGAAGAGATGGCTCATTTTTTTAAAACCGTAAATTTAGTGGTTGTTTAAAGGACAAAAATAAACGTGATCGAGCCATCTCACCCGCAAGGCCATCTCACCCGGAATTACCCCATACGTTTATAGATTATAAAACAGGTATGAGAATTGGAAATTTTTTAAAAATGTGGCGTCCGCGGGCAGTGACGTAGAACATGTTTTCTGGCGCCACCCAAAACGGTGGGCATGATTCAGCCCGTACGAGTGGTCCGAAACCAAAATCACCGATTTTTTTAACAATCTTTGGGATCATAATTATCGGGCGACGTCGCCGTTTTTCGAAAAAAAAATTGCTTAAATGGTAACACTTTGTAGAAAGGGGTCGTGATTTTCGCTATAAAAGTCGTACGTTTTTGCTTATTATTAAAAAATGGTTCAACTTAATAGGATAAGCTCGACGTCACCCGATAACGAATCTTATGTAGAATATGTGTGTAAATAATGAAGTTAATCGGATAAACGATGAGGTAGTTATCATGCCCACTCTCTTGGAAAATGATGTTTCGAGAAAAACCAACATTTTTAAAAAATTTCCAATTCTCATACCTGAGGTATACATATAACCATAGGTATATAAACAGATACCTATAAAACACAAAAAGAATTAAACCAATGGGATTAATAGGTTATCCCTGAAGCATTCGCAAACATTCACCACGATTTAGCGCTGAGAAACGTATATGACCCCTTAATTTAAATTTTAAGTTAAAATGCTTGAATTTTATTATGGGACGAGAAGGCCCTATAGAATTTTATAACTTACCATTGAAGTATTTTTAAAACGAGTTATTTTGTTGGGAGGATATTTAAATTTACTTAACTTTAAAAAATTTATTCAATTATTTTTGTGTAGGAAGATAGTTTATTATAAATTATTAGATTTAATTACCTTAGGGATAACAGCGTAATATCTTTGGAGAGATCATATTTATAAAAATGATTGCGACCTCGATGTTGAATTAAGATATAATTTAAATGCAGGAGTTAATACCTACATAGACACTAAAATATAAATAATGTTGTGAAGATGTGATATTTGTTTGTAAATATAAACATTGGATATCATTTCTGTCGAGCATTCAAATATCATTTTTATTATTTGCATCTACGTTTTTGCAGGTTCGATTTTCATTCGCCATTTAGAGTGAATTAATTTGAGAAATACTTTTTAAAAGTAGAGATAAAAAACATTACACTTATTCTGTGATAAAGTTAAATTATTTAAGAATATGAAAATAATGCAGTAATACTAAGTATATATATGTAGTCTTATGTAAACACTAAAAAATACTTGTTATACGACATTCGAAAAAATCAAAAGGAATCGCTATATAATTACGAAAAGAATTTTCATATGTAAAAGTAAAGTAAAAGTGGCATTCGCAGAAATTGCAAAAGCATTGAAATTATCCGACCATGCACTACCGTGTATCTACTGTGGAACAATACGAGAATATTGGTGGTTTGTAAAAAAAACTAGAAAGGTCGAAAGTGGCAAATATTGCAAGAGATTTAATAATTCAAATGATTTCGAAGAGAAATAGATGCCTTAGTTGTCTTATAACAATATTATTTTGTGACAAAAAACAAGTAAACTGGAATATTATAAAACATCGTTAAGTTTTCAGAGATTATCATGAAAGTTTAGATAATACACATTTTTAATTAACGAACATATCGTAAAGTTGATCTGCGCTGCCTTTCCCAGCATATCATACGAAAGGAAGAATTGGAAATTTCTGAAAGTACCCAAGCGAAGGGTCTTATCAGAGATAGGAATCGATGGTAACGTTAAGATCCAAGAGATGAGACCACGCTTCTTAATAGCGGCAAGAAGGTCTCCCAATCCAGCACGTGCTGCACGTCAGATACCGAAGATAGGAAGCGAGTCCTTCATTAAGACCCTTTTGATTACAGCCGTACCAGTCGAACCAACTAAACCGAACTAAACTAAAACACTGGAGAAATCAAAGGAAAGATATGTCGTATTCTCCAAATTTTCTGGACTTAAATTGTTTCTCCAAATGCGTATTAATTGAATATTGGACTTCGGTTAAATTGCATTATTTTTTCAACGTATAAAATTCATTTTCATGCTATTTTTTTCTGATAGAAACATAATCCAATATTCTACAGTTGAATTAATACATAAACTCAAATTTTTTGAAATTGTGACATGGGTTGTTTTTCCTTACAACCACAGATGTAATTTCTGATCAGTTCAGTCTTTATCTCAGGAAACCTCCCGCCACATACGAAGAAACATTTTCAAATGAATTGGTAACCTCGCAGAATATCATAGCTTTCCAAATTGAAAATTAACGTGCCGGATAAATACAAATCTCGTTTCAAGTCCTCCGTCAGCCCCCTATGCAGGTATGTATGTATAATACAATTGCCCGTTGTCCTGCGGGAAGCAGTCACCCTTGAAACCTGCTGGACACTCTTCCTTTTCATGAAACCCCGTTCTCACTATCGAGACGTGTCCGTCTGGTGTGGCACACTGCTTCTCACGTGTACTACGCGAGTCAATACTCCCAACCCTTAAGGTAAATGTCCCCATTACTGACCACGTCCCCTTTAGTGACCAATTCATTTTCTTATTGTTTATTGCAACACAGAAAGCGAAATATAAGCGAAATATTTCAGTTATTGTTTCATACGTTATTTATGTAGCCGTACATTCATCTTTAAGTAAATTCACATGTAAATTAAGACTTGGTCATTGACATGAAAGTTGACAGATTCTAATACCGTGAGGTTATACTCCAGATATCATTAAACTCGCAAATTTTACAATAAAAATACATGGATCCATGCAGTAACTTACTCAAATTAACGAGAAATATAAACAGAATTATAAAATAAAAAGAAAATATCCATTTTCTTTCATTATTGTAGCAGAAAATCGTGGTATAAAATAGATGGTCACTAAAGGGGACATCAGGTCCAATATAATTTTCACCATAATCTTTGTGTAAATAGTCAAATATCACTCTAAAACTAATTTGATTAAGAAACTAGAGACTTCAACAAATACAATGATCCATACTTTATTCAAATATTGTCGTATATTTGTAAAAAAATTACTATTTTGAACCAGTCACACTCTTAAACGGTCGTTAATGGGGACATTTACCTTAATTAATCTCTTCCGCCACTAGAGAATTTCTGAATTAGAAATTCTTTGATTCCACTGATAGCATTTTAATTCAAGTATTTTCTTTATGCATTAGTACTCTGAATTCTGCCTGAACCTGATAAAACAGTAGTTGCAGGATCCTGGAAGAAAAGTTTCAAGTGTTTCAAGGATTCATTACATGAACGAAAGCCAGTTCACCCCATTTTGTCCAACAATTTTGTTATTTATAAAATCTCCACCAGTGGATTCAGTTTATGGAATTTCAAAATGTAACGTATAAACAGAAATGCATTATAAATTGGTTTAAGTAATTCAGCCGAAAAATGAATAAAATTGTTCTTTTTACTTATCGAAGCTAGAAAAAAACAAGGTTTGAAAACTCGATAGGATAACGTAAAATTAGGGAAAGGCAATAAGAATGGGTGGTGTAATAATGCCACCATTTCCTTTGCAATTATATAGGGTGTTTATAAATATGTGGGATAATATTTCAGGGCTGGTTCTATTCATCACAGGTATGTATTTATATGGATTCTCTTTCATTGATCGTGGGTATACGTATAGAGTAGGACAAAACGAAAGAAGGGTGCAAAACGAACAGGATTTTTTCAACAGAGAAACATGAAAGCAAGAAAGCATGTTTCGTCTCACTGTATTTCCGTTTCCTCTTCCTGGTTTCATTTGTCCTTCTGTTATTGTAGGTTAGTCTATTTTCTTTAATTTCGTAAATGCTAGATACAAACTGATTGGTTGATTTTTTAAATGACTCTGAAGAAATTATAAACACCTTACCCTTAAACTGTTAGAAATGTGTTGATAAAATCCGGATGAGTTAGAGAAGTCTATTTATAAATTTGTTTGCTTTCAATATGCGGCTGTATAATTTGTACTATAGATAGTCCCAAAGTACAAGCAATATTTGGGGAAATATAAAGAACATAAATAAAATTGATACGATATTTCAATAACTTCAAAATATTCTAATATTTACCATTTTTTTATTTACTTCAATTAAGCAGTCAATTACCTATCAGAGAAATTAAAAATATAATAATTGAAATATAAAGTTTATATTGAATTATGAAAATATATAGATTCTTCTAATTGTAAGTCGTCAATTTAATTATGACCAAACTTCACTTTACTTCATTGGAAATAAAAGCTCTCCTATTAAGAAATAAAAATATAAAAATTCATGTTTATACATTATATATAAGTATACCTAAATATGTATGATAAATTGCACACACACAACTCTAAATCTTTAATCATCCGACAATCAATAATACAATTATTACAGTTTTCGAAATAACCATCGATACCTACATATTCCACCTAAAACTTCCTAAACTCATTAAATAATACCTTCATTTCACAGCAGAAGATTTAAAAACACCCCATTCGCTTGTATCAGGTAGAAATCGTACAATGCCTTGGGTTTATGATTCGGTCGCCATACTTTGGGCAACCGCCATTGCTCTGTGGCCCTTTTGGTAGGGATTACGAGGAGTGACCACGCCGGGGTCCCTAAAATACTTACACTGCCTTTCTAACATCCTGTGAACGCTGCCCTTTGTGAAACGTCTCCAGAGGGTTAAATAATCCCATGTTATTTCCACGGCAATTGATACGCAAACACCCCTATAAATATATAGAATTATTCTAGGTTGACACCGAAGGGAAGTTTGTTGGCGACACTGAATAGGGGAGCATGCCTTGTAATTGGTGTTTCCCGGTTGGAAGATGTACCTATTTAAGCTAAGGGAACTCCACTTTCCACGAAATACTTTTGGGGTTATTTATGAAATAAACAATTAAATAAATAGAGACACGTGTTGGCCGTTTTCTCAATTGCAACAGGAAAGCTAAGCATTATGTAATATTAATAACGGTGAAGTTCGTTGATTACACTTTTCAGGTTAAGCTTCTTGTTTTATATTATAAACATATGCTAAATCTTAATACTCCCTCAAATGTCAATGATTTAATTATTTGATGCCGGAGAATATTTATAACAATTTGCGAATAAAATTATTCTCGATTAGGCTAGTGGAAAATCAAATGAATTTTAATATATAAAAATTAAAAATTCTCATTAATCTGGTTATTTAAAGATAATCAATTTTTCCATTAAGTAATTGATATGTGTACAATAATACAGGTATACTATTATCATAACCCAAGTGACTTCCAGGAATAACATTTCATTAAACTATTACCCCAAATAAAATAAAAATAATCCACTGACAAAAGTAACGAAAGAATATTATTCATAAACCACAACCACGTTTGAGACTTATTTATTTAGTTTCTCGAGATCCAACAAGTAAGGGCAGAGCGATAGAAAACACATTTTGATTTTCTTAAACAATTATACAACTAATATTTAAATCTCCCCCTCCCTGCACCTCAGAAAATAGAAACCAAAATCGCAGAAACTTGATCATTGCAATAGCCAAACACCTGTTCAATAAATATCGTCCAAACGCGAGGAAAGAAGGTATACCATAAAATGGAGATACAGCCTGAAGGCTTATTTCTATGGCGTCTTTCTCTCCCATACAAGGGGGTGGTCCATGGAGTCCTTTCGGAGGATCCTCAAAGGGCCGCCACGAGACACAACCAATCCTTTCCTCATGGTCCCCTAGTAAAAGTGCGTAGGCGTATGCCCTTTAGGGACTAAATAACAATCCTCGCTCTTCCATAAAAGGGCCCCCTTGTCCTTCAAGGACGTTCTATTCAATTTTCGGCAGGTGTAGCCACCGACTTCATGAGCCCCTGCTGCCGAAGTTTCTCTTTAGCTTACAATTAGCGCAACGCGTTTACACCCCTCGGGCACCGTACCGACCAATCTTGTACACATCCCTAATTACGACACGTTCACTGTGAATCACAATACTATTATATAATTACCAAATAAAATGGCCAAATGCAATTCTACGTACTTTGAAATCTGTTCCTGAAATAAGCCCAATATATATTTAATAAAGTCGTGCAAAAAGATGGGTTAAGTTTATGATTTTTATAAATAAGCGGTATCGTTATTTAATTTAACAATTACATTTTCAATGATTTGGTTAAAAGGTGCAAAAGGACTTCGATTAAAGGCAGGACAGATAATTGCATTATACTTATAGTTGTTTGTAGAGAAGTACATGTTTATAGAGATTATACTTTATTTGATGTAAAGGCGACTTGAATAATTAAATTCCGTCAGGGGAAGGGGTTGTTGGAACGCGACAGGTCTCGTTGGACATCGATCCGCGAAGAATTTTTTTTCCAACGACTTCCGGAAGCCACGACCAGGAAATTATGAGCACGTGGTCCGCGGCCACGTGTCTGACAATATGACGTACCATTCCACTTAACTGATAATCAATACTACGCCAGGTAAACTTTCAACACCAACATTTGCCACCAAACAATAAATCGCAATGCTTCTATCCAATCTAAAAATATAACATATTAAACACTTTGCACTTTTAAACGAAGCACAGACAGAGTTGCAATAATAAACTTGAATAATTTATTAAAAGTTATGGAACGTGCATTGAATATAAAATTGTAAGCAAGACAAGTTATAGACATTTTAATGGGCAAGGAAGGAGGAGAGTAACTTTTCATTATTTTCTGTGGTAAAAGTACCTTTTTTGTTACCAATTAAATTGGGGGCAACTTTTGGATGATGGTAAAAAAAATATACTATAATTTAAGGGGTCATGCTCAGTCAGGAGGCCGAGAAAAGGGTGGCCTTTGGAAATTTTTTACTCAAAAGCTATAACACATTTCTCAACAAATCTTTTTCTCCTTTTAAGGATTGCATCTAGTACCGTGTATCGTAATAATTTATTTAAAAATATTTATCAATATCTAAGTTATTGTCCATCGCTCGAAGGTTCTCTAAAAAAAAGGCTCCTGCGATGACCACTGCTGCTCGAAAGTCGATCATCTAAAATACTACATTCAAAAGAATTTACTTATTATATTATATTATCTAGTCTTTGAACGAAGGATTTTTTTATCCGATGCTTAGTTTTCTTTTAATTGACGAAAATCAGGCACGATTTATGATAAAAATTGAAACTTTTACTTTAAACATCAGCCATTCTTTCCCAAATCAATATTTCGAAAAATCCTTCGTTCAAATACTAGATAATATAATATAATAAGTAAATTCTTTTGAATTTTTTATTTTAGATGATCGACTTTCGAGCAGCAGTGGTCACCGCAGGAGCCTTTTTTGAGAGAACCTTCGAGTGATGGACAATAACTTAATTATTGATAAATATTTTTAAATAAAAAAAATTACGATACACGTTACTAGATGCAGTCCTTAAAAGGAAAAAAGATTTTTTGAGAAATGTGTTATAGTTTTCGAGTAAAAAATTTCCAAAGGCCACCCTTTTTTCGGCCTCCTGACTGAGCATCACCCCTTAATTAAAAATTTAAATCTGAAATTTAAAAATATTCCCTTTTTTAGTATAAACTTCATAAAGATCAGTTTTGCAAAATAAGCGATTTTTTTCTCAAAAGCCAGGGGGCAACTGCCCCTTTTGCACCCCCCTCCGGACGCCCATGTTTATGCATATGAGCGCAGCGCGCGTGGAGTGGGAATCGTGGAATTCGTCGAATGCTTTTTTTCCGAGAGTTTGGAATATTGCGGCATCAGGAAACCATGGACACGTCCGAGTTTGCCAGTTCAGTGTTCCTGGGCTTGGGAGGTTAACGGGAAACGGGCTGCCCCGACATTGGCCGAAGGCGCATAAAGCGTGCCATAAAATGCGTTCGCTTGGTGGGGAAGCAAGACAAATCGCTTGGATGTCAAAGGGATTAGGGGACCATAACGCGAAGGGGTTTCATACTTCCGGTGTGGCTCTGGTGTAAGAAGAAAGGTATGGAGAAACTTATTCGACCTAGAATTCAGAATTATAAAGTGACAATAATAATGATACCTACTGATTATATTACGAAGTACATAATACAGAAAAATAATGTCACAATGGAAATAAATTATTACTAAAAAATAAACAAAATAAATTTCGCTACTATTAAATCGAACCCCAAATGCCCGTATCCTTACTATTATTTCATAGTTATTATATCACCATTATATTATTATTCTAAGGAAGAAACATTTTTCTACTCCCAACTTTTCCCAAGTCTCCGAATTTTGAGTTAAAATTTTACTTTGATATTCCTACGACTATAAGCTATTTATTGTAAAATGCTATTTAGTTCTTCGTTCATTCAAACTGGTTGAATTGAAATGTTTGTTATCAGAAATGAGAATGTTTCACAGTTTATTTAATTAACATTTTGTATAATTCTCGGTGACAGTAATAGTGTTCGAAGTTGCAAATACGTATAAGGGTTTATTTATTTAAGCATTCTATGTGTACATTGCAGGACAAAGGTATTGGAATACTTTTAAAACAGAATAACCTTTTTTCAATTTGGTCTAAACGACTTGAGTTATTTTGAGATGCTAGAAGGATTAGTTTAGTATATAGTTGATGTGTTTCGGCGTTTCGAAAAAATTGCAATTGCACAGTCGCATTTACAACTTTTTATCCGAGCCTATAATGAAAATTTAAAAGCCCCGTTTGTAGATTTTAGGAGTCATTCCGGTTAGATGGGTAGAAAAAATCGATTTTTTTAAAACATCATTCGAAAATATATGTCCTGAAGACTGTACCGTTCAATTTTCATTGAATTATTTCGATTAGTTTAGCTTCTACAGAGGCATTTTGTAGTGTTTTTCTCGAAACGTCACTTTTCCACATCGCGAAGATAAAATCTCAAAATCTATCGAACTGATTGCTTTTTAAATTTCACTGTTTATTCTGCACACCTATGTCTCTCGCAGGGACCACAAACAAGTATTTTCATTTATTCTAACCTACTTTTAACATCGAAAATAGCAAAAAAGGTCGAAAAATATTTTTCTCGCATTTTGCCCGGCATTTTGCTAATTTTGAAGATGAATCACTAATTATAGTCCGAGCGATAGCGACAGCCATACTGATCAAGAATCTGTTTGGATTTTTGGGTTCAAATAAGTCTAACGGCTGAAATCGCCAGAAGGGGTGGGGCATACATTTTGAAACGTTATCAAGACCGCTTTCCAATGGATTTTAAAATCAATAATTTTATGATTTTTATATTTTTTGTTTACTGTAAAAGTGTAAGTATAAATAAATAGAAAAAAAGTTTTACCCATTCTATTACTATCATATAATTCTTTTCATCCCAATAAATTCCTGAAAATCGCTGAATTTATCGGCGAGCTAACCGGAATGACCTGTTATGTAGGCTGTATACACGCTGAATATTTTATCGAAATTGGTTAACGTAGCTGTGGGCTACAAACAGTTAAAAGTGGTGGAAATCACAGTTTTCTCGACTATTTGTCGAATGTTTCGGTATTCGAATAGTATTCGAATACTTAAATATTCGAATAATAACATTCGAATACTCGAATATTCGAATAATAACATTCGAATACTCAAATATTGGAATAATAACATTCGAATGCTCAAATATTCGAAGCTCATACGTAACATTCGAATACTTGTAGAATATTCGAATATTAAATTATTCTAATAGTCCCAGCCTTAATTTCGATGCCTGTCGCTTGATTCTGCATCGACCGATGTGTCGTCACATGTGCGACATCAATTCCAAAATCATCTATGTATTATATGTACTGTACGTTGATTTCAGAAAATAGGTAGGTATTATTAAATTACCAACAGAATTTTAAAAAAAGAAAACTAAGAAAAGACTTTAAAATCGGATATTCAAATTACCTATCATAATATCCCTACACAAATAAGCTAGATACCTCAAAATATTAGTTACAAAAATATTACAATTTGTTACCAATACACTGCCGTGTTAATTCGAAAGAGCCTATCTGGTCAAAAGGTTGCTCTGACAAGATAAATATCTTAGTAGGGTAAACCCGGGTGACGCGGTCGACCTAATACAAAATGGCTATTAAAACTAATACAGACTTTACTTATTTTATCAAAACAAACCTATATGTTCAGAATTTTATGCTGATTCAGAAAAATTGGTCGATATTTGCTTTAAGACAATATTTACTGTAAATCGGGTTGAAAACTGAAGTCATGACATCTGACCACCTCTCCCGAGGTGCCGGGAGAAACGGGTTTCGTCGTTGGCAGAGACCACTCGCATAATTATTCATGGAAAATTAACGAAGAATAAAGCAAAATTATTTATGAGTGAATACAACTAGGGATTCATTGATATTTAATTTCTTTACACTAAACAAGTAAAAAACACATAAACGTAAAAGTGAAATACCTACTATCGATTAGCAAGGCAAATGAATACAAAAGTGAATAAGTAAACTAAATAAACAAAAATAATAATAAAATAATAATAAAAAATCAAAAAATAAACGGAAATAATAAAAAAATCATAACTCGACCATCTCTCCTTTCTGCAGCGAGAGACGGTCTTCTCGTTAGCTTTGAGAGGAAGAATTAATATGGCCAAACTACAAATTACTTTGGCTGCATTTTCCCTCAATGTCTCTACTATCTCATTATCCCAAATATTAAACGAAAATAAACTTAGAAGTATATTTTAAATACGATTCTGCACAACCGCTGTTTGACAAAAGAGGTTAAATGTAACCCCAATTTACATTTTAAAGCCTATAAATCCAGAAAAACACAGAAGGAAACGAAATTACGCTGTCCATTCAACTGTTTTGCTTCTAGAGAAGGAATTGGTCTGCAGTTTAACGCATTTTTACGTACAAAGTCTGAAATATAACGTCTCGACCAACTCTCCGACCGGGTCTCCCGGATTTACCCTATTTTGTGTTATATATATTTTATATAAACCGCATTAGGTTAAATATAAAATCCTAATAAAAATGTCTCTAAGTATTTGTGACAAATGCGTGAAATATTTCATAAACTCCAAAGACGACTTTGGTAGATACGCTGAAAATCACATAGGTGCACACGTCCGAAACCATTTCAGCGCTACCTGGCAGCAATAACACAATTTAAGCAAAAGTTGCAGATGCGCACTTTCGAATTAACACAGCAGCAGAATGCGAGGCGCCTACAGTTTCTTCGCCGTCTATCATCCTCCTCCATTTTACGGTCGCATTCCTCGCTCGCGTCCATCATTCCCCAATATCAGGGCGGCAGACGCGAAGGTCGCGAACCTCGTAAATTATGCTCGCTTGTCGTACGGACAGAGACGAGTAGACACGAGCAGTAGCAGGATAGCATGAAAGTGGTAGTCACAACGTCAGCCGCGCCACGCCACGAGTGGCCAATACACGTTCATTTGCGCCTTTGACACCTGTTGTTGGTCATACAACAGCGATGGTCCACTCGCTTGTTCTCCAATCAATTCAATTGCTCTTTCGTTTCGATATACATTTATTTATAACGAATGTCCTTCTTTTCGGGTCTGTTAGAAGCGACTTTAAAAAGGGTTGTAAGACGCTCGCTCCAGGACAGTTCTGGGGTAAGTGCCGTGTGGTTCATCACAGTCCTCTTACCAAAAGATAAAGCCGTAGCTAGATCCTCCAGGATCAAAATCCCTATTGTTTAGCAACTAGCAATAGCTGGCCACACACGCACAGTGGGGAAATTTTGCGATTTTATGGCCAAAACCACAGAAATGAAATTTTTGAATTTTACAAATTTAATACAAATGTCAATTGAAGAACTTTATCCATTTTCACGGTGAAAACCTCAAAACTTATTTTTAATTTATAAAATTCGGCACTTTTACGTTCTGATATATGAGAAAGATTTTTTTATTATATACATTTATACACTTAAACCTATGAAATTATACATATGTCCTTAAAACTAGTACTCCCAATCAGAATCGCTTTTTTCTTTGTCAGAGCATGCCTCTGCTACAGTGCATCAGAGCATAGAAGAAGGGTTATCGCTTTCGATAACAGCTTTAGACAAACTTTTTAATCAAACAGAGCATCGAAGCTGAATAAAATTGTTTAAAAAATAATAAAAAGGTTTGTAATGTATAATATGTGAACCAGTTTCGGTCACAGTTATGTCGTATGTTATATGTACAAGACACACTGGATCATGACTAAAAAAACATATAATTACAAGATTAGCAGCTATTAGCAGTTAATAATTGGATGTATAGAATCAAAATAGTTGAACGTAAAATAGGAATGAAAATCATTGCGGGATATTATAGGATTAATAAGTATTTTATGTATTGAAAATTGATTCTTATATGAAAAGGTTATTTCTAAAACGCTACTTTAAAAATTGTATAAATTACGTATTGAAAACCGAAATATAATTATTTTGAGGACAAAAAGGTATCTTACGCACCACCAGGAATGGAATCCATGCCTTCAAATTATTTTGGGAACTTTGGATAACAGAATATAAGTGTTTGAAGCAACTTGAAAATCCGGAGTAATTCTAGGCGATCGGTATAACCTCGCATGAACATAAACGTTTGTGAGTCTATACGAGCTTTGCATTAAAACATTAACCAGTAAAATTGGAGGCATTCGGTGCTCATATTAGTTCTTCAATTGACATTAGTATTTATTTTGTCGAATTCAAAAATTTATATCTGTGCTTTTGGCCATAAAATCGGAAAATTTCCCCAATGTGACACGGGGAGTTTCTTCGCGGTCTTCATCCGTCGCGGACAAACCCGCGATCAAAGTCTGCGGCGGATCAAAACTGCAAATACCCACTAACATACGACGAAATTTCAAAAACAAATCACGTTGGATGAACCGGTCACAGATAAAACTGCGTGTTAATGCTGAAAACTGTTTTGCGACGCGGTTGAAGTTTGTCACGAAAACCGTGACGGTATAAATCGATTTTAGACATGTATCACTAACAAACAAACAAGTCCGTAGACTTGAAACGCGACGGATGAAAACCGCCAGGAAATCTCCCCGTGTGTGAACAGCTAATACGGCATCGGACCGCATGCCATTTCCATATTCTTTATCTCACATAGGGTTACTTCAACCTTTTAGAGATGTTATTAAATTACTTAATAAGGAATTTTTTTTTATTGATAAGTTTAATTTATATTTATATTATTTTAGAGTTATTTTAATTTTGTTGTTAGCTATAATGTTGTGATTAGTTTATCCATTTATTTTTAATGTTTTTTCAATAAAAATTGGAGTTATATTTTTATTAAGAGTTTTAAGAATGGGGGTGTATCCTATTATAATTAGTGGTTGAGCTTCAAACTCTAATTACTCAATGTTAGGGGCAATTCGATCTATTTCTCAGTCAGTTTCTTGTCACTCTAAACAATCAACCCTTCGACACCCGACAGCTGGGAGATCCAACGTGGGCATCAGCCATCGCCCGCCGCACAGTGGTACATAATGACATTTTTTGTTCAAATCACCCTACAGGTCGTAATTTTTCAGTAAACTTGACGATTTTCTTTTAAATTCCTCGCAATTAAATGCTCCATCGATCTATCCGGCCGAAGTTTTGAATTTCGTTGCTGATTTTTTTATATTTAGCGAATTATAGGTACATATCCGAGAGTCTCTCGATTTTAGACGGCTAAACGGTGGGCCAGAAAACAGCTGTATGCCGTGTCTGAAATCAAGAACAATAAAATCTTCTTATAAAGTATGTCAATAGCTATCGTCCAACGATTTTGAAAATTTTGAAAAATAAAGAAATGCTGCGAGATCAAAGGTAAAGTTACATTTTTCTAAGAGAAAAGGCCACCTTTTTTCTTTATAAATAATAAATGGGGAGTCGGAATAAAAAAAGCCCTCGTTGGACGATGTGGAATCTTATTACGATCCTGCGTGCAAAATTAGAAGTGAATTGTATGAACGTAGCGCGAGTTCTTAGGCCCACCTTTTGTCCCCAGCCATGTTTTTCATCATAGAACTGTACAAACTATACAAGACTTATTGATATCAAATACAGGAACTTATAAAGACATTATCTAAGAACGCTCTAACAAATAATTGCATCAATGTCTATAGTTTAACTATGAATATTAACAAAAAAAAAACAACAGAGGAGACGCTTACCTGAGTGATCGAAATAACGAAATCAGCTTGCCCATGGTATACGAATCGTTGTATTGCTCAGAATCACTCCGTGAAAGAAAAGAAACACTAGACACGCGTAACTATGTAAAGCAAACGTTTTGGAAACTTTTGTGGAAGGCGGGAGAAGGCGTGTTACTTTCATGACGCCATTACGTTTGTCCCCGCTCTCCCCTACTATTCGGGCCGTTTTTCTTGAAGTTGAAAAGCTTTGGTTTCCGGACAAAATCTCTTGTATTAGTCTAAGATAGTTTAACCGCTTACCAAATAATTAATATAAGAAAACGCAACTGTTAATACAACATAGAAACCAACACCAAAGTTTGTTTTATAGATATGTGAGCGTCGCCTCTGCGATCAGGCAATCTGTTTGTAAAATTTCACCATGTCCGCTATCGTAGATTATTCACTACCTTAGTAAGTACACTGTGATATTGTAACTTTGTACCTGAATAAATCGCTTTAGAAAAAAAGGCTTGCCCAGGCCCGGCGAGTCAGCGAGGCGACAAAGCCGAGCCTTCTTTTTTTTTTATTTTAAAATTTTTATTCAGGTACAATTGGTTACAATATCACAATGCACAGATATAGTGAATAAACTACTGTATGCTTACAAATGTATGATTGCCTAATCGTATAATCGACGCTCACAATCCGATATGTCATAATATTTTTAATCAAAAATAAGATTTTCGTAATCTAGAGACGCGGTAGCGTCTCGACGCCAAGTACATGAAAAACACCCTATATATATGTATGTCGACTGTCGCTACCGTGTATCTTTACTCGTCGCGGAGGCATTCCAACCTAATTCTGACATTTATACATTAATATCTCATCACGCTAGCAATATTTGCTACATTTAAAGGCATTTTTCTTATGCAAACCGCATATAAGCTTTCGAATGCGACCAAATTCAATAAAATCGGTTCACGCATATCAGAGATATCGTAATATCGTCTCATGGTCAGTCGAAAAACGGTAAGAAAGAAATTCTTCTTTTCCTTCTGATTCTTCTTCTCCAGTCAAAATTTTTGTCGACATAATACGTATACGCGTTACACGCACACCTTCACTAATAACACAAGTATTGTTCGTCGACTTTCGGGATCATTCGGCAGGGATCGTCGTCCGTCTTGTTGTTGATAAACTGAATAAATATGTATAAATTGCATTAATCTTTTTCTTTCTTCCTCGTGCGTGCGTTCGTGAATGTGTGTATACATTGTAAGGGAGTTGTTGTAAATTATTAATACTCAGTCAATTAACATTTTTTCGGTTTCGCAGCGCCAAGTATTTTGAATAAAATATTTATTCGTATTAAAATATTTATTTGTATAAAAATATATCTGCTTAATATTATGTAATACATTGTAATGGAATGTATGAACACAACATTTTAGCTGTGTGTATGTAGTTGTGCCATCTTAAGCGCAGTTGAAAAGCACCTTTATGTACTGGCAGCTCATTTTGATTTCACATCTTTTTTTGTATTGTATACTTTTTCTATTTTTTGTGATTTATATTACCTTCTATTTTTTATGATTTATTTGATTTTCGTGTACTTGGCGTAATTTTTTTACTTTTTTAAAGTTTTTTATGGGGATTATAACTTACTCCAACGCATGGAGGATGACAGTCTTTTGTTATATTAATTTCTGGGAAACGAACGAGACCGTTCGGCAAAAAGCCAGAAGACTATTTGATGGCTTATCTAATTATGCCAATTTCATAAAAACTAAGGTACTCTAAAAAAATTAGAACATTCATACTCTCAAATACGCACACATTCATCAAACGCCGCCGTTAAGGGGGTAGACACGTCACGTGACACGGATAGACACGGGTAATGCAGCGCGCTGTAATACCGACAATCTAACCTGAAACATGGGTTTTTGATTTTTCGTTTTTCGTCCTTATATGAGCAGATTTTGGGCTGGGCGAGATCTCATTCGAAAGAGGAAGATTCAATGCGGAGCGCTCTGCTCACCGTCTGAGTCACAAAACTCTTTTAGTGACCTAAAAATACTTAAGGAGGTAAACACCCCACGTGACACGGGTAATGCAGCGCGCTGCATACCGACACAATCTGGCCCAAAACATGGGTTTGGGAAATTACGTTGTTTGTCCTTATATGAGCAAATTTTGGGCTGGGCGAGGTCTCATTCGAAAGAGGAAGGTTCAATGCAGCCCGCTCTGGTCATAGTTTGAGTCATAAAACTCTTTTAGTGACCTACAAATACTTGGAATCTGCGAGTGTATTTTGTCAATTTTTTCTCTACTTTGGACACTCATATTATCAGATATCAACATAATCTCGTTGAGCCATGACCAGAGCGGACTGCATTGAACCTTCCTCTTTCGAATGAGACCTCGCCCAGCCCAAAATTTGCTCATATAAGGACAAACAACGTAATTTCCCAAACCCATGTTTTGGGCCAGATTGTGTCGGTATACAGCGCGCTGCATTACCCGTGTCTACCCCCTTAAGTCTTATTTCTAACTATATACAAAACTATTAACATATTTACAATACCGAAGTCTAAACGCACTTCTAAAAATACGCCGTCTCCACAAATGTTATGAAGGTGAGTGCTGGTGGAAGGTGAAGTTTCTTGTTATAATCTCTTCACGCCACCAGTATTACTTGGTGTCTACATAGTAATTATTTATTATGTCCACCAAAGCCGAGCCTTCAGACCAGCCGAGCTGAGCCAAGCCTTCAGGCTCACCAAGCCACGCGCCATCAAAGTTCACATTTACCCTACTGGTCACCTTCTGCTCCGCAACTTTCCAAACGCACGCCACAAATTCATATACCTACATATGCAGTTATTTAACCCCTTATGACGTACCCCGACCGACCGTCGACATCCTCGATCTTCAATTAGATAATAAACATCTGCTTAACGATAAAGGAACACAAGGCGTATACAAGTTTCGAAGCCCCAAGCCTCTTAAATAAGTTGCATCAAGATTTTTAACCGACATAAAAAAGAGGAGGTTATTAACCGACTTCGAAAAGGAGGAGGTTATTAACCGACTTCAAGAAGGAGGATGTTATTAACCGACTTCAAAAAGCAGGAGGTTATATGTAGTTTCGACAGGCGTGTATTTTTTTTGTCCCCGCATAACTCCTCAGCATACGGACCGATTTCGATGATCTTTTTTTTTTTAGTCAAAAGAGGGCTGTGGTCCTGTTCTACACTGCATCAATATTAGCCCAATATTTTGCCAGTTCTGGTTAATAATAAAGTCTATCATCCCCTAATTATTATTATTTTATGTACGTACACTCTGACCTCCTAAGCATGTTGTGCCAATATATATAAAACTAAAAAGACAGAAACATTTAAAAAAATTAAAACCAACTTCAAAAAAATAAAAATGCACTAAAAAGTAAAAAATAATTTAATCTCTTACTTAATCTAGGTCTCTCATATTTTTTAAGTCAGCCCCAGATTTACAAAATGCAATGCAAATGATGAGGCGCCGACTTAAAAAATATGAAAGACGTAGAGTAAATAAGGGATTAAAGTATTTTTTATTTTTCAGTGCATTTTTATTTTTTTGAAGTGGTTTTAATTTTTTTTTAAATTTGTTATTAAATCTTAACTTACATCTACCAATCAACGACCAGTACCACCAATTTAGCCTATTTAGCTTATTTAATTTCTATTTTTTCCCTACTCGTTCTCCCTCCCCTTTCACCTCCACTCCCCCCCCCCCCCCTCCTTACTTATCGTTTCTAACTCCACCATCCCCCTTTCTCGCATCCCAATATGCTCTCAAATCTCACAATTTGTTATCCTTGTTTCTATTTCCCTCCTATCTTTTAAATAATTCTCCACACCCATCCAAAATATATTCCCACATTTTCCCCTCCTAGAATTTGGTCATCCATATCATTCCGCTTTCTCTGCCCTTCCCTTTAAATATCTCGAATATTCGAAGCGCGTGGAATATTTTTCTAGATCAAAACCATTCGAGGCATCCTCAAACCCATCAGTACCTACCACGTGCACGCACGTTCTGCTCGTTTCACTTGTACGTAGGGCTCGTCCAGCGGTTTGTTTTTATAGTGCGGGCACACGCACAATCAGGAGACCATGGCGCGGACTCGGCTCTGGGAGCGTCTAACGTTTCCGAGGAATGCCGAATAAATCGTGCAGATGTCAATGGTATTAGGGCAGCAGGAACGTGCAGAAAGCAGGCGAGTGTTGCCGCATTTTAACGCCAAGATGGAGGCCCTCGACTCCATAACAGCGCTTCTTCTTCGTCTTCCTATTCAAATTGAGCGCTATACATAGAAGCATAAACGCAATGAATTATGATCGACAGCGTGCAAGAAGTAATGGCAGTAAAACACAGTGCGACAAGAAAGTAACGAGACTATATAATAAAAATGAAGCACAATGAATAGGATAATATATTTTTTTTTTTACACCTTTCAGAATAACCTCAAAGGGTCTCAATACAGTGTTTACAACGTACGCATAATCGGACGAAAGACTTTGAAAATTCTGCTGATTTAATTGCGTTTAGTTCCCTTGTAATGCTCCTTTCAATATCGATTTTGGAAAAAGAGGAAAGTCAGCAGGGACAAAATCAGGGGATTATGGGAGATGGTTAAACACTACTTAAGGTGGCTCTTATTAACTCTTGGTAAAAACTTTTTTCAAAATTTTCTTCGGGGCACCTTCCAGAATAGTTCGAAATAATTAAAAAAAATCTGTGTAAAGTTTGAGTCCGATCGGATAATGGGAAACGGTGCCCCTGGGCCCTTGAACATTTAAATAATTATTTAACAGCTCAAAAAGTTGATTTTATATAACATCTTTCAAGTTATTGATTATATAAAGAGAAAAGTCAGACAAAAGTTGTAGATCCGGACAAGGAGTATGTTTTATGTTCTATTACTTTTTCTCGTGCGACATACGGTTTTCGAAAAAAGCCCCAAAAACTGAAAAAAACTTTTTTTTCCCTGAAACTTTGAATGTTTAAATGCTTCGTAAACACTTTTTATTTATGAAGGCTAACGAAAAAATTAACTTTTATTTTCGAGGACTATTTTTTAAACTTTTAAGGAGGAGGCATATGCCCGAATATGACAAAGAGATACAAAAATTCTTATTATCAGTGTTTGATATGTCATAAATGTTTCCTGAAAATTTGGGACCGAAATTCGCAAAAATATCGAAGATACAGACATTAGAAGTGAACCCTAGTAGCACAAAATATTGGTTAAATATTTTTTCCAAATATTAAAAAAATATTTTTTTAGCCACACTTTTTAATATAAAAAAAAGTTGATTCCAAATATTATACTATACACATACTAAAAATGTGAAATAAAGGTTTAGAAAATAAAATATTCGGAAAAAAATGTTTTCTTTCTACCATTCAATAAATATTTACTTTATATCTGAAAAAGAATGTTTTTTTCACAATATAAAATGGATATTTCCCGAACATTCGGAAAAAATGTTTTGTTTCAAACAATAAAGAAATATTTACTTTATATTTGAAAAAAGAATATTTTTTTCATAATATAAAATGAATATTTCCAGCATATTTGGAAAATATATTTGCTTTTTAATCTAGAATAAATATTGTACGTATGTTTAAATATCAAAAAGAGATTGAACCTCTTTTTAATATTGGATGTATGTGCATTCAATATTTTGTGCTACTAGGGGAAGTATACTCATTGGTGACAGAGAGGTAACCCTTTAGTGTTGAAATTAAAAAATACAGATTTGTTTTAGTCTTCATAAATATGAAATGTTCGAGATACATTTTAATATTCAAAATTTTCAAAAAAATCGGACATGAAATCTTGCACTTCTTAGACAATAAAAAAGAAAGTATCCATCAAATAAAAAATCCGCGTCGTTAAAAACCTGAGTAATAGTGTATCCTATGGCCATGAAAAATTTAAAGTAAATCGGTTGAATAGTTTTTGAGTAATCGTGGGTAACATGTTTGAAAATCATGATTTCCCGAAAAATGCATTTGAATACCTAAATAATTCTTTCAACTAAAAGAGCGATTTTCCACGGTTATGGAAAAAACGATTGTTTTTCCTTTGGAAATTTTAAAGGCGCGACACTTGAGCTCGAAAATTGTTCTTGGGGTGCGATACAACCCGCGTGACCACGAAGGGTTAAGTTACACTTCGATGCACCCGTTACGACTATTCGTGAATCATTGTTGTCATCCAGTCTCATTAATTCAAATTAATTCAGTCATTGTGCCGTGGATATACATAATGGATGAATAGGTACCCAGGTACCTACTAGAATTCTAAAGAAAAATTTGACAGTAGAAGTATGGTTTCTTTTTGCAGCTGCTTTCGTACTGTTCATTTTTGTAGTCAATACAAGGTACCTAAATTAGAGTTTATCAGTTTTTATAAACTGGGTTTACAAACCGTTTTCTTTTTATTAATTTGTCAAATTCAAAAACCGGTTTATATACTATATAGATCTACTACGTAAAAATTAATTAATTATTTAATTAAAAACATTAACATTTCGACTTGAAATCGCCTCGAACACAATCATGTGTAGTAGGTAACAGTTTACTGTAAAACGAATCTTCATGAGTTCATATTTTCGAAAGAAAAATACTAAATGAAATAAAGATTTATAATTTATTTTTTTTTTTAATTTGGTTTTGTATGCAGTGTATTTCATTTTGTTATATTTTTGTAATTCCATAAATATTCAAAAAACTGAATTTTTCAAAACAAGTACAAATATTTAATTTCCGTTTCAATAATGTTTTTTATGCGAAATTTCAAAAACCGGTTTAACCGGTTTTTGGGGAATGGTGGAATTCGAAAACCGGTTTTTCCACAAGGTGGTTTTTGTGTCAATCCTAACCTAAGTATGTAGAAATTCCATGTAAGAATTGATAACTGGGAAACAGAAATATATTCATAGTTGTTACGTCCGTAACGAATGGCTATCTAGAGTCCCAGCGGAAGATAGTGAAGAGCTCCAGACGCAGTTCCCAGGTGTTGACCAGGCATTTTCGAACAGCGAAAGCAGATGTCACCCCCGGGCTCAGTGCGCTCATCTGGTCATGGACTAGGCCGCAACTATTGAGTACGAATGCGGTCCTCGAAATCCTGGATACCCAAGGATCTTCATGTCTGCATTGCCATCTGGTCAATGTTTTTGGTGTTTTCACTTCTCAGTAGACCTGTTCGAGTACTTGAATATGCAGGTAGCTTGAAATCCGAACCAATCCGGGACTCGGTTTCCAAGCCAAGCCAGGTACCTAAAAGAACCGAACGGCTCAGATAGAACCAAGTATGTACTTGAATTTTTCCAAGCGGCCCGAAAGAAACCGGGCGGCTTGGAAAGATGCGAGCCGGCCGAATGAACTTAGAGCAGATCGAAAACTATTTGTCCGATTTATTTGAAACTTCCTACACATATTCTTAATGGTATTATCCGAAATGTAGTATATTATTTTATTTTATGCGATGACCCATTCGTATAGAATAAATGTTTCAAGTTTGACTCGTTAGGTAAAAAATTAATAGTGCTATTCAGCTTGCTCTCGTTTGTACAATAAATTTTTTTCTTCTCAAATTCGTACGTACATTGGCCCACTTAAGAAGGTACCTTCATAAATAGGAAACGTGTTCATAATTTTCAGCAAAAAAATTTAAGAACAATTTCAGAATTGTAATTGATACATAAATATAATAAAACATACTGAAGCGTTATGTGGCTGGTTACAAAAAATATCTTAAAACTAGCGTCAATGGTGCAATCTAGGTAGGTACCTACCGAGGAAACTGATTTCCCAATTTTACGTTGCCGATGGATATTTTCTTGACCGATCCGTTTCGACACTTTTCCAGAAATGTCTACAGAATCCGGTGCTGTGCAGCGCATTCGGGCTAGATAAACAACTTTTCGTAAAAATGCAAAAATATTGGGTGGAAACCATGCACACCGGCACTTTTTTAAAATTTAATGGCCATTTACAACTATTCAAAACACCCAAATTTAATATCTGTTCGCACTGACATATTCCATCACCTTTCCTCTATCATTTAAGACTAAATTGCACTTTCCAGCGTCCTTAATTTTCACGTAAATACCTCATTCTCGTCCAAAATTCAGCGTTTTTACAAAAACTCATATTCCTGAAAAGCTCAGGGCGATTGAACCATTCTGCTTGCGGATTCGTGTTTGGGACGAGAAACTCTACAAGGCTCATCCAGTGGATATTACAGATCAAATTCGTGTTAGACAGTGGGGGAAACCGGGTATGGTTGTCTCATTTTTTTTTATTTTGATTTTTTACGAGTTGTAGCTACAGGGAAGTTCATTCAGACTTAGTTTAATATAAATTACGTACCTACGTCCAACTTTATAAAAAAATGGACCTCTGGATTTTGTCAATCAAATTAGGAACTAAGTTAGGAACATTATTTGCAGGAACTATTTTGTGACAATATACCCCGAGATTGGGTTGGCTGTCACAGTATCTGTGGTTGATTGTCACAAACTTAGACAGCTAATTTTATTAGTAAAAAACCGATTCAATTAAGTAATATCATATTTTTATTGTAATTATAAATGCTATAGTCTTGAACACAAAATTGAACTTAGAAACATTGTTAAAAAACAGTTCACAATTTTATCACTGAACCCCAATTTCTCTGGATTTATTTTCTAAATACAGAGACAAGCACACAAGGCAGAAGTCAAGGCAGTTCTTCATTTTCTTTTTCTTCTTTATTAATTGTTGATAAATTTCTCCTTTTTTATTTTTTCCCTTATCGAATAAAATAATTTGTTTTGCCTTGTTCTTCTTTCCAAATATTCTGTGATAACTTCACTCAACCGTTAAACAATCCTACCTCTCTACTCATGTATTGAGAAGTTTAAAAAAAGCAAAAAATCAAGTTTAGACAAGTATATTCGAAAAAAAACAGTTATTGTATGTTGATGTATGAAATGTTATCTCTTTATGGTAACTTTAGTTTCAACCTATGTATCTCAGAAGTTAAAGAATTTTAGGAGTAATTCCCAAACCATTATTTTGTTTCTTAACCTTTGTCGATGAGTGTATACTTAACACAAAAGTATTTCCTCATTTTTTAATAATTATTTTAGCCCTTTCAACCAAATGAACAGATAAAACCACTTTCATCCAAAGCACAAACCGCAGAAAATCGAATATGGCGGCTAGCAAGGCGTCCACCTATCTACCCAAGAGAGCACCTGTTCTCCTAATAAGTTTACAGTGGAGCTGATGTAAGTGATTCCCTGTAACGACGACAGAATCAATCGCCGACCTGTCCAGTGGCACTCGAATAATGTCGTTAAGTATCAGGATTTCAAGAGCAAAGAATCTGCAGGCACTGTGTCCAAGGGAGGAATAATCGCGGTGGAGTTAAGTGCTGTTTAGAAGGCATAGTTATCGACCAGGAGGGTTCTCCCTATACAAGTATACGTACATACACAAGGCAACCATACCGCACACGGCACACATCCACGACTCCATCGTCACGGGTGAAAAGTCGAGAGTTGATAAAGCCTGGCAAATCATCCTCGCCTCATTGCCCGAGCGTGAAACTAAATACGAACGACGATGGGAGGGAGCGACGCGAGAAGAGCCGTCGACGCCATTTGCATCCACTTGAAGCGTGTCTTGGGGCAGCCCAAGAAAGTCGAGGACAATGGAGCGGCTTCTCTATGTTACAGGGTAATATGAGGCTCGAGAAATCGCCGTTCGATAGACACGCGCCACGGCCAAGGCGAGCCACGAGCCGCGACAATTCGTGGGGAACAAAAGAATCTTGGGGTGGTGTAACAGGGCAGCATGCTTGGCGTCATTTGTCACGATCGATTCGTCACATTCAGTGTTGCCAAGTGACATTACTGGGGAACTATATTCCACCAGCTTCGGCCAAGTTCGATACAATTCCTCATCTTTCTTCGTTCCACTCTATCTATTCAGTGTTAAGTCTACCATAAGCAGTCCCAACCTGAGTCGTCTTACAAATCGTAGAAAGAAAAGTTGATGGAACACTAAATGGTCCAAATAGCAGTGGTCGTGTTGTATACTCTATCTGACTGTAGCTGTGGGAAGCGGGAGGTGAGAAAATCAATGTGGCTGGTTGGTTCCGAGGGAATTCTAATTCCTTCGTTCCGCTTGAGTGGCTGCGCATAAAAGGAATGCGGTGACAGCGATCAGGATGTTATAACGGCCAAGAATCTCGAGCTCCTCTCGAGTCCCGCCTGTTCCTCTTTATCTATCGCTGTCGTCGCGTTGCTCTGTTATTGCGGCGCGTCTGGAGGATGGAGAATGGCATCGCTGGGGCACATGTTGCACCTGGCTATTCCACGCATTCGTCGGATGTCGTGGGAGACAAGCGCGGAGGAACGAGAAAGGGTTGTGGGCGGCGACGGAACATTCATAGAAACTCTAGCCGGCTATCAGAATGTCGAAGAGGTCAATCAGCATTTGCTTCCCCTTTACGACTGTGCAACGTCGCTATATAATTCTGGCTAACTTCTGCTACCTCCTGCCATGCATGCTGGGGCTGCCGCGCATCCAATTTCCAGAGGGACAGTTGTGTGTAGAATTGAGAGGCTCAGAGGCAGATACCATGTGCGCATAAATTTTCGATTCTTTGCGCTATTAATTCGTTTCTGCAATGTAGTTGAATTCCAGCATCTATAAATAAGTTTTCACTGGGCTCCTCAATTGCTAGAATGCAATGACTGCGTCCTAGCTCGAGGTTTAATCCTAGGACAACATCTGGGGAACTTAGTGACCTCGCGGATCTTAATATTACTTGAGACTTATTCTGCTTCCTTCGATTATTATTTATAACCCTTTTGTTGGAGTTCAACGATTCACACCGTTAGGGTTTTAGGCTCAAGGGGCTGCGTTTCCTTTTTCTGGAAAGTGGGGGGTGCGACAACCGTAGTTAGTCTAAGAAATGTGACCAGACTGTGCATATCCTGTTCTGACTCATCAAGTTAATTCTTTCTCTTGTATACCTTTATACTTTACCAACTTACACTAATACGTGGATACACTGTGTGTTGTCTATATAATAAACCATAGCTGTGTTTATATTGTGACATTAATTCAACCTCTCTGTAGCAACTTCTAACACCTTTTCACTTCAAGTGTAGGTACTCCTCAGACACACCGATGTTTGAAATAGTATTGAGTACCCGTATACATATTTATACATAGGACTGGTAACAATGGAAGAATTTGTAATTAGGGATGTGAAGAATAAGTTACTTGATTTTCAATTTCTTTTGTTGTAGGGTAAACTGTATTAATGCTGGCACGGCACTAATCATTGGCACTCCTGATTAAAGTCAAATATTAAGAAGTACAAGCTTAGAAAGTACTTTTTTACAATTTCTTATTTTTCTTTCATTACAACACTGCAAAGCCCAGTGGTTGAACTAAACATTTTACATCTGGCAACACCACAAAGTGGGACAAAGGGCTGAGTTTTAGGCGTTCTCTTAAAATTTTGATAAGGGGTAAGTAAGTATATTTTGTCGCTTCATAACTAAGTAATGGATTGAAATGCAGATTTACTAAGTGTTGTAGGTATTTAATAGTGAATGAAATAGTCTGTTTACATATGTTTTTCTATATAACCTCAAATTTTAGGGTGCCAATGATTGTACTTTTGTGCCTATTTTTGTTTTCATTGAATATTTTTAAAATAAAAGACATAGGTACTCAAGGTGTTTTATTTTAATGAGAAATCCATAATCATTGATAATAATTGAAAATTAAGACCATATAAAAATTTCACAAAAAAATATAGACATTCCAATCAGTGTACAGTTTACCCTACAGTATTTTGGATCTCAAAAATGTATATTTGACACTTACCATGTGAAGGAAAAAGTATTTCTGGTCAAGGGACTGGCGAGTAAAGTGGAGCGTAAAGGGTTCACACTTCACTGACTTGTCAGCTTATAAGATTTTATGTTAAAAACTATAAGAATGGTAAATGTAAATACTAAATACTGTTTAGTCAGATGGAATCTGTTTACTTGGGTAATTAGTAATTAACCATTTCAGTAAAAGAAGCTGTATTGTAATGCTTTTGGATTGTTTTGCAAAAATACTTTCCATTCAAAGATAAGGGACTCCGCGGGTTCAGTGTTTTTAAGGCGTGGTCGTTCGATCAATACAATACTGATCATAACCCGAAAATATCAATAATTTTTATACAGTATAGTTGAGGGTATCAGCTAGGACTTGGACTATTTGAATAATTTAATATTCGAATATTTTACAAGTATTCGAATGCTACGAATAAACTTCGAATATTTGAGTATTCGAATGTTATTATTCGAATACTATTCAAATACTGATGTATTCGAATTGCAATACTGACGTATTTAAATAGTATGGTGTGAACTTTCCTTCAAAGTTATTTATGTATTTTCCATTCTTCAATATCAGCTATTTGTGCACATAAATAGTTCTATGCCATTCGCCAATGAAAATGGCTGACATCCTTTCAAACTGGCAGGCAAGGCTATTATATGTATACCTATATGTATACCTACTACCTTTGTCCCCCCCAGCAGACAAAGGGGAGACGCTACTACCACCTATCAACCTATGCAACCCTAGGAATTTTCTCGACTTCTCTTTGTTCCCAGGAATAACCTCATTATAACTTTACACAGCTCAATCGACCCACCTTAATGGTCTTTACACAACTCCAAAACCTAAAGCCACTTAACTTTAACACCCTTGAAGAAAAACCAATACTGCTTACAAACCTGGACGCAACGTCGCAACCTCCCCAACATTCTGACGTCCCGAAAACCACTAAACCCATTCAACCCATACACAACTACAAATATTTAAAATCACAATACACACTTAGCCACCCCCGCCAGATAATTTAAACAATTATAACAAAAACCTGAGCAAACCTTCAAACATTTCCCTTTCCTCAATTGCATTATCGACGCACACCAAACAATCACAAAGTAACATCATTATTATTTATACAAAATAAACAACTGGATGATTAATTTGCAATATTGATATTGATCATTTCATCTCTTTCTGTCGTTTCCTTCGGCAGTAACGCACCCAGAGGGGAGGTCAAGGATCCCTGTCACCCCCCAAAGATAGGGGAAAAAGGAGATTAACGTAACCACGATTGAACTACCTATAATTCAAGAGCTTTGTATTAAAATAAAAGAAAACTGGATTTTATTCTTTAACTAAATTTTTGTAATTGCCTAATGACTTATTGAATTTGCATTAAAGATATTTTTAGCCTTTAAACTCGGTTCCTACCAAGATTAAATCCTGAGTACGCCAATGTTCCTTGGTACTTGTTATTTCAATTTTGCCTTACTTGTCCGTTCTCTGTTCATGCCTTTTCATGTTATTATAGTGTGCCAAAAGGTTGCTACCCCCTGATAAATAAATAAATATAATAGTGAAACAAGGAAACATAGTCGTCACGTGTGCGTTTATTTATTTATTCGCTCCGCACCGCCATCGCACAGTGGCAAATTTGCCTGAAATCATCGCTTGAAGTAAAACATATCTATAGTTAAAATTGTTAAAAAGGAGTTCAAGATTGTATTACAACAGTTATTATTTACGATTAAATAATATCAAGTAGAATGTGTTTTATGCATATTATAAAAGTATACATATGTAATTGAATGATGTAAATATATTATAGTAGAATAATTCAAAATTTTTCATGAAAAAAATTACAGTTATTATCTTGCTAGAGTCATGTTATTGGAATTTATAATTTAACTTACAATTACGTTTGAAGATACTAGTTTCGGCCACGATTTCAAGTAAATTCGCCAGTGTGCAGCGACGGGAAAACGATTGTCGAGAGAAAAAAAGCTCGTGCGACTTTTTTCAACACCAGGACGCCATAGCGTGGCTGCGGTCGCCAAGCGATCAGGTGGATTCCGTCGTGGGGTTTCCAATCAATCGGCGCCTTCCGGTATGATCAGAGCAGCATGAGTCGCCTGGGAAAACCAAACGTTTCCTATCGCTCGTCGTTCCACGAGAAAAACGTGCGTGGCCCCCCGATGCGTCGCTCCTGATAGACGGCAGCGCGGCCAAGACTTTTACGACTGGCGAAAGAAACGATTCTAAGGAACGGGGGCGAGGATTGACGGCGCTGCGTGCCTCCGACAGTCTCTATCGCTTTCACATATGAGAACGCCCGTCTGATCCGCGGCGAAGGAAAAGGGTTAGTCGTTCAAGTGCTTCGAGTCACACATCACGGCGGGGCTGTCATAACGCGACAGGAGGTGTCCTAATATTCGTCGGGCTGTCGACCCCAAAAACCATTCTGCCAGGGGCGTGGCCTGCGGGGGCAGTGGCGTACACAAAGGAGTTTTTTTTAGCACCCTCTGCGAAGTGCTTCGACGATTGAACGCTCGAGCAGAGGCGGTTAATTACTGGGGAGGCTGGGGGCGCGTCGCGACCATTGGGGATGGAAATTTAAAGGATGAAGTGTGATGAAGCTCCGCTTAGGGGCTGGGAAGGGGAAGCTGTTTGGAAGACATTGTATTTTTATTTGTGTGTTGAAGATTGTCACGTTTTGGTTTTATTTACGGTGGATGTTTCATGTACATGTGTCTGTCGGCACTGGATGTACTTAGGCTGAGGGTGGTTCAATTTTAATATCGTTGGCAAGGGCCATGGAGGCAATTGTTTCGATATAATTCGATAACGATGAAACGGACGTGGTCTTGTAGAGAGTGTTGTGAAAATAAACCATAAACGACGGGCAAGGGGAAACAGGGAATGTCACAAAACAGCTTTATCGAGAAACTTAAGTTTTAATACTTTGATCCGTCAGTGGAGAAACAAGGTTCTATGAATTTATTTGCATACTTCAGAACATGAAAGCAAAAAATAAGAAAATAATAATTGTTTTGTTTTTTCAAATTTGAACACAGCAGCATACTGGAACAAAATAAGAATTTTCCACTTGTATTATTATCTCAACAAGGAAATCCACTCATTTTATTAATTGTCAGATATTTTGTTTCTCACTTAGGTACTTGTTATGCATGAGACAACATTTCATAAAATCGCAGAGCCTTGGAATCACGAAATTTTGTTATGACCATGAGCTGGACGAGGCAGCTGGGACCGCCAGGCGTATTAATAGTCTACTTGGTGGATAATACTTTTTAATTGCTATGTTGATGGCACCTTTCTCATATCTGGCATATTTAGGTAAAGACTGAACAGGCTGACTTGTGTACCTACCACAGCTGGTTCCCAAAGAATAATCAAGCTGGCTGATCGGTCGGAGCGTTTCGCCAAGGTCGCGGTTTATGACCGTACTGTGCCGAGTCGGCGCGGCGCACATTGATACGCGTATATGGTCGTTCGGGACAAAACTCATAACTTTTGAACTAATCAGATTTCGTCCTAAGTACCCTAATACTTTTTTAAAGAGAATATAAAAATGAATCGATTGGTGTATAAAAAACTATTCAGTTCCATTAAAAGAATTAAACCGATCTTGATTTTTCAGTGAAAGTTTTTTATTAAAATTTACTTTTGCAATTTTTTGTCAACTGTATACTGACTGACTTTTGTTCGAAACATTTTTTTATCAAATTATTTTTTTCACGTATATCTCGTTTGACTGCTATTTTAAAACTGAAGATAGCATCCAGGATGGAAAAGTCATGGTAGATATTGTATAAACAATTGGAAAAAGCATATCGGATGTTTAGACTAACATAAGTGCAACATGAAGCCGCGCACGCGAATGGTTACACGCATTGTCGAAAGCATCAGAAAGAATTGTATAGTTTTCCACTTGTGGCTTTCGATCCCCGACACACAATGGTCTGGAATTAAGAATTTGATGACATTTGTCTATAGCAGCGCTGCACAAGGAGCTGTTTTCGGCGCCTAGCGGCGAACAACCCACCTGTCCCGTTGCTAAGGTTAGACTCGGTGAGGAGAACTGCAGTAGTGTATGTGCATATCGCGGGACGCACGAGAGGAGCCCCAGTGAATACGCTAAAGGCCGGAGCGGTGAACGTCTTAAGGGGTCATTCTGGTTAGCGCGCCGATAAATTCAGCGATTTTCAGGAATTTATTGCGAAGACAGGAATTATAGTAATGGAATAAAACTTTTTTTCTATCGATTAAACTACATGTCTACGGTAAATAAAAAATATAAAAGTTATAAAATTATTGCTTCTAAAATGGTTTTGATGGCGTTTTTGATGACATGTTTAAAAATTCATGCCTCGCTCGTGCAGGTGATTTCAGCAGTTGAACTTATTTAAAACCAAAAATACAAACAGATTCTTGATCAGTATGACAGTCGCTATGGCCCGTACTAGAATAAATAATTTATCCTTAAAATTAACAAAATGGTGGGCAAAATACAAGAATCAATGTATTTTGGCTGTGTTTACTGTTCTATTTTCGATTTGAAAAGTAGGTTAGACTCAACAGAAATACTTTGTTGTAGTACCGACCAGAGGTATAGGTGTACAGAATAATCAGTTCAATTTATAAAGCAATCGGTTCGATAGATTTTGAGATTTTACCTGCACCATGTGAAAAAATGCCGTTCCTAGAAAAACGCGTTCAAAGTTTTTATGTATGGTGGTCGAGGCTCTGCGCTCCCTACAAAATACCTACGTAGAAGCGAAAATAATTAGAATTTTTCAATGAAAAGTTAATAGTACATTCTTGAAGATATCTACTTTCGAAAAATGTTATAAAAAAAAAATCGATTTTCTCAAATCGTCTAACCAGAATGACCCCTTAATAATGGTCGTGCAAATTCGAGCAGTTGAAATTGATGTTAATATAAAGGTTTAATGATCCCTAAATTAATATACAAAAAAATCACGGAGGTATTTTTTTTTAAAGTCCCATCGAAGTTGATAAATATTTAATATAAAGATTTAATACAAATTGTTAGTATTGTAAATTCACTTTTTGTTTGATTTGTTCTTTACTTGTTTAGCGTAAACAAATTAAATATCAATGAAGCTGTAATTGTATTCACTCATAAATAATTTGCTTTATCCTTTAGTAAGAAAACACGGGAAAGAACGAATGGATGCAAAATTGAAACTATACAACTCGCAGTTTATATAATAGAGGTTTATTCGTTAGCTTCGCCGTGAAACACGAAACTCTCTCGCCAATATTGAACAGTGAATCAATGTGAAGTCGCCTCTCTTTTCTTCATGAGTCATTTCGTTTATATCGCGCGGTCTAAGACCCACGTGACCGTCGGCAAGAGCGGGCTCTCCTCGTAGAGTGAAAAGGCACAGACCAGGGCCGGTATTCATAGTCGCTACTTATTCTTAAGCAAATACTTAAGCATGCAGCATCCTCTACTAACTTAGTAGCTAGTAAAAGATGCCGAATGCTTAAGCATTTGCTTAAGAATAAGTAGCGACTATGAATACCGGCCCAGGTATACCTCGTCTGTGGAAAAGACGATGCTGACCGCCGCCGTCGGGCGAGATATTCCTAACCTTACCTTTTAACTTTTGCTATTCATTCGATCCTGATCTTACACTTCGTTAATTTTCCATGAATAATTATGTGAGTGGTCTCTGCCAACGACGAAAACCATTTCTCCCGGCACTTCGGGGAAGGTGGTCAGATGTCATGATTTCAGTTTTCAAACCGATTTACAGTAAATATTGTGTTAAAGCAAATATCGACCATTTTTTCTGAATCAGCATAAAATTCTGAACATATCTTCTCAATCTTCTCTTCTCAATATCGTTCCTACTTTGGAAGAGGTCTCTGGTTACTTCCTGAGCCTTAAAGCCCACTTAATATTTTGGTGAGCCTTATTATCTGTTTTGTCACTTCCTCATTGCCGAGGATATATGTTAAGCGTGCACATTACAATATCATCAATTTTCTGGAAATATGTTGCCAACATATGTACTAATACGTACCTATAGTTGTACAGTAATTGGATAATGAGTACTCCCAACGCAAAGCTAAGACACCGACGTAATTCTTATAATTGCAGCAATGCTAGTTGCCGGCGAAACATTTGTTGAATTTACAGCCGGCAAATTTATATTAATCCCGCGTAAACTCTTCGAATGACAATTTCGTATGTAATGAAAGCAAAAATGGCACTACCACTATTGTAGATTCGCCTACCAAGGATAAATGATAGGTGGCCCTTATTACCCGCACTTACCGTAATTTTAATAGCCATTTTTTAGTAGGTCGACTGCGTCTCCCGGATTTACACTATGTACCCTATCATCACTGACAGAGCAATATACGGATTAACTCACAATCAGACACAAGAATGCTTAAAATTCTTGAGGGGTTATGCCCACCTGTGAGGTCTGAGAAACATGTTTATTCGGTAATTTTTGGGGGAAAAACTTGAAGACTTTTTTAAACAAATCTTTATGTACTCGAAAGTGTAGATCTTATACTACTTGTAGTAATTATTCCAGTGAAAAATATAAATAAATAAAAGAAATATCAGTGATCTCCAGGCAGCGATTTTTTTCTGTAGTTTGCGGTGACCACTCTAATTTTGACCTGATTTATCTGAAGTAAAAAATTCGAAGGAATTTAGTTAGTATATTATATTATCTTGTACTTAATCGTTCATTATCCCGAAAAATTAATTTTCTACAAAATGGCGGCTGTTCAAATTAAAATATCGATTTTGGCCACAAAAATCGCTCATTTTTCATCTGTAAAATAAAAACTACGCAACGGAAATGAAAAAGCCACGATTAAGGGCAAGATTTTTATATATATAATAAGCCTACAAAAGCTGAATTCATTCGATGCAGCGGTTCTCGAGATATTTTGGTCACCGATTCTGAAAATGTAGTTTCGAGAAAAACGCGTTTAATATACTAAAACTCGCACAGCTCGGCCAATTTTAATCGGATTAAATTGAAACTTTCACACAATACATTTTGAGATGTTGTACTTTAAGAAAATGTCAAAACCCCAAAATCCATTTTTCCAGATTTTACAGATGGGCATAATCCCTTAAAGGCGGCACCACGTTCTTGATTGCCCTTTAGAAATGTGCTGAACGGACGTTGTCGAAATGTTCTTGGAAAATTATGATATTACCGATCGTAAACAACGAATAAATTCTCGCTTCGCTCTGAGCCCGCTTTTATCCCGACGCATAGTGAGCCTCAATCCCAAGAAACAGAGAAAATATTTCGCAGGAATGTATTAACATTTTGTAAAAAGTATTTGATAAGTATACAGGATAACATAGATGCAGGTTTACAAATAGGGTAAACTTGCCTAATTCGTACCTACCTACGCCTAAATCGTACCACCGCTGTTTCTTTTTACCTAAGGCAGTCACAATCGCCCCGAGCGGTAGAAAGTGTAAACAACAGTTAGCCATACCTCATTAACAAGCGGAGTAACCAGGTCGTCACTCCAGAAAAAAATATAAAGCAGATAAGTTTTTCGGATAATATCACTAAAATTTTGCCATGATTCTCAAGGATTTCGTACAATTACTATTTCTGAGAATCAGTGAAACAAATTTCTACGTGAAACCACGTCTATTTTCAAGTTTATTTCTTGTTTTGACATCCTCGGATAACCTAACCTATATTTTAACGTCATAGATTTGAAATCAAATTGACCTATGTGCCTATTTCGTACCACCGTGTGTAAGCTTAAATCGTACTAGCACGAACATACAAAAACACTCTGGAAAAAATGGGATAAGGCTAAAAAGAAAATCATAAAAAACAGAATGACAAAAGAAACTCGTAAGTGGAAGAATACCGTCAATACCAGTAAACAAAAGAGAGAAAAAAGGAACAAGAAAGACGATAAAAATGAAAGCTGCTTTTGTATATTGTGTCAAGAAAATTAGGCAGGAAAATAATGCACGCAGTCCAAAATGTGGGTACACGAACTTTGTGCGGAAATAGATAGAATTACTTTTGAATATGTATGTGATGATTGTAGTAATTAAATTTCAAAGTACGAATTAGGATAATTATGACACGATTTAGGAACATAAATCCTAAACTGTACTGTTTTCCTCTTAAAAATAAATCGTTTTTATGAATAGAAGTTGATTATTTTTTTTGTTTAAGTTTATAAAACTGTATATTCTATTAATAAAGAGTTGATTACCACTAATTCTGTTTCATTTTTCCTGTTATTTTTCATATAATAGGCATTTGTTCTTAAGGGGTACGATTTAAGCAAGTTTACCTTATTTTAGCGCTTTCCATGATATATTTTTCAAATTGTTTTAGTTTTATTGGAATTATTGACGTTACTTATTGACGAATAGACGTTAAATAACGTCAACCCTTCATATGAGTTGTATATATATTAATTATTAACACTTTTTTATGAACATCCTTAATAATATTTGGCACTTTGATTGCAAAAAATGGGATGCTGCATTTTCCCATATTTCTTGTGATTCGGCCTCACAGTGCGACATGAAATACAGATAATTACTCCATTATTTGCAAATATTGCCAAATGTTGTTGTCGCAGTTAATTATGAAACAAAAAAGAAATTTGCTCGGAAGTTCCTAGAAGGTAACTAAAAAACCGATAATTGCCGATATTTTTTCAACGAGTTTCTTATCGAAAAACTGTATGTAACTAATTATTTGCTATGGCTTAACAGAATCAATACTACCTACTCATTTCGGTTACCGCAAAATTTTCACGCGTATAGCACCAAAAATGTAACGGACTCGATTTAAAATTTTGCACAAAAAACATACAAACTTTGACGTGTGTTTACACACAGATCAGAAGTGATAATTTTACATTTTTTAGGAGCTCATATTATTACTTCACAAGAAATATATAAAAAAAACATTATCCCATAACTTCTAAATTCTAATATGTTTCCTTATTTCTTGGGATTTTATCCTACTGTGGCGATGGTACGCAGTGCGGTTGCGTCTAAATACATAGACTGCTGCTGAAGCAGCTGGTGTCTAGACGCAGCGTCCACAGCACACATACCCTCATCTCAGTGTGTGCGTCTATGTAGAGTAGCCTATGTATATACATATGCTGCTGCTGAAGCCGGCCGCGTCAGCAGTGCCGGCCACTGTTCGGCGAGTGCAAGGCAACCGGGCCCCGGTCTATACAGGGGCTCCAGAGAAAGGTAAACGGAAGAAAAGAGAATATAACAAAATAAGAAAAATTCGTTCCAATTTGAGTAAAATTGAGTTAATGTTATAAACAGACATGAATTTCACTCTATACACAAAACTGGGAATATTACGGATACGCCACAATATAAGGGTCGGATGCAATAAGGGGACTAGCGCTCAAAAATGGAAAAAATATTGTCCAAACACTAAGATAGATTGGAAAATTAAATGTTGTTAAACTGTACTTTAAAAAATTTTTATTAAAAATATAATAAAAAATTTAAACTACAGTTTAACAACGTTTAATTTTCCAATCTGTTTTAGCGTTTGGACAATAATTTTCCCATTTTCAAGCACTAGTCCCGTTATTGCATCCGACCCTTCAATTGTGGTTGTGGTAACCATACTATGATATGCGACAGAGTTGGGCGTTATTAGAATAATCTTCGAATAAAATGAAGTGTTTCGAGAATGGCGAAAAAGTCTTTGGACAAAGGGATCGCGTGCCGTTGGCATGCACCAGCCCAGTCGCGTATACGCGCAGGTATACGGTAATCCACCCGGCACCCCATGACGAAAACAACACTCGAAAAGCATTCCCCTTGCCTCATGGTATCTCTATGCCCGACCCGAGACCAAAGGCCTTGGGACCCGAGGCTCAGGTTCGGACCTACGCTTATTCCTGACGCTTATTCCCCACGGAGGTCTATCGAATAACGAATAACGGACACCGTTGCAGATTCATTCGTGACTATATAACGAATAACCTATTTTTTATTAGTTATTCAAAATAAATTTTGCACAACTCTCACGCGCGAGGACTGTTAAAAAAGAAATTAAAACTTAATTTCTAATATAATAATATAATAATTTATTATTATTAATAATTATTACAATAAAAAAGTCATATTTTTTGATAGATTACTTATTATATATTTGCTTATTTATGTTATTTTCTTTATTATCCTTTTTTTATGAAAAGATATATATGCTTTTTGGCATGGAGAAATTGTTTCGGGCCCAAAAATATTTCTTACATCCGGGCCCCTTCATAGAGAACGCCGGCCCTGCGCGTCAGACCCCTACGTCTGGCGCGGACGCAGCGGTCGAAAGCGCAGATGAGAGAACGAATGCGAGCTTCTCCATTCTACCGGTAGTAGGTATACTGCGTCTAATCGCAACGGCCGGACGCAGCTAGGAGATCCCGCGTTTAGTCGACACAGAAACATATACTTGTACGCTTCGTACCTTTAAAGTGCTTGCCAGTGTCACATTTTGCGTGTGTGTTAGTACCGAGTGTCCGAAATGTCGATAAAGTTACCGTTTTCGCCTGAGGAGGACGAAAAATTGATAGCGGATATATCAAATTATCCTGTCCTCTATGATTCAAGGGAAAAAAACTATAAAAACAACGGAGCGAAAGGACTTGTATGGGATAAAGTCTCAGTTAAAGTAAACAGAACAGGTACAGTCTTCTTCAGTTATATTTATTTCCATATTCATTTATTCTTTATTTATATATACATATTATGATCATAAATGTTACAAGTATTTTTCTAAACCATTCTCTTTAGAAGAGGATACAAACAATGAACCCCTTTTTGGTTTAATATTATTTAATACTTTCTCCAAGTACATAATGAACGTAAATATTTATTTCTTAACTCGCAAACTAAATTATTGGAGACCGTACCAAAGAGGAACATAAACCGCCTGCTCAGGCCATACTCTCTCTCGCTACTGCCGGCATACACACGCATAATTACGGCAGAGCGCCTCTAGCGGATAAACTGAGCTGACCTATGGCGCCAATTTCAAATATCGTTTAGAACTCAAAAGTTTAAATTGTTACACTTTGCATATAGTTTTCTTGTCATTCTATTGACCCTTCTGGTGTAGTTTCGAAATTTGTCACATACTCGTCACGCAACATATTGCGGAAACAGCATATTACAGTAATAACAGAATCCGTCCTTTCCGGCAGTAGGTATCGCTGTCGAGAAATAAAATATTCTGAAACACTGCGATAAAATTCCAATGGCATTTTCTGAGACCCTTCATGCTCTGCATAAACGATAATTGAAATTGTTTTCGTCCACTATTTTGTGGACACACTATTCTAACGTTCTTCCCATCGATTGCTCCAATACAGTTTGTAAAATTCCATTTCATCGTAAATTTTTGCCACTTCTTTCGAAATATAAAATGCTAGGTTGCGGCAGAAATGCTGGCAATAATATTTCGCATAATTATTTGAATATGTCTCTTACGATGACGCTTATATCTGTTGTAAGGAAAAACGACCCATGTCACAATTTCAAAAAATTTGAGTTCATGCATTAATTCAACTGTAAAATATTGGATGTATGTTTTTATCAGAAAAAAATGCATGGAAACGAATTTTATACGTTGAAAAAATAATGCAATTTAACCGAAGTCCAATATTCAATTAATACGCATTTGGCAAAACAACGCAAGTCGACAAAATTTGGAGAATACGTCGTATCTTTCCTTTGTGACCGCTTTTTATTTTCTATTTTTATTTATCTGCATATGCTATAACGTATTTTGTGTAAAATAAAATGAGCAAAATTATATTTTATATTTTTATTTTACTAGAAACAGCACACTATGAAGTACCAGTGATACATAAATGTGTAACTTGTATTTTGCAAAAGACAACGCAACATGACATGACATGGGTCGTTTTTCCTTACACCCACAGATATATTCAGGCGAAATTCTGAATGCAAATGGCAACGATCTGAATATTCCTCCAGTAGCAATGAACCTGCAAAAAATATATTATATAACTATTTCAGCTGATGAATGTAAAAAAAGATGGCGCAGCATACGCGACACGTTCAAGAAAATAAAGCGAGGCAAGAAATATCGTACGGGGTCGGCAGTGAAGCCAAAAACTAGATGGCCATTAATGGATAAGCTGAGTTTTTTAGACAAACCATCGTCTGAGAGAAGGCAAAGTATTTTTTATACTCACAATAGGAGTTTTAAAATTCAATAAATTTTATTTATTTTATTTATTCTATTATAGCACCCGCAGTAAAAACGAACATATTGAAAAGGTTCGAAAGAGAAGCACCAGTAGCGATAGCGACATTTCAGAAATCCCTGTGACCTGTGGAACTTTTCTAGAAACAGCGTTACAAAACAATATTTCTCCTTCAGCGAAGAAAAGAAGATGTGCATCCAGTTCAGTGCCACAAAGACACAGAACTGATTCATTGTCAGATGATATACTGGATGTATTGGAAAGAAGACCTGTCGAGAGGGAAAAATTACTGGAGAGTGTCAGCAAATCAGTGGAAGACGATTGCGATGCCACTTTGATATTTTTTAAAAGTATGGCGATGACGGTGAAAAAATTTCCGCCACACTTGATTGCCGAAGCGAAGATTTCGGTACTGAGAATTATTAATGATTTAGAAATCAAATCAGCACACGCTACTTGTAATTGCGCATGTCATACTGCTAATGTCCCATGGCTGTGATGTTCCCGTGGTTCCTCAAGTCGCGCAGAGATCACCGTCGTGTTTTTATCAGACGAGCTCCGACAAGAAAACAAATAGCGCGTGTTGCGCCGCGAGTTAAGAGGTTGATCGAGACCCGCTGACCAGGGTTTGTACCTCCCCGACGAACACGCGGAGAAACGCAGGCAAATTCGGAAACCCCATTCTTCGATGAATCAGCCTGTGACGTCACGAGTGGCTCCGGCTTTCTCCGGAAAAACCCAAGGTTTCGGCGAAGACGCGGTTCCGCGTGCGCGGACCAAGCACTAGTAGTCCAGTGAAATTAAGAGATGCCTGGGGAATAATTCTCAGCAAGCTAAATTTTTGTACGGGCTTTATTTCGTCGTTTTAAACAATATGTAAAAAGTCCTCATCGATGTGACTGCCGCTAAAAATGTTACAAAGTAAAATAAAAACAGTTGTTCGCAAGTGTCTCGTTATGTACCAGTTTTATGAAAAAATAGTTATAAGATTTGTAGAAATTATTATAAGATTATATTATAAGATTTTGTAAAAAAGGTTGTATGAGTTTCTTCGTAGGAGTAATCATGTTCATGTATGACGGCTTACATTATTTCAACTTCCATATTATTTACAAGGGAAGATCCCGACAGTACCGTCTTTTGGCATGGTCAGACTGGGCAGTTGCCCTAAATACAAAACATTTTTATTCCCGTGGGAGCGCAGGGGCCCACAGCATTGCTTTGCCCCAGGGCCTACAATGCTGTTAAGACGGCTCTGGATCCCGAACCCAGATATTCCAAAAATGATGAAACGTTGGGAATATGTAGAGCAGTGTTTCCCTTTTGTAATATTCAAATAACCTGTACCCCCTCTATATAAGGTAAGTATATAAGGTAAATTCAATAATGTAAAGAAAACACGTAAAAATACAACAAAACTTTTAATAACATTAAAAAAAAACACCGTGACGACTCCCCAGAAAACACTTCGCGGCCAATCGGTTGGGAATCACTGATGTAGAGGATGTCTTCTTGAGTACAACACAATTTTGTTTGCTGTCCAAATTCACTCTGAGTGAAATTGACCCTGAAAATGTTCCGATTTTGTGTTATTACTCGCCGACAGTAAGTGCTGTAAGGACGGTAAGTTACTAAATGATAGTCCTACATAATTAAAAGAAATAACTATTTCCTGAAATTTTTTTCTATCTCTTAAAGTTCGCAATAAGACAAAATCGGAATATTTCCAGGAATCAATTTCATCTTCCGCCATGTCCTAATTAGATGTCGCACAGCGACAAAATTGTTGTCGTTCGACCAACCGACCAACACGATTATAAACAAACCAAAGATTTTCTATGGCTTGTCCAAATTAGCAAAGCGTGCAATGCGGCAACTTCGTATATGTCGGTTGTTTAATTTGAATTTCAAACCAGTTTGTTTTTTGTCGTATTGCACGCACGATGTCGCAAACAGCAATGGATAATTTCGACAAAGACATCTTGTAAACTAACCGCAAAAGCGTTTGCAAATAGTACTCTATAGCCGGCCGTATATGGACACTGTCACATTGTCATACGACCGACTGAAATCGGTCGGTTGGACGACAACAATTTTGTCGCTCCGCGACATCTAATTAGGACATGGCGTTAAGAATGAATTTGGACAGCAAAACAAATGCGTTGTACTCAGAAGGGCGTCTCCTACATATTTACAAAGTTTCATAATTTTTTGAATTTCCGGGTTCGCTACCTTCCCTTGCCAAAAGTATGAGGGTTGAAGTTTTGGAAACCGTCATGCATAGTGTTCCTGATTTCTCGATATTTTTTGCATCTCGAGAAATGAGAAATCAGATTATATTTCCCGAGAATTCTCGAGAATTCTCAAGAAATTAAAAAAATATTGCAAAATTTATATTTTCGGAATATTGTTGATAATATTTATCTAAATTTTTATTCGTGTCCAACTTAGACAAAACTTGTGTAAATGAAAAAAACAGATATTAAATATAATTGATAAATTTATTTATTTAATATAATATGTGAGCAAGGTGAAACATTACTTTTTTGTTTCAAAATAGTTTTTTCAAAAGCGCAATGCGCCTCATGTCGCGTCAGTTAATCTACTTCTTTTTTTTTTGTGACAAAATCTGCGGCTGTAGAAAATTTCTTTCAGTTCGAGTGGATGTTGGTTGAATTGGCGATACGAAGAGAAAAGTTTATAAATAATCGCGCAATTGTTCGCATATATTACTAACATTTATTATTGATTGTAGATGTGTTTATACGTTCACGATTAACACACAATTTGAACTAACTGAAAATTCATTTCTGGAAACAAATGCGATTTAAAGTAATTTTCCTACACTGAAGATTCTCGAGAAACACTGTAATTTCTCGAGAAATGAGAAATAAGAAATTATCAAATTTCTCGAGAAATTCTCGAGAAAGAATTCTCGAGAAGGAACACTAGTCATGCATAAAAATGGTTAGTCCTACGAAGAATTCATATAACATTTTTTATCACGTAGCTTGCTAGCAATTATTTTCCAGATTGGCCATATTTCCGTCTGATTTCACTGGATTAAAGCTTTTGAAGATCAAACCCCATAGGGTAGATGTACCATTTGTGGCCACTGCACCATTTGTGGCCACTGTCTTATTTATTCCGATATATTAAGTATTCTTAGTTTACTTTCATTACAATGAATGAAGCTGTCTAAGGGTGGGTTATGTTGGCACCATTTCTACTACTTTCTACTGTTTTATTGTCCCGTTTTATTTAATAATCATACGTAAATGTGCAAATCTTCGATAACTTTCCACATCCTTGCAAATGGTGCTTAGGATACGACTGGTAAGAAAACAATTAGTTACTGTATTTAACAAGAGTATGGATGAAGTTTTATACATATTTATATTAAAAAACAAATATTTTTGAGATTTAAAAAAGAATTTCAACGATATAACCTAATGTTAGATACCCTAAGCATTTGCAACCAGTATATCTGGACATTCTCATTTATTTCGACCGTTAGCCTTTTTCCGCGCAACTTTCCCTTATACCAAGTCTGGTCATCGTCACCCACTTGGACCCTTAGACCTTTCCAAGCGTACGTGCTTTAGCCGTAAACAAGCGGATTAGACCATGGGCCTCAAGGCCCTTCTCCCAACCAAAATCACTTCAACCGTCGAAAGTAACTTTCTCAAGCACTGCCACTTCCACCCTCGTCAATAACCAATCCTAGTTCCTGTTTCCTCACCCTCGCAATAGCGACCACCAATTACAATCTTGAGTTTGTCGACGTTCTTTTCGAACCTCGCGGACGAGAGTCAGAAAGCTCTGATACCTTGTACAGTCAAGTCACCTCCAAATTTCGCTGTTTAATAAAGACGAGTTATTGTTATAAAGAAGTGTTGAATTTGTTCCTCCCCGGGTTCACGACACAAATTTGGCGCAGTCGGTAGGACCAGTCAACGGTGAACGGATAAATAAACTTTATATAAAGTGTTCTTCGCCTGTGGATTTTTATCCTTTGTGACGGAAGATAATCGTGTCAACCCCGGAAGTCTACGGATCCAGATATCCACTACAGCAGAGGAAGTCAATTATTGGCACGCCCAAGGACTCCTTCACTGGCAGAGGTTTGTGTGGTACATATTCGAATTTCGTTGCTTGTCAATCGCCTTTGTTACTCAGCATATTATCACAATGGTTGATAATTCCATAACTCCATCTAATTCCACCGATTTATCCAATTCCATGGATCGATCTAATACCACGTCCGATTTTCCAATACAGTTTCTATGTAATTTGATTCCTAAGGAATTCACTGGTAACAGATTCGAGCTCGGGCAGTTTTTAGCCAACTGCAATAATGCAAATGAACTTGCCTCAGAAAGACAGAAAACTCCGTTATTGTATTTTATTCTTTCAAAAATCTCTGGTAATGCTAAGGAGCAACTCGCTCTTCAAGATTTTCACAATTGGGCAGAATTAAAAGATCAGCTTAAGAGGTTGTATCAAGATAAGAAACATTATTGCCAAATAATGGAAGAATTAAATAATTGTAAGCAGTTTCCTTCCGAAGGTATCAATGCATTTTATCAAAGACTGCTGACCTTGTCCTCAAGGGCACTCAGTGCAATACAGCAATATGCAAGTGATCCCTTAGAAATACCGGGTAAGAAAAGATCTGTAGAGGAAGCTACGTTAAATCGATTTGTTTATCATAGTAGTCCGCAAATTTCCCAAATGCTGAGATGGAAGGATTTCGATAATTTAAATTCTGCGTATTCCGCCGCTGTTTCGGAAGAACGTGCTTTAAACATGCATAAGTATACTAAACAAGGATCTTGTAAAATCTGTAAAAGAACAAATCATGAAACTTCTCAATGTAGATTCAAATCGTCTGGTTCGAATCATACTAGGGTTGTTAATCATGTTCAAACTCCTAATCAGAGTCGAAATAATTATCATAATTCCCATCAACAAAATCCGACCGAATTCCATCAACCCCATACACAAAATCGTTATCAGAATCAAAATCATGTGAGTTCGAATCAGCCTGTCAATCAAACTAAATCTTGTAATTATTGTAAAAAGCAAGGTCACCTGATCGCTGAGTGTAGGAAGAGACAGTTTAATAATAGTCGAAGAGAACAATTCACAAATCAAAATTCTTCTCGCACAGAAAATGCTGCGGTTCATTTAAACTCCCAAGAGTCCTCAGCGACGGACACCGTGCTGACGGACCGAATTTCTCAGTTAACGGTGTTCGAGAATTGAATGTCTCCATTTCACATGATAATTTAGATTATATTAACGCATTCTCCCCGCATTCAAATGATAGCAACAAAAATTTCAAATTTCTGATACATACGGGTGCGAATGTTTCTTTGATCAAAGCCTGTAGATTAGATCCGGAAACGTGTTTTAATTCAAAGGATAAACTGATATTGCATGGTCTTAGTCCGAACATTCCTGTAGGAACTGAAGGTAGTTGTCAAATTCCCATACAAATTTGTGGTAGTGTTATTAACGTAAAATTTTATATCTTAAATCAAGCAATAAACGTCCCATTTGACGGCTTATTAGGAAAAGATTTCTTGCAGCGAGAATCCGCGACTATTGACTACCAATCTAACACATTAACACTTAAATCAGTACCAGTTCCAATTAAGTTAAATACTGAAAAATCCAAACATCAGAGTGTGAATTTTGTCAGTCTTAAAGCTCGGACGGAAACTTTGATCGAAATCGAAGTGGAAAACCCTGAAATTCAAGAGGGTATCATTCCGGAATTAAAATTACTAAAGGGTGTTTATTTATCAAGGGCAATAACGAAAGTAAATAAGGATAATAAAGCGTATGCTACAATTTTGAATACCCGAGTAACGGATCAGCAAATAAAGCCAATCACTGTACGTTTGGAACGAATTCCAGAAACTGCAATTTTCTTATTAGATAATTCAAATACCTCACAATCAAATCGAGAAAATTTGGTAAAGAAGAATTTAAGATTAGAGCATTTGAATTCAGATGAAAAAACCTCAGTTTTGAATATTTGTACGGAATACAATGATATTTTCCATTTCTCAGATGATATTTTAACTACTACGAATGCTATCGAACATAAAATTCATGTAACCGATCCGACTCCTATTTATACTGTTGGATTCCGTAGTAGGAAGTCGAGTACAACACGTAAAATATTTCTAAGTTTCACAAGAGGTTTTATTTCCGAAATTCTAATTGGCGTGTTTGACAGAGGTTCCGCTCTTAGATACAAGAATGGTCTGCCCAGTAGTTTTTGGGACTGGGTTATATATATATACAGGATTTGTGGGAGAAGGGATAAGGATGACGTGGAAAGAACCAGAGAAAGTGCAAGGGTTGATGACTAATTTGTTATCGGTGTACGGAGGATTTTGCGAGGGTGACTAGTTGTGATGAGCTGGTGTGTGTTTAGGATGCTTATGGTGTACATTTAGCTGGCATCCAACAATACAAAGTCATATCGATATCCAGAAGTTCATAAACTTGAAGTTAAAAAGCAAATTGATAAAATGCTTAAACAGGGGATAATACGACCTTCAATCTCTCCGTGGTCTGCTCCCTTGTGTATTGTACCAAAGAAATTAGACGCATCTGGCGTACAAAAATGGAGGATCGTAATTGATTTTAGACGATTAAATGATGTAACAGTCGGTGATGCATATCCTTTGCCCAATATCGAAGATATATTGGATCAGTTAGGTCATTCAAAATATTTTACAACTCTAGATCTAGCGTCGGGTTTTCACCAGATTCCGATGCGCGATTCCGATAAACAAAAGACAGCTTTTACAACGCCTCTAGGTCATTATGAATTTTCAAGGATGCCATTTGGTTTAAAGAACGCTCCTGCGACCTTCCAAAGGCTCATGAATTCTATTCTTACGGGTTTACAAGGTCTTCAATGTTTTGTTTATCTAGACGACATTGTCGTTTACGCGTCATCAATCGAGGAACATTCTACAAAACTAAAAGCAGTTTTCGAACGTCTCAGAAGTAATAACTTAAAGCTGCAGCCAGAAAAATGCGAGTTCATGCGACAAGAGGTAGCATACTTAGGTCATGTTATATCCGATAAGGGCGTACAGCCAAATCCCGATAAAATCAATGCCATCGCTAAATTTCCTGCTCCTAAAAATCAAAAAGATATTAAAGTTTTCTTAGGCCTCATCGGTTATTACCGAAGATTTATAAAGGACTTCGCAAAAATGGCCAAACCATTAACTCTTTTATTAAAAAAAGATATGCCTTTTGAGTGGACTTCTGAACAAGCAAAATCATTTGATGCATTCCGCCAGATATTGACTACACGACCAATTCTTCAGTATCCAGATTTTAGTCAGGAATTTATCCTCACCACTGATGCTTCTAATTACGCTATAGGTTCCGTGTTAAGTCAGGGTTTGATCGGAAAAGATCTTCCAATCGCGTACGCTTCTCGTACATTAAATAAAAGTGAGCAGAACTATAGTACAACAGAAAAAGAACTTCTCGCTATCGTGTGGAGTGTTAAGCATTTCAGGCCCTACCTGTACGGTAGAGGGTTTACGATCGTAACAGACCATAAACCGCTAACCTGGTTATTTAATTGCAAGGACCCAGGTAGTCGGCTAATACGTTGGCGACTGAAATTAGAGGATCATACTTATAAAATAGTGTACAAAGAAGGAAAACTAAACTCGAACGCGGACGCATTATCTCGATTTCCGGTAATAAATGTAATTCAGAATGATCATTCCTTCGAAAGCTTCATACAGTTTCACTATAAAAATCTTGACATTCCAAAGATCAAATCCATTCCATGCGACAAATTCAAATATTTTCCGAACGTATTGTTTTATTCAAAGGATTTAGATGATAATAATTTGTTCTCGGAATCAATACGAAGTGAATATGACATGTCTAAAGTCAAAGAGCCTGACGAATTAAATTCATTTATCAAACTCGTTAAGGACTCACAAGTAACATATGTTTGCATTTCTAAAACATTCCATTTTGATAAATTGGAATATAAAGAAGTATTTTACTCATTACAAACATTGCACAAGTATTTAAGAGAAAACGATTATTCTGGAAAACTTTTATATTCATGACGTTACTATCAATAATAAAAATATAAAGAAAGACATGTTTGGTGAAATTATATATTACATCTTCAAGGATACACCAGATGTTATTCCTATTATTTTAGACACTGAACGAATCACTCCTAAGTCAAGGGAAGAAATCAATAAAATTTTGCAAGAAAATCATGATTCGAAATTAGCAGGTCATTCGGGTTTCCTTAGGACATACAAACGAATAAAAGAATTTTATAAGTGGGATACGATGAAAAAGGATATTAAGAAATACGTAAAGCAATGCCCGTCTTGCCAGGTTAACAAGACCAATTTTCGACCTTCAAAGGCCCCAATGGAAATCACGTCCACATCCAATAAACCGTTCGAAAGACTCGCACTCGACATTGTTGGACCTTTGCCGCAGACCTTAAATGATAACCGCTTCATATTGACAATGCAGGACGACCTCACTAAATTTTCATATGCCGTACCCATTCAGAATCATGAAGCACAAACCGTTGCTACAGAACTATCAAAATTTATAACCTTGTTTGGAATCCCTAAAACTATACTCACTGATCAGGGAACCGATTTTACGTCACGGTTAATGAAGGATTTGACTAAGTTATTCGATACGAAACATATATTATCCTCTCCTTATCATCCCCAGACAAACGGTGCTCTAGAAAGATCGCATTTGACTTTGAAAGATTACTTAAAACATTATATTAACGGAAAACAAACAGATTGGGATGAGTTCATAATCTTTGCAATGATGGCTTATAATACTCATGTGCATAAATCAACTGGGTTTACTCCTTACGAAACGCTCTTTGGAAGCAAGGCATACCTACCTACTAGTATAACTCGAGAACCCACACTTAATTATTCGTATGATGACTATATAATTAACTTGAAACAAAAACTAAATTACACGCAAAAGATAGCTAGAGACAATTTAATCCAGTCTAAAACTAATTAAAAAAATTATTATGATAATAAGATTGTTTCACATACATATAAAGTTGATGATCTGGTCTATATTTTAAATAAGCAAAATACGCCGGGACTAAATAAGAAACTTACATGTAAGAAATATTTTCCTTACGCTGGACAGCAAATACGTCGGAATATACTCTCGATATCACACAGATATATTTTAGACACAATATAGCGATGTCGTACAAAAAGTGCGCGGAGGGCTTCTGAAGCGGTGACCAACGTCTCCCAAAGACCGTACAAGAGTGGCCGCGTCCAGGCGGCCTGGGCGTAGCGTCCTTTCCGCCGCGCTTCCGTTGGGCCTGGGTTTTTCCCAGTATTTCCCGCGTAGACGGTTCCGACCGATGTATTTTGACTTCCGGACGGTAGGCCGCGTTTCCGGATGGTAGGCTGCGTTTCCGGCGCGCCATTTAAAATGGGAGTCCATCGGATTTTCTTACATACACCTAATTATAAAGGTCCCTACAAGATAACGAAAATCAATTCAAATAATACAGTTCAGATTCAAAATAAACGGAAATTAATAACTTATCATACTAACTTGCTGAAACCTTCTGTTTCAGGCGACCAGGATGAATAAAATAGCTCATATCCAATTCTTCCTGATAGTAGCATTCACTCTACCTAATTCCAATCATGCCCGTGAAATTAAAAATCCCTATTATGAAATCTTACATTTAGATAATCATTTAGGATTATATTATGATCATCTAGGCAGCGCAAGCTTATCAAACTCCGAATACACTTTGTTAACTTACCTCAATCTCACAGTTGCGGATCAAAAATATGATCAGCTACTCAGATTTTATACAAGATCTATGTATATGTGTACTTCACCCAAACAAACAGTATACGGCGATAACGCATATTTTTGTCAAAGTTCTCTCCAAAATTTACAATTGCGAATCTCGGTAATTGGTGAAAAGATAGAGACCATAAAGTATGCATCCGGCAATAAACTGAATAAGGGAAATAGAATAGTGAAAAGAGCATTATTTAATGGTGCATCTTATGTTTTGCGTTGGCTATTCGGCGTTCCAGACGCTGAGGATGTTAAATTTTATGAACAAGCTATAAATTCAATTATCTCTAAAAACAGAAATGTTAAGTTACTAATGAAGCAACAGATGGCAATCATAGACGATGTGATCCAGAATTTCAATTCATTTACTCGGAGTCTCCGAGCCAATGAGGATCAGTTTAATGAAAACATAAAAATACTTAATAACTTCACACATTCAACCGCCAATTATTTAAATGATATTTTTACACGACATCTTATTTTGGAACAATTATTTTTCTTATCGCAAATATCATCGGAACTGGAAGAATATTACAATTTGGTTATCTCTTCCATCACTTTAGCAAAACAAAATATATTACATCCACAGATAGTATCTCCTCGAAATCTGTTTCATGAATTAAGTAATGTTGTTCTCCAGAACGGATTAAAGTGGCCTATCTCGTTGACATTTTCTAACATATATAAATATGACAAATTATACAAGTTAAACGTTGCTTATATCAACAATACATTAATATTCGTTATAAAAATTCCATTAGTCGAAGATATGCAGTATGAGCTTTACGAAATGTTACCATTCCCTATTCCTTATAACTCCTCAAATAGCTATTCTTATGTTCAACCTAGTTTTCCTTATATCCTGCTGAGTGCAAATAAGGTATATTATGCACTGCTCGAAAATCTCGAAGTATGTCCAACGGCCGATACCAGTGAACACATCTGCCGTATCAAATACGTAACTCGGACAGCTGAGCGACCAACGTGTGAGACAACGCTAATTACATCAAGCAGGGTACTTTCATCGTGTCGGATTCACATGGTTCAAGCAGATTTTGAGATATGGTATTACATTCAAAACAACGAATGGATCTTCATCACGGCGCAACCATTACAATTGACGTTAACTTGCTCCTCGACGCATATCGAGGATGTTAAGTTAAATTCTGCTGGGATTATTCGATTCAAGCCTCAGTGCAAGGGTTACACAGAGACAACTGTCCTGGAACCATCACAGGGAGTTACTACAAATCGTAGCCACAATTTGATGATATACAAAACTGCTGAAGACAATTGTTGTCCCAAGCACCATGGAAATTTCACGATTACTCCTATGCAATTAACATCAATTAAAGGCACCAACATTGGAGCCGAGGATTTTAAATATGTCAATTATAAACTCAAACAACTTGACATTTTACTACAGGAACAGCTAAATAAACCAATTATAGCTCAGTACAACCCATGGTATATGGTTATGCTAAGCGTAATAATATCCACTGCCGGGATAATACTCATTGTTAACTTCTTACGCTGGTGCGGTGTACTACGCCCAATAATCAGGTACCTGTGCCTCCCCAAAGGACCGAGGTCAATAGGCACTACCTGCCAACTTCACGCCATTAACACCAACGACAACGCTGGACCCGTGGCGAGGACTCAACTGTCACAAGTCTTGGAAGAGGACAACAGGTGCGGATCGGAAGGAAGAGCGTTTGATCCACAATTGATTCACCACACCAACGAACGCAATGAAGATGATTTTCCAACCAGACCGATTGTAATACATGGGTTGAGAAGATCAACATCCCGTGCTCTGTCCGTAAACATGGATTAATCTTATAACGGTTTCAATAATATGTACGTTAGCGCAGTCATTAAGCATGACTATATATATATAAAAAAAAAAAAAACGTAGAATATATATATATATATTTTTATATTCTTCTTTAGTTAAAAGTAATGTTAACTTCTACCTTATAATGCAATATAAGTTCTTATCGTTTTCAATATTGTTACCATGATCTATAGTTTATAAAATAGTCATAAACATAAAAATTAGTGTATGCAATATTAATTATTATCTTTAATTTCTTTAGTTAATGATATTCAATGACATCTACTCTTGTTTAGATATAAGTAAATACTTTTGCGTTTATAACTGCGTTCTTTATCTATTTCATATACGGATTATTGATTATTAAGTTTCGTTTCAGCCTGTACTTTCCTAATTTGAATCACATAGTCTTAAAAAGCGATTTTTAACTATTCTGAACAACATTTTGACTTATATTACTTCAAAATTGTACGATCTATATAACATAGAATCTAATTAATTTACTTTTAAGGAAGCGTAAATTAATCTTAAGGGGGGAGGTGTTAGATACCCTAAGCATTTGCAACCAGTATATCTGGACATTCTCATTTATTTCGACCGTTAGCCTTTTTCCGCGCAACTTTCCCTTATACCAAGTCTGGTCATCGTCACCCACTTGGACCCTTAGACCTTTCCAAGCGTACGTGCTTTAGCCGTAAACAAGCGGATTAGACCATGGGCCTCAAGGCCCTTCTCCCAACCAAAATCACTTCAACCGTCGAAAGTAACTTTCTCAAGCACTGCCACTTCCACCCTCGTCAATAACCAATCCTAGTTCCTGTTTCCTCACCCTCGCAATAGCGACCACCAATTACAATCTTGAGTTTGTCGACGTTCTTTTCGAACCTCGCGGACGAGAGTCAGAAAGCTCTGATACCTTGTACAGTCAAGTCACCTCCAAATTTCGCTGTTTAATAAAGACGAGTTATTGTTATAAAGAAGTGTTGAATTTGTTCCTCCCCGGGTTCACGACAATAGTTACTACCAAATAAGCTCATCCTTGTCAGGGTCCTCATCCGAACCGCCTGACAAGGAGACTGAACGACGTAAACCGAGAGTGAGTGAAAGTAACTTTTGTTGAAAACATTTTTTCTTAAAACCATTCCAAACTATTTCTCAATGTCTTGATGCTAGAAAACAGGCAAAAGGTCGGAAGCTAAAATCGTTCCAAAATGAGAAGCAAAAATCACATTTAGTATCTTGACCTGCAGGAGTAGGTATCGTTTACACCACTTGGGTTTTCCCCAACTACTTACCCGATGACCGTCTACCCAGATTATTGTTGTCGCGACGCGACCCCCTCAACCATTCTTTGCGCGCTGCCTGACTACTGACTCCTACCACAATCACACACCCCAAAAATCAGTCACACCAAAATCACGTCACACGTCACTCTTTCAAACAGTACTCGCTCCTACAGAACATACCTATCTGCTCATTCTTCACATTCATTGTACAGTGCGTAGAGAAATTATTGGTCGTTGCTCTTAGGGGGTGAATCTACACTTTTGGATTGGCCGACATTTGTAAAAAAATGTCCGCGAAATTGTCTATAACATTGAAAATTAATGTTAAATTTTTTGGTAAACTTGTTGAAAAGCTACCTCTTGGCCGATTTCAATGACCTTCACACATGTTGTCAAAGTCATCGTTCGGAACAACATTTCCCTTTAAACTTTTTGGCGGTCGGCTTTAGTTTACGAAATATTCGCAAAAAACTTTATTTAAAATTAGAATTACCGAGTTTAACACATACATCGGTTAGCTACCATGCTTTACGTGCCCCCCCCCCTCCGCCCTAATCTAGCCTCCATCAATACTAATATCGTCGGCTATGAAACAGATTTATATATATTATGCCGAAAATTTTAAACAAAAAGTTTAAAGGCAAATGTTGTTCAGAATGACGACATTGACAACATATGTGAAGGTCATTGTAATCGGTAGCTTTTCGACAAATTTACCATGTTTTGTTACATCAACGTATTCTACGCGTTGAAAAGGGAAAATGTTTGAACAAAGCCATATGACGCAAAGGAACCCTTTGGTCAGGAAAAATTGTTAAAGATTTCGGAACGATTTGATTGTGTAGAGTTACACGTATATGTAGGCATGGACCCACCACTACTCTGCTGCTTGATACGAGACACATCATAAGATTACCATAATTTATTAATAATTTTTTAATTAGTTATTATAGGTAGTGTTCAAAATGATAAATGAAAGTGTATCCCTGTACACAGAGTATTCGGGGTACACAGTTGAAAAAAATTGAAAAAGTTGAAAAAGTTATATAAACCCATGTCCGCAAATAATTTATTAGGGAATTATAAGATAGCAGAGATTCGTTACATCGTAAGCGAAGTTGTATAATGCTTCTCCGTTGTATGGGTCTGTAGAGTTGCTGATTAATAAAGAAATGAAGAAATTTTTATTTGCCTTTTAAAAATGCTGTATTAATTTGACATCGGGACACCCTGTATTTAAATTCTCACCACTATTATAACTTTCATTCCTACCGCTTATAGCGCTACACTCTTATTTCATGCTTAGCCGTTAACGTTGGATGCGACACGGAAATGGTAATGGGGCTCTAGAGCCCCAAAATCGAGTGACACGGAAGACAATAGAGTGAAAGGTCTATTCTATACCTGGTCTGTGGTTATGTCGCGTTTTACGTGTCACGTCCACATCGTCCCAAATTCGTAAGGAGCTATGGCGTTTCTCCGAAGGAACTGTTTAGACCATAGATACTTGATTTGTTTATGCTATGGTGTAGATAAGCCTTCGAATAAGCGACCGACTTTCTGTCTGCATTCAGTTGCACAGAACCATTCGAGCCTGCATCTCCATAGTGAGATATTCCAAGCATTTCGTACCCATTTGAAAGTTACTGTTTTGTTTTATTAATTTTTTGTTAATTAAGTTTAAATTATATTTGTGTTTTACGTGTACATCATATTTCATTATACTTCTATTTGGTAAGTACAAAGTCACTTAAAGATTACACATTACACGTTACAAGAGTAATTTTGTACATTTAACATTTTCTTATTTGCTATCCAGATATTATTTATTTAGTCAAAAACTAAAGACAAATGTTACCAAATTCTTAATTCCAGACCACTGTGCGGCATCCCGCATCCCTGCTCGTACGGTTCCTCGCTCTCGTTCCGTCTCGCTCGAATTGTTTTAAGAGACAATATTGAGCAGAGCTTGAATAATGTCTGGCAAAAGATCTTATCCTAGTGGCGCAGAAAAACGAAAACGGAAAACTGAGCTCGAAAAACACAAGCTTCACTTCCCAAATTAAATAAATATTTTCAAAAAACTTCTAGTACTGACGCATTACCATCAACCTCAACAGCTACGCAAAATCTTGATAAACCGGAAGAGTTAAGTTCTGCTGAATCCATCCACACAAATGTCACTATAACTATAGAATCTGGTAATGTCGACTTGATTTCGAAGGAAAAAATTGACCACCCTTTAGTGGCTACAGATGATCCATCCACATGGGTAGTTATAAATAATGCACTGCGTGAGAAAATTATAAGGAGGCCCATCAACCAAAATCTGATCGGAAATTATACGAAATCCTTGAGAACGGACAACACTCAAGTTAGATATCTACCATTAAGTATATTTGAAAGAAAAATGAGCAACGGTGAAAAGTTTGCAAGGAAATGGCTTGTATACTCCCCATGTACTGGGAACGTATTTTGCGTGCCATGTAAACTTTTTGGAACACAAGAATCTGCATTTCGAAGTGGGTTCAGTGATTGGAAAAACTGCCATGCTCTTATTAAAGTCCATGAAAGTAGCGTCCACCACAAAAAAAAACGTTAATGATTGGTGTATAATGGCTAGAGATTCGAGCAGAATTGACTGTGAAATTGTGCAACAGCAGCAGACAGAAAAAAATTATTGGCGCAATGTCCTTCAGCGGGTTGTTGAAACAATTAAATTTCTTGCAGAACGAGGTCTTGCTTTTCGTGGCGATAATGAGACTTTTGGATCTGCAACTAATGGAAATTTCTTAGGCCTCCTTGAGGTAATTGCAAAATTTGATCCATTCTTGGCAAGTCATATTGAAAGACATGGCGGAAAGGGATCTGGAAGCCCAACATAACTGTCCAAAACAATTTGTGAGGAGCTTCTTCAGGTTATGGCCCAAAAATTGGAATCATCCATTATTGCAGAAGTCAAAACAGCTAAATATTTTGCAATTAGTGTAGATTCTACCCCTGATATATCCAACGTTGACCAACTTACTTTTATTTTACGATATGTGCTACCAAATGGAAAACCAGTCGAGAGATTTGTGCAATTTCTTGAACTTCATAGTCACGGAGCTGAAGATATAACCAATCAGATTTTAAAATTGATCGATAATTTTGGCCTTGATATTAAAGATTGTAGAGCGCAGAACTATGACAATGCAGCAAACATGGCTGGTATATATACAGGCGTGCAAGCACGAATCAAGACTTTAAATCCACTTGCTCATTTCGTACCATGTGCAGCACATTCTGCAAATCTTGTTGGCGCTTGCGCTGCAGAATGTTGTTTAGGAGCTGTTAACTTTTTTGGTTTTGTTCAATCTCTATACAACTTTTTTAGTGCTTCAACGTATAGATGGAAAGTACTGAAAGAATCTTTGCCAAAGACTGGTCTTGTTGTTAAATCACTCTCTCAGACTCGATGGTGTGCTAGAGCAGACGCAGTTAAATCGCTCTATATGGGTTATGCAAAAATTAAAGCTGCTTTAACTAAATTATCTGATGAAAAAGCTCAAACTATAGTTACACGTCAGGAGGCAAACAATTTGTGCAACAAAATGAACGAATTTGATACAGCAGTAATGACAGTTATATGGCACACATTAATGAGTAGATTCAACGCAGTAAGTCTTTCCCTTCAAAAACCCAATATTGATATACTAAGCGTTGTAAAATTGTATGAATCTCTTTTAAATTTCATTTTAACAATGCGTGACAATTATGACGAAATGGAAGAGCGAGCAAAAAAATTGGTAACATTACATGAATATAAAAGTGAAAATGCTCGAAACAGAGTACGAAAACGCATGTTTGATGAACAGGATACACCAGATATAGCACTAACGGCTCGTGATCAATTTATATTTCAAACATTCAATGTAATAACTGATTCTTTGATTCATATTTGAATTTAAAAGACCTCTTTGGATTTTTAACAGCATTTAAAACCTTAAGTTTGATAGATTTTAAACAGCAATGCACTCATTTGGTTGAAGCGTATCCTAATGATTTGGAAATGGAATTCGTTGATGAATTTGTGCAATTTTCGTCTATAGTAAACACTGAAGATGAGGTGAAAGTTATAGACCTGATGACTCACTTGGATAAGCATGTTATGTTGGGAACATATCCAAATATCATGATCGCATTAAGAATATACCTCAGTATTCCAGCGACCAACTGTGAGGGTGAAAGGTCATTTTCAACCTTGTCCCGCGTGAAAAACCATCTGAGAAGTTGCACTGGACAAAACCTACTGAATGCTTTGTCATTGATGGCAATCGAATCAAAACTTCTCCGGGAATTGGATTTTGATTCGATTATTGAAGATTTTGCACAGCAAAAGTCTCGCCGAAAAGATTTTTAAATTTAATCGTTTCACATTTTTTTATATTATCTTTTTTAACTTGTATTTATAATGTTTATATATGTTAATGTTATGTTTAGTTTTTATGTTCAATGTTAATTTTGAAATTAAATTCTTTAGATTATACGAATATTATGATAAAAAAATCAAATCAGCGTTATTTTATTTTTTATATTTAACCGAGGGCCCCCCGAATATTCAGCCTAGGGCCCCTCAAAAGGTAAATCCGGCTCTGAAAATTACGTTACGAATAAGTAAAATATGTTTCTAAAAAATTAATTTGCATTCTTACTAATAAATTCAGCATCATGGGGAACAAACTGATTCTCTTTGGGCGTCACAATTTAGAATATTAACAGTCCCGACTGAGGGACTAAAGTTCGTTGGGCTATATAAGAAGACAATTCTTGAAATGCCACTTCGGGAAAGTGTATACAGATATTTTATAATTTGTACACTATATCAAAGAAAGAATAAACCTAATCTAACCTAAAAGTTTCGACTCCCGACTATATTTATCATCCACAGCGTAGTATCTGTGTACTGAATTTCCGTAACTTGGATCTGAGAATATTCCGTTTCAGAAGCATTCGCAATAAATTTTCATTTTCCCCCTTTTTTACGCCCGTGTCCTTGAAAAACCTTGAGTGATTATAGTCATTGAAAACCCCTCGAGAAGGACTACACTCGTAGGTGTTCATTAATACATAGTTCCATTTAAAGAAATTAAGTTAACCTTCAAATCTCCTAAGCATCTCCACCTGAGAAAATGTGCTGCCCACCACGTAATGGGTCGCTTGAAACCAAACAACTTTTGCCTCAAACATTTCTTCCTATCTCAAAAACGGTAGAAGTTATCCAGGTGCCTTATCTTAGGTGACACCCTGTATATAGTCGTTCGTGTGTGTGAAACTAGATAACGTAAGTACTGACCACAAATGTCATTTTTTATAGATTACGCTACATAATTTCGACTACATAATACATTCCTTGTAACTACATTCTCGCCAGCCCTTTGAAACGACGCTACTTGCTAATTGCTATACCTACCTATGTAGAATAATTGATAAACGTTATCTCATATGGCAATAAGCTGAATATACATACTTTGTCCCTGAGGTTAGTAAACACAGTGGGCAATTACCGACAAGCGCATGCGCGGAACGTCCAACGCCGATCGGTCGATAGGCGGCAACTTTGATTCGGTTCAAACGACCTCCTATTAATTAAGCTCACTCCCCCAAGAGATATTTCACGCGAAACCACCAAGCGCGTCTGGGGGTAATCACTGCCTGTCAAAACTGTCCATTAACGCGTCAGATCGATGGCTTCATAACTCGCCTATGGAACAGGCGAGAATCCAGCGAAAAGAGCTCGAGCGTGCCAAGAAGGTTTAACTGCGCTAAGTTGTTCTACATATACAACATGTAAGAATTCTAATCCCATTTCGTTCACGTGACCAAAAGGTCCAGTTCCAATCGTTCCAATAATTGGAAGGGCGATCGGGAGTCTATTGGTTTGATCCCCTGATCACAGGCGAGCAGAAGCGACCAGGTAGTCGTGATAAATTCCTTCGTGTTCTCTGTGCCAACGTAAACGTATACAGAGTGTTCCTGGAAAAGGTGGTCTCCTTGGCAAAGGGTTTATATAGTGGAGGTTTAACATCGTTAAGAAACGTACTTTTAATGTAATATTAAACTTTATTTTTCTAATCAATTTTGATTGTGTCATAAAATAAATTTATAATCTATTTATTAAGTGTACGTAGTTGGGAATATTTTAAAGAACATATTTTTATTGTTGATAAATTCAACAATACAATAAATTTAAAATAGTAATAATTGGTATTAAACGTATTGGTTATAAATGAATTTTATAAATAAAAATATTATTCAAATAAAATTCATATAATTAATTCTTTAGTAAATAACTTATTAAGATATTATTATAATAGTACTTATTACATTAAAAATTACAGTAGTAGTATCAATGTTATTTAAAATCTGCGAAGCTTCACAAATATCATAGATATGTTTCACAATTGTACCTTGTGGTTAATGAATTTCTTGAAAACCTTCAGAGAGAAAGAATATCTTGAATTGTAGAAACCTTGTATCAAGTACTCAAGAACTGAACTTTTCATGAGACAAAATGGTGGTCATATTGAAAATTTGTTGTAAGGTTTGTCTGATGATATATACATTTTCGACGCTATGTCGACAGAACAATGATCATTGTACTTCCCCTATCACCTTATTCACTATCTTCTTCAGGGACACCTCGTATACAAGGCTCCCCATCCAAGCACACGAGCTCCTGTGCTGCTGGCCGCATTCCCTGCAAGTATACATATGTATAGCGTTTGTGGCAGGTTGCCTCGTCTCGTCATTCGCTAACGGCGTTATATGTATACGGGAGTTGAATGCTTGAAACCAGACCGCGCCGGCAGTTGGCTTACCTGGAGATAGAACAGTGATTGGGAGAGCCCCGTGGCAGGAATAATTTAATCCACTGCCCGAGGGAAAGGGTTGAATAAAATATATTCACATATTCGAAGCAGGCGGGCATGCAGCGCGAGAAGGTGTGCGCGGCATTGGGAATGGCGGCCAACAGGCGGCCACCCGTAGGGTTTTATGTTGCTCTGGTGGTTCGTCCCGTTCTTCGGAAACTGTCGTCTCTCACATTCGAAGGGGAGAGTAGCGCGATGGGGTGGAAAAACGGAACAGTAAGGAAATTTATCGCAGGGTGATCGCAGGTAGAATTCGGATTGACAACGTTGGAGAGAAAGGATTCGCCTCGTCGGGATTCCACCCACGCTTTTCTCACAGGATAACATCCTGGCGAGGAACCCCGAGGGGATTGGTCCCTCCGCGTTGAGGGCTTGGGCTAGGTTAGTGATGGAAGGGACACCGTTCGAGTCACGAACTTCAAATTTGTAGAAATGGTAACGGGGTTCGTTTCTGTTGGGCCTCATTAATCGAACAGTATCTTAATTATATAGTTGTGGGTCTTGTGTTTATCTCCGTTTCTTTCATAGTTTATTACCGATGCATAACGAAATCGCATTGCTATCATTATTATTATTTATTGCACGAAGGAACCGTCTTGAGTTATATAGTATTCAATTTATACTTAAAATTGACGATGAAACCACGGAAAGCGACTCTTACTCCGATTAAACAATTGTTATATCTTTGATATTATTACACAGTGTTAACCCTTCGTTGCACAATTTCACCGCTTTTGAAAAACTTCTATGTTGGACTCGTACAAGTGATAATAATAAGGAAGAAAAATAAAGAAAATGTTGTCTTCGAAATGATTTTTTCACTTTTCCCGCCATCGCGATTATGATTACTTAAAAATCGCGGAATTACAACGTTCAGCGCGATCTATGTAAAATTTAAAAACTAGGATATGTATCCGTAATGGTAAGGTAAATAGTTACATCACATCACATACTAGGTATAATAAAAAAAGTAAAAAGAAAAATATGTTCCATATTTGTGACAAAATGCAACGAAGGGTTAAGGAGGCACTGACTCAAAACTGTATATTAATTACTTTTATTACACTAAATAAAATTTACAATGCAAATAGACGGGCAACATAGTAGAGACAAGGGAAAATAAAAACTGAGGGAGAGAAAAGAGAGAATTTTAAGCAAGAAGAAGAAGAGTCAGTACAGAGCGAGATTCAGGAAGCAAATTACGCTACTATTGCACCTAATAGCTAACCCAACGTGAATAAATTGTGGAATGAATAAAACGGGAGTTCTTAATTTATTCCCATAGTTTATTCCAAAATTGAGAAAAAATTTACTTATATTGTTTTCTACAAAAATTCGTCAATTTTATTATAAAACAGATGCGACATGTGTTCACATTAGTCGTCCAAGCAACTCAATTGAATTCACATTTAATTATATATTGGGGGGGGGGGGGGGAGAAGTGGTGTAAGTCCAAATTTGTATAATTTGAGTTAATAACAGTTTTTAAGTCCTAAAGGCTCCAACTGTTTACTTTCATAGTGAATTAAGTTATAACATCTTTCTTGACTGAGAAGAAGAACATTTCTCTTTAGTTGTCCCTTTAACTAAAAAGAGCAGGACTGACATGAACTGTATAAATTAATATAACGAATGTGCTGATGCTGATTCGATGCTGCTCATGCGTTGTACTGTCAAATGGAAAATTACGAAAAATTACAAAACGAATGTTTTGAAATTTTTAAATATACCTTCACATATTAATTCTGACAGTATTTTCAGTTTCCACAACTGCAATATATCTGTAGAGATTTTTATGACAAAACGCGCAAAACATTATTTTACCAGAAACACCATGCAAGTGACTTACACGTCTATAAATCTCGGCGCTCCATATCGAAGATTAAACAACACAGACCATATCCATTGTTATTACTATTATTACTATGCATAACAAATAAAGATATTATACGGAAAGTACTCGTCAGAGCCTATTAGTACCCATAACCTCTAAATTGAAAGGATAACTACCGCCAGTAAATTCCCCACAATAAAAAAGGAACCCCGGTATCCCTACAACCTGGCCTGCTCAAAGGGTTCTTAGCCTCCTTCCACTCCGCAGACCTCCTGCATCCTGCTGCCTGCCTGAACACTGTCACCTGCGGTGTAATTAATATTCATACGTACCCCTCGCGAATATGACGCTCCATAACCGTGTTCCGCAGCGTCGCCAGCCGCTCCGGCTCGCCACTATCAACGATCCCACCGCCGCCGCCATTTGCACGCCTCAAGACGCTGGAGTAATCGAACACGGTGAAGGGATTTAGGCCCAGGTCGTTCATCTGGGAGCAAATCGCTCGAGTCGATTGGCGGGCGGTCGGTAGCAGGATGCCAGGGGCGTCGAGCCTGATTATTGGATGACACACAAAAGTGTTAGGGAAACAGAAATCTGCGTTACGTGCACGGCCCGGCGCTGGAACGTGAAACACGAGGGGGAAACGGTCCGACGAGGCGAACGGGGGAATAACAAATGGGTAAGCGACAATTCTGGACAATACAATGGTAAACAAGGGGATCAGGGTAGAACGAAGGGCGAAGAGATCGCTTGGCTGGTGAATTGGGGTGCGACACCCCCTAGGGGTGGCACGAGCTGGATTCATTCTCCGCCAGGGGGCGGTTCGGAGGGTTAATGGATTGTGGCCTCATGGGCTTATGCCTGTGGGTGGGAATAAAACGACACGATAAGCGATTACTTGGGTGAGGGTGAATGGCATTGCCCGCATACCCGTTTCGTAGGTAGCCAGTTGCTTTAAATTGTATTCTTATAGTTACGCCTTCCACTTTCTTTTATAACGACAATATTGTTAGACCTGTCTCGCTAGTTGGAGAGATTATTCATTCTATTTTGCCGTGTATATGATGGTCTTTCAGTCAAAACAGTTTCTGAAAGCTAGGATTATTATTGGAAAGGCATTAATAGTATCCACTTTGACAGTTTCGCAGAGTTTTTATTTATATCATTGTTTAATAGCTTGATCAATGACGTTTTGTTTATGTGAGCAATATAATACATGCTAGTAGGATGAATATGTGCATTGGCAGATGTAGGTTAGGTATACTATTTAAAGTCTTATAACCGACTTCAAAAAGAAGGAGGTTAGAGATTCGACCAGAATGTACCTATTTTTTTGTTGGAAAGAAGGTATATACATAGTGTACAAACAATTGAAATGCTTTGGTGGTTCTGTAGTTAGGTCTGGATTAATCTCCAATGTAAAGCAATTTCTACTTTGACAAGGAATGGCACGGTATTCTTTAATTCTACGTGTACAACACTACAAGTTAGAATATTTTTCTCGAATTTGAGTGAGGTCTAGGTCCCACCCAGTTGGGGTGTTAATACAAAATTAAGTCTGTTCAAGATTAAATCATATTAAAGCCACATCTGTGCTAGGTTAACAGCAGTCAATTAACGTATTGGAGTTGTGCCAATATAGTCCTTACCTCTATGTATACCCAGTCCAGAACCATTACCTTAATTGCCACCGGCTTGTTAAAACCCAGACCCACCGCACTATACAGTTCACTATATAATTCATGAGCTACCACAGAGAAGTGACCCAAATGGAAACAATTACAGCGCCATACTGGGTATATCTACACTGCATCTGCATAATATCGCAAAACCTCTATCCTTTGTTCAGCATCAAAGCCTCGCTGGCAAACATCACAGCCGCGCCAGTGCACGTGTGCGTCTACTGCCTCTATGACATCCTCTAGGCTCGTTTAGACGTCTGCCTACGCTACCGCATCACGTAATAGACACCTGCACGCAGTAGCACGAAGGGTTAAGAAGGTGTACCTATACAACGTTCCCTGGGCGTACATCAGCGACGCCACGCAGATACACCTAACGTCTGGGCGTTTCCGTCTTGGAGCAGCCTTCCGTCCACGAGGACCTCGAGGCCCTCGAAGATGCTGGACCTGTTCGCGAGAGCATCGGCTCGGGACGCGGCCGCGAGAACAAGACGATGGATTGCGATCGATCAGAGGCAAGATTGCAACGACTCACGTCGGATGTTCGTCAACGCAAGGTCGCAATTCCGCACCGCCTCTTCATGTCATGGTTCCGCCCCGCGAGTTTGACGGCCTGCCCTCCGCGGGAGCCGCCCCCGCTCTTTGAACAGGAACACAGGAAGACGAAGAAACAGACCCTGCTGGAGGCGACTGGGACGCGAATTCCGCGAGCTTAGCCGAGGTTGAGCCTACTGCAGCGATGGAGACGCGTGGTTAATCACGTCGCGTGGCTCGGGAGGATTACAGCGTTGAAGGATCGGAGATAATTGTAAGGTTGTTTGAAGTATTTGGGAGACTTTATGGCTGGTTTTGTATTTTAAAGTCATGGTTTTGTATTGTACTTTTTAGTAATAGTAAGAGGTTATTATACCACGGAATAGGTGGAATAAAAAAAGAAAGGGAATTACAGTAGAAATGAATAAATGAGAGCTGAAAGATTTTAATAATGTGGGCGAAGATAGTGATGTGAAGGGAAGATTCAGCGAAGGTGGGGCTTCTCAAATTTTATGTACAATCAGTAAAGTGTGTTTTTTTCTTTGTGCCAATAATTCTAAGGTGTTTTCATGTGGAATTAGTTATTTAGGTGAAATGAAATGAAAGGAAAGGGAGAGGAGAAAAATTCGTGGAGTCACGAAGGTCAAATGACTCTTTACACCGAGTATTTCATTAATAACTGATACAGAAATTTATTTAGGATCACATACATACGTACGAAAGAACTTGAATTTGTCGAAAATTTGTTATATATATTGCAAATCTCAATCCTGGTGAAGGATTCTCTCTGTAAGTATATCAGAATTTTCAATCCTTGTTAAGAATTACATAGAAAGTTAAAATTTCTACAGTTAGAAATATGGTACAATTATTTGACTGTAACAATAACATCAGATAACTGATAATATATATATATACCTAATAGAATTATCTTCTAGTATTTTGTTGATGACTTTGGATTCTTCTGTGTATCGGGCTAATAAAAATGCACGTTGTTAGAGAGTTTAAATACGACTAACTGCCATATATATTTCACAGTAAAAGAAACCATGCATAAGATATAACAACATAAAAAAAACAAACTGCTGATGCCAACCTAAAGTCGCATTTCATTGTTACCAACATGCACTCTTCAACATATTTCAATGTTTTCAAATGAGTTAATTAAAACCTATAGGAATGCAATTATTATTTTAGGTTAGGAGTTGAACTAACAAAGGAAGTTCAGCAATTCTAAATTCAAAAAATCTGAAACTTTACAGGAGTGTTGTTCAAGTGATGCTAATAACGTAACTATTTTTTGATTCGGTAGTAAAACTGTCCTAAGAGTGAAAACACCCCTCGAAAAAATGACAGGCTTTTAGATTATCGCGAATATTTACGAAACTGTAAAAGATATCGAAAAGAAGTTAAATTCAAAGTTCTATGGTTTTTATACCCTATAAAGTGGCAATAAAGAATTTCCACAAAGCATTAGTTTTTTTCAAATTTATCCCCACCACTCTTCTTTTCGACAATTATTTAGCACCATATTGTAGGATATCGGAAGTCATAAAACTTTGAATTGAACTTCTTTTCGATATCTTTTACGGTTTCGCAGATATTCACGATATCATGATAATTCACAATTTCTTTGACGGGGTGTTTTCACCCTTAGGACTGCTTATTGATGAATCAAAAAATAGTTACATTATTAGCATCCTAGAGCTACGTTTCTGTAACGTTTCAGATTTTTTGGAAGTTTCGTGTTGTCGAACTTCCCTTATAAGATTTTTGGTAGTTATGCTGAAACTCTTACGTACTAAAGACTTTATTATTGCAATTATTATTTATGTCTTCTCAGTATGTATGAACAAACATAAATGCCACTAATTACAACCAATTTATTAAAATGTTTCTCATCCCCTATTGTTCGTTAAAAAGAATTCAAAAAGTACCCCAAAAATTCAAATACAAACATAATTATCGCATCTCCTATAAAAAACTTCTTATTTATAAAAATATTACAAATTTCTATTAACCCCCAAACACCACACTGGGTCCGCGAGACCCATGCCGTTTGGAAGATTCGTGGCCACAACTAAACGGTAAATGGTGAGGTGCTGTTTTGGTGGGGGGGGGGGGGGGGGGGAACTTTGGGACCCCTACTACGGATTCCGCACTATGAGACCCCTAATTTACCTGCGGAAGCCGAGTGACATCGTGAAGAATGTAGTCTATGGGTCGCCGAGACCCAGTGTGGTATCCACGTCAGTATTTTTGTAAAAGTGGAGTTAACAGTTGCTACAGAACATTATTGTTTGTGCAGTGATTTGTCGTTCAGACAGTATTTCTACGCTGTGTAAAGTAGAACACATACTTTTCAAGCGATAGAAAGTGTTTAAAATGCATTCGACCGATGTGTAGCGAACATGTGGCGAAAATATGTTGCGACTGCTCTTAGTGTAAATGAATGATTTCATAGTGATTTATACTGTTTTTATAAAATAAATTATTATTCCAACCATTTCATTCTATAATTTCACTCGACTTCATCTCGGTAAATAATTACATTTTTTGGAACCAATCATAACGACATATATATTTCCTTGAAGTATGACTCAAAACGTGTCGATTGATGTATAAAAAAATCCCCGTACCTTTTTTTTAGAAGAAACTGCGATTAAATGAAGAAAAGACGGAACTTTCAGAACACGGACGTCTTTTTTCGAAATATCTTGAGCATCAAAAGATTTTTTACCGAACTATCGATATATTCCATTTCCTTATTGTCTGGCGAATTGATTAAAAAAAAACAATTGTTTAAATCGGTCCAGTAGATCTTGATATATAGAGAAGAAAAAATTCTAGGTTGCGTGGACCTAGTGTGGTGGAAGCGTTGTAGGAAACTATAGTGTGGTGTTTGAGGGTTAAATGAAGAACATACAAGAGAAATTGGCTATGTTTGAAGCTTCCGAAATAACAAACCTTAGAATTATACACGATGAAAAATCAATCCGTAGAGGCTATTTAACTTCTTTGTACGCAACCGTTCTTATATTGAAGTGAAAGTAGGTATGTGCCAAATGAACTCTTAAGGCGGTAGGCTGGCAAATCGACATTCTGGCATGCGTAAACACGGGGTTGGAACCCTCGAGGGGAGGAGAACGCCGTAATGAGTCGCGCATGGGCGCATTGCGCAACTGTGTTCGCCTTTTCAGCAACCCCACTGTGCATCGATAGGCAGATAGGGGTGTATATAAGAGCATGCGTAAAGGGCGATGAAAAGGGAGTTGCAGTGCGTTGAATACCGTGAAAGTGAGAGTAGGATGCAAAAATGGGCCAACCTCTATGGTGAATGCGGTCAATTCGTCATCTCGCGCGTACACGCGAGTTAAAAATCTCCAAATAGATATTGTTGTAATTTGCTAAATCGCATTTGTTACGAGAAAAGTTAACATTTTCATATTCTGAAAACTATCTTGAAGGTGTGGCATGAGTTGAAGAGTTCTTGTAGAAAACACTGTAAATCTCCAAAATTGAAAAAAAAATTAATCGGAAAATGTTCTACGTGCCAGTGGTAATATTATAGTACAGAATTTGATTTTTAATACACACAGTATCTTTTACAAGGACTCTTCAGTTTAAGAAAAGAATTTTAAAAAGTCATCTTTATTTTCAAAACACTTATTTGGTGTTTCCATGGGTTCAATTGAATGGATTAAGACATTCACTTTGAGAAAACCCAGACGGAGTCACTGGCAACGAAAGATTAATTGTTTCATTTTACACACACCCATTTTCATTAGAACACAGCCTTCAGAATTACCATATGTGTACATACCACCGAGCGAAATTACAAACTACTGTATTGTCTACGACATTTCAAATTTACAGGACGTGTACAGACTTCTTTGTTTGACAGTATACCAGTTCCCAGAACTATACTACACAAAGTGTCCCCACTTAAAAGGCCAGTATTCCAGGTGTCCGCCTCCGATTGCTTTCGTTTTTGGATATGTTTGAGAAGACAGAAAAATAAGAAAGGGTGTATTTTTATTTTGGTTTGCTTACATCTTTAGAGGGTTTAACCACCCCTCAAATTTACAAGATTTTCTGGCGTTCGTCTCCGATTGTTTTGGTTTTTGAATATGTTTTAGAGGACAGAAAAAAAGAAACAGGTGTCCTTTTATTTTGTCCTGTTTGCGTGTTCAGGGGGTGATACCACTCCTCAAATTTCATGAAAATGGTTGGTGTCATCCCCTGTTTGCTTTGGTTTTTGGCCAAAGCAATCGGAGACGAACACCAGAAAATCTTGTAAATTTGAGGGGTGGGTTCACCCCGCAAACATGCAAACAGGACAAAATAAAAGGACACCTGTTTCTCATTTTTTGGTCCTCTAAAACATATCCAAAAACCAAAGCACTCAGAGACGAACAGCTGAAAATTTTATAACTTTGGGGAGTGGTTTCACCCCCAAATATAAAAACGGGCCGCTATAAAAAAAACACGTATATCTTATTTTTGGGTCTTCTAAAACATATGAAAAATTTTAAAGCAGTCAGAGGCGGACACCTGGGAGACTCTCCTTGTTAGTCCTCCCGCGCACGAGCCACAGCTTCAACCACGTTCAAATTTGGCGCGCCAAATCGAACAAAGCGCAGCGCCGCGTCTCCACAGGCGCCAAGGGGAGCAGCGAGGGGTGGGGGAGCTGCTAGCAAGAGCTACTCCATACAGACGCAAGACTGGCCGAAATGAAGGCGAGCTGTAGAGCACGTGCCGCGCCTGCGCCAGAAATCCCTTCGTAGCGACAAATCGTTCCCGAAGGATCGCGACCAAGTAAGGTGGAGAGGTCGGAGGACAACGGCCGAGCTGGTGTTACAGCACCGCTGGTAGGGGACAGATAGTCGAACGAGGTTGGACGAAAGGGCCAGGCACACGCCAGTCGAAAAAGGGTGCGACCTTCGCTGGCCGAGGCCAGCCCTCGGGGAGACCGCGCCCACGCATTTTCAGCAGGATCGCAGCAGGTAGATGGAGCTGGTTTGGCCTTGGAACCTCTTTTCCCTCCGACTTCCCGTGCTGCTGGCTCATGCCCCCCCCACCCCTCCCGGAAGGGCAATCAAGGGTCGAGGGAACCCGCCCCACTAGGTCTTCCTCTTACTGTCCGCCGTGGATGGCGGGGCAAACGGGTTTTCACGGGCTCCTACCTGACCGTGGACTGTGGGTCATCGACAGGTGGCAAGGTGGAGTAGCTTGGGGTGGCATTTTCGACGCACTGCCACCTGCATTATCGGGACTGACTGGGGGACTATTGTTTGGACGATAGAAGACTCGTTTTTGTTGGGGTGATTGTTTTATTAACTGGTTAAAGTGAGAGGCATGTGTTCAGGGGAATGATTTTTGTGTGTAGGGATTTATGTGTCCCGTGTTATTAGTGATTTTTTCATGGCGCAGGTTTTGAATGCACGCAATTATGTGGGATTTTATTTTTGTTGAAATATCTGAGAAACTCTTTGATATTTATAATGGCAATTGTTGTGGGCTTATTGGTTATGTAAATTGTTATGCATTTTGAAAGATTACTTTAAAGTTCTAGGCTGGTTGTAAAATTGTTGTATTATACATATAGTAATATTGGTTACGATAATATTAATTGTAGAAGGTTCATGAGAGATTGAATGTTTCTTAGACTTAAATTAAATGAATACTGAAAAGGAGTTTCATTGTAACTGCAAGCAAACAACATAATTTTTAAGTAACATTACTTGTCAAGTTTTTGAGATCAATATTTCTATTTTCGAATTGTCATGTGATCAAGAGAAAATTTATTATATTTTTTAATTTGTATTAATTGCCATTTCCATAAATAATTTGTACCATTCTTGGTTTGCTGTTGTAGGATACTTCTAAAAAACGTGAAGTACAATTTTCATTTCGTATTTATGTAAAAGGTTGGAGAACTCAACTTCGACTGATGTAGATATAGTTAAAAAATTGACTCAGTTTTTGGCGTTAAAAATGCTCCACTTTCGACGAATTCTGTGTTATATACGTGTTGGCGTACGCTTTTTCTTCAACAAGACACACCTACGCATTTTGAACAGGATCTCATCACGTGTTACAGGCTGAATATAAGATTCCCGAATCATATATCAATATATCGTTTGAAAGAGTATGGTCTGTCACATGACCAGATTTTTTTTTATACATATAACATCCTGAAATAATAATCATTTATTTTATTAATTTTGTAAATATACAAACGACGTAAACATGAGTTATATAGCTTTCATTTTCAAAGTTTACTATATATATAAAACATTTTTATGACACAAAATATGATGTAGAAGAAGAAGATTATTATTATACAGTAGATTATTAGTTGCAAATATAATAGCAACGCTGCATTCAGTTTCAAGTGAGAAAACATTTGCTTTTTATTCGTTATTTATTTTAATATTGTGAGACGGTAGCATATAGAAGTACTACTCGATTTAGTGCTAAAAATGTATGTTGTTATTATTATATAATTCAGTCACATACGATTTCACGTAAAATTAAATTTTGTTTTCAAACATAATACTAAGAAAAGAGTAAACTTGCAATCAATTTTTGTTGAGATGCATTGTTAAAGTATAATAACATACGTTGCACATCATAAAAAATAAAAATTGTCTTCCTACATAATATCTATACTATGTCAAGAAAACATATATAATACTTGAAGCATTTTATGCAATATTGCTACAGAATAGAAAATTTAACTTACATGTCGTTTCGATGTTATTAATGCATACTGTAAACATTATTATTTGTCATGTTACGATTTTACTTATTATGATTTTACAAAATAAAAATCAGTTTATGTATAATTAATATACTTCATCAATGGGTGCTTGCTGCACACTTTTTCCTTTCCACTGTGACCAATAATGTCTCTTGCAGGACAGTATTCTGAAGCTTTGCCCATAAATTGGAGTTCACAATAACCATAATGGCCGCTAGGGTGTTGCCATGGCGAGATGCTGCTCTCCATGAAAATATGTCGACCACGCCATAACCCTAAGCTCCTGACCATCCTGCTTCCCTATCTTACGACATATGAAAGATATGAATCTGTCTACGACTAACCTGAAATATGTATTATGATCCACGCAACGCCTGCTATACATGCATATAAGCGTAGTTCACTGCCTCCAACCTAAAATTCATCCGATTTCAAACCCCAACATTCGCACAAACATCAGATTTGTAAACAACTTTTCATCAATATTTACCTCCAAATTACTCGCTTCGATTACAATGGTTACACAAATGGGGGTTCATAGTGTAGTACAAAGTTAGTGCAAGTAAATTAACAATCTGTTACTCCTTTGGTAACTGCTCAAAATGGTCACTTTACTTACAATATCTAGATTATTCTATCTAGATGATGCCCACACCAAATAAGTAAGTAATTATAATGATCGTACGAAATTATTTATTATTTTTAATTTTAAAATACGAGTACAAAAATCTTAATACACAGTGGATGGATTAAATATTTTGCACCTAAGTGGACTGTATTAATAAAAATATTGTTCCTCTCCGTTTAGTAAATATGATGTGTGCTATGTAGTTCACTGGAAATGTTAAGTGACGACAGGAGTTTTGTTTCGCAGTAATATGCGGCTCTGGTTCACGCATTTCCCGCCCTGGCACCTCCTCGCCTGGCTGTTCTCCTGTCACCCTGATGTAACGGAGTTGTTTACACTGCGCATGTAATATGGCACCAAATGCGCTTCCGTTCGCGCCATGTCACTTGTGGCATTCCGCCTCCCTCGTGTTCCTCCACGTATCAATGTTCCCTTCGTTAGTGGGAACAGTTAAGAGGTTTCGTTTGTTGTAATAGCTACAGGCAGTGGCAAAAGTCTACATACATTATGTGGATTCATGTTTCAGAAAATACCGAAATGTCCTTTGTGATATGTAATATATAAATTTTGTGACATTGTACTTTGTCCAGTACCGTCTTTAGGTATGGGCACGCTGGGCAGTCGCCAGGGGCCCCATGGCAGTAAGGGCCCTTAAATCCTATTCCCGTGGGTGAGCAAGGACCCCAGCGCATTGCTTTGCCCAGGGCCTACAATATTGTTAATTTGGCTCTGACTTTACTTCTTATAAGTGAGCTTAATAAATAACGCAATTTTCTCAAAATATGCCTAACTTTAACTATATAATAAATAGTTTATATAGTACATATACTATTATCTACCATTTCTTGAAATGTTACGATTTGTAGAGTGTATGTCGCATGTGTACTTTTGTAACTGACAATATGTAATTACAAAACACTTGACCACGTCATATGTATATCCTACAAATTTGTACCCACACCAGTGAAATTTCTTATTATCGTATGTATTATACATACTAGCTGAACCGTTACCCTGTTTCACCCGGGAATTATTTATGATGTTTGAAAAATAAAAGAGCCTAAGCAAAAAATAAATAGCCTATAATCTAATCTAGGACGTATGTAATGAGTATTCAAAATTTCAATGAAATCCGTTTAGCCGTTTAGGCATGAAGAAGGACAAACAAACAGACAACGTTTTACTTTTATATATTAGTAAGGATTCTATATAATAACATAACTCGCTGATGCATCATTTCTGGGAGTAGAACTGGCGCGTATAGTATCTTCATGTTAATATTGTCAACGCGTTTACTATAGAAGAAATGGAAAAATAGGTATATCCCAACAATATCGGCTGTCAGTCCGGGGGCCTTAGAGGTAGGTATCAGAATCGAGAAAGTCGAATCGTTTTCGATACATCTGCAATCAGGAGCTCATATTCGGAAGTTATCGTCTGGAGTGCTCGTACAGTCTGTGTATATACAGACGATACTTCGTATTGGGGTGTCACGGGCGAGCAAAAGAAAGGGATGAATGGCAGCATCAAGAGCAAATCACGATACGCCATGTATCAGGATCGCAGCAAAGCGAGTAGCAACTCGCCTCCTGCGTTCAAGTTTGACATTTTAAATGAAGGCATGAATACAGCAGGACGTAAATAAATGAGTCAATAACACAATCCCAACCCCTCTTTTCCGCATTCCTTTTGGACCCTCTTCTATCACACAGGATGAGAAGCTGTGTTCTCATGAGCATCACTTCCTTCTTCTCTTCAGTTTAAAACAATGTTGTATCTAATTATGAAAATCATTTACGAAAGGGGAGGATAGAGACCTTAATTGCAGGATTTAGTTTTTAAAGTTCATCTGTACGTGGTAAATTGAGTAGGTATTGTGTACTTAATTTTGATGTATCTGAAGATGTGTTTATTCTGATAGGGTTAACGTTCCGCAGAACGAAAGGAACTTGGATCGGTTCCTTGACCCCAAACCACCGAAAGTCGACGACGAGATATGAAAAAAATGAAAAGTGATATCCCTGTTAACAGGGGACCATGATTCCCTTAGAGTAGAGCTCTGCGCCCAAAACGGGTTGGCGTCTGCCTTTCCCTGAAATGAAAGGAATCACTTACTGTAAGTGTTTACTCATAACTGTAGCGACAAATTCTTTTCCTGTTCTATAAAACAATAATGACTGTGCAGTCTTCAAGATATTTTACACTTCAATAGTAAAAATACTAAATTCGCAAGAAAGATACGTACTGTATAATAATATGTAATAATAATTTTCAATAAACGACAGGTGTATCTTCCTATAAAATATTACATCTATTGTTATAGCAAAAGCTGAAAAGATAATATTATGTATGTATATGTACATAAGTACTGCATATTATGTATTTTTTTCTTCAAGTTCAAAATGCCATATCACCATATTACAATCAAGGTATGAACTCGGTGTGTTTGAGAACCCCGAGGATAAAGTGCATTCCTTCCAAGCGTGCAGGAACAACGCGTCCCCCCATCATCGTAATAACTGCAATTAGATTCGCTCCATTGAGTTCTAAATGCGGAGACTCGATGAGTAGGAACGCAGAGAAACCAAGGAGCAACGAAGGATCCTTGGGAGTGGAAGGAGGAGCCATGGTGGTGATGCTCCTGCCATTTCATCCTGCTATCCTGGCCGCTGTCGCCGTCTTTCTTATTAATATGCTAATTTTACATGGGCACAGCATGAAATTATGAAACGGTTATTCCATTCACGTGCATTTCCCCGAAACTGTTTACGTCCGAGCGCTTCTCTGTTATCCAGGGTGTTCGAGGCTTACAGCCACGTGTAATACGAAACATCTTCGACCAGGGTAGTATGAAAGTATGTAAAGCAGACACGTCCCTTGGACTTCTTATTTTCTCAAAGTACATACGCCCAGACGGAAAGTGCATAAGGAGCACTGAATAATCGAGTGATCGTAATTTTCACACCTGCTACGAAACGTTCATTTTCCTTAGCAAGGCTTCGACCGTTAATCTACTTTCTGCAGAAATCCTATATAGCTTATAAAAGAAAATTGACGCAAAGAGAGACTTGAATAATTATATAAGTCATGAATAAATCTTTGAACTGATTTATATTCATATTGCAATCACGGTACATATATGTACTTATTTGATTGAAGTGCCAAGGCATTTAAAAATAATGAAATAATACAAAAAATTATGTTACAATATGTAAAATATATTTTATAGATATAGACGAAACTGTAATACGGTGTATTGAATGAATTATAATTTATGCTTAAGATACATGTGAGAAATGTGTTCTTCTATCTATATTCGGGGAATGACTCAGCTCCATTTAACAATGGGGGACGGACTCTCACTTTTATCCAGCAAAACTCGACTTTGTCGCTGAGGACGATTCCAGGAGGATCAGGAATGCATCAGCACATGAAACTATCGGGTCTACTTAAGGGACCGCCCTTCATGGATTCTAAGGTTAGGGGGATTTGCCGCTTCAGTGGCTTTGAAAGAAACAGGAACGTCTGGCCGATCAGGGAAGCAAGAGAAAATGGAAGACGCGCGACGAATGTTTAGCAAGATGTGTCTGTCTTCCGTTAACTCTGAAGGTCTGAAGGCTACAAGCTAGCCAACCCGTTACACAGTATACATACTCGTTGTAGGTTCGTGACTGGCCCTGTCATTGACAGCCATTTGATACCAAACTGAGACTGCAAGATACCAGGAAACTATGTGCAACACCTGCTCGCGATGATTCCCCTCTACCAGTCTCAAGGTGTGCAAAATCAATACGTGGTTTACTATAGGTATGTATAACGGGGACAGTGCAGGAGGTTCAGATTACCGATTTTATTTAAATTTTGCGTATGATTAGTACGCACTGCGTGTAAGGATATATTACCTGTATAACACAATACCTGTTAAAAGATATTTATACAGACTATATATCAACTAGTTTTTTAGCCTATCTTCGCCAGGCATTACTATCCGATATGTATAATAGGACGCTGAAGGTAACCATAATTTTTGTTGGAAACCCTCCTGGAAACAATTTTCGCTGCGAAATACAAAATTTTACAACTTTTGGGTACCGGAAGGGTACCTGTCTAATCAGTGCCGTGTTTAGGCATGTGCATGTTGGGCAGTCGCCAGGGGCTCCCAAGTCCAGTGGCGCACACAGGGGAAGCCCTGCCCCCCCCCCCCCCCAAACAAAAAGAGAAACAATGGAAAAAGAACGAAGTTGTATCAAGCGCCTGAAAGACGGAGCGGGACAAAGCATCAACGAGTCGCGCGTCGTCTTTCTCGCCCCCCCCCCCCCCCCAAATATAAAACTCTGGGTGCACCACTGCCCAAGTTCGATTTTAAATCCTATTCCCGTGGGTGGGCAGGGACCCACTGCATTGTTTTGCCCAGGACCCACAATACCGTTAAGACGGCTCTATGTCTAATAAGTCATTTAAAGGGAATTTCGAGGGGCCTAAATCACATACGTGCCCAGACTCACTGCCCAGCGACACTTGAGACCTCCCTCCCCGAAAACGAAATAATTTCCGATATTATTACAACATAGCTAATGTGTGACAAAGACCCTGAAACAAAGAAATTTGTGGAGCATATTCACTCTTACAACAGCGCTTTTTCGTTTGCCTACATGAGAGCGAAAATAAAGGGTGAATTTCAACTTTGTGTTGAGCTCGCGTTTGTATATCCAGTCTCCACCACTTCTTGGAATCCTTCAGTGGAGAGTAAGAGAACTCGTGAACGAGCGAGAGAGGGCGAAAGAGTGGACACGAAGTTACCCTCGGCTACAAAAGAGAGAAAGCATGATAGGTACTTTGTCTCGCTTCGTCTTTCAGCTCGAGCTCGAGCTCGGCGTACATATACAATGCGGTAGCGGCTGCTACATTGTACATAATACCTGTTTTAGGACACAGGTACTAGGGGAGACCGTGGCAAAATGAACCTTGGGGTAAAATGAGCTTCCTTAATTTATTCTTTATAAAAGAATATATTTACAAATTTTAGTGACGTAATAAACGTGTGTAATACCACAATGATAATTATGCACATTCAGATATCGATATATGGAAATTCTTTAAAAAATTAAAAATTAAATGTTAGAGACATCCAGTTGGTTTTCTTTTCACTACTGCTTTTTCGATAAATGAGTCTTAAATGTGTTATTTTAAGTCCAAATTTTTTTTGCGTGTTTATAACAAGCTTATAAACATACATGTACACGCGTTTGAGAAAACATTAATCCTAACGTTATTAAATAATTAATTTTCCACTGAGTACATATTCGGGGTAAAGTGACCGAGGTAAACTAAGCTGCAAATAGCTGCTAAGTACCAATGCGCAAGTGATGTGCGCAATATCCTAACCTGTCAGCTGGCTAGAAAACCACGCGGCGTGGTGGAACAGAAACTAACCTAAAAAAAATGAGAAATGTGCCACAGTTTTTGACAACCACAGTGTAAAAAAGTCAGAAGCTGCCGTGCTACACGCGTCATTCCAGCGCAAGGGGTTAATATTTACCTATATCCTTAATTAAAATTCTTATTTTGTTGCACCTCACTTTACCCCAGATTGGAGTTCAGTTTACCCCATACATGGGGTAAAGTGATACCTTTTCCATCATTTCTTTAAAGTTGAATTTTAATATACTCTAAGTTTATTCTAAGTATTACTATTCGTAATTTATCAATAGTAATGTTTTAATTATATTATAAATCTATTTCCAAACATTTTTATTGAAAGGGAAAAATTTTATTCGACTTCAAATTTTTTTCGTGTCACTTTGCCTCAGTCTCAGGGGAGGGTTGGGACCCATTATCGAATTTTTCATGTTTTGGATTTTTACGGCATTTTTGGGTGCCAAGGAAACTTCATGCCGAATCTGAACCTTGTAGGTCATTTGAAAGTAGGAAAAAAGCCTCTGGACAGATTTTGCTAACAAACGAACATCCTGAATTATGTCCACCTGTGAGGTCTGAAAAAACATTTATTCGGTAATTTTTGGGGGAAAAACTTGAAGGCATTTTTAAAGACACCTTTATGTATTTGCAAGTGTACATCTTATACTACTTGTAATAATTATTCCAGTGAAAAATATAAATAAATAAAAGAAATATCAGTGATCTCCCGACCACTCTAACATTGAACTGATTTATCTGAAGTAAAAAAATCGAAGGAATTTAGTTAGTATATTAAATTATCTTGTCCTTAATCGTTCATTATCCCGAAAAATTAATTTGCTACAAAATGGCGGCTGTTCAAATTGAAATATCGATTTTCGCCACAAAAATCGCTCATTTTTCATCTGTAAAATAGAAACTACGCACCGGAAATGAAAAAACCACGATTAAGGACAAGATTTTTATATATAGAATAAGCCTACAAAAGCTGAATTGATTCGATGCAGCAGTTCTCGAGATATTTTAGCCACCGATTCTGAAAATGTAGTTTTGAGAAAAACGCGTTTAAAGTTTTAAGTTAGGTTTACATCCTCCATGACATACCTATACTAAAACTCGCACAGCTCCGCCAATTTTGGTGGGATCAAATTGAAACTTTCACACAATACTTTTGAGATGTTGTATTTTAAGAAAGTGCCAAACCACCAAATCCATTTTTCCGGATTTTGGAGGTGGACATAACCTCTTAAGCGTCTTATTGTATAGGATTCTCACAAGATTAAATACATTTAATAAACTCGATATTCAGGAGCTAAAATATTCTACCATAAGGAGCAAGATCTATACATATGTATAAACAATCTGTATATGCATGCCTATGTGCTTCTTGAATCCCGAGCTTCTGGTATGGGCTAGGTAAGTATTTTCGGCGCGAAGGGCTCGCGCCGTCTCTCGGATTTTTTTTTAAATATTGGAAGTATACTGGAGAGGGATGAGGGGTAAAATTCAGATCATTAAACAAACATCACCAAGTAAATATTGATTTATTCCCATATTGAAGTTTGTCCGTTAACTAATTAATCATCCCACTTTTCAAAAAAGGTTACCGCGAGGCGGCGCCCTCCGCGGCAATTACCTAGCGTATAGCCAAAGGCACGTAAACGTCAGAAAGTGGTCTGACTCGAGCCCAATGTTTTCTAAACGGTGTCCCAACGGCTGACGAACTTCGAAACATTCGGCCTCACATGATCAGGGGAGCATCTAGTTGGGAGTTCGTGTGGCAGTTTACAATATCACGATGCGAGGAACAGGAAGTAAGTATGCATTAGCTTCGTTAAATAACGGTCGTTGGTCTCCATCCGTTGCACCGAATAATTGAGGAACGAGGCAGAAGAAGTCTGTTCGAGGCAAATTCGAGAATCGAACATTGAGGACAGAGAATGGATAAACAACCTTACGGGGATGTTAGGAGGCAGCAGAAGGTCGAGCACAGGTGCTCGGACCTGGGTAGGTGTATTCATTGCGAGGCATATCGATCGCGAGCATCGTGGTTGAGATATTGCTACAAATTTGTAATTTTAGAGAATAAAATAAAAATCCTGGTTAACAATTAGTTATTTATCCTATCGCATGCTATTTAGGTAAATGCAGAGTTGAACGAATAAAAATATTTTTTATGCAAATTCAATAAAATTCTTGAGATGATTATAACAATCTATTTATAGAATAAAAGCCAGTTTTATTTTCTTTTTACAAAACTCTTGAATTACTTCAGTCGTGGTTAGATTAGGTACATTATTCTTCTTTTCCTTTTTCTTTGGGGGTTGCCAGTGCCCCCCCCCCCCCCCTCTTTGGGTGCACTGGTGCAAATATATTTGTTTTTTATGATTCGTTACTACTCAATGTGTATAGAATATTGGTATAATAATGATTTTTTTTCAAATTAATTGGCGACAGACATGAAAAATAATTTGTTTAGTAATTTCTTTCTTGGTTGCAAACATAACATAATTGCAAATTGAATAGCAAATTTAGTACATTGTTGGATTCAAGGTTTAAGTTTGACATGTAAAGTACTTGAACAGTGATATCATTGTTTTAAAAGTTATGGTAAGGAAATGACGAAATGTCCAGAAATCCAGAAAAGTATTTCCAGCCTGAGAAAAAAGCCTCTCGCTGCATATAATGTCCCTATATAGAATAAAAATAGTGCGAAGCATTAGGAAGTGTTGCAATATTTAGTCTTCCTGGTACGATTTTTCCTGATTTTTGCAGATTAATGAGAAATTTCTTTTTTTTAGGGAAATATCCGAATTTCAATGACCTGCAAAAATCCGCAAAAGGTGGAAGAAAATTACGATTGCTCCACACCTTTTTAAAAGTGCGATGAATTCTGCGGAATTTGTCATTCCATCTATTATGACCAATTGAAAAGAATTTGTTGCATTAAATATAAAATGTTCACGATGTATTACTTATTGTATCATATAATTATTTCTTATTGCTATCTACCTGCAATGTGTGAGCGAAACATTGGATACGCTCTCACGTATCACACAACCGTATGGCCTTTACGATGTTGGCCACATTGTCAGGCACAAAAAAATATTTAATATGGCTTTGATTGAGATTCCACTCGCTTAGGGCATTTTGGAGTAGTTCGTATAAATCTGTAGTGTATAATTTGTAATGTGTTGTCTCATTTCTGTTACGGTGCGAATTCGTCGATGATAGTGCAAAACCGCGTATGAGCAGTTTGCAAATACCGCGGATCTGGAAAAGTAGCAACATTCAGATTTCACGCCCACGGTTGCCAAGCGCTGTTTCGCTTTTTTTAAAAGTCACACCATTGATGTTAGTATTTATTACAAGGAGTGCTAAAACTGTCCCAATAAAGTTCAGTCAAAGAAATCCCTTAAAATGGCTAAAATATTAAGCTTTTTCTTCCTCCTGTAAAATCGGTAAAATGCTGATCTATGGTATTTACAAACTGCTCATACGCGGTTTTGCAATATCAACGACTAATTGATCTAAGCGTCCCTAGTAAACAGACGGACACTAATGAAACTACAGCGGTCGGTAAAAAGAACTTGTACCCAGGAACGGTCGAGTATGCTTACTTAGTTTGTGCTGTTACCCCTATGTTATCCTTAAACGAGAGGGTAGAGATCTGAAATTTCACGGAACGGTGTTTCAGCCACAGACGAGGTATACCTTGTCTGTGCTAGTACCATCAGTTCAACAGGATTCGTGAAATGTTTGGAAGATGGCGTAAACGTTCAGATTCTTTCTTTGATAAAGCATTTGGTATCTTCGACCTCGCATAATTCTTGAACGTAACGAACACTGTACATTTACTTTAATAAAATTAACAGTTATTTTACATTATCGTTGATTGTTGAACGTACAGGTCCTTATTGTAATTATAATAAATGATATGTACGTACGTAATCTTGTCACAGAAATCAGGTGTATGTATATCTTCACTCAAAATCGTCTTATAATTAAACTACAAAACAGATCAATATTATGACATTAATTTTTAATAACCAATTTCTGACACAAGCCTTCGAATTGTCTATAATAAAATTTAAGTTTTATAAGAAAATAATCAGCTTTTTATCGTCGATATTAGGCGTTATTTCTATTTTAAAAAATGGTTTCATAAAAAATCTGATCAATTGTCAATATTTTGTAGTAACTATTAGAAAGGACGAAAATTTAATTGATACATTCTTTACAGTCTGTCTGTGTACTTTCTTGCAGATCATCTATTTAGTGAAAGTCTTTCGCTTTCTAGACAACATTTCGTTTCCAGCTTTATTTTTATTGAAGAAATGTATGAACAAAACATTATATTTTTTGTTTGGTTTCACTTTCTTCAATATCACCTTCTTAATGCAAAACACGAGAGAAACTTGTTTCAATTGAACGCACAAAATTTATTTTTCGTCCATTTAGATTTGAAAGAGACCGCCTTTCCATTTTTATTTCCGTCATTTAAACGTAGCATGAACAATTTGAAAAACGTATACGAGTTTTATTAGCTGTAAAGTTAATGGAATTTCTGTTATAATTATTTATTACTTATTTAAGGTTATACAATGAAAAAAGAAACATTTTATTTTATTCACAACTCATGGTAAAAATTTTGTTACCTCTAAAATATTTATCTCTTCCTTACATTTTTCTTACTGTATTGAGATTTATTCCCCAATCAGAATCACAATCCGCTCACTAATAAAAATAACGCGTTCAAACAAAACTTATTTATTAAACGGTGCTCTTAAAATAATCAGCTCCACGAATTTCCATCCCCTTTCCTATTTCTAAAAATATTTACGTTCACGACAACGAACCAAAGAATTTAATACATACCTCCTCCCATGCATCTGGAACATTCAAACCAAACGCCAACTGCATACAAAATTACAATCACATATAAAATTTAAAAAAATGTGTTAGTGCAAATGAAATTGTTCCTTTGTTTATTCAGGGGATAAAATAACAATTGCGAACACTGGCATACGACTCGAGAAATGTCATAGAAACTCAAAAGAATAAAATAAATAGACTAGTGAAAGAGCAGAACAATATTTTCATTTAGACAATTTCGTATAAACCAGCCTGATAGCCACACCGAGCAAGTGTCCATTCAAATTACCGCGCGCAAAATCGATAAGAAAGGCGAGCGGCGAGCCAAAGCACCACTCTCAGTCCCCCACTCCGCGGCACCCAGCCCAATCGATACTTCTTTATCGACTGTGTCACTCAGTCTCCTCAGCGATTTCGGGCACTGCAGTTGTTGTGACACATTGTGTCATATTCTGTCGCAATAATATCCCGCGGCTCCTCCTAAACGGGCGATAGAGAGAAAAGCCGTTGGCCAAGCGGGGAAACTGTCGGCGTACGGTCGCTCGGCGACTCCGTTCGCACGTGTGCCATGTAAAACCGCGACGAATCGCGGTGCTGTTAGCTGGCGGACAATTTCGGCCGAGAAAGTCTTGCGCCTGCGACAGGCTTCCGGTGTCACGTCCCGTGCGGGCATACTCGCTCAGTGATTCTGTTTTTTTTTCCTCGTCGATTCAGTGCGGATATGCATTAAGTGTATTTCAAACCGGGCCGCTCTTTCATCTTCGGGAATATCTGTCGCCGTTCCGGCGATGGATTGAGGACCAACGTGCTCGAATCGTCAGCCTCCAGGTGAGTCCACTTGTTCCGTATCGACGGTAGAGTCTTTTTTATATGCAGCCGATTAAGTACATCGGATCTGTCACTCGGCGTGCGTGATCCGGTGTATTCGGGTGTCGAGCGAAAAATTCGACGTCGACGGTCGGGCTCGCTGGGGCGAGTGTGCAAGTGGAAGACGATTGAAGGGGACAAGTAGGGTAATGCGGACGAATGAGCAATTATGGGGAAAGAAAGGGGCGCCAGACTCCCGGAGACACAAAACGTGGAGTGTTGACTACGCGGATAGACGGGGAAGCGAATAAAAAGGTCGACAGGCTATCGAACGACAGATTTGTAATTGGTAGTTGTAACATTCTTCATGGGTTGGCAGTTTAGGAGTTGCAAAATTAAGATAGAACGGGCGTGTTTTAGTGAATCGGTTTCGTGGTGTAATTGATTAAGGGAATAGGTTGCCGGGTGCGCGTGTGGGGGCAGGTACGGTTGAACGATTAAACGAATAGATAAATAACTGTGTAATTATGTGGATTGCGGTGTATATTGGGTTAATAGAGCCGAAAGGTTAAGTTGGTAAACAAAACGATCAGTAAGCGAATGAACACATGGCTCCTTGAATTCGTGTGACTCGATTGATACGAGAATGATTTACGGAATAAATCATTAAGCGTGCAAGCGGTGCGCGAGGTGATTGACACGAAATCCAGAGCGATCAAGATCTGCCCTTTTGAAACGTGATCCTTGGGACCTCAAGGTCACATAGATTCTCCGTCGCCAGTCATCGATTGCCAAACTGTAAATTTGTATTACAAGGAGCATCTATAGAGATGCAGTTTAAGTAAATCGTTATATAAATGTGTTGCAGAACTTTCTTTTCTAAGTAGTCATTTAATTGTCCAATTATTCCCAGAATTCTTCGTGTTCTCTTATGCAATGTGAGGCAAAAGTTGGTGCACCCATTTTTGCAATATTCTTGCACAAAGTGATCGTAATAGGAGTACTATAATTTAATTAGAGTCAATTTATTTAGTGCGAATTTGCTTCACAATTTACAAGGGGACATTTCTAGCCCGAAAATTCTGATTTTAATGAAACTTTGTGTGAATGTAGAACATATTGGAGTATGCAAGGAGCAATTCCTTTCTCTACGGAAATTTACTCTGAATGTTAAATATAAGATTTGCTCATTTTTATATGTTCCATCGCATTGCTAAAAGAAGAACAAAATTATATTAAAAAAAAAACAAGAAAGGGCTGATATCACCCCGTCAGAGTGAATTTCTGCAGAAAAAATAATTGCTCTTTCCATACACCGATATGCTTTCATACGTAGTTTAATTAAGTGCGGAATTTTCGGGTTGGGAATGTTCCCTTGTTAGTTGATGTTAAATAAATTGCTGTTATCTGCCAATGCACAAATTAAAAGTACTTCCCTACCTTGTGAGTTAGTAGTGATATACATAAAATTAGTGATGACATAAGCGAGGAATTTATAAAATGCGCTATGTGGTATAATACTCGTAGAACTTCATTTGTTAGAATTTTCCGTTTTTGTAAAATGCAATAAAACAGAATACGTACAGGATAAAATAATAATATTTTAATGTTAAGTAAAAAGGTGTAAAATATACAAGATGGCACACAATGGGCCAACATAAAAATACATAATGAAATAATATCAAATATACATTGCAGTTTAAAGGAAAGCACTGTATGAACAAAAGTAATAATATACACATATATAAAAATCTAGTGAAAACTATGTTAACTAAAAATGTTACTAAAAAGCGATTCATAAGTTACTAAAATAACATTTATTGTTTTTTATTTAAGTCAACCTGTTAATGCTAATTCTATCATTATTTACAACTTCCTTATTAATATAACAAACATTTAATCGAACAATACGTAATATTTCAACTAGGTATTTTTCGTTGAAAATGTTCATACCTATGACGAACAGCTACGAAATTACTCTTGGCAACTTGCAATATTCTCTGCTGACAGACGAGATATATCGTTAAGCTTGTCATTTTGTAAGCGAACATTTGTGGGTTTTTCATGTAACACTTCAATATGTGATCCAAATAACATGGAGAACCCGCGCGGCTTATATTTCTTCTGTTGCATCACCATTGAGGTTAATACGTTTTGATAACGAAATAGAATCCGAGGCCAAAAATTTCTAAACGTTCACGCGCTACAATATACAGAGTGTCCCAATATAAATGTTTTAAATAACGTACACACTACTCATTCTATCAAAAAAGGAAAGATATTTCCTGTTTTTCACATAGAATCTTACAGAAAAGAAATTACGTTCTTGTTTCTAAGATGGGTTCCAAGTCCAGCCTCACATTTTGCTTAATATAGCTTAATATTTCGTTAAATAAAATAAGACGAATACTACAATCTTCGTACGAAACTGTTTGGAAGGAACCAAAAGTCTATTCGAAGAATTAGGTGCCAGTTTTTTTAAAATTACGAGATTGCAATTTTTTAGGGTAAATTTTGATGGTATTGAAAAAGAACGTCGTTCTGTTTAATTTTTATTCGCGTAAGATGCTCAGAGTTACAATGCCATAAATAAATAGGTAATTAATTTACTGACGCTAAATATAACATTTTTATTTTTACAATTTTGACTTGTAGTAGTCAAACGGATGGTAGGTATATCAGGCAATAATCAAGTAAGGCTTAAAGAGAAAGGATACGAAAATAAGTTCTTAAATTGCGGAGCACACATTAATAATACCGCGACACTAGATCGTTTGCCAAGCCTCGAATCGAGTCATTGCTATCCCTACAGAATTTGCGCTGCAGAGTGTATGCATCAAAACTCCGTCCACTTTCCCATCTTCTATTTGGGCATGCGCGTTGCAAGTACCACTATTGCTTCGTACAACTATGGCAGGCTTATGCCAGCTCATGTGTATTTTATTGTTCACCAAAACCACTATTTAATTATGGTTCGACGTTTAATTGAAAAATTGTTTAAAAACGTCATGCATAATTTACAAATGGCTATGTTCATAATTATATGCGCATAAGAATGACTGTAACTACTTACCGGTTTTTAAACGATTTTATTTAGCTTCACTCCTCTGTCTGTTTTTTTTTATCGTGTAACTCAATTTTAACTCACTTCCACAAGTCCAATCGAGTTGAAACTTGATTAAAATAATTGAAATTGGTAAAAAATAATTGCAATTTTTAAAAATTAATTGTAATTTTTTAAAAATAAAACTTAATTATTATTTGTGTATGTATTTATTCACTGATCCCCTTAGGGTTACAGGGTCTTCCGGTTTCGCTTCTCCTACCTTAATCTATACATCGCCCAGCGCCTAGGGCCAAATCGCCACTGCCAACTAAGAGCCGCACAAATAAAACTAAATACCAACGCATCACAATAAAAACAAAATCGATCAAACTAATGTATAAGATAAAATAAAGATAAAAATAAAACTAAAACTAAAACTAAAGCTGATAAGGTAACACGCAATCGACGCAAAAACAACGCAACAATCGCACGCCTGAATACCGCATAACGCACGCGCAAACCACATAAGTCACCACGCAAAAAATAAAGCCAACGCCACGCCGCACGATAATCTCGAGCCACCACGCAAAAAAGAAACAAAAGCAAGAAATAATCGCACCAGATACAAGCACAAACCGCCCGATCGCCACCACAAACTCTCTAATTATTATTTGTGAATATTCAGATATACCTATTTTTTCAAAAGTTTTGGAATAGAAATTTGAGTGGAGAATTCATACGAAACAATTGGTTGCAAAACACAAACACTTAAAAGTACAAAAATAAAAAATATATAAAAAAAATTCAATTGAAAAGATTTTATTTAATTTGATCAATAATGCACTAAAAAGTCAAAAATAATTCTTTTCTCCTACTACAATTTCGATGATGAAAATAATTATTTTTTACCTTTTAGTGCATTATTGATCAAGATTAAATAAAATCGTTTTACTTAAAATTCTTTTTTACATATTTTCTTTTATATAATATTTTTCAATTTCATAGAATGTATGTATTTATATTTGTAGTTGACTGTACATTTTTTAAAATCAACAAATAATGATGGAACGATCAATACTACTGTTAATCTTTCTGTTAGAATGAAGGGTTCGAAGACTGATTAGACAGATTAGACAGATTAAACCGATTAGAGGATAACACTTGGAAATTCCATTCCAAGACACTTGACATCCATTCCGCTGCTCGCTCGATTTATTTGAAATCGAATGAATATTTTCAATGGAAATCGTTACTTCCTCCTGTCGCAACTTCTTCCTAGACGCGCCAGAACGATCGCAGATAAAGCTGGTCCGAGGCGTCGTATCCCTCATGAATTTAAAAAAGAAAACTCTGCCGCCTCTGGGGTTCGGAATGTATGCGAAATGCGTGGAAATGTGCCAATATTAGTCCGCAAAATTTCGCAATGGGGATGCCAGTCTTGAAGATAACGCTCGTGCAGAGGGGCTTGCTGAAAAGTTGAAGGCAAGTCACACAAATGTCCGTGCCCGACTTCCGTAGCGTAGGCAAATTGCAAAAGTTTGCATATTGACGTATCGCGCGAATTATTCGGGCGAAATTCAATTGATTGACCATGTGACCTGCCAATCTGGAAACCATTATTGAGCCGGCTAGTAACAGGGGACAAGGAAAGTAGAGTTTTTTCTCACAACGGAACATCGGCAACCTGCAAAATCGGTAATCGATTTTTTTTTTTTTTTTAAATTTTGTAAGATTGCGAGGGACCTCAGCAGAGGTATCAAACAATTCTATCGGGGTCCTCTGCAAAAGTGCAAAGTTTCAAAAAGATCAGAACTTTCGGGTTACCGATTTTCCAAGGGCGTCCGCAGAGGAACAGTCAAGTTTACAGGCGACGATGGTTGTTTGTTCGAACCCATTTTGTAGCGCCAATTTAATTAAAAATTTAATTATTTTCTAAGTGAAAAATTTAGATTTTGAAATATTCACGTCTTTAGTATAAACTTAATAAAGATTAGTTTTTAAATACAAGTACTTTTTCTCAAACAAGCTCCCTTGTGAGTTTTGTGGTCGGATAGACTGGGGGAGATTGTAACACGTTAAATATCTCAAAACATATGATAGATATTAACCCAAATTTTGGATATATGATGAAGAATAACATTTAGAATACACACATCCATGTTCTAGCAGTATAGATACACAATAGACATGTATAGCGAAGAAAATAACTTTTCGATACCCTAAAGTAACTTTTTCTTATTGATTTAAAATTGTAATATAAATACTTCCTTGGCAAGTCCGTGTTTTTTCTTGTTTTTTTAATACTTAATCTGGCCATTTTTGAACTAATACTGATCGTTACCTATCACTTTTGCGGGTCTTGTTAATTAAAATTTATAATTTAACTTCAAAGTCTGGTCGGCGGCAATTGTAACATCGGCAGTAGGGATCGGTTGAACCGCGACAGAACCGAATAGTGACAAAGAAAATGAATAATACTGGCATGTTTGCATGGGGTCCAATAACACAGCACAAGCAAACCGAATAAAAAATGAGTGCAATCTACTGAATGTAAAAATTGATCACATGGAGAATGCACCAGCCAAAAACGTTTTCTATTTCTGGCACAATTGCGATACCGCATAATTGCTTATAAATTTTACTTTTTCCATTTAGTATTATAGTTAAAATCAATAAATATCTCAATTTTCTAAAGTTAAATTTGTGCTACTATCGACTCCATGCAGTGTTACAACCGACCCGGGGTCAGGGACGGTTGTAACACTTTCACCGCTTCTAATTTTTTATTTATAACCTGGATATTACGTGGCCTATAGCGTAACTGTTGTGTCTCAATAATGTTAGATAAGTAAGTAACATTTTCCTATAAGAACTTTTGTTCCAACAGTGATAGTTGTTGCGTAATCGTATTCCAAAGACAAAGTGTTACTACCGCCACCGGTCTACCCTACAGGAACTATATACTTAACTATTAGGTATTCGTATTGCATTAACCCGGCAGTGTACACGTGGGGGTCTGGCAGACCCCCACCCATATATAACGTTATCGATGTTCTGATGACTAGTTTACAAGTTGTTTGTTTATAAAATATTTTTGTTATATAACATAGATTAGTGTTAACGTTTATTTAGATGTATACTGTTTCAGTTTCAATAAACAGTTATAAAACACACATATTTTTATATATCGTAATCAATAAATGTTATATTTTACTGGGGGTCCATGAGCACCCCACGTGGATACATATGTTTCAGAAGTCACGTGTGCACTGCCGGGTTAAAGGCGGAAACAGACTGCTATCCGTTTCCTATTTCTAGATAAACTCACGTCACGGGCAAAAAGTGTGCGATATCGTTTCACGTACTTGTTCTTTTAGGTATTTTAATGTGTCAGAACCACAATGCCGTCGCCTCATGCGTACCAAGTCACATCACATCCTCGCGCGTGATAGTGCGTTTTTATTTTCTGCAAATTTGCACGTTTCCGAGTCAGGTGACCTCACGGGCCTTCGTAAACAATATGTTTTGCGAATATCTCCGGAATGAAGGCCGAGCGATGATAACATGGAAAAGTTTTTCAGAATCATGCCCCGATGACATATTTCATGGTCATCGAAATCGGTGAGCACTACCTTTTTCTTAATAATTACCAAAATACTGTAGCATGGTATCGCGGTTTCAACTTGTCAACATGATAACACGCGAGCTCGCGGGACGTCGTAACTGTCGGTTTCCGCCTTAAGGGATTAGCTACCGTCAGGAGGTAGAAAAAGAATCGATTCTTTGGGAATTTATTTCAGAATGTACATGCAAATATTTTTATGCAATGGTTTTTGTATTCAGATGAGGGACACTTTAACAGGTTATTATATTATGTTTTGGTACAAAAATATTTAGTTATCAGTTGAAACTACAACTGATTTCCTGGAAGCTGTTTTTAGAAATATGTTTTGCGGCGATCATGATTTCTCCAAAACCGCTTCATCGATCTTTCTGAAATTTTGTAAGTTTCTTCTAGACATTCAAATCTAGTCTTTAATCGAAGCATTTGTTTTTCCAATGCATAGTTTTTATTTTATGGATTAAAAATGAGAGCTTTTTCTACGAAAATCGATCGTTTCACTTAAAACATCTGCCATTTTGTCCCAGATTAATATTTTATAAAACGGAACGATTAAAGACTAGATAAACTATTGTACCAACTAAATCTTCTTTGGTTTTTGACTTTAGATAGCCTAGTTTCGAATATTGTTGGTCGCTGCAAAACGTGTTTCTAAAAACACCTTCCGGGAAATTAGTTATAATTGTGCGATAAATAAATATTCTTTTACCAAAACATAATATAATAACCTGTTAAAGTGTCCCTCATCTGAATACAAAAACCATTGCATAAAAATATGCATGTACTTTCTGAAATAAATTCCCAAAGAATCGATTCTTTTTCTACCTCCTGACGGTAGCTAACCCCTTAAGGAACATCAACTGTGATACGCCGATTTCCATGAAAATCAGCATAAGTATAGAGTGTGTAAAAATATTTGACACGTATTTATTTCTAGCAGCCCATATTTATAAAGGTGCAACTACCTTTGAAGTCCTGCACCGAATAATTATTTAAATATTTACGTAGCTAGAAAAAAATTAAATTTTGAAATTTCTTCGTTTCATATAAGCAGAATCTAGAGAAATAATCAAAGATCAACGCTTATCATCACTGCAGCCTACTGTAACGTATTTTTTAATAAATATTTGGGTTAAAAAATCTCTACCACTAAAATGTAGCAAGTAAATAAATAAGTATACATATTTCTCCAATTTTTGAAAATCCTTGTGGAACACGAAAATCTGCAATTTGAGTCCTGTGTATCTAAGAAATAAGTATTAACTAATTTAAATAATATATATTTGTTCATTTAATATGTCTGGGGGCGGTGTGCCTTTGTTTCCGTGTAATTTATGCTTGTGGTTGACATAATGTTTTTGAGTAAAATGTCCTTCAAAGGGATGATGCTCTGTGAATTTACTGAGCCTTCGAGTCAGATTAATTACGTCGGACTTTAACACAGAATACATCACTGACCCGCTGCGCAAATGTACACTGTAAAAACACAACTAAAAAAAATAGAGTCACAATATTAAAATTAAAATAAAAAAATATTCCCTGTACTCACTGAATGTTGTGGCATTCATTTGTGATTTTTTGCAAACACACTTCTTGGTAGATGGAAGAGATTTGCATATAAATGTCGTAACAGAGTCAGGAACGCATTGATCTGAAACCTGAAGATTTTGTGCGTCTAGGTATTAGCTGTCGTCTTTGAACGCATTATTGCCGACAATTTTATGCAGAAACCAACCCGTGCCGCTGGTGTTTATTTTTTCCATAATTGAGTATTAAAGTGCATAAATCTGCAGCTGCTTTATAGTATACTTGCATAGCACGACTTAATCCGGGACCGGTCATCAATGTCTTACTAACGATGGAAGTAACACTATTTAACAAGGGAAGATCCCCCACCCGAAAATTAAAATAATTATGAAAATTTGGGGATACGCAGAGGAGATATAAATATGTATTGTAGCCTCTTGGATTCGCAGGATAAGGAGATAAGGATAATTTCTGGACAGACAAGGTTTATTCGGATTAGGTGGGAATACATGATGTGGTTGATAGGAAGGGGCTACAAATTCCGTAAAGTCAGACATTGCATCTCGCTGAGTTTATACAATTCTATTGCGCAATGTGCAGACGGCACATGACTTTAAATCTAATGAGGCGTCCAGGAGTTACTCGGTACTCTCCCGTTCGATTGGCGTCCAGGTATTGTCGCCGAACTCTCCATATCGAACAGGCGTCCAGGAATATCCTCCCGTACTCTCCTCTCTTTTCGAATGTCATGCTCTGTACTCTCTCGACCGATAGGCGTCCAGGTATTATCGCCGTACTCTCCACATCGGTCGAGCGTCCAGGAACAGACTCTAGTTCCTCCAGCAGGCGTCCAGGTATTATCGCCGAACTCTCCTGCCGGAGTCCCTAAGCTGTCTGAGAGCGGCCGTTGGTCTTACCTCGTCCTCTCTCTCGCAACAGCGAAGAAGGCAAATGCCTTTGCGGGCCCCTAATTTATACCCAATCGTTGCTATCCGCGGCCGCAGAAATCAACAAACGCGTCGTCAAGCACGAGCCTCGCGAGTCTCGGTTCCGCGCCCGCACGCCTCTCCTGTCGGGCGGCTTACAGCGTGTTCGCGAAACGTCTCGGCGGTCAGAGTTTCTCAATCCTCCTTTTCTGCATGCTACAGTATTAGGTAATTTTAGTTTGCTGCCCAAATAGCCGCCAAGTTTTTTGGATTCCAAAAATCCGGGGTTTTGAAATAACTAATCCTGAGAATTTTGGAATTTTTCAAAAACATGAATTACTTTATGAGCAACTGAAAAATATGTAAATAAACATAGTCATTTCATAATAACAAGGATAATAAGACTAATAATTTATTTAAATAATAATATTAAATCGCATATAACTAACTGAACTATATTTATTTATTGACAAGCATAAAAAAGGGATGAGTCTCTTTGAGGGTGATGGAACACGTGGACATCATGTGGAACTGGCATATGAATAATTGTTGTCAATTCCTCCTACAAGCTTTGAAACAGAGCAAGCTTTTTTCAGCGTCCTGCTTTATTGGAAATAAAACAGATGCTTTGCTATTTCTTCGGTGCGCATTTCCAACAATTTTGATAATGGTTTTCTGATATTACCTACTTATTCAGACTTTATTATCCTGCATTGTTCTACTGTCTTTATTGTTGAAAATGATTTTAATTTATGCTTGAGACTAATGATAGAAAGCAGGTTTGTTTGCTTTAAATAAAGATTTAGGATTTTAACACAGAATAAATCATTTCAATTATTGAAATTCTCTGTTATCCAACCCCCGGATTAGACTTTAAAACTCCCGGGATAATAAATAACGGCCGGGGTTGTATTCCCTAGTTAAAACACAAAATCGGAGAGTAACCAGATTTCCAGTGGTCAATTTCACCCGCTTAGAGTAAATTTCGGCATCAAAATAATTGCGCGACATATCCCCCACGTTTCACAATATTTTTAATTTTCGGGTTGGGAACCTTGCCTTGTAAGTAGATATCCTTCATGATATAAGAGAAAGTACAGTGAAAGAAGAAGACAAAAACTTACTCTACGACATATATAACAATCAACGTCTCTTGGTTTATAAGTGTAATTTAATCGCACGATGTGCAGGTATTAAGTTCGCGAGAAAGTTCTATCCTTTTCGTTCGTGTAACGTTTGACCGACTTATAGTAAACGAGGAAAGTTCTAATCGGTGCAGGGTTTTACCCAGTTTCTCGTACATAGGCTTTCTGTCGCTATATAGCACAGCTGGATAAGAGATGACTCCCAGTATCAAAAAGCAAGCAACAAATGTAAAATGAATCCAGAGATGGGCGAAAAATTATTTGGAAATAACAATTTGTATACGAAGTTTTTGTTTTAAATAATTTTTTGCCCATCTCTGAATAAATCACTCCCATTTGTTGCATTGTTTACGAGAAAAGAATTTTTGATGATGAAATTTCTTACCTATAGAGAAACAATTAGATATAAATCAGGCTCGATACAGGTGATCTTCATATATGTATTCGAATTTAACAGAATAACAATAGATGTGGTAAAATACATTTTTAATGGCGAAAACAGGATTAGTGTATAATACATGATTGCTATATGATGGGATTTTGAAATATCGAATATGAGGACTGATTAAGCTGACAGTACCTTGCACTATGATGAGTATATTAGGGTGATTTTTTTCTCATGTCAATGTGTTCACTTTTATGAGTAAGTAATGTGGTATTTATTTGATTTTTTTCAGTTACTTATTGGAAGTTGGCACCAGGCATTGAATTTTGTGCTTTTCAGAGAAAAATCCAATTTTCTTTTAAACGTATTAAATTTTTTAACCACATTTACTTGGCACTGGAATATTATTGCAAGGTAAATTTGTGAACCAGCGACGTTTGGAAATAACGAAATCATATTTATTAAAGCCTGGTATTAATGCTTACTATATAACCGAGTTGCGCACGCAAAGGGTCCAAGGAGCCCTGGCACCTCCAAAGAAGGGGCTTTGTAATAAGAAGAGAAAACTGGATTTTGTTCTTTAAATAAATTTTTGTAATCGCCTAATGAATTTGATTAAATTTGCATTCAAAATAGTTTTATCCGTTTAATTCAGCCTCTCCCCCAAGATTAAATCCTGACTGCGCCTCTGTACTAGCCAGAGCTATTAAGGTGGGTTGCCATGTACTATTCTGGAGGGGGAATTCTTAATATAATGACGCCAGGCAATCCGACTCTCAGGTGTACAGAGGACCTGGCGTAAGAAATCGTCTTAAACAAAAAATACAATTTTATTTAAAATATTAAAAAGCGGATAGCAATCTCCAAAACATTATGAAATGTAATCAAATTTTAACCAGGCCCGATTTTCAGTATGGCAGAAGGCTCCTACAATATTTTAAAAGTAGGATTTATAAGCACCACCTTAAAGTACAGATATACAGGGTGTTCCTCTAGCTATGGTCAATACTCTAAAGGCAGGCCCAGTGATGCCAGAATCGTGGGACGCGGGACCAAACGCTTACCCCCACTATGACCTACCGTCGTCTCCCACTATGCCCTACCGGCGTCTCCCACTTTCTTCCCACCGCACTGCACACAAGCATATTTTTACTCCTGTCTGTGCTGTGTGAGCTGCCTGTGGGCTGCCGATCACACGGACAGGGGTAGGGATATGCTTGTGTGCAGTGCGATGGGGAGAAAGTGGGGGACGACGGTAGGGCATAGTGGAAGACGACGGTAGGTCATAGTGGGGGTAAGCGTTTGGTCCCGCGTCCCACGATTCTGGCATCACTGGGCAGGCCTGTCCAGGGATTTGCTCCCACGAGTAGCCGCGAGTTGCTCTTCGCTCTCCGAGGCACCGAGCCAGGTCCAAGAGCGAAAAGTCTTCTTGGTGGGGGAATCTGTGAACGCCACTATCCCCACTCTTTTACGGCTGCCGCTCTTGCCTTCGCACGCAACCACTCGCGGCTGCTCTTCGAGGGCAAGAGCAAAAGTTGGACAGGCCTGCTCTAGAGGGTGATTATTCAGGCAAAAATAAGACGAAAATCAAGAGTGACGAACGCGTTCCGCTCACCTCTACTTAGGTGAAAGTCAAAGTCAATTTTGTCGAAAACGAAGCCTTTACCGCAATTTTGTTACTCTTGATTTTTGTTTCATTTTTGCCTGTGTAATCACCCCTTAGAGTATTGACCGTAGGTAGAGGAACACCCTTTACGTACCAAGCAATAGTGAAATTCCAATCTGAAGAAACCACTTCACAGATGGATTCAGCATTTAACGATAACAAAACAATTCATATTGAGTTTCTTGATGAGTGATAGTAAGATTTGAGGTAGAATAATTCTTCTGTTAGACGAAATTGAACTGCTCTGCCAGAGAATTGAATAAAATTTCCACCAAACTCGATTTAGGAGGGGTTTAGAGACAAAGGTTTTTCGTTGCAATCCACCTAATAGTAATTCTTCAATACTAAAACGCCTGCCAACCTTGAAAGGGATCCAACATATCTGAGAATATAGCGATCGCTGACTTATAGATTCGACAGAAGATACTTATAAAAAAAGACATCTATTTTCTACTTTACTTTAGTCACCCATTCCTGGTTAAAAAAATCCTGCAAAAATATATATATATACAATAGCAAAAGAAGAGCAAACTATCCAAAAAACATAATAGGATTTGAAATCCTACCTTTATTGACCTTTTATTTATAGGGCAAAGAGTGAATTGGGCTTTTGCGCGGCCATCTCTAGTACAGGCCGGAGCACAACAAATTTGGCAACACTGTCATAAGTATTATGAAAATAATTTTGAAGCCTTTCGCGTTCAATGGTATTATTGTGATATATGGATATAATGTGGATTTACTGTACTTATTTAAGTGTAAATTATATTCTCCAGAATATATCAGTGTACAGTTTTAGAATTGCAGAAATAGAACATACGGTGAATATAAAACGATCATAACCTTCATTTCAGTAGACAATTTTTTGTATTTGTATTAATAAATATGAAACTGTAATGAATCAGTACAGGGTTATCCACTGAAGACTATCGGCGCTCGCGGGAGTACAAATGAGAACGGCAACAACGTCACACGCATACTTACTACTACAATCATATGTCGATACATCCGCCATCTATGGGCTGTTGCTAAAAGTATAAGTTTGTGTAGATGACCTATACGAACCTATACTTTTAGCAACAGCCCATAGATGGCGGATGTATCGACATATGATTGGTATAGTAAGTATGCGTGTGACGTTGTTGCCGTTCTCGTTTGTCCTCGCGCGAGCGCCGCTAGTCTTCAGTGGATAACCCTGTACCACCTATGGAGACTATGTTTTTGATATTCCTTTGTAGATGCCACGCAAGTGTTGTGTACCTAAGTGATGCAAAATATACCCCTATTTTTCACTTTCCTCGGGATGAAAAGTTAAAGAAAAAGTGGATAAAAAATATACCAAAAAACAATTGGGAACCCAGTAGGGAACCAGTGGGGGGTAGGGAATACAATCCTGGGATACCGGGATAGACTTTAAAAAACCCCGGGATAGTAAATAATGACCGGGATTGTATTCCCTACTCGGGGGCCCGTTGAGAGATCAACGGCTTTTATTAAATAGTATGTACAATATCTTATAAAAGTCAGTAATTCGATTGGATTGATGTTTCTTTTGTATGCGGTGTTGCCACATCATATGTATGTTCCGGCCTGTACTACAGATGGCCGTGGCGCAATGCGTGCGTCAAGGTGGTGACCGTGATTCCGGTCGAATGATTCATCTGAAAGCAAAACTGTTGTGAATAAATTTTTTCTGGCCTAAAATCTACAAGCTGGAACATCATTGAAAAATTTTAACAAAAATTTGCGATGTTCAACAAATATCAACTTTGTACATTTTTCCTGATAAAATTCTTTAACCCTTTCGCTACGGGCAGGTTCTCCGCCGCGGTATTCCCACTGAACGGGGCAATACCGCGCGCCGCGACATCACTGTACGGGGCAATGCCGCGCGCCGCGACATCACTGTACGGTAGGTACGCGACGCCGATCGTCAGCAGGAGTACCGCGGCGGAGAACCCAAACTGCTGAATGTTATTCGAACGAAAGAATTTTTCTTCAAAGGGTATTTATAAATAAAGGGTATTCCAGGGAGACTTTATTCACTACAAACAATCGAACAAATTACTCGAGGCTGATTCTTGAGGAATTTGGGTTGCTAAGCATTTAGTTATTTCGGTTGTGAGAAACAAATGATGCAAAATAAAATATTGTCAATGGTCGTCGGCCAGCGGCTAGTCGTCCGTAGTATCTCAGTGGCACCGTACGGGGAGCCACTATAGTCGCCCGTAGTATCTCAGTGGCACCGTATGGGAAGCCACTATAGTTGCCCGTCGTACCTCAGTGGCACTGTATGTAGTGCCACTATAGTCGCCCGTCGTACCTCAGTGGCACCGTATGGAGTGCCACTATAGTCGCCCGTCGTACCTCAGTGGCACCGTATGGAGTGCCACTATAGTCGCCCGTCGTAGCGAAAGGGTTAAAGAATGTTTAATAAAAATTTTCAGAGTTCTGCGATCTTAATGAATGAACTCCTCCTTGCGGAGAGAAGTGTTCTGTAGGTTCAGTTAAAATTTCCACTAAAAATATTGAAGTCAGATTATATTTCTCGAGACTTCTCATGAAATTAAAAAAATATTGCGAAATTTATATTTTTGGAATAATGTTGATAATATTTATCTAAATTTGTATTCGTGTCTAACTTAGACAAAACTTGTGTAAATGAAAAAAGCAGATATTAAATATAAATGATAAATTTATTTAATACAAAATGTGAGCAAGGCGAAACATTACTTTCTTGTTTTAAAATAGTTCCTTAAAAAGCACAATGCGTCTAATGTCGCGTTAGCCAATCTACTTCTTTTTTGTGATAAAATCTGCGGCTGTAGACAAATTTAATTCATTTCGAGTAGCTGTTGGTTTAATTGTATATAGAGCATCGGCGATACGAAGAGAAAAGTTGATAAAAAATCGTATTTATCACAGATTGTAGATGTGTTTATATGTTCACGATTATCTAGTAACACACAATTTCAACTAACTGAAAATTCATTTCTGAAAACAAATGGGATTTATAATACACTTAAGTTTCTCGAGAAATACTCTAATTTATCGAGAAATGAGAAATAAGAAATTATAAAACTTCTCGAGAAATTCTCCGGGAGGAACATTATGTTCACCGGCTTGACGCGCGCATTGCGCAGCGCCCACTAAGGTGCTTTGTATTTCCTTCATTTTTTAATATTTTAAAGATATCCTGGGCTCAAAATGCGTGGTCTATCCACAATAAAGTATTGTAAACCGTGCAAAGAGGATGAGTTATCAGTCGTCCTTCGATCCAACCTAAAAGAGGCCGTTTATTTTAGGCATCTAATACCCTTGTACCCGCTTAAACCCATATAAGTAAACTAGCCTACTAGCATAGAAAACTACCACCGCGGGAATGATGGCGCTCGTGTTGCGTAACAAATATGGAAGACGCAGGTGTATACTTTATTACTATATGTATATATAGAACTAGTAGTATAAAAGTTTATTTAAAAGTCATTTGTTACAGTAAATATGTTGTAATATACATTTTGACAGAATATTGGAAAAAGTATATAATATGGACAATTTTACTTGCTCCACTGTTTGGCACTTTATGAAAACTTAAATTGAGATAATTGTTCATTGTAGCGTTACAATTGTCTACACGACATTTTTTTCTGCATACAGTTCGTCGATACTGCGAAAATTGTTAGATAGCAGTAAATTGTATACCTGCGTCGGCTATTACTATTAGTTGGCGCACAGACCGCGCTAGTGTCGCAGTTTAATTTTAAACTCGCAATAGTGAGATGTACAATACACAGCGGACCTAAATTCGAGGTTTACCTGACAATCCAGTATCAAAACACTACCATTTATTTTTTTGGTTACCTGGCAACCAAGCGCTTGCAATAATCTCCTATCTTTTCCACCTCCACTCATTTATGCCTTCTACAAACTTCACTATCTTTCGGTACATAAGTATCCCTATAGAATAATGCCCGATTAGCTGACGCAGGTTTTACCCGGCTTAGTTGGCATGGAACAATCCCCACCAGTTCCTGGAACTGGTCGCTCGGAGCTCCGAGCTCACCGAGCCTCCGCGTTATCTAGACCCGTGATCGTCGATGACACACCTGCTAATGACCCGCCGAAATAAGATACATCAAAGTTTTATATTTTTCTCTTTATAATTATGAGATTGTTGTAATCGAATTATTGGGGTTCGTGCGATGAAAACAATACCAAACACGATTATACGTATTTGAATAATTTTTAGTTAGACGCGCAATATGTAACTCTCTCGCTAAGCTCTCGGTATGTCTCACTCTGACTGCCGCTGGGGAAGAGATAATTCGGGCAATTCCTGGAACACCTCCCTCGATAGTTAATGCGATTAAATCCAAGGCCTGCGTCAGCTAACCGGGCACTACTGTAATCGTTATTATATATAGCAAGATTTCGCCTGAATTAATTAAATATAGAAATGAAAAATGAACAAGCGAAAAATAATTTCTGTTCTAGGAGTAGTGAAAAGTAACGAACGCGAAGATGCCGATGGAATTCTTGGACCGCTTGCCGGTCCCGAACCTGCGGGTTTACACGGCAGTCAGTTTCGGCGTGCTCTCCTGCTCGGTGTATTATGCTGCTCAGATCATCAAGGACCCTGCCTGGAAAAGCAATCATACGTACGTGGAGACCGGGGCGGACACAGTCACCGGCGATATTGACTCTGACCCAAGGAACCTCGTGATGCATTTCAAGGAACTAATAACATGCATGCTTGACGAGCCAATATGCATCTGGGTAAGTTTTTTTTTTTAAACACATTTCGTTTTCGATTTGATCCCAAGGGATAAATACGTTATTGCAAAATACGTGGAATGCTTTGAAAACAAAGTATTGCAAAGTCTGGAAAGATACAGGATGATCTTGTAAATGAAGTGAAAGGGAAAGGATTTTTTTTAACGCCAAGGTAAAAGAAAAAGATGGGACGTGAGGGAATTTTGTAGAATTCAATAAGCTTTATTTCTCTGATAAGCGTATTTTTCCGTAGGCCAGTGATTCCCAACCGGTGGGTCGCGAACTGTTTTCTGGGGGGTCGCCATGGTTTTTGGGGGTATTTTTTTTAAATATTATTAAGCTAGAATTATATTCTGAAATATCTATTTTTACCTCACCTTATATGGGGAGGGGCGTCGTAGCTTATTTGAATATTATAAAAGGAGGACGCGACTAAAAAAAGGTCGGGAAATGCTGCCGTAGGCTCATTGCTATAATTGCAAAATGTAATTGCATCTTTTTAGTAATTTGAATGCTAGGTTTTTTACATAAATTGATTCTTTTCATTCTGCCTTTTTTATAAGTTATCAATATTAGAAATCAATATAATCAATATTAACATAATATTTAACTTAAATTAACGTTAAACTTTGGTATATGATTTTGAAAGAGCTTTAATTAGCACCTAATACCGGATACAATAAGAGTTATCCAACGTAACTCAGAACAGTTTCAATATAATTTGCAGCGATCAAAAATATAATCGTTAGAATATTCGGAGATACCAACGTCAGTCTCGTGTGTAAGTACAATAACGCAACTCAAACGTCTTTTGACCACGAAAATTGGTAGATAGATATAATAGTCTATAATTTAGACGATGGCACCGGATTCCCATCAAACACTACAATCAATTTTATTGATCTCCTTAGCTGTACACACGCGAGTGGAACGTGTCGAAACGTTGTTTCTTCTGTCCCCTCTACGGTTTATGTTAGCGAAATAACGATATTAACGTTCAACGTTAAGGAAACTCCCCCATAGTATGAGGTATTGAAGGTTAAGCATTTTTTCAGGAATTTTGTATATTAAGGACCGGCCTTAAATTACGTAAGGGTCATTTTTGGCGATTTCTTGCCCCCTCCCTCCTAAAATATAAGAATTCGTAAGATTCAAACCTGCTCTCCCTTTCTTAAGTAATACTTTTTACATTGCATTTTTCAGTTATTAAAATTCTTTTAAAGGTTTATATAATTCATTTAACTCAGTTTCGTAAGTGTGATAAAACATAATTTTTTGGGCTACTTATATTGAAAATTAGGTTAAAAAAATATTACATAAGACATTACCTGACTCGTAAAAAAATATAAGAAAATCGCGACTCCCGCCTCTCCTAAAAGCCTCACGTAATTTAAGGGCGGCCCCTTATGTCAGTAGAGATACACCAAGCAATAACGAGATTTGGAGAAGAAATCAGGAAAAGGGGGCCATGTGAAAGGTCTTTGGTTGTTAGCCAGCTGATAGTAATACCTCAATACTAGATCACCTATAAACCCCAAATCTACATACATAGTTACACTACTGTCCAAAAGGATCCGAGCACGTAGGAAGTTCAGATAAATAGCGCATTAATGCTGTAATAATATAACTATGTTTTAATAAACTTAATTTTAGTTGAATGGTTGGTTATCATAGAGGATCTAGAGTGCATAATCTATACTTACTATTATATAAAATTGAAGTTGCATACTTTGAAATGCGGTTTCTCAGTAAATATGAACTGTAGCCACAAGTGTGTTATATCACTTTGTTCGTCTTGACGAGAGGAAGGTTCTAAAGTTTTTTTTTTAATAATGATTTTGAAATAATAGTAGTTCGCGACGCGACCGCCAGGCGGCGACCGGGTGAGCGCTTCTCGCTTGCGATATAGCATCGCGGCGGGAAAATGGCCGAGAGCTGGTTCCGTAGGCACCCACTAAGGAAGGATTTTTGAAAATTCAATACCCCAAGGGGGTGAAAAGGGATAAAATGTATTTCCTTGGATTCTATATTCCCTAATATCTCTTAGGCCCGATTAGATAGCAACTTGGTTCTTACTCATAAAGATTACCCACATAAATGTCAAAAAATCAATTTCAGGATTTTGCCCTAATCAACCCCCAAGAGGGATGGTGAAAAAAGGTGAAATATGTTTTCATGGAGTCCTCAATATCTCTTAAGCCCGAAGCGAAGCGCCCGGGATATTTTGCTAGTATATGTATAAAGCAGAAAGTGTTTATGTATTTGTGTTTGTCGCCTAAAAACTTTTAAACGGTAAATTCTGAGGTCACGAAATGTATCCCAACTCATCATGCCTTGCTAATCCAGATGAATGTGACCATTTTCACAAAAATAAGATAAATAAATCATTTTTTTTTTTATAAAATCAGAATCTAAATTTCAGGGGAACCCGACTGACTAGTAAAGCTTATATCTACAAATTCCTACAGTATTAGAGCTATGGAGGACTCTTCCATTTGAACGGATAAAAATATTTTTAATGCAAATTCAGTCAAATTCATTAGATTATAAAATTTATTCAAAGAATAAAATTCAGTTATTTTTCTTTTTACGAAACTCTTGAATTACTTGAATCGTAATTACATTAATCTCCTTTTTGGGGGGGGGGGGGGTACCAAACACTCGATCTTCATATTGAAATCATGTTTGCTACATCGTGTAACGTATGGCAATGACTCGTGAACAGTGTATGTTATTTCTGTGGATAAATGAGATCCGCAAAAAGATAAACCTCATTAAACCGTACAAATTTTTCCTGTAACATTTCTGTCTGTTTTCACTTTATAAGGAGGCTTGATGACCCACTTTCTGTAACCCCTCTGTGTAAAGTAAAGAACCCCATTACTGAGCATATAAGAACATGATGGTTTAAAAATAAGTATAGTTTATTGATACCCACATAAAAATGTTGGAGTATGGATTATTGAGGCCATTGGACTTTCTTGATATTTTATTAGGTTACTTTGTAACGTGAATATCCACAACCATGTTACGTTCAGAGACTGTCTGTTGACATTTTGACCCTTTCGGTTGTCCGGAATGCACGCGACCTGGCGAGGTCATCGTTTCCTGTGTAACGATACCTCCATCATCGCCACCAGAGGGCCACGCGGCCGCACGGCTCTCTCGCAAGTTCTCCATCATCCACTCCTTCCTATATGTATATACCCTTTCGTCTTACTCCTAATATCCCAGCGTCTAAGGCAAGGCCTGCTAGATACGCCTTACCGATGAGTAGTTCACTAAGCAGGCCCGAGACGAAACGCAACTTCCTTTTCCTTCCTTCCATCTTACCTTCCACACACATCACTCATTTTCTGCACCTGCAGTGGTGTGGTGTAGTCGACGTTTTTCACGAAAAACTGATATTCAATTAAAGGGATTCATGTTCCCACCACTTTTTTAAACCCAGTTTCATAGGATAAAAAGCAAAATCGGGTTTCATTCCCTTTTGGGCAGTTACACAAATTATAGTAGATACTTCAAGTTGCGGTTAGGCATCAGAGCCCGATCTAGCTCTCCCATTGCTATAGCCAAAAATGATTTCTGCCGCTCCTTATATTTAATTGTAAATAATTATTTTAAAATATAATTTTGAACCGTGCGTGAAATTTTTGTAGGTATTTGTTGAATAACAAAACCTTTCGCTTTATAAAAAATTTAGTGAAGATGTGGGTGATTTAAAAACAATTTATAAGTTTCATACTAAATTCAAACATGTCGGTGTTACCTGCTTTTTTTCGCTTTTTCAAAAAGATTTTTTATATAGATTGAAAGTATATATCACAAAGGTCAGCAAATGTAAATTAAAGATGCTATTAAAAGCTGGTCTGAGCTTGCGAGATCAACAAAGGCGGAGGAGAGGAAGAAGTCTGTTCGAAATTAATTATCTTTATTATATAAAAATACACTATTTTAAATGAATGATAATATTAATGAAATCATAATAGTGCTTTATTATGCTAATTATCCATTACATTTATAATAATTTTTTTATAAGAAGTGATTAAACAAGTGATTAAAGCAATAATAATTTTCACGACTACAACAAGCGAACACTGTTTCTCCCATACCTTGACCAGCGAGCCAGTCTAAACATGTCACTGCAATGACTGATGGACACTGTATCGCTGGTGAAGATATGAAAGAATGATGTTGGCTCTTTGCAGTCATTGTGAAAATTATTATTCTTTGTATCATTGTTTAAACCTTCTTATCGACAAAATTATCATACCTGTAATGGTTAATTGGCATAATTACCCACTGTGATAATTTAAATAATTAACATTTTCTAATTTATATCCATCATTCATTTATTATCATTCATTTATTATTGTGTATTTTTCTATAATAAAGATAATTAATTTTGAACAAACGGTTTTGTCATTCTCTTTCCCTCGCGTCTCTTCAATCCTCTTTTCTGCCTTTGTTGAGCTCTAAAACGATACCTTTTTTAACACTTGGTCAAGTTATCGAATGAACAAATTCTGGTTACAACAGAGGGTCGAGCCGGGCAAGCATACGGAAAACGGCATCGACACTGAGGGCCAAAAAAAACACTGAGAGAAATTATAGATCTCTATCCCCTCTCGTTAGCGTGATATGGGAATAACAACCCTAAACTTTAACATTTTTTTCTCAGCAACTACTTATGATATTTAAATATTTCAAAATGCACGTAGTAGGTCTTTTTTATCTCTACTGCGTATATCTTTTTCGAAATTGGTGCTGGTCGGTTTTCCCTATACCCTTGCTAGACCCTTACTCTTTATTAGTACAGTGGCAGAAAAAGTAGCTTTTCTAAGACACCCTGTATAACCCCTCAAAGATCAATCTGCCGTAATAACAGTTGGTAATGAATCCGTTTCATCACTCTGGTAATGATACGCGCTAAGAAATGCCTGTGTCTCCATTAGCGTAAGGGAAAGAGGATGAATAATTGAGCAGCATGGAAATGCAAACTGCGGGGATTAGAGTCGAGAACAATTCCTCATGCTCAGTCGTTGTGCTCCTGCGGAGTTTAGCGGCAGTTTCTCCGAGGATAATAACCCGAATGCAAGACACGGTTATTTTATTACGAAATGAGTGTAATGGACGACTCTACTGTATCCGTTTCGCACGAATAAAAGCCTGTCCAATGCAGTATCATCCTCCCCTTATTAACACACTTTTTGCTTCGTGAAAAATATTTTTATGAATAAAAATTGATCGCTTTTGAGCTAGTAGTTTCATGTTTTAAGGGATTATTCTACTTTGATCGGCAGGAAAATTAAGCTACTTTAAAGATTTTTTCTAAATAAATACAGTGTATAATGAAATAAATCTTTTTGGAATTTATTAAGCTACTCTCATACTATACAAAAAAAATTAAATTGAATTTTTTTAATTTGTCTTCACGATTTCTTTACAGCGTCAATGTAGCACCTAATAAAGTAAGGTATGTTCGTGGCACAGGTGATTTCGCGGCTCAGGCTTATCTGAAACAAAAATTTCGAAAAGATGCTTAAGCTGACTTCGGCATATAGCAGCGATTTTTGACCTTATTCTGCGATCTTTATGCGTTTATAGCTCGGAATAACGTTAACCGACTTTGATGAAATTTTCAACATGTATACAACTTACATAAATCTACAAACGGGATTTTTGAATTTTTATTTTTTCTCCGAAAAAATGGAAAAATCGACCTTCTGTATTTTCTTCGCTATTCCGACCAATTGCGATTTTTTCCAAAACGGCAAAACACGTCATCTAGATACTTTTGTTTGCAGAAAAGAAGGCACCCGGATCCTAAACGCGGCAAGGCGGCTACTTTGCTCGCATTGGCCAACGCGACAATGTCGACCAATCCAAAGTAAGCGAACGGGACACAGGCGGTGGGAGCCAATGCGAGCAAAGTAGCCCCCTTGCCCCGCTCAGCATCCGGATGCCAACTTTTTTGCAAACTAATATAGTTTGATATACAGGGTGATTTAAAGAAACTGTGACAAGTTATAGTTGTTTCCCACGAAAAAGTAAAAAATGTTGATTAAGGAAAAGGTCGAATGTCACAATGAAGAATAATGTAGCATTTCGTCCCCAATAGTCGTACCTTGCTACTTTTATATTCAAAATAAAAAATTTAAAAAAATTAAATCCGTCTTCAAAAAAAATAAAAATGCTCTGAGAAGTGAAAAATAACTTTTTTCCTTATTTAATCTGTTTCGGCGCCAGATTTGCACAGTGCAAATGATGAGGCGCCCATGATAGAAAATTGAGAGTCATAGATTAAATAAGGAAAAAACTTATTTTTCACCTTTCAGTGCATTTTTATTTCTTTTTTTTTTAAAGTCGTTTTTAATTTTTTAATTTTTTTCCTTTTTTATTATTATTCAAGTTGTATAACTACATTTATTTTAAAAAATATGGGCAGGCCTGCAAAAGGAGCTATTCTTAAAAAAAAGAACCGTTTATTAGAAACGAAAGATTCTAATGATAATGAAACAGATTTCTTACTTTTGGTGTAACTTCAAAACTATTCTTTCTCCATGACCTAAGTTGATTAAAGATAAACTAAATGCGATAAGTTTCACGAAAATCGGTCCAGTTGTTACGGAGAAATTCGCGGACAAACATAATACTCTTTCTTTTCGAAGTAGGTTAATAATAAGAATCGACTTATATAAAGGAGAACAGTGATTCTGTTTAAAAAAATTTGCGTGTTGCACTTCCACCATTGCAGCCCCCAGAAATTGATTTCATAAAAAGATAGTTCTCATTGTGACATTCAACGTTCCCCTCTATCAATTTTTTGTATAACAAACTTGTCCCATTTTCTAGAATCAACCTATACATATGTATAGACTGGTGCCCAAATAGATCCAGTATCCACCAGGTGAGAAGTGTTACATATCTGCATCCTGGACTGATTAAAATCATATGAGACTTTCATTTTAAACTTGTAACATTCTTTGACAGAACTAAAAATGCCCCTTTCGACATTAGTTGACCACATCGTCCACGTGGACACATATAGTGACATTGTACGTTTCCATTGCGTTGAGGAGGACACGTGGCCTCTCCATGCCTCGCCAGGTGCAATTCCTATCGACTGTTCCGTGACTTGGTGCACTTTCTCCTTTCCCCTGTTACAATCAATGCTCTGCGTTTATGTACATGTAAATGTTGGATCAATCTCTTGAACGATCTGAAAGTCTCAATTTTTTGAATTACCACATAATTTGTCTGGGCAGTCTTTTTGACGATGACTAATTAAACATTTTCTTGACACGTCAAGATACATTAACCTCAGGGGTTCACTGGTAAAGCACAGCAAGTCAATATGTAGGGTTTTCCAGAAACTGAATTTAAAGTTTTTGTTCAACCATAGAAGAGAATATAATTTTAAAATTTAAATTTAATTTAAATTAATTTAAATCTATTAATTAAATTGAGTAGAAATAATTGCTGTGTTAATAATATATTAACATGAATTGTTCAGTTAAAAAATTTGCTTCAAATTCGAATCTGATACATTTAATTAATTTAATTTATTTAACATTTTTCAACGTGAAGCAGCAACAGACATTTTCTTGGTTAGTGGATATCACCAGTATACCCACGGTCTTATCTCCTTTCTTTTGTGGTTTTATTGGTGTGTGGCGAACACTACTCTTTGGTTAATTACCAATTTCATTGATCAATTAGGTATGAATTAAATTCGATTCTAAGATTCGCCATTAACTATTTCTATCGCGTTTTGTTACTTTAGTGTCCGTTGTAAATTTACGAACCGAAGAAGGTGAGCGAAAAAAATTTCATCGCGTTATTTTCATTTAGCACTAGCATCGTCATTGCAAAGCACACGAATGGCTTGATAGCAAAAACGCATGTTCCAAAATCGTGTTTCACGGAATGACTCGGTGCCAGACTAGGCATTTTTTCGAGGAAGGAGCAACAAACATGTCTACTCATTTTTCTTCAATGCAAATGGACAAGTGTAAATGAATGAATAAGACACGCGATCAGAAGGAAGAAGTAACGCAGGACACATCACTATAATGTTACAGTGGAAGCCTAATTATGTGAACATCTCTCCAACGGAACGTCTGATTATTCGAACAATTATATTCAATGACACGTATAAGTGGAACCAGTCGAAAAAAAATATTCAACCGAAGGAATTTTATCCTCGAGCCTCAATTATAGCAATCTCCCACTGGTTACAAAAATTTTATTCCATGTTAATCAATTTTAATCAAACTGTTTATATCTGTAAAATTATCAAGTCTCTGTGTTTAATGTTTTATGATGTAATTGTACACAACCACACTGCAAATGTGAGATAAAAATAAGGGAGCCATCCTAAGTTCTCCCTTTGTGAAATAAATTATAGGTAGGTGTTCCGAGCAATAGTGAGGCTTGTTGAACAAGTTAATAGAAGTGGGTAGTAACCAGTGGCGGATTTAACGGGCGGTCAATGAGCAGTGGGCCCAGAAGGCCCCAAGCGTTTTTGCCCCTACCTTTAAAAAAAATTTGATTTTATCTAAACCCTATATTTTTCTTTCTGTACTGCTACACTTAGTCCGTTTTTAGTAAACAACCCTTTCATTTCACTCAAAAAATGGATCCCTTAGAACGTTTGCCATAGGGGCCTTTTCCCTCAAATCCACGGTAACCAAAGAGGTCATCGAAGGTGTTTGATTGTTATCCATCCAATAATAAAACCTCGATACTATTATAGATCACCTGCCAATCTCGAAGCTATTTATTTAGTCAACGCTATACCCACACAATTTTTATTGTAAAATGGAGGGGACCGATGCCACCTACTTTTCCATCTTTTGTCTGCGCATTGGGCGCCTCACTATTGTCCTGCATCCCTATACACCATGCAAGATTTCAACTTTGGTCTCTTTGGGTTTTAATCTCGGCATGTTACCTGAATTCTATGAAACGAAATTAATGAGAAAAATTGAAAGTGTAACGACGGAAACCTCTTTTGCTCCTTAACCCTTTGTGGTCACACGGGGTGTGTCGCACCCCAGGCAATTTCTTTTCTTGGTCAATATTTCTGTAAATTTTTAGGCCTTAATATTACAATTTAAAAATTTGGCGAATTTTAAGAAAAGAAAATCGCTTTTCTCCACAACTATTCTTCCAACTACAAATTACATTGTATCAAGATTTACATTTCTAGAAAAATACTATTAGAGTATGATTGTATTACTATCACGAATGTACAATTATCACTCAAAAGTTAAAAGATTCAAAAATACAAAAGTGGTAACTCAAAAGCAAGGGTTAGTAAATAGACGAAGGGTTAATAAATTGCTAACTATCAACAGATGGTAATCCAGCTATTACCTATTTCATTAAAAAATATTCAACAAGTTGTGGTACACCTCCTCTAAAATACGAAATAATAATTGTGTTGTAAAACATTAGGACAGTTAATGAATTAGAAATATAATCGACACGAAAAGCACAAGGTAAAATATAATATTTCCAACAAACAATTGTTTATCTATTCATGAATATTCACATTCACTTCCCAAAAGTGTTGAAAAATTACAGCATACATACGAGATGAAAGATAATAAATTTTTGTTAAATCAAGTGCTACGAGCTTCGTGTTAAAATGCAGTCGTGATCGAATATAGCCTGCTCATCATTTAATCCGGATAATTGAGTTTCCAGTGCACATAGGTATTGAAAATTGAAAAAAAAAGCAGCAACGTTAAGTGTTTGGGTGTACATAAATGTAATCAATAAACCGAGGCGGAACTGGTACCTATACGTGGCCTTCGTACGTGTACACAGAGTGTCTCACTTTAATCTATGGACAGATATACAGTACTACGTATATATGTAGAAAAGTACATTGGATCGAATGCATTGAACACATTTTCCAAGACGTAGGTACTACGTGTTGCTTGATTTTAAAAATATCGCAACGTGCAGGAATGGATATACAGTTACTCGCAAAAGTATCCTCCCAGCCTATGCGTATAACATATTTTGCTTATTTATGCAATGTTAAATTCAGAATTGCTTATCATAATTTACAGTGGTGTAAACCTTGAGTAATATATTTTTATTTAATTAGTGCTACCTGCCAAAGAAATGCTGAAAGAAATGTTGCTAAAAGAATGGGATTAGATAAGACCGAATTTTACAGAATATTAGTTGAATCTACTTATGCATAATGGATCGAAGCATATAATAAAATCACAGAAATATTAGAAGAATATTAACTTATTGTAATAACGTTTTTATAAATTAAATATTGAATTTGGGCGATTATTTTTTGCACGCCCTTTGCTAAATACATAGTTCCACTGATAATAATACTTTTTTTAAATAGACTGTGTTTAACTTTTCAGTTATTTATATTAAGCTGAATTAGAATTGCGAATTCTCACTTCGAAGCTGATATTTTAATATGTAGAATCTGTTACATATAGGGCAGACAGATATTTTTGTGAGTAACTGTACATATATCTCGGCTTAAAAAGAAGTAAAAGCATCTGTGTGTCTCTATTTATACTAGTTTATATATTTTCACAGTTCTTTTGAGAACAAATAACTCGCTCCCGAAATATCTTTCATATTTAAAAGGAGATGTTAATGGAAATGGACAAAGCTGTACAAAATAAAAATACAGACATGCAAAATTTAAATTTAGATTTAGTTTCGCTAGAACTTTATGGTAATAAATATATTATAGCACGCTTAATTGAAGAATAAAAATAATGTTATCGATAAACGAGGACCAGGTAGACAGTAGGATTATATACACCTTATGTGTCTACGGATTTTTCATTTATAAATCGTTTACTATAGAAAATAGTGGACACGTGTACCTCCGGAAATTGCGTTAAGGGACAGACAAGTCGTAATCGTTAGCTCGGACTAAAATTAGCTGCTTTTTCCTGACGTTTGGCAGACGTCAACATTGTTGGTACCCGACTTAACAGACACTAATCATTGCCCCTTACTTCCTGCTTCCCTTGCCAAAGAGGGACACGATGATTCGCAATATGTACGTTCAAGGTAACTGATAAAGAAATGCACGCGCGCAACGAAAGGCCAAGTAGTATTTACGATTGCAAATAGTGGTGATGGTTTTTAACTTATCGAGGAAAATAGGGTCTTCCAATAGTGCTCGTTACAGACACGCTGCTTGCCATTGGCAGTGGCATAGCTGGAAAAATGTAAATTTCACAGGAAGGGAAGTTTAAAATTTGCATTTGATTAATACTTGAATACTGATCATATAATTTGTTTAAATTCACTCCACTTTTTCATAACGAATAGCATATTCGCCAAGAAATTCAACAGAATGTCAAATCCTAATAAACCCAGGGCCGAATTAAGATTTTTGGGGCTCAGGACTTATCACACCTTCCAGGGCCCAATAATCGAAAAGCGAGGGGGAGGGGGTAAATAAATTTTGTGATAAAACATACAATGAAATACGTAAATCTTTAAAAGTTGAAATTCTAAATAAAAGTTAATAACTGAAGTTTCGCCATTCATTTTGATAATATTACAATTAAAATGTCGACCGGAAATATTAAATAAAGTGGTTTCGGCGCACTGATTCGGTCACTATATTACGTTTATTTTATATATTTAAGAATAAAATAAAGTGTCACAGCTATTTAGCAATTAATTATAAAGCAATCCGACGTTTCGGTTCCTGATTTGAACCCTCCTCAAGGAAAGTGAGATTAAAATTTTAAAAGTATAAAATTGCGTTTGCTGATGAAAAGTCTGTCGCAGCGATCAAGACGAGCAAGCGACACGCGAGTCGGTTGGAAGATGACTGTCATCAGTCATCAATGTTATAAAAAAGTTAATAACATTTAACTATAACGGAAAATAATGATTTACAAACGAAATTCACATTGAAAAGATATTTTAAAATAAATATTTAGTGTGATTTCTAATTATTTCAAGAGGGAAACGGTTCATGAAATTTCAGTTCAATTTATTGTTACATAAATGGAAGACTTAGAACTGACCCCTTTAGGCCCCGCCTAGACCCAGCCTTGAATCAACGCTGCACCATCTTTTGAGTTGTGCCGTTGTTCGAAAAACTGTAATTCTACCTTTTTAAGTTGTAACTCATGTTAAAATAACATAAAACAATTTATTTGCAACAAAGTATTGTATTGTAAAAAAAAAAGTAATAGAAAATATCACAAATTACAATATTGTTGGAGACATAAAAAAATAAATGTTTATGCTACTATTCCATTGAATGAATATTTATGCAACTTACAGCTGCAAGGAACGACTGAAAATGTGTCAGGTTGTGACAAAAAGTGGCCAACTTGATAACGACACATCTGCTCTCTGGTGTGAAACTAATGAAGTTAGAAACGTCCCGTTTTACGTGACAAAAATAGATCTCCCTATAGAATCTATTTGTGTATAAAAAAAAATCAAAATTCACATTTTTTTTAGTTATGCCACTATCAATGCCAAGCAACGAGCAAAGTAGAAATCGTAGTAGAACAGAAATTAATTATTCTACAATTCCTACGTGCCTGTATCCAAGGATGCATTTCCTTCGCAGTTGTACTATATCTACTGATAAATTACGCTAACTTTTGATGAGTCGCGGGCATGCCCGACAAATTTTCAAACCCGATTTTCTCGACACCAAGAATCACTCTGTGGCAGTGACGAATTTAAGAAAAAAGGCCCCAGTGTCAAACGTTCTGAGGGGCCCAAGCTTTCGGGAAAATGAAGAGGTAGTTTACTATAAACGGGCCAAGTGTAGTAGTACGAAAAAAAGTAGCGTTCGGATACCTATACCTAATCATATTTTTTTTGGCGGCAACTGCTCATCAGCCGCCCTTTTAAATCCACCACTGCTCTGTGCCCTATTGTACTACGCACTTTGCCGCACCCTATAACTGTGCGGGGAACGCCCATAGGCGTTCGAAGAATACGGTCAACAAATGCGACTAGGAGATTTCCGCACGTGACATACTGCACGTTTGAATTTCAGCACCGCGGGAATTAAATTGAACAAATTCCGCGAACGAATGGGGACGTGGTTTGTAACGAGTAGAACACATTTTGCACGTTGTTCATTAACACCTGGCCGAACAATTAGGGAAGAAAATGGGAGAAGGGAATCAGCAAAATACTTTTCGTCGTAATTAAATCTACTATATAAATGATACAGTACGTTCACTGTAGATCTTCGTTTTCTTTTCTTGCACCCAATGACAGCGCAGCGCAGATCGTGCTAGATGCACAGAGCGCTGAGAAGTTGATGGAACCACTCGTTCGAGGTTGCAACGCGTAGGTGGAAAATAACGTCCGCGATTGTTAAATCGCGTTGCGACCTAAATCTCTTTGCGTGGTTATTCTAAAAATTTCCGAAAACGCGTGGCACACGCGATCGCGGCGTCAGGCGACCTAAAAACCGAGATGCAAATGTCACTTTCGAAAACTTAACTATAGTCCTCTTTGTCACGTATGTTAGCTACCATCTTCTTTGTCTTGTATTTTTTAAACAACTTCGAAACTGAACAAAAATGACGACTTAACCCCCCCTAATTTCATATGGACTACAATATATTTCAATATCATTGAAATCCCTGTTATCAAGGTACAAACGTGACCGGGGTTGGCGCAAAGTGGCCCATATGCAAATATACATATGTACAGGGTGTTACAAATGTGATGGTCACTGTTTTCAGGGGCGAATCCACATCTCTGCATCGGTGGAGATTTGGACTGTACTTCCGAATGGCCCCGGTGGTCGATCGACACGAGGTTTGTGGAGAGGGGTGAGGGAGGGTGTGTGCACCCTAAAACTAAAATTGTTGCTTTGGGAATTTATTAGTTTCCGAGATATTAATAAAAATATTTTAGTATTTCTGTTGACTTATTCCGACACAACGCATTCCACTTTCCAATTTGTTCTGGATATTAGTACAGGATTATCCGTTTAACAAAGGAACCTTCAGGACTAGCAAATTCAGAAATTGTTTATACTTAGTGTACGCGAAGGTGGTGCCAACCGTGGGACGTAAACTGGCGACCTCGCGCTTACTAGTCGGGAGTGTTACGCACTGGCCCACGCTAGGGTACGTGTCCCTATTACGGTGCTTTGACACCGACTTGCTCACGAAGGAATTAATTACTGACTTCTCTTACTTTAATTTTATTTGGTGAAAATTTATATTGGTTTTTTGGACCTTTCTCTTTATTAAGGCAATTTTTTCGAGTTAAAAAATCTTAATTTTTCATATTGTTTTAATTGAAATAGAAATACATGTTTTTGTCCCAATTACGGTGTCCTGAAAAGTGTGTTGTCCGTGTTAAGGTGCAGTTAAACATGTGCAACAGCGCGCATTTGCGCGCCGAACACTTAAAATTTCCTACGGTACGAGGTCCTACGTTGCGCGCCGAACCATAAAAATTGACCCTTGTAATGGTGTTCTGCAACGCGCATTGCACATGTTTAACCGTGCCTTTACGGTACCCTTTTTTTGGTGAATTTTTTCCCGGTGGGGAAATGACGAAGTCTCCAGGTGGAGAAGGAACACACCACGCATGCGCATGAAAACGCCGTGACGTCACACCAATCAACGTCAAGATAGGTACTGGTTCCAAACCAATCGACGCCAAGGTTGGTTCCCCCTCCACCCGGAGACTCTTCGCACTATTTTCTACCGACGCTGCTTCACACATTCTCAGAAGCGGAAATAAGGTTAGATTTAGCAATTGCAGAGGGAGCCAGTGGGCACTAAGGGACACAGTAATTGGGACAAGCGTTAAATTCCTGTCCCTATTACTGGCTTCACTTTAAAAAATACGAAAACGTTTCAAAAGTGCTCATTTTGCTATTTTGTCATAAAATTGGAAACTTTTATGATATAATTAATACTTTACATAAATGCGAATCGTTTTAATTATCAATTTATTCACGTTCGTAAGATACGTGTTCCTTACCGTTTCCGGTAAGGATTTGGGTAAATCCATCGAAATCTTCATATTCATTTTTGAATTTTTTTTACTATGCTTTAATTGTTTAAAAGTACAACCCGGTCGATTGCAACACATACATTAATATTTCAACTTAATTAAACAAATTTTTTTTCTTATTTATTTATGCGAGTTTTTGTATACGGCTTATTTAAGTATAACGGCGCCGTAATAGGGACAGGGCACCATAATAGGGACACGTACCCTATTCGTTGGTAATTGCTTTTCTATCAAATGCATATAAGTGACCTCGGCATTTTTCAAAGTCGATTTTCTCGAATTTGGATGGGAACCACGCCTTACTGCTGTGGGAAATTAAAGTCCAAGTGACGATCTTCACGTACACTAAGTATAAACAATTTCTGAATTTGTCAGTTGTGAAGGTCCCCTTGTAGGACTGGCGGCGCTCGCGCGAGTACAAATGAGAACGGCAACAGCGTCGATACATCCGCCATCTATGGGCTGTTGCTAAAAGTATAGCCTCGTATAAGTCATCTACACGAACCTATACTTTTAGCAACGGCCCATAGATGGCGAATGTATCGACGCTGTTGCCGTTCTCATTTGTACTCCCGCGAGCGCCGCCAGTCTTAAATGGATAACCCTGTATTTGTTGGGGCTAGAATACTCTGGGTGGGGGGGGGGGGGGGGCTTACGGGCGCGTAAAGCATGCTGGCGAACCGCTTTGAGTTTGGAGATTTGAACTAGAAACTTGCGGATGCGAACCATCTTATTATACAGAGTGGATAGCTATTACTCTATTGATAGTCAATATTGCAGGAGATGATACTACAGGCCAAAATAAGACAGAAATATAGAATACAATTTCTTAATATCGCGCTTCGTTTTCGATAAAATTGGCTTTGATTTTCAGCTAAATACAAGTGCCTTTTAGGCACCTGAGGGGAACGCGTCCAGCTGCCCGTAAAACAGATTTGGGGGGATCCTCGTTAGGGCTACGTGTATGCAGCTCAAAGAAAGTAATTTGTCAAAAAATGAACAATAATTTTTTATTAATATTCCCGAAACTAATAAATACCCGAAGCTACAATTTTAAATCCACACCCCCTCCTCACCTCTCCCCTCAAACCTCGTGTCGATCGGCCACTGGGGCCATTCGGAAGTACATCCGAGGTTTGTAAAAATATCTTACAGTTAAATTGTTTGTAACATTGAAAATTACGGTTATTTTGCTTTTACATCAACATATTCTGCTCGCTGAAAGGAGAGGAAGTCTAAAAGGAACCACATGTTGCAAACGCACATTTTTCTCAAAAACGTGAGAAATGGTTTCAAGCAAAAAATTGACATTAACTTTCAATGTTATAAACAATTTTACAGCAAATTGTTTTACAAATCTCCACCGATCCGGAGGTTTAGATTCACACCCAAAGGTAGTGAACGTCACTTTTTTAACACCCTGTATATACCGCGGCGGTTACTTGGGCCTTGCAATGCCAAGAGAGTTAAAGAGACAGTCTAAACATAAAGTAGGAATACCGTTGTGTCTCCTTTCTGTACGCATAGTCATCTAATTGCACATAGAATGTAAACGCCTATTTAATTTTTCCTTCTTGCAGATTACTTCCAGTATATAAGTAACTTGATTTTTTAATTTTCTATGTCGAAGGTCTATTGTAAAAAATACGGATATTATTGGACAAAGTAGCAAATATTCCTAAAATATTTAGAATAAAATTCAGCAAAACCAATAGCAAATGTTTCCTAAAATATTTATAATAATATTCAGCAAAACGAGTAGCAAATGTTAAACATAATATTTTTGGTGAAAACAAAAGACAGTAGTAATCTGTAGCACGGGATTTTGGTAAAAAAATAATCGTTGGTTATTTTTCTTACTGCACGCATTTTTTTGTCGCCACTTGATCCACGAACAACCCAAGACTAATTTATTATCCAATCATATTTGATCACTTTCATGATTTGAAAGCGCTACAGATCTAACGTAACACAACAATATATGTACTAATATTATAGATCACAATTTTTAAATAGAAAAAACTGAAAAAGTAGATAAATAATTTAGAAGTGAATAATAATTAGGGCGAATTAGGTAATAGGGTGAATATTAATTAGGGTAGTTTAGGGTGAATATTATTTGGAAATTAAATGATAATGCCAATCGTATTTTACGTTCGTTCGCAGACTCTGATCAACATGGCGTACTGCGTGCTAATCCTTCTGGGCAAAACGATCCAGAAACTCGTATTTGGAGAGCTGCGAGCCTCTGAAAGGCAACACCTGAAGGACAAGTTCTGGAACTTCGTGTTCTACAAATTCATCTTCGTGTTTGGCGTATTGAACGTGCAATACATGGACGAAGTGGTTCTTTGGTGGGCTTGGTTTACCGCACTTGGCTTCCTAAGTCTCTTGAGCCAGCTCTGCAAAGATCGATTCGAATATGTAAGTAACATTGTCCATTTTTGCCTGTATAATTTGCTCCACTTTCAATTCAGGTATTCTCATGTACAGGGTGTTCCAAAATTATGGGTCAAACCGAAACATGTAAATTCCTCGTGGCAAAAGAAATTGAAAAGTCATTTACAATTTTCAAACCTGATGCTCTTCTTTCGAAGGGTACAAGCAGCACAAGCTTAGGGGTCCTATTTCCACCGCGCGCTATTTAAATATCAGGCGACTTACCTATTGTGTACCTACTTTATCTTGTCCAATAATTTTGAAACAAATTGTCGTGTACGTACTAATTTTGAAAATTCATATGTGCTATATATCTATAGTTAGGTAAATATTGAAGTGCAGATGTACTTTTGAAAGTGGCGCACCCAGATGGGACCTCGGGGCCCTGGCACCCCCAAAAAGGGGGCTTTGTAAAATTAAAAGAAAACTAGATTTTACTCATTAAATCAATTTTTACAATCGCCTAATGAATTTGATTAAATTTGCATTAAGTGAAATTGCAAAAATTTTTCTTAAAAATATTTTTAACCGTTTAACTCGGCTCCCCCCCCCCCCCAGATTAAATCCTGAGTGCGCCACTGATTAGCGATTTGGCGCAAATTTTACATATAGCTAGTGCACAACATGTATAATAGTGTATGAAATGCTTGGGGCACACTAGTGAATAATTTGCGAGAAAATCGCAAACTATCATAGATGTACTCATAGATGAACACGAAGCTGTAAGTTACAGTACTGCCAGGCATATTTATATATTTTTAAGACTATTTATTTAAGTCAATCACGTTAATACATGTAGATTCATATATAAAACCTGAACGAGACCGAAAGACATAACTGTGAAATTGAATTTATCATAAAGTATTGAGTACACGAATTGCTATATATGGCATATACTAATTTTGTGTTAAATATGAGTCAAATCGGTGACGCGAGCCTCGGCACTCCCTTTCTAAGATAAAGTACTGGAAATATGTATTACATCACTCGAATAAACACGTTATCATTTGTACTTATTTTATTATTAATAGTAGGAAAATATTATTGCAGAATGTGTAGCTGACTGTCGTGAGTAAAATAAGTTGTGTGCGAATCATTTTATCAATCACATTCCTATCAAAATTGTGCTCACTATGTGAAGTGCAATAGATATTTCCAGTACTGTGTGTGCTGCAGTAGCATGTTTTATTACAGTGGGAATTAATTCAATGTTACCTGAGGCATATTGAAGTTTAATATTTTTAAAAATTACTAACTTCATTAAATGTTTGTCAAAGTTATGAAATTCTCAAAAAGAAATCCTGAAAGAATTACTATCTTATGAGCAAACAAATTAAAAAGTTTATCTCCTGGTTGAACCTTCTGCAAGGATATTAGAATCTATTTTTAAGAACTATATTGTAAAGTGACTTCTGTGTCAATTAATAGAAAGTTAAATACTCAAAGGTAACATTAATTACACACGAATATAACATAAAGCAGTAACAATGATACACAAATTGAATGAAAATTCTGCGTCACAAATTCAGGGAGTTATAAAGGACTGTAAAATGCACATTTGTTTAGTGCCACTTTGATATACATATACCATTATACATATAGTAAAGTTACAGACCTCTGAAAATTAAGTTTATCATTGCTTGGCGATAAGCAAATTGCCGCGTGTCTGCTATCTACGAACGGACAGTAAAATTAATATTCAATCGTAGTTTTCCATGCAGCAACTAGAACTTTTCCACGCTTTTGTTGATTCAAAAATTCGATTTTATTTTGTATTTTCTTGAAGTTTAATTTCTACCAATACTGACCTAGAGTGTCAAAGCAAAATTCTCAAAGTTTTTGTTTAACATGATCGAGCGCTCAATTAAAGATGTATTGGACTTACCTTCCAAATGGTACAAAGTCAATGAAAATTTGTAAGATTGTTCTTTCTAATCTTCCTGATGTGCTCCAAAAATGTTAAACGAATTCACTAAACAGTTGCTGAGTTATAACGATTTTAATTTTCACTGATTTTACACGTACTCTTATGGAAAGAGGCGATCTTGATAGATAAAACAACTGGAAAAATGTTGAAGAAATGGTGGCAATGTTTTCAATTTTTGTTTACATGTAGTATATGGGTAGATGAAAATGTCTGCCGAGTTTCAATTGTTTTCACTTCAAAGTTTTAAAGAAATAAATTATAACTTGAGAAAATTGTGAATTCAGGGCATTTTTCACTGCCAAAAGTTTAGCAAATAATGCTTCAGAAAGCATTTGCAAAGTGAAAAATACCTTCCTATGAGTAAAAATAAGACTCCAACTGTCCTTTGAGCTCCTTACATCTAGATTTACTTTGCCTAAGACGTAGATATTCAAGTATTTCCATATGCTTTTGTCTAATAAGATATGGTGTCGGCGCACTGGTTCAGTCACTTAACAATTTTTTTTTTTTAAATTAAATCAAAGCTATTTTGCAAATATAAATGTTGATATCTATTTCTAACGTTTTGGTGATTGATTTTGACCATTATCAAGGAAAGTTTTGTCTAATATTGTACGTCCGATACATCCTTAATCCATAAGGTGGCCATTTTTCACAAACATTTTTTTTAAATTCGTCCCTGAAATTATTCAGAAACTATTTAAACAATTCAAACTTTTGACTAGTTTATTCGCAATAACATTCTCCGTCCTAGAACGCACAGATTTGTTCGTTTCTCAATTATTTTGACAAAAGTCTCAAAAACTGACACTTGCGCTTCTTTCTTTCAAAAGTTTACCATTTTTCGACAAATTAATATTCATAAAAGTCTGCATGTGTAAAGGCAACTATAATCCAAGAATTCCAAGTTTTTTCCTTTCACACCATTTGGACCAGAGAAACTATAAAAACAATTTTTGTATAAAAATTTTCAGAAAGATTCTTCGAAACAAGGTACTTCTAGTAAATGAGCAGAATACTGAATAATTCTGTTAAAAGTATGGTGTATTCAGAGAAAGGGTTTAGAGAACAACCTTCTTTTCGATCCTCAACCTGGAATTCCCCCGGTGGAAGAAAGCGAAGGAACGCGAAAGAAACGATACGTTACTCCTAACTAGCCTTCATCGGATGACGAAGACCTTAGTATAAAAACAAAGACTCTCGTGACTCCGTTACGCAATGAATTCATGTGAATCCCGTTAGTATAATGGAATAGAGGTAACCAGGTTATTCCTATACCAGCTACGCAACTTTCAATGTTCCTTGGCTTATCTGACGTGTGTAACACTTCTCCGACCGGGGAAAAAGAACAAATTATCATATACGGTGCTTGAGAATTTATTAACAGGTATAATTAGAGAATAAATTCGCAAAAATGGTCACGAAAGCATTGATAAACATAGGTACACTAAAATCGTTCTGGAGATGTTCAACTTTCTGTTTTATCAGCTAAGGTCTTTTTAAAGGTTACACATAGGTATTTTGAAAGTTTAGAGTATCCACAAGTTTCACGGCTTCGAGGAATAGTGGGAGTTATGTGAGTAAATGGTAACTTGCTGTGGCAGGGTCCCAGTAATGGAGGGGATAGCGATGAACTAGTATCGGGGTTTGACAGGCTAACTAGCATCGAGACATTATTGTGTATCAATTCATAGAGAAATTCATAGAGGAATGAAAAAAGAGGTTACGCAAATAAATGCCTGAATTAAATGCCTCCTTTGGCAGCACAAATTCTGCTCTTTTACCAGAGTTGGGCATTGGTCGAATAAAATTTTATTCGACTACATTTTTAGTCGTTATTCGTTCCTCGTTATCCGTTATTCGAAGGACCGCTGTGGCGACTAAGCGGCTCGGGTCCCTAGGCCCTCGGCCTTTGGTTGGGCTGGAGGGGGGGGGGGGGGGGGGGTGGTATCATGACCCATGAGTCACTCGAGCCGAAGCGGCTTATTCGTGACGCTTAGTCACCACGGAGGTCCTTCGAATAACGAGGAACGAATAACGACTAAAAATTTATTCGTTAATCACGAATAACTTCATTTTATTCGAAATTTTTATTCGAAGGTTAGTCGAAGAACAATTTAGTCGAATAATGCCCAACTCTGTCTTCTACAAACTGTAAAACATTAAGTGTTCAAGATTTTTAAAATTCCCCGCGTATGGTTAATTAGTACACAATAAACTGCAAGTATCCCAATAAATAGTTTTTAAGAAAATGTTGAATTTTACGTGGAATGTTAGAAATTTTCCCTCCGCAACAAATTAATATGCGAACTATGATAATATGAAAAACGAAAATGCCAAAGTAACTCGATTTTTTAATTTTTTTATCAATATTATATTTGAAGGGATTACTGGGAATGTGAAGTCATTCGAATATGTGATTGTAATTCTATTCAGATGGTATATTTAAAAAAAAATCGTATATTATTAAAAATACTGATTAATTTTTTCTATTTGTTAACACTAACTTTCTCTTCATTTTACAGTTATCCTTCTCGCCAACGACACCAGGTTGGAGTCATGCAAGACTTTTCGGACTTCTTGCTGCAATTTTGGCTTTATCCTCCTTCATGCTGCTGCTATGCACAGCTGCAGCCTTCTTCTTCATCTCTTTCAACACGTTCGTCTTTACTGCGGCGGAGGTAACTTGAATTTTCTTTATTAATCAGTTGAATATCATATCCATCATTGAAAATCCATTTCTGCTTTACACTTCTCCTTATTTTGTGAATATAGAAATAGTGTCTTAAATTTACAGAGGCCTAGTGAGGCCTTATGGCCTAAAAAAATACCGTTGTTTAGAACTTTTTTGTGACAAAAATAATGTATTTACTAAATTGAAGTTTTTTCTATTTATTAATAGGTGTTTTAAGAATGCAACCCTTTTTTCATATTTGTTTAAATGCCTGCTTTCGTTAAAATAAGTGACGAAAAAAATTCCTCCAAAACGCGCATTAACAAGTAGGAAAATCGTCGACCCAGCAAAACCATTCTTTTTGTGACAAAAAACAGTTCCAAAGAATGGCAATTCCCTAGTGCGTTACAGTAGAAAGAACCCTCAAGTGCACGATACACTAAACCCATAAAAAATAATTGAATGTGAGAAGCATAAATACATACTAGAGCTAAAAGTGAATAGAATATTTACAAGTAACGTGATGCCAGTATTTTATTCTTCTGTTTGCAGTGTATCCTGTTAGGAGTGAGAACACTTCACGTAATGGTGCGATACATTATTCACTTGTACGACACACGGGGAGCTGGCACCTCCTCGCAACGCTCTTGGGACAAGAGAGGTCCTTTGACCTATTACACAGACCTAGCAGCGGAGCTAATAGTGCTAGCTGTGGATTTCCTTCACCATGTTCACATGCTGCTTTGGAGTAACATCTTCCTGAGCATGGCCTCTCTTGTAATCTGTATGCAGCTTAGATATCTTTTCTATGAAATCCAACGTAAGATTACAAAGCATAGAAACTATCTCGCTGTGTTGAACCATATGGAACAAAAGTGAGTGTTCTTACAATATATAGAATTTGAAGTATAATCCTAGTCGAGGAAATCCTTGCAACAGAACGCCAAGCTTACATAGGAGCTTAAATACAATTATTAATTCAAAGGCAAACAATTCTGGGAACACTCTGATTAACTTAGGCAATATTCCCAATTTCACGAGCTTATTCCTTTCAGCTATCCAATGGCAACGACAGAGGAGCTGGCAGAGAACTCAGACAACTGTGCCATTTGTTGGGAGAAAATGGAAACCGCTCGAAAGCTACCTTGCGGCCACCTGTTCCATAATTCCTGCCTGCAGTCCTGGTTAGAACAGGACACGTCTTGCCCAACGTGCAGACTTGCCTTGAGCATGCAGCCGAACCACCGTGAAAACACGCAGGAGATACCAACCGAGCAACAAACGCCGGCCAGAAGAAACGAGAATCATTTCTTCCATTTCGATGGCTCGAGATACGTTTCCTGGTTACCGAGCTTCTCTGTTGAAGTCTCTCATAACGGGTTACGTGGAAACATTTCTACTATCCCACACAACAACTCGCAGATGGATGCCATGATCAGACAGGCAAGTTAATTTCTTAGGAGTCTCAAGCATGATTTTCAAAATTCGTTAAATTTAATTGTTAATATCGCATTTTAATGGGAAAACCAAAATTTAACATTTTTAAAAACAGAACATGTTATTCAGTCTTCAAGGAGAATCCTCATGTAATTGATTTTTTTTTTAAAGAGACGATAAAATGAAAGGTGCTGAAACTTTTATTATATGCTTAACAGCATTTGTGGATATAAAAAAATTCTTTATTGCCAAATACTTAATTTATAAGTAGCAACAGCGCCTACAATTCTTCCCTGAAACAGAAATACTGCATATTTTACTTTTATTATAAAATTTTGTCGTAGATAAACCTATTTATTTAAAAACAAATGTAGAATTGAAAAAGTAACACGACACGGAAGAAAATTTTTCTCCTAAATCCTGTTATTTTGTCAATTTCTGCTTCAGTGAAAAATTGTAGGCGCAATGCTGCACGCCAAGTCTGAAGTCCGGCGCCGAGGACTTTTAGAACCAGCTTAGGAAAATAATTATTTTTCTAAATATACACAAATATTGCTTGACATATAATAAAAATTCCATTTCACCGTCTCTTTAAAAAAATCTCAAAACCTCGTTTTCAGCATTTTTACATGAAGGTCCCCCCTTAATTACAATTTCCCAATCAGTAAATGTTTCTATCTACTCAAGGAAAAGTGGACTCAGTCCAAGATTGTCCTATAAATAAAACGTAGAGCGCAAATGAATTAATTAATAGGGAATAGTTATAAATACACGTGTATTGTTGAACAAGTTAAAAAAAATCTGACTGATTCTTGCATTGTTGAAATAAGCCAAATCCGTTATAGAATTGATTGCGCAGTTACTAAAGGGAGCGTTTAATCATTAGTACGTGTATTGTATCAGGTGCAGCAGCTATTTCCGCATTTCCCGCGGAACCTGATTGTAGAAGACCTCAGGGTGACAAGATCAGTCGAGTGGACCGTCGAGAACATCCTTGACGGGGTGCTGATACCACCGCATCACTTAATCGAAGAACCTCAAACGGAATCCGTCCCTCAGATCCGTAGTACCACTGAGATTAGTGTTTCCTTGAATACCGCTTCAGCGCCGCCACCCTCCGACCCAAGATTCGACATTCCCATTGTTGACAGGTAATTTCACTTCTTTGTTACCAGTTTGCGCTACATATTTTGCTAAGGGTATGGAATAGTCATTCAGAAGATGTGTGCACACTTTGAGTGGCGTTGGCGTGTTCTCGCGCCAAGGAATATCCACCTTGTGCGGAATCTGGGCGTGTTTTCACGTCGATATTCTCTAGAAAGCATCCTTTCCAATTCCTTCATATAGCTCCCGATTCTGCGTACACTGTATACGAGAAAATGATGTGGTGACATAAAGATTATACGAATCAGCAAGTTAGAAACTCTATAACGTACCAGGGTAAGGCTTTTTTAATAAATGTATATATATTGTTGGGATATCTCGATAAGTAGACGCTTGTGAAAATTATCTTCCTACTTAAGGGGTTAATTGACGCAACAGTTGAAGAAGGATCCCTTAGTCATGAATCTGAAACTAGCTGGCTTGAAGTTGCGCGCCTGTTTTCAAAATGATACTCTTTATGAGCTTTGACTATGGTGATCTATATCTGTTCAATTTTACGGAAAAGTGTAACGTTTGAAATATACTCGCTTCACAGAAAAGGAAGTTGGTAGTTTATTGTCACCACTGTTCTTTAAATCCAAAGTATTGTTCATTATGAGCAGTGTATACAGGGTGATTCAAAGAGAAGGTCGAAGAGTTTAGGAACACGCGGTGTTCAGAAAAATAGACAAAAAGCGTCTATATAGTTCCCAAATCAATCATACTGGAGATGATACAACGAAATCAAAAGTTATATACTGGAAATCAATTAAAAGAAACAATCAGACAAGAAAATACAATGGTGTCCCGTTATAAGTACGACTCCTCTGTTTCATTGGATGTACACTTCTTTTGTAGTCGCCGCGGCGAGTGCGAGAGACTGACAACGAGAATAAGCTGGAGGGCACGCGACAGCGGCAAGCCTTAAATTTCTTTCGAGATAGCAGCGGTATCGTGTTACTAAAAGAAGCCGGTAAAGACGAAAGGCGAGCCGAATCACGTACCTTTTCATTAAAGGCACAGCTTGCCCCCCGAGCGCGTACTTATAACGAGACAAAACTGTATATCACAAATAATCTTATGCGTCGTTAAATCATCATTTATGTACAGTTGATTTCCACAAATAAAATAAATTGCTTTAAATTAATTTATGGACCTATGTAAAATATGTAGGTATACATTCTTTGTCTATTTTTACAAGTATTACGTCTCTAAATTCTTTAACTTCTTTCCTTAAATCATCCTGTTTCCTTTTAACCTTTTGAACATTTATTAGGTTGATACAAAAATAATTGCGGTTTTTAACTTTTTTAGCAGCATATGGCCCGATTTTAAAAATCTTTTTTTTTTATTCGAAAGAGGGCCATGCCTCGGTGGTCCCATCCTATACTGCATCAATATTGACCCAATATTTTGCCAGTTCTGCTTTATAATAAAGACTATTGTCATGTAATTACTATTATTTTATATACGTACGCGCATATTTCCTCAGCATGTTGTGTCAATATATATACATAAACCTCAAAAGTAGAAAATAATAAATTCTTAAAAAAATTAAAACAACTTAAAAACCCTTATTTAATCTACGGCTCTCATATTTTCTAAGTCAGCGTCTCATCATTTGCACTATGTAAATCTGGCGCCAACTTAAAAAATATGAGAGTCGTAGACTGAATAAGGGAAAAAATTATTTTTACTTTTTAATGCATTTTTTTTTGAAGTTGGTTTTAATTTTTAAATTTTTTTTATTTTCCAATTTCTTGCAAATGTACGGAAACTTCTAAAAAGAGTGTTAAAAAAATTCCTGACGGAAAAAAACTTTTTTTTTTTCAAAATTTTGTCAACGCAAGTTTGCAGCACTTAGTGCATCGTTAAACTTTTATTTGAAACATTTTTTTCTGTCTCTTGTACTTTCGGAGTTATACGCAAAAAAGTGGGAGTGCCTATTTGACTTTGAGGTTAGTTTTGACGCCCTTAAAGGGCGATTATTCCCTTGTGGGTGAGTGCGATTGGTGTCCAAGTATTGCTTGCACACTGTGTACGCTTGTTGACGGTCCCTGGCCAAACGTTTGGTTGATATTGGCCGCCGTTTCCGCCGTAACACCCATTTTGGACTCACAATAAAATCGCTCGGACTTGCTTTTTCTGCATTTGTAGATCTTAGTTCCACTTGTGCCTACAAAATCCTCTGCTGTATATCGCGCGCGGCTCAAATAAAGAATTTTTGTAGCGGCTAGTCGCAAGACTCGCATATGGAAATAAGCGCTTAATGTGACGGTCGAAGAGAAGCAAAAAAAAAACAGCGAAAAACGAAACCAGTGCCATAAATCGATAGAGCAAATCCCACGCTTTAAAATACTATATTGCATGAACATACAGTAAACCCTCTTATAACGTGATACTCTCATAATGTGGTTTCCATATAACGCGGTACAAATTAATATGATTTGTACTATGTAGATCTGAGTTTTTTGAGAATTAATCGCGTTATAGGAGAGTTGACTATAGTTAAAGTTTATTCCAAAATAAGTATTACAGAAACCGCAACTATTTGTGCATCAACCTAATAATATCCCAAATACCCGGCAAGAGTTTGATTTCAGCGGTATTGTGGTTCAAGTAGCATTTCACATAAATTTTCCAGCCAAGGAGGACGGTTTTCCAAATCCTCGTCCGAGAGGGAGCTCATCCTCCAACGTCGAAAGGAGCACATGAGACTCGCCGCTAGGAGGAAATACTTTGAGAAATGCCGAAAAAAACATGAAGCTGACCAACGTGTCTCTAATGTCACCTCGTAAAATAGGAAAACCAGAGAAATATATATTAATAACAATTTTGATTTTTCGTGCTTCGTAGCGGCTATCTTCTTCAAAGAAGAGTATACGACTGATTTTCTTGGTTAACGCGTCCATCGACGTCCACTTACATACATATATTATTTTTTTTTCGCCTTAAAAATCTTGTTCCTGATTTTTGGGAAAACCATGTTTTCTTATTCAGTGTGTTCGTTCCTACGATTCTTTTAACGATCTTAATTTTTATTACACTCAAGAAACATCATTTTTAGAGACACAAGTTTTTGATAAATTTCTTTTGTTTCGATAAAAGTTCTTGCGTCGTGTAATCACGAGTACCTCCAGTTGTCCTATTTTAATTTCGTTTGGTTTTTACAAATAGTTTTCTTGTAAATTCTGTGCTTTTTTCTTGAGAAAAATACTTTCCTTAAGGAAACGAGTTTTTTATTCTTAAGAAAAATAAGGACAATGAACTTAAAGTATTAACTGTTTAATTCTTTAGCAATAATAAGAACAATTAACTTAAAAGTATTACTCACTTAATTATTTTTTATTCATTATTTATTATCATAATTGTTAAGGAATGCAATGCTTTCAGAACTCTTAAATTCTCTTTCTCTAGCTTCGTTTTGTTTATTTTTTCTCGGAACAATTTTTCCCAAGATTCTTAATATCATGTATAAGAAACTCCACTAATTCTTGGGAAATTTAATCTTTGAATATGTTAGGAGAATAATCTTTTTATAGAAGCTCATATTTTTAGTTACACAGAAAAGTTACTTAGGAACTTTTATTTCATTTTCTTAAGAAACATATTTTTCTTGGCAATCTTAACATTTCCAGTTTTAAGATTTTCTTTCGAATCGAAATTTTCTGTTCATAAGAAAACTGATTTTCTTAAGAATGGAAGAAGGAGATTTTAGCAATTAATATCGACTGGTTGTGAACTATATACTCATCGGTGGATTAGAGGACTGATAATGATAAGAATGTATTGTTGAAGGAATTTCTTTTCACATTTTTTCATGTAAGTAAAGAATAAAATCATTTAGCGTTTTTAATAGTAAATGGTTACTGTAATTTTTGTTATTAATTTTATTACAATATTTAATGTTTTGATTTTAGAGGTAATATAAGTAATTGCGAAGAAATATTTAAATGTTTTTGAGAAAATAATATTTAAAACACGTATGTTTGCAAATAAAATATTATTTAATAGGGAATAATGAATAAAAGTACCTTTTTCTTTATAATTAGGATTTCAATATTCAGCATCAATTCCACAAAAAATATTTCCTTAGGAATGTTTTCTTTCTGTTGACAGCACTATTTTTAATTATATCTGAATGTTAATGAGATACAAAACTAAATAAAGTTTCACGTAAAAAAAATACTCGATATAGAACATGTAAAATAAATCGTTTCTTTGATGGAATACTTTTTTTTTATCAAATACCCTTTACTATTTTCTGTTGAGAAATATATGAAATGAAGAACATATTGTATACCCCACAATGAATAAAAGTGTAAAAAGAAAGAATAATAATATGTTACAAGACATAATATTGCCGAATACTTCATTTACAGCATACTTTCCTGGATCGATATTTAATACACGTAAGTACTTATCAAATTCGAATATAAATTCAATTTCATAGCGAATGAATTCACAATTTTTTAGAATTTACGAGAAATTAATACAATTCAAACATGCTTTGTTATTTCAGTTTTAAATGTTGGCTTCTCCCTGTAATTATTAAAAATGATTAAAAGTTACCTTTTTGTAGTACTTGAGAATAGTATTTTATTTAACATTGATTATTTCAATATCCCAAATGAGGATTCTCGAAAATTCATATTTATACAAATGATAAATTTTGGATTGCCCCTTCAGAATTTCTAGAACAATTCAGTTTCTTCCTAAATATATTCTTTATTCTTATATCTAAATAGATATATTCTTGAAATAATGCAGTTTACACATGATACCAGTGTGCTTCTAATATTTTATTAAAAAATTTTACAACAAAATGTTTCTTTTTATATTTTTAACCGATGAAATTCATTACAACAATATGGAGAATAATATGCGCAAATATAAAATCTGCAAATCCTCTTTCTGGGCTTATTCCATGAAACTGGCTTTTGTTTTGTGGATTCACCTGTAGCCGTAAGCAAACTGAAACAAAAGTATAAAACAAAGATTTATATCTACATCAGATGCTTTTAAATTAAATTGAACACCTTTATTAATATTTTTATTTAATAAAATGCTACAACAGTGTTTCTCAACCTTTTTTGAGTCGCGATCCCCTTTTATAATATTCAAATAACCTGCTGCCCTAACCCCCTCCCCCCCCCCCCCCGATAAGGTGTGTTAAATTTAACAAGATAAAGAAAACACATCAAAAATAGGTATTTCAGAATATAATTCTAACTTAATAATTACAATAAATAAGTGTTAAAAATAATCGTGGCGACCCCCCAGAAAACACTTCGTGACCCACAAGTTGGAAATCACTGTGCTAAAACATGTGATTAAGTAGCTCATGTAATAAAAGGACAATGTTAAGTCCCTAAGGTAGACATGTTCAGTCGGGAGCCGAAGACTCCTTAGGTTCTGGGACCCGGGTCAGAACCGAGCACGGAACTATTAAAGTGAAGTTAGATGGCGCGAGTCTCGCCGAGTCCCGCGCCGTGGGAACGCTCCTGGTTCGTCGACTCGCACTCGCCAAGCCAACTCGCCGAACCTGGGCGAGCCGAATCGACTCGTTGAGCCACGCGCTGTCTAACTTCACCTTTACGTTGTTAACTACGGTGCTCGATTCTGACCGAGTCCCACAACCTAAAGCTATGCTATGTTATGTCTGGCTGTGCTATAAAATATAAAATACATAGCACAGCTTAGCTTAGCTTTTGATGGAAACGGCTCCATTATGATGTATTGAAACTAAGTTTTTTACACTTAGCATAGTATAGCTTAACCTTTCTTTCAGGTGGATTCCCGGTTTAAGGAGCTTTCGGGCTCCCGACTGATTGTGAGCAGGCCTGTGCTGGAGTATCCCCAATTGCCCATCTGCTTTCGAAGTTAAAAATGGTATCAATCGACTCGTTTTAATGAGATCATTTCAATGTATAGCAATCGCTGCACGCTCGTAGGTCGCTAATCCCCTTAGGGACTTGACATTGTCCTTTAGTTCATATAAATAAGACTATAATAAACATTCATCAAAGCAACTGAACTTTGTATTAAGGGATTCAGAAATAACTATGTCAATAAAATTAAATAAAAATTGCAGGAGCTTGAAATAATAAAACAATAAGAAATTTAAAGTTAAATAAAAATGAATAATTTAAAAAATAATATTTATATTTCTGCTAGCTGATTAATCCCAGTCAGCAAACTGTCTGCAGTATGCCAGCAGATTGGCAGCAGATTCGTGCAGAGTATGAGCGACATTGGCGATAGAACCAGTACCATCTGTGCCCGCATTAACGTTTAGAGGACATTAAAATTTATGCATATATACACCAAAATAGCCGGCAAAGTATCCAAATTATTAGGTGGCCACTATGGTGGCCAGCCCGACCCTGTAAAGGTTAAACTATGGTTTTGCGAGCATAGCCTGTTGCCATGGTCTGAGAGCAGATTGGTCGCAAAAACCAAGCAGATCTGCGTTCAGACTGCGCAGCACAAATTCTGTCCAATTTCTGCTGTCAGGCTGCTAACATTAGCGAATATAACAGATCCTGTATCAAATCTATAGCCTTTCTGTCAACAAACATTTGTAGCATGCGTTGGGCAAAATGTGCTCGAACAGACTTAGCTGAGTGGGATGATGATAAAGTGAATCAGAATTTTCTGATAGTTTATCAAAGAACCTTAAGTAATGTTTATAATAGAGTGCCACGGAAAATTAATTCTTTCATTTCTCTGGGGGGCGGGTAAACCAGTATAGGTCAGAATTATTAGTTTTGCAGGAAGATACTTAGAACAGTGATTCCCAACCTGTGGGTCATGAAATGTCTTTTGCGAGGTCGCCATGGTTTTTTAACCGACTTCAAAAAGAAAGAGGTTCTTAGTTCGATGTGTTTGTGTGTATGTATTATGTTTGTCCGCGAATTTCTCCGTAACTACTCGACTGATTTTCGCGAAACTTATTGCACTTAGTTCAGCTTCAATCAACTTAGGTCATGGAGAAAGAATTATCAACATCGGTTAAGTAGTTTTGAATACACGAAAAATAAGAAATCTGTTTTATTATTATTAGAATCTTCAGTTTCTAGCAAACGGTTCTTTTTTTTACAAGCAGCTCCTTTTGTAGGCCTGCCCATATTTTTTAAAATAAATGTAGTTATACAACTTAAATAACTAAAAATAAAACTAAAAAATAACAAATTTTAAAAGCAACTAAAACCAACTTCAAAAATTAAAAATACACTGAAAAATGAAAAATTAGTTTTTTCCTTATTCAATTTATGTCTCACTTATTTTAAGTCGGCACCAGATTTACACAGTACAAATGATGAGGCGCTAACATAAAAAAATTGAGAATCATAGATTAAGGAAACAACTTATTTTTCACTTTTCAATGCATTTTTATTTTTTAATGTCGTTTTTTTTAATATTATTAAGTTGGAATTATATTCTGAAATACCAATTTTTAATGTGTTGTGTTTACTTTACTTTATATAGGTGGAGGGGGGGGGGCATAGGTTATTTAAATATTGTGAAAGGGAATCAAGACTCAAAAATGGTTGGGAAACACCGACTTAGAATATTTACAGTGCTACCTAAGATCAGGTGTTAAGGTTTTGACCTGAAAGTTGATAACCTACATGTTAAACAAAACTTTTATTCTTAACTTCGATTTACAAAAAGAACAAAAAAGAAATTGTTTAAGCTTGAGGTAAAATTTGATTTATACTCGTTTTCTGGCCCACCAGAAATTTATTAATACAGTACACACATTGCGGGCCAGTTCTTTTATATTTGCATAGTTCTGGCTCGTGTTTATTTAAAACATACAAAGATAACTACTCGCGAGAGAGGAAAAGAAATTAGTGTGAGAGTAACATTCATATAGTCTGAAGCCTGCAATGTGTTAACAAGAAATTGGAAACTATCACACATTTCAAATTTACACACTTTGCATGAAAGACACAAAGTATAAGAAATTATAACATAACACAATCAGGTGTATCGATATTAATTATAATAAAGGAAATGAATGAACAAATAAATGTCATGGTAAGGTAATTTATCCTATACGCGACTGCACGCAACATCAAGAATTTCAAAGTTGATTTTCTCAAAAAAGAAGCGCAATATCAAAAAATTTTATTCCTTTTCCTCGACTCATTTACGAGTAACATTTTTTGATATCGTGCCTCTTTTTCAAGAAAATCGACTTTGAAATTCTTGACATAGCGTCGAGTTACGTATAACAAAATCTACTTTTAGACCTAACTCAGACGGACCACTTTAAAACCACTCTACAGCCACAAAACTGTGGTAGTTTTTATGTGGTTGGGCTGTCGGTAGAATCAACCACTCACGCACCACTTTTCAGTGGTCGCTTGGTCCGTATCGACGACAAAACACCACAAGCCTAGTAGCAAAATACAAATACAATTTTCTTGTGTGGTTTCTTGATGTTGGGTGCGTTCAGCGCAACCAACTGCTGGACCCAACCATTGGGAACTGATCAGTGAGCAGCCATCGTTCCGCTCAGTTCCGCTGAACAACATTTGGGAAGTTGGGGATATTTTAGCAGTTCCCAACATGTTGGGTAAAGTGAGCGGAGTTTATCTCCGTTCGAAAAAATGGCGACCGCTCACTAAACGTGTTGGAAAGAGCGCAACTGAGCGGTAACGTTCAGCGAAAGATCAGCGAGCGCTAATAAGCGGTTGGCCAACAGTTGGTAGCGCTGATCGCACCCATTAATGCAAACTTCAAATGTGGTTGATTCTGCCGACAACCCAACCACGCAATAACTACGAAACACCACCATTTTGTGGTTGTGTTTCGGTTCTAAAGTGGTCCGTCTGAGTTAGACCTTATCCTACTGTTATAAACAGGATTACGATGAAATTACAGTTCATACAAGAAGTTATTAAGTAACTAAGAAGAACCTATCGAAAAGAATATGCAAAACTGTAGTAGCAAACAGATGGTATCGTAGAATTATATAATTAATTATTAACACAATAATTAACAACGTGAAGTCTACCACTGAGAGCTTTCATGGCTAAATTAATAGCAAAATTCAATTATTACGATTTCTACAAAAAGACAAATAACTGCAGTAGAAATTAGAAAATGTACTGCCATTGTCGCGAGTATCGATAAAATAATTCAATCAATACTGCAAGTGCGATAACCAAGATTTATAAGTATCCGGCGAATGTGAATAAAAATGATTAACGATAAAATACCTCCAAGAACGAAGCAGGAGACACAAGATATAAATCCACTTAGAAAGCTGTTGAAGGGGAACGTCCCAACCAGGCAACAATAAATGAATTGTATGACACCTGTCAGGAACACGTACAGTAGATAAGCGTCTATTATTTTAAGTTTCTTTGGTGTACTTTTCGTGTACTCGTGCCAGAATTTTCCGATAACTGTTAACGCGGTCATTTTTACGATTCCTTTGCCGTTTGGTTTGAGGTTGGATGAAACTCTACTATGTCGTACGCGTGGCAGGCCGGTACACGGGTGCAATTACAATTGTTTACCTGTGAGTATGTACCATAGATAACTGTAGATAGGTATTTCTCGTGGCATTTTTGAGATATTATACAGCGCCATAAGCGACTTGTCTTAAAACTAAAACGAGAGCGGGATACTTCTGATCTATTTGAATTTATTAATGCTTACAATTCTGCCGTGTTAATTCGAAAAAGCGTATCTGGTCAAAAGGTGGTTCTGAGATACTTAAATGACTCTTAGTATTCTGTACTATGCCATTGGTATGTTATAACAAATTGGATTAGGTTAAATATTAAATCTGGATAAAAAGGTATCTAAATATTTGTGACAAAACCGTGAAATATTTCATAAATTCTAAAGAAAACTTTGGTAGTTTCGTCCAAAATCCGGCATCGAGGTCAAATTCGTCCGAAATATAAACTGTTATATCTTCAGTTTTAATAGAGATATGGTTTTGTTATTTAATATACATATAGATAAACTATTTTTCTGCTACCTGGCAGCAATAACTCAATTTAAGCGAAAGTTGCAGATACGCCCTTTCGAATTAACACAGCAGAATTAGACGGAGTGGGGCATTATTCGAATAAAAATTATTCGCTACTTCGAAGAAATTTTTTTTCGAAATAAATTTTGCCCAATTCTGTATAATTACAGAGAATGTCTAATACGAGAGATTCGAGGAGAATCTTTTGTAACAAAAGACAGAAAATGTATATTTATATTTTGTTACGCCTACTAGAGTTTGTCAGTTTTTAAAAACCGGTTATTTACAAATTTGTAAAATTCAAAAACTGGTTTTTAAATTTAAAAAACTGGTTTTATATACTAGAATTAATATGTAGAAATGATTTAATTACAGAATTAAAAACGTTAACATTTTGACTTGAAATCGCCTCGGACACAAGTACATTGTAGTAGGTAACAGTTTACTGTAACACTAATTTTAATGATTTCATATTTTCAAAAAAAAATATGAAATGTAATAAAGATTTATGATGTGGTAACACCTTTTAAAAGATTTACATTTTGTACGGATTTTAGTTATTTTAGCTTTTTTTCATTTGGATTTGTATGCAGTCTACTTTATTGTGTTATAGTTCAGTAAATCCATAAATATTAAATAAACTCAAAATTTGAACGGATTTTAGTTATTTTAATTTTATTGTTATATGGTTTTATATGATAGAATATATTTTATTTTGTTATATTTTTGTAATTTCATAATACTAAGGAAACTGAAATTTTTTAAAATAAGTAAAAATATTTATATACTATTTTAATTATATTTTTTTGTGAAAATTCGAAACCGGTTTTTGTATAAACCCTAACGTCTATTATCTTGTATTTCTTTTCAGACTTGGATATACGTTTGACATAAACAAATGGGAAACGGTATTTTGAATGATTTTTTGCTGTTTATATTTCAAAAGTAACTTAGGAAAAGTAACATACGGAAATAGACAATACATTAATACAAAATAATCTTTTATTGAAATTAACGACAGCTAACAAAATAATACAAAACATAGATCCAAAAATAAACTATTTCTCCGTCGATTTGACGTCGCTTGCAACCAAGTAGGCATGCCCGCCGCCCTCACCGCCCCAAGGACTCGAGCTACTCGGTCCACCCGAGTCAGGGATACGATAAGGCAGGCGAGGCAAGCCCCACCATGGGTTACATCTATTTAAAGCAAACAAAATATCTTCTTTCATTATATTAAAATAAACACATAAAAACTGAGAAGAACTATAGCTGTCCTCGTTCTTTCCGAACATGCTTCCTTAACTTAAGCGCACGATACTTTAGATATGTTTGAAGTAATTACTACTTTACTAATATCAATACTGTGACTGCTGGCACTAATAGGCCTGCAAGCTTCCATTAAAGTCCTTAAATCTTGATCACTTAGATAACTAAATATTTTTTCGGTACAGTCACGTGGTATACCAAGGAAATTCGTAAAAAAAGAATGGAAAATTGTACTACCTCGATCCAATAACACTTTCCTTCTTCTTCCCCTTCTAAATTGACAATTTATCAAACTATAATATATTGGAAATTTTTCTTCCCAATCCTTTAATCTGAAGACCTGTACTATACTTTCAATTCCTGCATATATTGCTAGTTGATTTATACCTTTCGTCAAGATATCATAAAACGAGATATTAGAATTACCAATCTTCTCAGCTTTCATGCTTGCTACTTCTTCCACACAGTCATCCTGAAAATTACTTAAGTCTTCGACGTCGCTACTAATCGATAGTACATCTTCGTTACTAGCATACAGATTTGCGGCTTTCACCATGACCATGTGGCATTTAATAATTTCAGCGATGTGTGCATGAGCCAAGATGCCAAGACCACAATCGTGATCGTAATAATCATCGTCGGAACCATAATTGTAATCCCGATCGTAACTGTAATTTTGATTATAATACTCATCGGTAGAATCGTAACTGTGCTCGTCAGAATCATAATAATCATCAAGATAATCATCATGATAATTATCATAAGAATCGAAACTGTCACCCAGACCAAACAAACAATCATACTCAGAATCATAATTGTAACGCCTATCGAAAAATGAACTGATACCATCCACAGCCAAATTAAGTGCTGTGTCATTGTCACCATTTGTAATAGTAATATCGGAACCATATTCTAGAAGAATTCTAATAATTTGGGTATGCCCTTTCTTACAAGCAATGTGGAGCGCTGTTGCTCCATATTCATCTTTAGAATCAATACAGGCACCGAATTTTAAAAGAACCTTGACAATGTCTAGATGACCCCTTTGAGCAGCAATGTGGAGTGGCGTTATATCGCGTCTAATCTTAGACTCAATTTTAGAGCCACGTCTTAGCAATACTTCTACGATCTCTTTATAGCCCTTATAAGCTGCAACATGAAGTGCAGTTATTCTGTTTCTGTGCTCAGTATTTATATTATCTCCTTCGTTCAATGGCGTTGTATTACTTTCTTTCGCAAGAAAAATGAGTCTGTCAGTTATATATATAAAATTAACATCCGCGTTGTATTCCAAAAGAGCCTCAACGACTCCCAGATATCCATTGTGAGTGGCAGCATGAAGCGTCGTTACGCCATCTTTGGTTTGAGCGTTTACATTAGCGCCCCTACTTAAAAGTGACTTGGCAATCTCTCCGTTAACATTAGTATCTTTAGCGAGAATAGATTTGTAGAGTATTTCATGCTTTTCTAACACAGTAAAATGCAATGGCGTTTTCCCAAAATTATCGCTAATGTTAACATCAGCACCGTGTTGCAACAGAACTTCAACGATTTCTTTACAATTCCTCTCGACAGCATAACACATCGGAGTGCTGCCAGTTGCATCTTGAGCGTTTACATCAGCTCCACAGCTTAGTAATAGCTTGGCCACTTCTGCCTGTTTGCTTTTGCTCGCAGTATGTAAAGGCGTACAACCATTTCCAGATACCGAGTTGTCCGGCTTATTAACGTCAGCGCCGTATTTTACGAGTTGTTCGACAATTGTCAAATATCCTTTCACAATAGCGATATGCAGCAATCCGTAATTATTTGCATCTGCAGGGTCGAGGGTGAAACCATACTCGAGCAGATTTTTAACGATCTTGCTACACCCTTCTCCATAGCCCTGCATTGCAATATTAAGAATGCTACTGTTGCTTTTGTTGAGATCAGTACAATGCTTTAAAATGTGCTCCGTCATTATCGAACTTCCATTTTTAACAGCAAAATGTAATACAGTTTTATTGTCCTTATCTTCAGCATAGATGCTCGCTCCGTACTCTAAAAGTAGTTTAACAACTTGTTCGTATCTGTTTTCAATAGCAAGGCGCATTGGTGTATAACCTTCCTGTGTTTTGTAAGTGTACGTGAGATTAACAGAAGCTCCGTGTTTTAATAGATGCTCGACAATCTCTATGTTCCCTTTCTCCACAGCAATATGAAGGGAAGTTTTGCCATCTTGTGCTTTAGCATTGACATTAGCGCCACGTCTTACAAGCAACTCGATAATGCGTTTGGTACCATTTCCAGCAGCAAGGTGCAAAGAAGTTATATCGCCGTCGTCTCTATGGTTAACATTTGTTCCCTTGTTTAAAAGTAATTGAACAATCTCTATGTTCCCGCTTATAACTGCATTGTGAAGTGGAGTTTTACCATAGCTGTTTCTAGCATCAACTTTAGCACCTTTGTCTAGAAGCACGCGAACAAGCTCCACTTCACCATTTATAGAAGCATAATGAAGTGGAGAATTGACGCGATTTTTGTTCTTTTTGTTGACTTTGCAACCATTTGCTAAAAGTAGGTTAGCAATCTCTGTGTGTTTCTTCTCGATAGCAGTGCGAAGTAAATCATATCCTTCCGACTGATTTCGTGAGTGAGGTAGACCGAAAGAATTAATTAACTCTCTTACGCGTTCTACTCTTCCTTCACGAACTGCAGACATTAAACACTTGCTTGCATGCTGATTACCTGGCATTTTTCATTAATAAATTAATCCTGATCCCAAGAAGTAAATTTTCAAACGCATGTCGTAACTGCCGCAGTAACTGGAAGACCCGCTCAACGCTACGCTGCCAACACACTAGGGAGAAATTCTTTCAACTGGATTGAGTTGTTTCGCGATCTCGTGGAGATTTTCGGTAAGGCTAGTTCGTGCCCGTTCGTGCGTTTGAGTCAAAGAGGAGATATAATAAGAGGCGTCACTCCGGGCGGAAACTTTGAAGTCCTTACTTGACCTTGACATTTAAATTGGTTGTCTATTCGAGCGGGATATTCAAATCGACTAAATGTACTTTACCGCAGTTGGCTGATTATTGCCGAAGTTTACCGATCATTGCCGAATGGGCATTTGAATTGGTTGTCAAATTGTTAAATTGATTGTTTCCTGTCCTTGTCGAGTGACGCCTCTTATTATATCTCCTCTTTGCTTGAGTGCCCGTGGAGCGCTTCAGCACTCTGCGCTAGTGATCCTCTAGGGAGTGATAGGTATAACCGCGACCATTTGTGCAATTTGGGAGCAAAACCGGAAATAACATAACCTAAACATTCATTAAATTGTCTGCTTTCCAAGCTGAATTTTTATCTATCTCTTTCTATCCGTATTTCTGTCTCTTTCTTTTTTACGCTTTCTTTCTGTCTACTTTCGCTTTTGCTCCAAATCCCAGCAACCAATCAGCGACGATACACGTTCTTCCTATCACTCTCTAGAGCAGGGCTCTCCAGCGTAGGGGCCCCTCACGCGCCTGCTTCCCCTTCCAATCTTCCTCTGGCGCAGCGTGCCTTCCGTTGTCAGGGAGACCGCGCGACACTACGAAGGCTGCCATGACGGGCTAGCCGGGCAAGCGTCTTCGCGGTTAGCGTCGCGCGGTATCCCTGACAACGCGGACGAGAGTGGGAGAACCCCGAGCGTACGCGTACGACACCATGGAGAGCTCTGCTCTAGAGGATCACTACTCTGCGCGGGATATTCAAAAAGGTAAAACAAGACTAACTTTGGGTTACTCTACTTTTATTTGTAAGTCTAGTTAATGATCAGTTCGCTGACAAGATCGATCTGCCACTTTTGCAACGCGACTCTTCGCTTCTACTCTTTGAAGGCACTACTCGAATAGTAGTCAAACTTTAAGTACGTTTTTCTCGAAACAATTTTTCAAGCACTGTCGCCACGATAAAAAAATGCAATTCTTGACCTAATCGAAAAATTCAATCGGGATTCTACTCTTAATTACACTGGCTTCCGTGCTACACTCATCTTTTGATTTTGGATGATCCTGTCTAAAGTTATCGTAGCGCCAGTGCAGGCCGTTTTTTTACAACGATGCAGTACGCAATGCATATCAGAGGCAGGGGTGGGCAAAAATGAAATTAAAAATTGTTTTATACTCTACATTTGTAGCAGAATAAAGCGCAAAAAGTTTTAGACCCATACATCGTATACTATTTTCTAGAAAAAATCATGAAAGTCACCTATATTTTTGCGCGATTTGACCGGCGGATGCCCTTAAGTGCAGAAAAATGAAAGATAACCTTGTAGTTATATCTATTTATAAATATTAATCTTCTATTTGTTTAAAGATCTCATGAATTAATAATATTGCAAACCTGACTGCGAGTTGCAAAAACAAGTATCAAACAAAATCAATACAGATTTTTCATATCTATAGATTCAAACTTTTAACCACTTAATTCTGACATCTCAATCACCATTAACATTTCAGTATGTTGATTAATAAATAAAGTACTTTGTTTCTCTGTTTTACTGAAAATATTCTATCCTACATTTATAATTGTAAACAAACTAAATGTTGTTGCATTTTGAAATTTCGCGCATTTTGGCTAGAAACAATCACCAATGCGATATCAGAGTACAATGTGACCCTGTTTCCCGCTCTTCGGAAGCTGTTTCTCTCCCCTCGCCTAAAGTCCCAACTATTCCTCCATCCCAATATTCCTCCTATGGTCGGTATTCATAGTTACTACTTATTCTTAAGATCGTCTTAAGCATATGGCATCTTCTACTAATCTAGGTAGTAGACTAACAAAGGATGCCGAATGCTTAAGACGAGCTTAGTTTTAAGCAACGACTATGAATGCCGCCCTATGTCCATGTTGCTAAGCAACATTTTCTTAGGCAAACTTATTAAGGAGGGAGAACATCTACAAGAGTGTGGTAATATGTGTGTGTTTCGCGCTCCTCGCCGGCCGCGCAACGTGCAGCGACGCCAGCGCCTATCCAAGCCAAGTGACGATAACTCGAAACCAACCACAGCCAACCAGCGTCGCCGAGAAAGAGGTTGTCGACACTGATTGGCCATGGTTAGCTTCGCATTGGCGTCACTTCGTTTGGCTTGGCGCTGTTGTCGCTACACGCACACATTACCACCACTCCTGTAGGTGTTCCCCCTCCGCGAAACATCCGGTTCTACAAATGGTGTCCGGCAACCCTGCGTAGTTACAAGTTGTTGATAGTTTTGCGTTTGCGTGATATTACTGTGTGCCAAACTAAATATGCTGTGCACGTGTTGCGTCTCGCTGAGCCTCTCGTCTCCCAACGCGAGTTTGAATATGTTTCACGAGAGCAAAAATAATATATCAACAAGAAAGGAAAGTACTCGATATGCACCATATAAACGTAACTCTTTCATGACTGCAGTTCGTAAAGGAAAAATAGACACAATAAGAGAGATAATTAGTTCTCGCGGTTCTTGTTACGCGGAAGAATGGAAAGACGGATATTCTTTACTTCGTACTGCCGTCGAGAAAAAACATACAGAAGTTGCTAAACTACTTTTAAAGAGTGGTTCCAAAATTAACAGCAAATATCCATGTAACACTCCACTTCATCATGCTGTTCTAAACGGTGACGCACAATTTGTTAAGATGCTTCTAGATAAAGGTGCTAATGTTAATGCCAAAAACACGCATGGCAAAACTCCGCTTCACAACGCGGTTCGAAATATGGAAACTGAAATTATTAGCATGCTTTTAAATCAGAGAGCGAATCTTAACGCTGCTGACGATTGCAATGTAACTCCACTGCACCTTGCTGTTATGAACGATAGCAAAACAATTACAAAGCTTCTGTTAAGTAGAGGGGCTAATGTGAACGGTACAACTTCCGGTCGCAGTGCAGCGGACAAAGGGTATTTACAAATTGTTTAACATCTTTCAAAATACAGAGCCAGTGTTGCCAACTCAGATTTTTTAAAATCCATAGAAAAGAGTTCAACTTTCCATAGAATTCCGTAGATCTCCCTTTGAAAAATCCGTTGATCTACGGATTTTCTTTATAAGTGTTAATTATTACATGTATGAAAGAAGCTAATTCCCTTGCTCATGGAAACCGCCCTTTCCCGAATCCTTCCTAGAAATCTTATATTTCCACCCTCCCTTAATATCCTCAAAAAATTATTGTCACAACAAAAATTCACAAGTTACAAAAATAGTTGTCGTGCAAAAGTTGTGAAATCGACTTTTACTAATTCCACTTCAGTACAAGAGCTTTCCCCAAAAATAATGTTTCCCAGAAAGTTTTTTTGCCAAAGGCTTTCGTCCCGACGTAAATTCCCGAAAAGGAATTAAAAAAGTTCACATGCAAAGATTCTGAAATCAACTTTGCTAATTTCTATTGTACTTGTTCAAAATGCAGGGTAGTAGAACTAGAAAATAATAGCTTGAATTCCAGCTATTAAGTGTGATGAAAAGCTCTTGTAGTGAAGTGGAATTTAGCGACCCGCAGTAAATTGACGGTTTGGATCGCAAAATCAATGAGTCAAATTAAACAGTAAAAAATCCGTAGATTTCAGTTTATAATCCGTAGATCCGTAGATAAAATAAAAAATCCGTAGATCTATGGGAAAATCCGTAGGGTTAGCAACACTGTTCAGAGCTTACGTTAATTCTGCGTGTGCCTCTTGTGTTTAGGGATGGCAGTACACCATTGCACCTTGCTGTTGGTAGAAGTAATGGAAAAATTACAGAATTGCTGTTAAGTAAAGGTGCTAATGTCGATGGTAAAAGAAAGGATGGCACAACTGCTCTTTATATTGCAACAACGAATGGGTACTCAGAAATCGTTGAGCGCCTTCTAAACTATGGAGCCGACGTTCATTTTGTGTATGACTGTACATCTCAGGAAGGTTACACAGCATTGCATTGCGCTGTTCAAAGAGGCAGCCTAGCTATCGTCGAAATGCTTCTAAATAGATATGCTAACGTAAATGCTAAAGCAAAGGATGGTAAAACTTGTCTTCATATTGCATCGGAAAGAGGGCATTTACGAACTGTTGAGCATCTTTTGAAACACGACGCTGAAGTCAATTCTGCGTACATCTCTGGAACTTCGTATGGTTATACACCACTGCATGTTGCTGTTGAGAAAGGTGGCAAAGATATAGTTGAGTTGCTTTTGAGTCGGGGTGCTGATGTAAATGCTAAAGGAAAAGATTGTGTAACATCGCTTCATCTTGCGGCGCAGCGTGGGTATTTAAAAATTGTCGAGCTCCTTCTAAAATACGGAGCTGATGTGAATTCTGCATATACCTCTTCAATTCTGGAAGGTTATACATCGCTGCACCTTGCTGCTGAGAAAGGTAGCGAAGAAATTATCCTACTACTTTTAAGTAGAGGCGCTGATGTAAATGCGAAAGGAAGAAACGGTATGACTTGTCTTCATATCGCATTAAAAAATGGGCATGTACAAATTACTGAACAGCTTTTAAAACATGGGCTAGTGTTCGGTCGGCGTATACCTCAGTGTATCCGGAAGATTATGCACTGTTGCACCTTGCTATTGAGAAAGGTGGCGAAGATATTATAAAATTTATTGTTAAGCTACTTTTAGAATGCGGAGCTAACGTTAATTCTAAAGGTGAGAACGATAAAACGATACTGCGCTTTGCTGTAATTGTCGGGCATATTTTAAAGCATTGTCCTGATCTGAATGACAAAAGCAACAGCAGCGTTCTTAATATTGCAGTGCACGGCTATGAAAGAGGGTATAGCAAGATCGTTACGGGCATGCTTCAGTATGGTTTAACTGTTAACTCTAAAGACGCAAATAATTTTATGCACGCTGCTGTTGAAAAAGGCTGTGTGAAAATTGTTGAGGAACTCTTAACATATGGTGCTCGTGTTAATAAGTTATACAAGTCAGCATTAGGAAAAGGTTCTATACCTTTACATGTTGCGATCAAAAGCGGACAAAAGAAAGTAGCGAAATTATTCATGAGCTGCAGAGCTGATGAAAATGCACCAGACGAAACTGGAAGGACCCCAATATTCTATGCCACTGATAATGTCAATTTGAAAATTACTAAACTACTTTTAACTCGTAAAGCTAATGTAAAAAATAATCTTGAGCTACTGAATATTACTGTTAAGGATTGCAGAGAAATCGTTGAAGTTTTTTTTACAACTCGGTGCTGAATGAAAGAAGTGATAGAATTAGTCGGAGCCTTTGGATCAGATTTTATAAAGTAAAATTTTCAGTATATGATAATATGATAAATAATAATTTTAGAACGGGGAAAAGAGAAAGAGTTTTTGGAACAAGGTAACAAAATTCTCGATCTTCTCTTAAACGATTTCCCTGGGTTACCACGCGACTGTACCAAAAGAACACTTGGTTAATTAAAGGATGGCGATTTAAGTGCTTTGGCAGACGCTGGCAAGCCTACTGCACATTATCGGCAGTCCTAATACATAATGTGATAATACTCCAAAGATACCTAAAATAGTGTACGCTTAAGTTGAAGAGGAATATTCAATAAGGCGAGGACAGTCGCAGTTTTTATCGATTTTTAAATGTTTTTATTTTAATATTATATACGAAAGTTATTTTATTTGTTTTAAATAGACCGACAGCATGCGAGCCAATGTTGGGACTTGCTTTGTTATGCTCAAGTTACAACAATAGTACTATTGTTACCAATACAGTATTATCTATGTTCAGATAAGATCTCTATTATCTGCAGAATGCAGTTAACTTTTGTAACTTTCTTATCGAAATAAAATATATATTATATAAAGTAAGTCTACTTTGAATGTAAAACTATACCTGACTTTATGGGCTTGTTATGTTGGGCGAATTCCAGTTACGCCCAATCGCCCATGATTTTTATTAAGATAAGTTTTCCCATACGCGACTGAACGTAACGTCAAGAATTTCGAAGTCGATTTTCTCAAAAATGAAGCGCAATATCAAAAAATTGTATTCCTTCTCGACTTATTTACTTGTTATAAGCAGAAAAGAAAGAGAAACTTTTTTTGATATCGCGCTTAATGTTCGAGAAAATCGAGTTTAAAACTCTGAATGTTGTGCTCAGTCGCTTATAGGAAAACCTACCTTAATGAAAATCACGGGCGTTTTGGGCAGTGGCGGATTTAAGAAAAAAGGCCCAGGTGCAAACGTTCTGAGGGGCCCATTTTGGGGGGAAAATGAAGAGATAGTTTACTAAAAACGGGCCAAGTGTAGTAGCACGAAAAAAAAATGTAGTGTTTGGATACCTATACCTAATACTTTTTTCTTAGTCATGGGGTCCTGCAGGGTTCTAGACGGCAACTGCTCATCAGCCGCCCTATTAAATCCGCTACTGGATTTGGGCGTAAGTGGAATTCGCCCCAAATCACCCGCAACGCCCGTGGTTAACATTCCAAAAATTGTGAAAATCTCTTGAAATATGGAAAAGAAATCTGTGAAAGAGCCATTATCGGAAAATACAGGTTTTTAACTATAAATTACGACTGGAAAACAGGAACATATAATTTATGATATTCATTTTATTACAAAAATGGAAAAGTTCTACGGTCGTGGGCGATTTGGGCCATTGGGAGCCTAGAATTTCTTTTTCAATAAACTCAAATTCAACGCCTATTTTAGTTCACCCTTTCACGACTATGCACCGCTAAAATTTTTATCGATAATACAGGGATGCTAAAGCAACATTTTCTTGGGCCACTTATTTGGAAGGGGGAACACCTACAGGTGTGGTGTAATGGTGTGAGCAGTGATGAGATCTCGGTTTGCAGTACCGTATCTATGTTGGGGCGCAACTAACAGGCCCAGATAGCACAACGTCTGGTAAAGTCTTAAAGACGTCCAAAAGGCGTCTTAAAGACGTCTTGTTACAAATCAAGACGATCAGACCTAAAATAGACATAGGGCGGTATTCATAAACGTGTCTTAATCTTAAGCAAATGCTTAAGCATTCGGCATCCTTTACTATGCTACTAGGTTAGTAGAGGATGCCGCATGCTTAAGCATTTGCTTAAGAATAAGACACGTTTATGAATACCGCCCATAAACTAGACGTCTCTAAGACGAGGTGTGCTATCTGGGGGTGTATAGTGTTATTGACGGGAAAGCAGCAGGGTGATCAAGGTACCCCATTTTATCGAAACTTGTACTATACTGATGCTAAAATCGCCGCGCATGCGCGAGAAAACCCGCCCGAGATCTTATCACTGGTCGTGAGACGCCACAGCCAACCAGCGTCGCCGGGAAATATGTGTGTCGACACTGGTTGACCGCGGCGTCACTCGCTTGGCGCTGGCGTCGGTTCGTCTCCAACAAAATGTTGCTTAGCAATCTACGATAGTGCACCAGTAATGAGATCTCGGGCGGGTTTTCTCGCGCATGCGCGGCGATTTCAGCATCAGTATAGTACAAGTTTCGATAAAATGGGGTACCTTGATCACCCTGTTGTTTTCCCGCCAATAACACTACACCTGTTACTTGCGCCCCAACGTAGATACGGTACTGCAAACGCCGCGCATGCACGAGAAAACCCGCCCAAGATCTCATCACCAGGGTAGCGAGGAAACTGACTGAAACTGACTACCAGCGGTAGTACCACTGGTGCCAGATTCGGGACGGGATCTCTCGAGAATTTCCCCCACCACGCATGCAACTACGCCGGAGCTGCGTATCCGTGAGCTCGGCGCTTCGGACAACGTCGGGAAAGACGAGAGAGAAAACGAATGTGTGTCTTTCTCTCTCGCTCTTGAAACGCTGTGATCCAAGGTGGGGAGCAAGCGACACGCAGCCGTGCGCGATCTTCTTGATGCCTCGAGATACACTTTTCACTTTCTGACATACTATGTATAATACTCTTGTAATGAAAAAAAATTTGCAAAAAGTTTTGTTACGGAAACCACGTTTTAAGACCTCATGATCACGTTTTGACTATTTAGAAAAGAGCTTTTTTTTAAATATCTCATATATTTGTTAACACGATTACGTTTAAACGGCAAAATGGATTTCAATGAAACTTTATATTTAAATTTTATATTGTCTTAAGATCCGATTAGATGACGAAAAATGATAATTACCACCCGTTATGGTTCTTCGATGTTTCAGATATACGAACTAAATTCTACATGAAAAAAAGTTAAATACAGTTCTTCTGTAACTTCTTTAACAAAGAAAAATGTACATTCATAATTTCCTGTTTTCATTTTAAATTTCCCTACTTTTTATTCGAGCTATTTCTATTTTTCAAACCTTAAAATGAATTTTTTTTATTAAAAGATGAATATTTTGATACTGTAAATTGGTGAACTTTGTTAAAATTAGAATCCACTCTTGGCCAGTAGCATGTACGCTGTAGGAGCCTTCTCGAGGACCGAGGAGAAGGCCTCGAGGAGGAGATTTTTCGATAATTATATCAAGTTGCTACAAAGAATCACGCACTATTTACAAATTAATTACGCGCAGCGTGCACGCTACCGCTCGATGGAAACTACGGGAAAGTGGTGGTCTCTTCCATCGGGAGCGAAATGTAAACAATTGGTTATGCAAAACTAACATCGCGATACATGTTGTACAGTACTAAAATGTACAAAAACATTACAAAAATAGAAAAGAAAGGCAGCACGTAAATATATCAATTGGGTTCGATATATTAACGAGATGTAAGACTGAAATAATTGTACAATTTTTTACATTTCCAAAGGATAGAAAGCAAGCAGAGGAATTTACTATAATACATGCGACAGAATTTCGAGATAATTGTTACATATAAAATGAATATAATTAAGAATATACATTTATTTGTACAATTATCTCGAAGTTCTCTCTATAAATCATATGTACAGCAAGCAAGCGAATTTATTGCAAGGATAGAACAAGAATTGCGTGAAGTAAATCGAACAACTATTTACATATTCGCGATGTCCAGAAATCGAATGAAATAGAAAATGGATGAAATTGATAATGTTCTGGACATCACCAATTTGCATTACCCGACGTAGAAGGAAAATCCGCGAGGCCATCAACGGCATGTAAACGTAAACTACTCTTTTGCTTCTTCGCAAAAGTATATAAATTCTCAGATGACATGAGAGATAGATGTTTGTCATCTACCTCCATGGTCTGAGCTGTTTCCTCGTGCGCCTTTAATGCCGATTTCGTTACGCAAATGGCATTGACGATGGTCGAACAAAGTCGGTTTCGTTTCTTGTTCTTTATGTCAGGAAGCATGGAAAACGATCTTTCAGCATCGGCGTTTGAATTCGGAAGACTTCTAATGGAATTTAATAATTCCTGCAAACATGGATATTTAAATGCGCCTTGATCGTTTCGCGTGAATAATATCGTTTTCCAAGCATCATCAAAAGTTAATGTATAAAGCATCTGCTTGTCTGCATTTGCAAAATTCAGGTGCAATGTCGACCATTCTTTTTGCAAACCGTCTTCGTCGAAACCGCCGAATTTCTGAGCAATAAAGAGAACACTTTTAAAGGAAGTGTCTCTGTCATTATCTATTAATGCCACATGAGGCTCAAAAACACATAACTTGCTCAGAAATTCGTCATCGATTGGCAATCGATTACGAATTTCGTTTGCAGCCGTTATGTAAAACTTAATACAATTTTCTCGAACGGTTTTGACAACATCGGGTTTGCCTTCTGCAACTAACTTAGAAAGAAAAATGTCACGATCCGGACCTAAATGAATACTATTAATTGCGATTTGGTTATCGCCGTTTGAAAAATCTATTAATCTTACTAAATCCATGTGCTTCAAAAACTGCGGTTTCAAAAAATTACGTAAAATATTATACAAAAGAGTTTTGGCAGTAGTTTGAAGCAAATGGATTCTTGTATGTTGCGATTGAAAGAATAAACTAAAGTCATTGAAATACAATAGAACGTATTCCAAAAACAGAAGATATGCTTTCGCTTCTGGATTTTGCATGATGACAAGCAGATCTTCCCCAGACTTTGTCTTCTCACTTACGACCAATTCTTTCAGAAATTGCAACACACTGTCCCAATTTTCTAAAAGCGTAACTACGGACGAGTAACGCGATAACCATCGCGTAGTACAGAATTTTAAAATTTTGCGTTCAGTAAATTGATAACATTGTTGGAAATCGCGAAAAATGGCCGAACGTTTGGGACTGCTATAAATGAATGTAGTGATTTTCCGTAATAATTCCTCGCAGACCTCGGGAATGGTAGCGCATGCTTTATGCACTACCAATGCAGAGGAGTGACATGGACACGGCATTGTGAACAAATTTTCACCGCGAATTTCTGCAAGTTTGGTCTTGAATGACGAGTGACACCCCGTCATAGCAGACGCGTTATCACACGACAAAGCAAAAATGTTTCCGAACGGAATTTGCTTTTTCCACATGGAGTTCTTAAAGGAGCTAAATATTTTATCGGCAGTACATTATCGCGCGTCAAGATTAATTAATTCTACTAATTCCGTTCGAACATCCAAAGTCTCGGGTGCGACATACCGAACAATAAACGACATCCATTTCTCATTGGTAATGTCGGATGTTTCATCAATAAATACTGAAAACTTAGAATTTTGTAAAACATGACTAAGACGCTCTGTTTCCCGAGGACACAGAACGTTCGATATAATATTAGAACACTTTGTTCGACCACACGTCATACGTTCCAAAACATCAGGATCTTTCCCAACGTCTTGGAAAAATTGAAGAATCGCCTCTGCCGATTGATGCGAAATATTTTTCTCGGCAACTAATGTAGCAAAACGAATTTCCGCGATTTTTTTTCGTTCATCAGATGACAAATGCGATTCCTCGCCTTGCGATCCGAAATCGTTCGATTTCCTTACATCTATTCCATTTTTTTGCAGTTTTTGATGTGGCACTTGGAATCCGCGTGACGTTCGATTTGCGACATCCCGCAAGCAAATGATTTTTCACAAACCGAACAGAAACACGAAAAAGGATCATCGGCGACCTTATTCAACCATGGCTTGAAATCCTCAAGCCATTGAGGCATAAAAGTCTTTCTCGAGACCTTAGTACCATGTACAGGTATTCGCGGAATTTTTTTAGAAAACAAATATTTATGTCTCGCTGATTCCGCAGGCCTTTTAACGTTCCACAACTGGCAAGAAAAAGTTTTCTCGCAAGAAGAACAGTAGAAAAGGCTTTTATTATTAAGAACTTTGCGAATCCACGATCGGAACTTCTCATTCGTTTCCCACAACGACCGATAAACAGGAGTAGCCTTTTCACCCGTTTTCTCAAACGTTTCCATCGTATTTACTACGGAAAAAATGAAATATGCAGGAAAAATATTATATACAAAGCAACAAGCAAATGCTAGCGTATAGAAAAGGGGAGATTATAGGGGGCTACTACTTACACACTACACTTCTAACACGACAAACACGAAAAACATGCAGACAGCGCGAAAGAAATAGTATCCACCACCTGATCTCTAATTCTACTGAAAAGACGGTTAAATGTCGCGAAGCGCGACTGCGCGACCCCCACAAAACGCATCGGTCACGTAAACAAAGTATACACTTGCGTTCGCGCGGATCTGACCGTCAAATGTACTTGACGAAAACGAGGCCTGAGCGAACCCTCGCAATGAGAAACGAAAAGAATACATAAGAAATCGTAAAATAGTAAGAAAAATTCAGAAAGGAGAAAAATCGAAGAAAAGGCTAAAAGAAATAACAGCAAGGCAATGGTGACAGTACCGAACTGCCACAGATGCATTTACCAGTTACCTTTCTCTCCTATTCTTGTACAATAATACCTTTATACCAATTTACACATTTTAGTGTACGACATGTATCGCGATGTTAGCTTTGAATAACCAATTGTTTACATTTCTCTCCCGATGGAAGAGACCACCACTTTCCCGTAATTTCCATCGAGCGATAACGTGCACGCTGCGCGTAATTAATTTGTAAATAGTGCATGATTCTTTGTCGCAACTTGATATAATTACGTTTGATGTGATTACGTTTAGATTTTAGATCATACTCTGAAAAAATATTTTTTATCGAAGGCTTCTACAGCGTGCATGGTACTGGCCAAGAGTGGATTCTAATTTTAACAAAGTTCACCAATGTACAGTATCAAAATATTCGTCTTTTAATAAAAAAAATTCATTTTAAGGTTTGAAAAATAGAAATAGCTCAAATAAAAAGTACGGAAATTTAAAATGAACACAAGAAATTGAGGCATTTGATGGAAAAAGGGCACATAAACCACTTGTTTAAAACTTATAAATAAAGACACATATCATTTTTAAATCATGACTTCTGTATTGAGAACGCTTGAACGACACGCTAACTACATCCTTAAAAAAAATTTGATTTAATTGCATTACTTTTTATTAAGTTATACTATAATGAACACTTTGAAATCGATTTTCTTGAAATGGCATTTTGGCGTATGTGCGGTAATGTGCACTTTTTCCATCAAATGCCTCAATTATGAATGTACATTTTTCTTTGTTAAACAAGATACAGAAGAACTTTATTTAACTTTTTCTTATGTAGAATTTAGTTCGTATATCTGAAAAATCGAAGAACCATAACGGGTAATTATCACTTTTCGTGATCTAATCGGATTTTAAGACAAGAATATAAAATTTTAATATAAAGTTTCATTGAAAATTTTGCCGTTTAAACGTAATCGTGTTAACAAATACATGAGATATTTAAAAAAAAAGCTCTTTTCTAAATAGTCAAAACGTGATCAGGAGGTCTTAAAACGTGATTTCCCTAACAAAATTTTTTCCAAATTTTTTTTCATTACAAGAGTATTATATATATGTCAGAAAGTGAAAAGTGTATCTCGAGGCACTCTGGAAGATCGCGCACGGCCGCGTGTCGCTTGCACCGCTTGCTTGGATGACAGCGTTTCAAGAGCGAGAGAGAAAGACGCACATTCGTTTTCTCTCTCGTCTTGTCGACGTTGTCCGAAGCGCCGAGCTCACGGACACGCAGCTCCGGCGTAGAGTGCGTGCGAGGTGGGGGAAATTCTCGAGAACACCCGTCCTCATTCTGGCATCACTGTCTGGCCAAAGAGTAGGTATAATAAGAGGCGTCACTCGACAAGGACAGAAATAATCTAAGGAAACAGTGATTTCTAGTGAGACAACCAATTTAAATGCCCATTCGGCCCCATTTGGCAATGATCGGTAAACTTCGGCAATAATCAGCCAATTGTGGTAAGGTACATTTAGTCGATTTGAATATCCCGCTCGAATGTACAACCAATTTAAATGCCAAGGTCAAGCAAGGACTTCAAAGGTTCCGCCCGGAGTGACGCCTCTTATTATACCTACTAGTGATGGCGATACAGCCCCCTTAGAGCATATAGACATGGAGGTCTCATTGAAAGCGCGAAACTGTCGCCAACATGGTGCGAGAGAGAGAAGTATATGTCCTAATCGACCGTAATGCGCATGCACCGATATCGTTGGCAACCATCCGCGGTTACTATGAATATCGTTATTTACGCTCGTAGAGTTGAAATTAAAAAATGCCATGCCGATAATGCTTGTTGTGTGGTAACCGAGATAAATCGGCTTCCTATTACTCGTAAGTAAATATATATAATATTTAATAAATTAAATTAATTAAAGTATGTCGTGCACACAAGTATGTGATAAATTCAGGTTCATTTTTGGTACGATACTTGTTCATATTGCAAATTTAATATTAATTTCATTCCTTGTAAATAGATTTCCGAAAAACAAGGAATCTCGCCATTTTCCATCTGCTTCGTTTCCGAAAATAAATAAATGATGAAAGCATGCACCGCGTATCACTTCAAACCATACCGCGTGCAGCCAATTTCACGATATCGGCGCTTGCGCATTACGGTCGAATAGGACATCTACTTCTCTCATTCTCTCTCACGTGATGTTGCCGACAGTTTCGAGGCAGTCACTCTAATGCAATGATACCTCCATGTATATATGCTCTAAGACAGCCCCACATGTATCGATATTTCGTATCGATACGTATTGACAGTCCAAGTGTCGATACAACTGATATATCGGAGACGAAGTATCGATATATCCAATATCGATACGTACGTATCGGCTCATATATTCCTACCCCCTTTCATGACCTTTTTTTCACACAGAATGCACAATATTAATTAATATAATTCAATCTCTAGGATACTCATGAAATCAATACGAATAGTCATTCTAATCGATGCATATGGTGTCGATGCAACTGACATATTATTATTGACATTGCTAATTAAATTAGAAATGGAATCCAAAAATGAAAATATTAATATACAAAAAATAATTTATTCATTTATACATTTGCATTGAAATTCCAATCTTCGTAGGATAGTGAGCCCAGAAACAATAAATGTTGCAAGTGCGCACTATTTAACCGATTCCTTGCTTCGGTCATAATTCTACCCGCTTTAGAAAATAATCGTTCCGACGGAACGGACGTCGCAATCACTGATAAATATTTCTTGGCTAATTTGCTGAGCAGTGAATCTGTTTGATTCCAAAATTTAATTGGCGAATCGTCTATTTTAGTTGGTGCCTGACTTACGGTCGATTTCTTCACCTTCAGTAATCTTCCAGTTAAAGTTATGTTCCACATAACTGCCAAATGATAGGATCCTATTGGTTTAGAACATTTAAATGCTCTACGCCAATTGGTCGTTCACTGACCGGAAGATTACTGAAGATGAAGAAATCAGCCATTAGATAACATCGTAAATCTTCAGTCCGCGTTTGTGCTGCGGTGCAGTTGTATCGATATTCATGGGTTAAGTATCGATACAGCAATATATCGTTACATTAAGTATCGATACAAAATATCGATGTATTGGTTGCAAAGTATCGATATTCCGATATATCGATATTGTATCGCCATCACTAATACCTACTCTTTGGTCTGGCACCAGTGCTCGCAACAGTAGTCAGTTTCCTCGCCACCTTGCTCATCACTGTAGTAAACATAAATAGTGCATCGTTGTGCGTCCCGCGTCTCCGCACAAGAGTTTGAATTTATTTCACGGAATCAGGAATAATACTTACATTAACAAAAATGCAAGATGTTCGACATTCACCATATAAACTTAATGCTTGTAATACTGCGCTTCATCGTGCCGTTCGAAATGGTAACATAGAGTTGGTTCGGATGCTTCTAGACAACGGTGTTCATATCGATGCAAAAAATATGTATGGCAAAACTCCTCTTCACAATGCCGTTGACAGTATGGACATGGAAATGATCGGCATACTATTAAATCAGGGAGCGAATGTTAACGCTAGTGACAAAAGCAATATAATTCCTCTGCACATTGCTGTTACAAACAACAACAAAGATATTACAAACCTCCTGTTAAGTAGAGGGGCCGACGCAGATGGCAAAGGAAATAATGCTACAACATCTCGTCATATTCCAACTGATACAGGGTATTTACAAATTGTTTAACATCTTTCGAAATATATAACTTACGTTAATTCTCTGTGTGTGTCTCTCCATTTAGGGATGCTTGTACACCGTTGCACTTAGCTGTTGAGAAGGGTAATGAAGAAATTATCGAATCGCTTTTAAATAGCGGCGCTAACGTCGATGCTAAAAGGAAAGATGGTATGACTTCTCTTCATATCGCAACAGAGAGAGGGTATGCGAACATCATCGGACAACTTTTAAAATATGGAGCTGATGTTAATTCTGTATATCCATCTGTATATCGGCGAGATTGCACATCACTGCACTGCGCAGTTGTAAAACGCAGCGTAGCCATCACCGAAATGCTTTTAAGCAGCGGTGCTAATGTCGATGCTAAAGCAAAAGATGGTAAAACTCCTCTTCACATTGCGTCGGAAAGAGGATACGTAGAAATTGCTCAACATCTTTTAAGACACGGAGCTGATGTTAATTATGCATCTACCTCTACGACTTGGAAAGGGTATACACCACTGCACTTCGCCGTCGAAAATGATAGAGAAGATATTATCAAATTGCTTTTAAATCTAATGGCTGATGTAAATGCTAAAGGAAAATATGGTACAACTTCTCTCCATCTTGCAACGCAGTATGGGTATTTAAAATTTGTTGAGCTCCTTTTAAAGCACGGGGCTGAAGTTAATTCTGTATATACCTCTACAATTCTGGAAGATTTTACATCGCTGCACCTTGCTGCCAATAACGGTGACAAAGAAATTGTCAAATTGCTTTTAAGCAGTGGTGCTAATGTGAATACTAAAGGAAAAGATGGTAGAACACCTTTTCACATTGCATTAGAAACGGGGCATTTACAAATTGCTAAACAGCTTTTGAAACACGGAGCTTGTGTTAATTCTGCGTGTACTTCTGTTTATCCGGAAGGCTATACACCATTGCACCATGCTGCTGAGAATGGTGCAGAGGATATTCTAAAACTGATTTTAAGTAATGGCGTTGATGTGAATGCTGAAGGAAAATATGGTACAACTTCGCTTCATCTTGCAGTTCAGCAGGGGTATTTAAAAATTGTTGAGCTTCTTCTGAAATATGGAGCTGATGTACATTCTACATCTTGGAAATGTCCTACACCACTCTATCTCGCTGTTGGAAACGGACATGAAAAGATTGTTAAGGTTCTTCTGGAATACGGAGCTAATGTTAAGTCCGAAGATAACTACGATGGAACTATACTACGCTTTGCTGTAGAAAAAGGATATTCGACAATTGTCGAGCATATTTTAAAGCATTGTCCCGATCTGAATGTCGAAAGCAACAGCAGCGTTCTTAATATTGTGGTGCAGGGCTGTGGAATAGAGTATCGCAAGATCCTTAAGAATCTGCTCAAATATGGTTTTACTGTCAACCCTAAAGATGCAAATAATTTTATGCACGCTGCTGTCGAGAAAGGATATATAGAACTTGTTGAAGAACTCTTCAAACACGGCATTGATGTTAATTTGTTACATGGCTCCGCATCCACGAAAGGTTCTATACCGTTACATGTTGCAACCAAAAACGGACACGAAGAAGTAGCTAAATTACTGATAAGCTACGGAGCTCGCGTAAACGCACAAGATGGAACTGGAAAGACACCAATATTTTACGCTACTGAGAATGCTGATTTAAGCATGACTAAGCTACTTTTAAATAATAAAGCTAACGTAAAAGATAATCCTGAACTACTAAATATTGCTGTTAAGGAGGATCGCAGAGAAATCGTTGAAGTTCTTTTAGAACATGGCGCTGATGTTAACAGTGTTGATAAATGTGGAAGAATGCCATTGCATTTTATTGTTTTACACGGAGAATACAAACGTTTTGGAGCTTCTAGAGATTATGATGTTAAGGGAGAAGTTGCTAGATTGCTTTTAAGCAAGGGAGCTAATGCGAACACTAGAATTAAAAATTATATGACGTGTCATTGGAGAGGTAATGCAAACACTACAGGTGAAACGACGATGCTTCACGCTGCTGTTGACAAAGAATATGCGAAACTCGTTGAGACTCTTTTGGAATATAACGCGGATGTTAATTCCACGTATAAAAATGACATGACACCGCTCAATCTTGCGGCCGAACGTGGTAATGAAACAATTATCAAAATGCTTTTAAACAATGGAGCTAATATAAATGCTAAGCAACGCAGTGGAATGACTGCTCTTTTTTCTGCAATTTATAGATGTCATAAAGAGGTTGTCGAACTATTGGTAAAACACGGTGCCAATATTCATGCTAGGAAGAAACCTAACTTAATGACACCGCTCCACTCTGCTGTGGAATTGGGTCATCTAGAAATGGTGAAGCTTTTTTTAAAATTAGGTGCCGGCGTTGATACTACAGATAGATCAGACATGACAGCGCTTCACAGAGCTTGTAAGAGAGGTCATGTAGAAATTGTTAAAGTTCTCCTAGAACACGGTTCTGATATTACGATCAAGAGTAAAAGCAATAACACGGCGCTTGATTCCGCTATGGACGGTGTCAAATCATTTCGCGCTAATGATTATGACGATGATTTCGATTATGGTGGTCATTGTCGTGAGCGCTCCCCTCATGTAAATGTTGTTGAGGTTCTTAAACGTCACGTGGTCAAGATGAAAACTGCAAATTTATATGCAGGCAACGACGATATACTGGCAATTCCCTCACCCGCAACTAGTGACGATTATGAAGAATCAAGTGATTTTGAAGATGAATATGAGGACGAAATGGAAAGAAGGTATAATAAGAGGGCTCGTAAGGAAAGAAGGTTGCCCAAAAATAATTTTCATGATGAATGCGAGGAAGAAGTAGCAAGCATGAAGATCGACAAGTTTGTTAATACTAATATTACATTTTATGATATTTTGACAAAAGATGTGAGTCATTTAGCGATGTACGCAAGAAATGAAAGTATAGTAGAGGCCCTCGGATTAGACGATTATAAAAAGAAATTCCCCATATATGCTGGTATGATAAATAATAATTTTAGAAAGGGGGAAAGAAGGAAAGAATTTCTGGAGCAAAGTAACAAAATTCTCGATCTTTTCTTTAACGATTTCTCTACGTTACTACGTGACTGTACTGAAAGAATACTTAGTTACTTAAATCATGACGATTTAATAGCTTTAATAGACGCTGGAAAGCCTACTGTATAGTGTCACCAATCGTAATGCCGTGATAATTACTTGAAACATACCTCTAAAATAGTAAAAAGGCGAGGACAGTCATAGTTTTTATCGATTTTTCAATTTTTTTATTTTAATGTTACGAAATGTGATATTTTATTTGTCCTAAATAAACTGCCAACATGTGAACCAATGTTGGGACTTGCCTCGCCTGCCTCATGCTCAACGTACAACAATAGCATTATTATTACCAATATAATATGACATATATTCACATAAGATCTGTATTATCTGCAAACTGCAGTTAACTTTTATAACTTTTTTATTATAATAAAATATATATTATATAAAGTAAGTCTACTTTGAATTTGGAAATGTACCTGAGTCTCGTTATTGTGAGCCTAGAATTTGTCTTTCAATAAACTTAAGGGGGTAGACACGTCACGTGACACGGATAGACACGGGTAATGCAGCGCGCTGTAATACCGACAATCTAACCTAAAACATGGATTTTTAATTTTTCGTTTTTCGTCCTTATATGAGCAGATTTTGGGCTGGGCGAGATCTCATTCGAAAGAGGAAGATTCAATGCGGAGCGCTCTGCTCACCGTCTGAGTCACAAAACTCTTTTAGTGACCTAAAAATACTTAAGGAGGTAAACACCCCACGTGACACGGGTAATGCAGCGCGCTGCATACCGACACAATCTGGCCCAAAACATGGGTTTGGGAAATTACGTTGTTTGTCCTTATATGAGCAAATTTTGGGCTGGGCGAGGTCTCATTCGAAAGAGGAAGGTTCAATGCAGCCCGCTCTGGTCATAGTTTGAGTCATAAAACTCTTTTAGTGACCTACAAATACTTGGAATCTGCGAGTGTATTTTGTCAATTTTTTCTCTACTTTGGACACTCATATTATCAGATATCAACACAATCTCGTTGAGCCATGACCAGAGCGGGCTGCATTGAACCTTCCTCTTTCGAATGAGACCTCGCCCAGCCCAAAATTTGCTCATATAAGGACAAACAACGTAATTTCCCAAACCCATGTTTTGGGCCAGATTGTGTCGGTATACAGCGCGCTGCATTACCCGTGTCTACCCCCTTAAATTCAACACCTATTTTAGTTCACCGTTTCACCACTACGCACCGTTAAAATTTGTGTCTGTTGCGTATTTTAGCGATGATTTTAAAATTAGAACGTGGGTTGGTGTCCGTGGAGCGCTGAACCTCTCTGCTCGTCGGAGTGTGGGAGTTTCAAATAAAACAAAATACAAGAAACTATTTATAAGTTAAACTTTGGCGCTTATTCAATTGTTCAGAAAGTTGGTTAGAGACAGAATGTGTGTAGCGTTTCGAAGTATCCTCGGAGGTTCTCGCTGAAGTGATCGTCGGCCGAATTCTCCTAGTCCTCCCATAGATCCTCGTAGTCCAATCAGGATGGAGGATGCATCAGATTCAAGCGGTATTAGGCCGTCCTTCGAATGTCCATACGCCTCCGGGAATCGGCGTCCATCTTTCCCTTCGTCTTCGGATGGTGGTGGAAACTCAGTGGAAACACGTTTTTCTATTACACAGCGGGGTGCCCGCGTGGGAAGAGAAAGTATAGGCTTTACTCCGGAGGTCGAGAAACCAACTCTTGAAGGAAATTTATGACTTCTTTAGCCTCGCCAACACTTCTGGAGTCAATCGACACTCCTAAAGGCAAACAAAGGACAAGGTCTTCTCAAAAGATTACGTGACTTAGAAGAAACTCGCGATTCGTTTCGGGTTTATTAATTGAAACTCTGCCTAAGATCTTTCCCACGTATGCCACCCGCATCGCGTATCCTTAACAATACTCTCCTTAATCACACGCAAACGTCTGCTTTTAAACTTTGCTCGTAATTCACATATCGATATATACATTCCCGTAGCTACATTCGCGTGATCATGCAACACACCAGCGAGCATCGCAATAATTGACCAATGAGGACGATGACTGCAACTTTTTCCCATCCGTGACGTCACTACCAACTTCATACATTCCACAAATGAAAAATTCGCGCGCAAATCGTTCACACATGCGCACTCAGGCAAAACTGCAGTACATGCGCTAGTGGCGCCTTCTGCGCCGAACTGTGCGTCATCTTCCCCATTGGGTACATTCAGCCTTAGAGCATATAAACATGGAAGAAGCATGCAATGAGCGAGAATGTAGACGGCGGTAGAAAGAGAAAAATATACATGAGGGCAGTGGTGGGTAAATCACTAGAAAGCAACGTAATTTACGTTACGTGACATACGTGTATAATACTAAAATATCCTGTATAAAATGTCCAGTGGACCTGCCCCGGCAATATAGAGCGTAGTAGGGAAGTTCCCACATCTTTCTCAAGCCTTATTACGCTCTTATATTGCCGGGGCAGGTCCACTGGACGTTTTATACACGTACCTATGTCCCGTAACATAAATTACGTTGCTTTCTAGTGATTTACCCATCACTGCCCCCATGTATATCTTTCTCTTTCTATCGCCATCTACATTTCCGCCTATTGCATGCTTCCTCCATGTTTATATGCTCTAAGAATTCAGCAGACTCAACTCAAAGAGTAGGTATAATAAGAGGCGTCACTCCGGGCGGAACCTTTGAAGTCCTTGCTTGACCTTGGCATTTAAATTGGTTGTACATTCGAGCGGGATATTCAAATCGACTAAATGTACCTTACCACAATTGGCTGATTATTGCCGAAGTTTACCGATCATTGCCGAATGGGGCCGAATGGGCATTTAAATTGGTTGTCTCACTAGAAATCACTGTTTCCCTAGATTATTTCTGTCCTTGTCGAGTGACGCCTCTTATTATACCTACTCTTTGCTCAACTGTTGAGTAATCTCACTAGATGTTACTCCGAAGTTGCACGTTCATTGGTTGACGCGACTAAAATCTAGTGAGAGCACTCAACAGTTGAGTCACCCATGTGTAATAGCAGATTCGGCAACCTGCACTATAGTTCGCACTGTGTGCGAGTTTTCTCGCTTCCAATTGGCTAAAAGTCGCACTCAGTGCACACCAGTGCGACCGTCTGAATTCGCTATAAATTACAGTGTAATACTGTATACCAGTGCATAGTTGGTGCATAGTGGTTGATAGTGGTATACACTATACAGTAACAGCTCGCGCAAAGAGTGTCCATAACCTGATGACTGATGAGAAACAGCAAATGCAAGAGTTTAAGCTAGACCCAGACTGTGAATTACGGTTTGAAGTGGAGTCAAAAAATGAAAAAGTTACACTTGAGGTGAGCATTAAAATGATATTTCTTTACTTTCTTGTTTATATCAGTGTTTATTCGTGTTGTATATTTTCTGTGTAAACTGTAAACCAAATTATACATTTTCAACTATTCCTTCTCTTTTTCTACTCACTTATTTACACAAAACCCCAATTATTAATTGCGATCTGTACATACGCTTTAGCTTTTCTGTTAGCACATTCATATAAATCTCTTCTCTTGCAGTTAAAAAGTGGTTTAGCAGAAGTCTTCGGCACAGAATTAGTAAAAGGAAAGAAGTATGAGTTCACAGCCGGCGCTAAAGTCGCCGTATTTACCTGGCAAGGTTGTACGGTGGAATTGGCCGGTAAGACTGACGTGAGTTACGTCGCTAAAGAGACTCCAATGGGACTCTACTTGAACTGCCACGCTGCGATGGAGAGGCTCAGGGAAGCTGCGGAGAAGGACGACACTAGAGGGCCGATAACGATGGTCGTAGGTCCTTGCGACGTTGGCAAGTCGACGCTTTGCAGACTTCTGCTAAACTATGCAGTCAGAATGGGTCGTAGGCCGATCTTCGTAGACCTAGATGTCGGCCAAGGTCACATAGCGATACCTGGTACCGTCGGAGCCCTTTTAGTCGAACGTCCATCGAGCATAGTCGAAGGCTTCAGCCAACAAGCGCCACTGGTCTTTCACTTTGGACACAAATCTCCACACGCGAACGTTGCTCTTTACAATCTCCTCGTAACACGTCTGGCGGAGGTCTGCTCCGACAGGCTTCAAGCTAACAAGAAAGCCAGAGTTTCAGGGATAGTAATAAATACTTGCGGCTGGATCAAAGGGGACGGATACAAATTACTCACCCACGCAGCGCAAGCCTTCGAAGTCGACGCCATTTTGGTGTTAGATCAAGAGAGGCTTTACAACGAACTCGTCAGGGACATGCCTGATTTTGTGAAAGTTGTTTTTCTCCCGAAAAGCGGCGGAGTAGTAGAAAGAAGTCAAACGCAGAGAATAGAATCCAGAGATCAAAGCGTTAGAGAATATTTTTATGGATCCAGAACGCCGCTTTATCCGCATAGCTTCGAAGTGAAGTGGAGCGAAGCTAGATTGTATAAAATTGGAGCTCCGGTTCTACCTGCGTCGTGTATGCCGCTTGGTATGAAGGCGGAGGACAACCTAACGAAATTGGTTGCTGTCACACCAGGACCGAACCTTCTGCATCATCTATTGTCAGTTTCGTTTGCTGATTCGCCAGAAGACGATGTGGTACAAACAAACGTTGCTGGATTCGTCTGCGTGTAAGGAATCTTCAAATTGCGACAATTTAGGATAAAAATAGTCTGAGATTTGAAGCCGTTGCGAAGTTCTATTATTTTTATGATTCTGAAGATTATAATTTCTGAAGCCGTTTTTTAAGGGGGCAGACCATTGTAAAAAATCGGAAAAATCGATTTTTCTTTCTCACAGTTTCTGAAAGACGCACGTTTCCAGAATACTGTCTCCAAATTTTATGAAAAAATTCGCAAAACTGACTGAGATACAGTATTTTCCGTGAAGCGGTGTCAAGCGCGCGACTGAGCCGAGCGGAACTTTGAACGCGTTTTCCTCAGAATGACATTTTTCAACTGCGTTGATAGTCTACAGAGAAAACTAAACATCCAATTGACATGAGCAAGGGCATTTATTGTATGAAACCCCCGTCGCTATTACATGACGATCTGTTTTTTCAATTAACGACCTTCTATTTTTTTTGTCCACATTTCCCCAATTTTGTACTCCGAAAACATGATTTTTTATGTGGTTATTTGAATTTTTTTGATCGTCATGTAATAGAGGTAGGCTTCTAGTTTCTAAATATTTTTGTCTTTTTGAATTCGGATTAACCACATGACCTGGGCACTGTCAACGCGACAAGCACGATTTTGCCACAACTCACATTTTGGCTAAGAGTATACAGGAAACGGATTTAAGAATTTGATTGAAAAAAATACATTATTAACTATACTAAGCAATACATTGATTTACTTGTGCTGTTTGGTTGAAATAAATTCTCGAAAACACCCTTACATTTCGGACTGTTACAGTGGTCTGCCCACTTAAAAAAGATAAAACTTTAATTGAATAGTACACGTATTGTAATTTAAACGTTTTTAAGAAAATATTTACAGACGCAATGTTAATATTATGTTAGAAAGCATATTATATTGTTATATTTTTTTTTTTAAAATATTATTATTTATTTGCAGGACCAATGTTGATGTTGAGAGACAAACATTTACCGTATTAAGCCCGCAACCAAGACCTCTACCCAATACAGTTTTATTACTTTCAGATATTCAGTTCATGGATAGCCATTAATTTTTATACGAATTATTTAAGACAAATAAAAAGAGAAGTTTCCTAATTATATTTCTAGTTGATATATACCTCTCTGTACCCGTTTTTTAATACAAAAACAACATATATTCGGTACATACATATGTAATTTATACTTTCACTAAAGGCCGTCGCGCATTTTGACGAAGCGCGGCAATACGAAGAGAAAAGTTTGTAAATAATTGATTTCGAAGGCTTTCGAAGAATTTCTTATGAAACCGCGCATACTAGTACTGAAGCGCAGCGAGAATTAATTATTATTAATTTCTTCGATTCACTTCGCCAAATGCACGATCGCCTTAATAATACAATAAAATTTATGAAAAACTTGTCGAGCTTGCAATTTTTATTATTTTAAGTTTATTTCATTTTTGATACATTAAAATTTGCATGAATAAAAAATATATAGTTTTGAAAAGTGTTGTATTAAATTCATAATGAATTTAATTTTTTTTAAGAGTATTCTATAGCCCCATAATTTATTAACATACTTTAATGAGAAATGAAAAATACTTAGTAAGCACTTGGTCAAATTGATTTAGCAGAATGTCGAGAAATATAAAATTCCATTTTAAAGAAATTAAATTAATTATCCCCATACCATTATTATTTATTTATAAAACCAGTAATTTCAATGTCATTTTAAATTGTGCCTACGTTCAAATGAAACCATGTATATGAAAATTTATTTTAAAATTTATATATTCACCACAAAATAACTAAATTATTAATCGTATGTAACATGAAATAATAATTTGAAATTAACGCAAGTATTATAAAATCAAGAAATTAAGTCGTAAAAATTTGAGAATGATTACAATATTAGTATGCGTAAAATCAGTATTAATGAAATACTGGAGCTCTGGATAAACTGAAAAGTACGCAATTTTTCCCAACTCGAATCACCGCAATATTTATTTTAATTGCTTGTAGAAAATAGTAGAGTGGCATATTATACAAATATTATATATATAGATATGTGCGAGCATAAAATTAACCTCGAATAGAAAAATATTGTAAAAAATATGATAGATAATTGTTCAAATATTTGAATTCCACAAAAGTTCGATATGAAGCGTACTGCTGTTTCGATAAAATCCGAGAAATCGATTACATGGAACTGGATATATTATCGATATTATCGTTTTAAACCTTAGAAGGATTTCGCAGTAAGGATTATCACAGTTATATAAAAAAAAAGAAAGAAAACGCAACAATAGGGAGAGTATTCAAAATCAATCGCAAAATAATAACAAAATTTTCACAAAAATGAACATTCAACCAAACACGCCAAATATTTTTCAATTCGAAAAGAAATTCTACGAGTTGATTTACGAAGTTCAACGAAGCACGGTTAGCGTATATTTCTACACATAAATTTTTAAAGCAATCATATTGTACAAATATAAAATTATAAAATAGCTAAAAGAATATTATAGTAGCACAAAACGTTGCAGTTTGGTTAGAATTAATTCTCGATGGCTATTTAAATCGAAGAATAATTATTAAAATCTACGAATAAATGTGATAATAGAAGAAATAATATTAAAAGAACTTGATAAATTAATTAGTCTTCGATAAAATTCTTCTAGAGAGAGTTGGACAAGTTAGAAAAAGAACACTTTCTACTACGCACGGAGCTCTGCTCAAAGGAGACACTCTTGCAGAACGAACGAAGAATATCAAATGAGCTGCGAGCCCGTTTGAAATTAGCCATAGAAACGATTAACCAATTAGAAGAGGAGAAGATGCGCAAGAAAAACGATCATTCGAATTTGTCGATCAATTACGACAGCGTGCTCAAAGAACGGGACATTTTAGCGCGGGAAGCTGTGTCTAGTCAAACAGAGGCCGCGAAATTCAAAATTAAAATTGAGAGCTTGGAAAACACGCTGCAGCGGGAAACGAGGCGAAAAGAGGAACTAGAAAAGGCATTGGTTCACTTGAAAAACGACAATGAGAGAATTATCGCAAACATCGATATGTAAGGAAACGTGCACATTTGCAACAGACGCAATTTAGATAAAAGATAACTTCCCGTTTTTGCATTTTTCATCCACAATCTGCATTGTCCTTTGACCACTATGCTAAAAATTGTAAAAGTATGGGATGCCCATTTAAAAGAATAACAATGACCTTGAAATCTTCGAAAATATGGTCTTGGCCTAATTGGTCTATGAAGCATAATATAGAGTCTCCTTATTAAACCGTACAACTTTTTCCTAAAAGAATGAACAAAAGCACTAAAACGCCTATGAATGTTAAAGGCTTGCAACTATAATTGAATTTACTATCACTTCAAATAATATAATTGCATCGTTACTCATTATCTATTTATTTTTAAAATACAGTGATGCTCGTAATTCGTGAATATTGCAAAAAAGATTATTAACTATTCATATCGATAGTACTCCTGATTTTTTTTCAATTATAGTTATCACCAACTTCCTCCTCCTTTCATTTTAGAAATATCGCAAAAATCTCGAAGGAACAGAGATATCTATCAGACAGTAGCAAAGCTGTAATTCGTTTAAATAATCGGCTGTATACGTTTGGCCTTTGCTTTCACGCGATAAACGAGAAGAACAAAGCAGAAATAAAGGATTTACAACATAAATTAATTGCCCTCTCGACGAAAGAACCGGAATTGCTCCCCACTAGTGCTAAATTGCACCCCGAAATAGAGAATTTATGCTTTAAGGTACACACTTGTATTGCAATCATAATGTTCCACAAATATGTGCAACGCCTTGGATGCACGTTTACGCTACTTATTTGTTATATTTGTGTCATTATTGATTCTTATTTCATATTACGTATTTCAGTTAAAAGAAATGTTGATGGAGTCGAAATCTAAAATGCAAGATTCCGCCCTGATCGAGGGAAATTTGAACAAAATTTTTGAAGTGCTGTCCCACAAATACGACAAGTGAAACAGTGATCCGCGAGAACTAATAACTATGTTACAGTGGCCCAAATAATTTGTTGGTTACCAACATTTATTTTAATTTCTCGTACATCTGATAATCGGTGTGTTTAAATTGACAAAATGTTTTAAAGTAAAATTACATTGCTCATCGGTACAAAGTGTATTAAAAAGTTACTAATAATTTTATATATACAGTAACACTAACTTAAATGCAGTACAAGCTTAAAAGTCGATTAACCATTAATTCGCTGTCTTCTTAATTTACGTCTGTTTAAACTAAAATTGAACATTTAATCGTGAGCATCCTCTTGCTACAGCTTCAAGTACTGTGAAAAATTTGCTGAGAGAATCTCTGTCCCGCATTTTCTTACAGCCGAACGCTACCTAATTATAAAATGATATGTATATTAATTATGGTCCTAGATAATGTAACGTATTAATGGAATTATAACACTCATTGCAATTAAGCATAACATTAACGATGATGACGATGGAAGCGACAATGAAAATAATAACTGATCATTTAATATTAAGGAAAGACGGGTTTGAACAATAAAAGTAGACGAATAGGATTAATATAAAATGTATTATAATAATCGTATATTTAAGTATAAGTGGAAACAGATTAGAGCCTCTTTTTCTCGTATAAAAAAAAAAGAGAGTCCTCTGTTCCCTCGAAAAAACTATTACAACAAGCGTTTCAAACGAAGACGAAGTCCGTATTCCATATTCTCTTTTCTTTTTTTAATTACTTCAACAATAGTAAGAGAAAAAAAGTGAAAGATAGTTGAAAGAGCTTTCTCTTTGAGTCCTAAATTTGCGCTAATTAATTAATCAATTAATTAATGAAGATTCCTCTTCGGTTCGGTGAAAAAGCTAACTTGACAATGTGTATATACATGTATATATATAAATATATAAATTATATACGCATATATATACATACATATATTTATTTATATATAAAAAATGACCGCCCATTGTTTACCTGTCCGCAGGCCCCTTCTTTTGTTTTGTAAACATATAGCTTCAAACTACTTAAAAAGAAAAAGAAGAAACTTCCCGTTTATAAGAGAAATTTCCTCTTTTATGATTCGTTTAAATAAAGCGAATGCAAATGTGTGTTAAAAATCCATTGTACCCCTTGATTATTTGAAGAATGGAGGAGAAACATTGTAGTGCGCGATCTAAATAAATACATTCTGTCTTTTATAATTTGTCTTTTTTAATGTCTAGTGATATATCGAAGGATCGAACTTATAAAGCATGACGTAACAAAGATAATCGTAAATTCTTTGCGAATCCGACGAATAATTTGTCCGAGGACGTTGTAAATAAAAGCAGAAGCTTCGAATATACATATATAAAAATATTAAATGTAGAAACAACTGTATAATTTATTGCTTTCACAAGTATTCGATATTAAGTTATACAATTTAAGTTAATAATTATTACTGCGCTCTTATTCTGCTGGTTCTGCGAATGAAATAATTTTACAGTAATGACTGGGATTGAAAAGAATCTTGCTAAACGAAAGAAACACCGCACACTTGGCGAGCGGGCAGCTTCCCAAGTACACTTAGACTATCGATTTTATGGAAAAATCGTTGAACGTTGATTTACACTCTAAATTATTCGTTGATCATTTTGATAATTGAGATTATCCCCTATGGATTTTACCGCCCCTTACAATCATTCAATCGTAGCACGCTTAAGCACTGCTCAATGAATCGCAACCCCCCCCCCCCCCCCCCCCCCGATACTTTGCTATGAAATTAACGTCGTTTGTCGCCAAATTATGTTAGAATGATAGCGTTTTACTTACGGTTGTATGTTTGGGTTAGCGTTTTTCGGAATCGCTTCGTTAGCGTCGTTAGAAAATTACCAAAAATTATCACAATCCGCGATCGTTTCCTTGATGAACCCTTAAATATGTTTCGTTACGAGAGGAAAGAGAGTTTCTCCTCCAGGATAAAATAGCTCTTACGAATAATCAGTAAAAAAGAGAGACCGGCAGCGACGGAGAGAAACAAAGGTAGCCGTCAAGGAGTAAAATCACAGAAGGACTCGCGTTGTGAAGCGAGCGAAGGAAACCGAAGGTAAAGAGTAGAGGGTGACGGTCGAGGATATGCTGGCCGAAGGGTCAGAGTATAGAGCATCGTGCGAGCCAACTCGGTGGCTTCCTCTGTGGCTCGGATGCTTTCAGCTGATGTCCGCCTCCCTTTGGTGGATTTGATGCCTCCTGTTCAAAAACAATTTCATTATTCAGCATCTCTTGCTTCACGTATAGCATACTCGACGAAGAATGTCAAATAAGTAAAAAGAGGTAAAAGGATTTATGTTTCCACGTGACTAGTAGTTATTTTATCATTCCATTTCGTTTCTTTTTGTATTAATGGTTAATATTGAAGATACATGCAAAAACGTTTAGTACTTTATTGCCTTGATTAATTCAGCTTATCCTACATTCGCAATGAAATGTTTCTTATTCGGTGAAAAGATAGTTAAGTTTTATCCATCACTATTTTGTCACCTGCCTGCATTTTGTAGCAGGTTAGAAAATTAAGTGGCTGCCTATCAAGAGTAGTACGAAGAGCGTGTATTAAATTTTCTAAAAACTTATATTGTACGAAAGTGGCTTTTAAGATAGGTTTGGCGCCATGTGGCACAGTAATGTTCGAGGTCACACCAACTCAAAAATATATAGTAAAAGTATTGTTCATGCCAAAATGAACGTTTTAGCTGCAGATACTGTATATGCAATTTAGTTTTTAAATGCAATATACATGTGAAAATGGCCTTAGAGGTCGACTATTTTTTCCGCTCTTTATATCCTGCTTCTTATCACAGTGACTAATAATAATGAAGAAGCAAAGAATGGGCAGTTGAAGCCCGTGAAGCTATTTGAAGCTTGCCACAGTTGAGCAATCAATTTCATATAATGTAAAAAAATTTGAGTTTTCTGTTGTAGAATAAAAGATGACCTTTACAAAAATAATTAACGTCTTGATAATTACTGGATCGCACTAGTCAAAATATGATTTTGAAACGTTTTCATGAGAGCAAAAATTGAAATACCAAGTGCATGTGTTAAAATGAAAAATATGATATTTTGAGTGGGATAAATACGAGGGATGAAAACGAATATTTTTCAGTAAAAGGCCCCATACACGTTGAGATCTGTATCGGTACATGTTGCAAGTATCAGTATCGCGATATAAATCTCAACGTGCATTTACTTTACTATCGATGAATCGGTATCAATTGGTATCGTCGCCTGTATCAATGTACTCGAACGTCTATACCTCGAGAGTGCAATTGATACGAATATCTAGAATTGCTGTTTCCTTTGATAACATCTTTACGTTGTATTTTCTAATTGAAAATTATGGGCATTATGCAGTGGCGGATTTAACAGTTCGACCGATGAGCCGTTGCCACCTGGGCCCCTGCTCAGAAGGCCCACCCAAGGCCCCATCCTTAAAAAAAATTATGATTTTATACAAAGTATATTTTTTTTCTGTATTATTACACTAAGCCCGTTTTTAGTAAACTACCGCTTCATTTTCCCGAATAATGGGCCCGTGTTTAGAAGCCCACCCCAGGGCCCTGTCTTCAAAAAGAGATTATGATTTTATCCAGCATTATTTTTTCTATACTTTTCTGTACACTTACCCCTTTTAGTTAACTACCTCTTCATTTTCCCGAAGAAAACAAATGGGCCCCTCAGAATGTTTGCCACCTGGGACTTTTTTCTTAAATCCGCCACTGGCATTATGTTTTATTAAATACTTAGTGTGTCAGAGAACAGAAGACTGAGACCTTAACTGATGTCTCATGATTCCGTCTCAACGTGTATGGGGCCCTTAATATACACATACTGAAGGAAACATAATATGTTTACCATTTGTGTATATGCAGGCATGTGTAAGTTAATGAATATGTTGACGCATCTCTGGTAGGCGGGCAAACGAGTATAAGTCAAATTTTGGTAAAAACGGGATAAGTACACTAACATTTTCTAAATTGCTGTCCTTTGTTTATGGTTCCAGTAGTACCAGTCAATATCACTTCTTCCCCGCTTCTTTTTTTACCGGAGATTGTAATAGTATACATATGTCAAAAATACAGTATAATGGCGGGAAAAACAATAAATATAATATCTCAGCTGAAGCTAAACAGTTTTCCTTTGTTCTTTTTTGTGAATCGAAGTTAAAAATAAACGTTCCTTTTGCTCAATTTGTAATTTGATTCAAACTTCGTCATTTTTTTGTCGAGCATAAAGTATGCTTTGAAAGTCCAATTGGGTGAGACATATGTTATCAACTTTCACGTGGAAAATTTAACACCTGATCGACATAGCACTTTAAATATTCTAAGTGTCTCCCTGCAAACCTAAGAATCCCGACTTATACTCGTTTTTCCGCTCCCCAGAGGCATAATATGTGATTATGTAAGGCAAAGCGCACACAAAGTTACAAAAAATATTATGTAACATGCAGATATCAGATATTATTTCTATCAGTAACGGCACAATTAGATCAAACAGAACATTCCAGCATAATGAGTTGGGAAAATAATTTCATAAGTAATTAAATAAACATTAAACATGACACAAATATCTAAATGAGTGCAGGATTATATTTATACATAATCCCAATGCAACAAGAATTCAATAACAATCTACCCAAGTATTGAAAAAAAAATTAAAATTTGAAGTAACTTTTAAGTAATTATTTACAATAAGTTCGAATATATTAAACAAAATGGAATGTGATAAAGTAGTTGATTATAGTGCATTAAAAATGAAATATAGGAATTACTAAGTGTTGAAAGGCGATGTTTCATAATCTAATACGGTATTAAATATTAATAATAAAAGTGGTGAGATTGCCAGTAAGCATGCAAAAAATACATAGAGAGAGAGAGGGAGAGTTACCTTCTGCCGAGACCGACCAGCACCAAACACAGAGAAACAGACACAGGAAACAAAGAAATTGTGGTTAATCAATGTAAAGCTATTTGCTAGAACAAATCTATGAAAGCAACTAAATTACATCTAGATAAATGTCAGTTTTAACTCCTTTGGCGAATGATGTAAATTCAAATTCCATAACTATCACTGAAAAAGACTAATATGGCATAAGTATTTTAAGAGCAGTAAGATATATTTTTCCTTTTAGCCTTCCAGCAACACTTTAATATAAAATATAAGGTTGGATATTTTTTTTCAGTTGATTAAAAATTAATTTGATGTATTTCACGGCTTTAATACGTAAAATAGATACTGCAATACTATTCAGCAGTACTTAGGGACTTATGCATACTCATGTCTAATATGTGTTAGACACAAAACATTCGTTACTGATAATTACATTGATGTATTCTGTATTATCAAAGAGATCTATTAAAAAAAACATTATACAATAGTATTAACATATCGAACTGAAATATAACAATAGCAACTTTTATTTACACTTTATCTATCCTCTTTTCCTTTACAACAGAGAACACTTAAAAAAACTACTAATTTTGTATAAAAACAATTAGAGTTCTTGTTACGAGAAAATTGAAAAATTATCCATGCATCAAAAGGTTACGAACATAACTTCCAAATAAGAAACAGATACAACACAAATAATGAAAAAAGAAGTGAAAATGTGCCATTGATAGCTAACAATGCTGAAAGGCTAATTGAAATGTACATTTTATAATATTTTCCATAGTAACCAATGAAATAAAAATTCGGTAATATTTTCAATTCTCCGGCATTTTGGTTTATCGTTATTTTCATCTACTGCAATTATGAGTTACACGTTAATTAATTTAATTTCTGTAATCTAAATGGATGAATTGAATTTTGAATTATTTGAGCCACATACACTCCCTTATAATATAAAATTGTTTACACTTCTTTTTTTTATATATACCTTAATACTCTAAGGAGAGAGAAATAAAGGAAACATTATTGCATTTCAAGATCGTACTCACCAATTTCTTTTCCATTTTGGCTTTAATGTCTCGCGCAAGAGTGTAAAACGCCTCTTCAACATTAATGCTAGACTTGGCCGAGGTTTCCATGAATTTAATTCCATATTCGACGGCGAGCTGTTCTCCCCGTTCCTTCGAAACCTGCCGCTTTTCTGTGAGCTCGCACTTATTGCCCAGCAGCATTTTCTCAACGTCCGCCGAAGCATTTTCTTCAATGTTCCTAATCCAATTCTTTATATTCTCAAAGCTTTTCTCGTTGGTCACATCGTAAACTAACATTATTCCCATTGCACCACGGTAATACGCTGTGGTTATTGTACGAAACCTTTCTTGACCTGCTGTATCCCTTCAACAGATTGTGGAAGAATTATTGTATTAAACAGTACCATTTTTTTTTAAAAGCTTAATATAAAATCCAGGAGCTCCTTCAGACAATTATTATTGAAAAGATTGTATGATAACATACTAGGGTAATTCCGGTAGAGATGAACCACGTATTTAGGTCTCGGACCTAAAATTTTTAAAAGTACTGAATATTAAACTTGGTAGTTCGTGTAGCGGACTATCTTTTCTAGGACATGTAACGATCATAACGCAATATCGTTATAAATAGCTGCGGAAATTAGTAAATAAAATCGTCGGATGTGGCCCGTGTCTCCCTCACTATTGCGGGCGAGTTGGACCACTTCGGCAATATTTATATTCTTTCATTAAATTATTTTTATCGAACAAGTTGTTTTATCAAACAAGAAAAGATTAATTTCATTCCTAATATTATTATAATTACTAAACACTTATTTATTTATTTAAGTTTAGAGCATCCTTCACGAAGCCAGCGAGAGCAGACAATGCATTTGATTCAGTCATCTCTCCTGCTTGTTTTGTTGTAATCTCTGCTACAACCGACGACCTGGTTTTCATTCCAGTCTTCGTGATCATCTTCACTTGAAATATCCATCTCATTCGTTTCTTCTCTCGAATTTTCTTTGTCTTCTTTTCCGTGGACCTTTTTCTTCATGGCTTTCTTCTTCTGGCCTTCTTTAGCGCGATATTTTCAGGAGAATTTAATATTTCTCCCACGCTTCTAGCACTTTGTTTAACACTCTTTACTGCTTCAAGGAAAAATACTGATGAAAAAACGACAAATATCGCGATAACAGAGCACTCCGATTAGGCGATGATTCTATTTGCATTTAATGAAAATTTAAGTAATGAAATTTACGCGAAGACACTATGGGTGAGATGGACCAGGTGGTTGCAGGCCATTACAGATTAGTATTATAGTTAGATATTATTAGAGCTTATTTTATGAGAACGATGTAAGCATCTCCTCGAACAACAGAGTTACACTAAATCTTATGACTACGGAAGAAATGAAAATGTTTATTTCCATCGAAATTATACAAAGCTATGATCTAAAATTCACAACCGTGCTCGATCGCGATCAATAAAACAAAGGAGCACTAACATTTGTGCGTCGCACGTTTTGCAGGTAGTTTGAGAACTATTTACCTCTTTGTCTCTTCGGTGGTCCGTCTTCCAGTGGTCCTTCTCTACCGGAACTACCCTATATAATATGTTTTATTTTAGAGGAAAAAGAAATTGAATCTTTGCATTCAATGTATGAATTAGTTAATTCACAAAAATAATAGTTTCTTGCGTTTACTTCTTTTGACAAAAGTTTCATGGAAACACGGGACGCTATTCCCCGAAGTACTAGGAAAAGATACAATACCCCAGGATTATTATTGCTACATAAATTAATAAAACAAGTGTGACAGTAAAATAGAGCGTAATAGAAAGCTATTGTAATAAAAGAAAGATTAATTATTCCTAGATTGATAGAATAATTGTAAGCGCAGTCACATATTGTCATAAAAATCATATTTTTCCTCTAAGACCTATAATTAGTTTTACTCATTTAAACCTAATACTTATGTTCGAATATATAGTACTTACCATATTTGTAGTTTTATTTTCTTGCCATCTAATTCTATTGTTCTTATTTTAAAATCAATTCCTGGAAACAAAAAGCAGACATGTAACTTTAAAAACAATCACGGAACTAAGCGATGTATCTGAAGAGACAAGAGAATCAGCACGTTATTATAATACAGGAGTTGCATAGAAAATACACTGAAAACAAGTACGGAAGAATAATAGAAGCTTTTGATTCATTCAACTGAAAATATAATTTTTATAAGCATATCGAATTTTGAAGGAGACAACAACGGACAAAGTAAGGATAGAAGCGGGGAAAAGGGCAATAAAATATGAGGAAACGAAACGGTTGAATAGGAATAAAATAGTACAAGAATGCTGGAGGGAAATAGACGCAAAGCAAGAAGAGGAAAGGTCGAAATGGGAGGTAATGAAAGACTCGTACTATTTGCAAAAACTGATGGTTATCCAAGAAATGGAAATAGAAAAAAGAAGAGGGAAAGGGTTTGCTGAGGAACTAGCGCAAAGAGATAGGGCAGAGCAGGTTCAATGGCAATACGATAGAATACTAGGCGGTAGATGTAACGCACATTACACAGAAATCAGGGATAACAGGAGAGCAAATTTTCTAAATGGAAACTACAGAGGCAGGGACCATAGCTTGATCGCTAGGTTTAGATGTGGGAACGAAGAACAGGGAAATAAGTACTGGAAGGAAGTATGCAAGGTACGTAAAGAGGGTTGAGAGACGCTGGGACACGCTATGAGACTTCAAGGATCTGAAAAGGGAAAATTCAACAATAAGGATACTAAAAGTAGAAGAAGAAGGAGCGGAGTGGATGCTCATGGATCTGGAGAAAGGAGAAGAAAGGAAGCCGGAGATGAAGGAAGAAAACGAAACGCAAACAGAATTTCGAGCTGACCCTCCCAAAAACACTTACCCACGCAACTAGGGTTGCCACCCGCACTTTAAAATAAAGTATCTTACGTTATTGTACGTAAATGTTTTTGAATAACAATAAAATATGCAAGAATACTTCATTCCACGAAATGATATTACATGAAACGTAACAAAAACCATGATAATTTCAAAGTAATTTCTTATCGTCTGTCTATTCCCGCCTCCTCAACATTTACTGAGAAAGTTTTCTCTATCATGAATGTAAAGTGGCGGGATGAAAGAATCAAGGCCTACCTTAATTTAATAAAGAACAAATTATTTATATATTTTAATATGAATATGGAGTGCAATAATGCCATTGAGTTATTTAAAAATGATAAAAACTTGATTTGAAATACTAAAAGCAGTAAAAGATATGTTTGGAAGAAATAAAACCTAATACGATTAAAATGTACTTTTAGTTTCTTCAAGCGTACTTTTTTTATACTCCATGAAAGCAATTTTACGTTATTTTCCGGTAAAGAGAAGGTGGCAACCGTACACAAAACACGCAAAAAAGGCAAAAAATAAACCTAATTACTGGTATAATTATTGGTATTTTTGTAATTCAATCTTAATTAAAAAGAATTTAGCTCTCTTCTATTTTATATATTATTACAATTACAATGTAACTAAAATGAAATAGAATAATAACAATCAGTGGCGCGCTCAGGATTTAATTTTGCGGGGAGCCAAGTTGAACGGATAAAAATATTCTTAATGCAAATTCAATAAAATTCAGTAGATGATTATAAAAATTTATTTAAAGAATAAAATCTAGTTTTCTATTCATTTTACAAAGCTCTTGAATTACTTCAGTCTTTTTTCTTTTTCTTTGGAGGGTGCCAGGGCCCCTTGCCCCCGCCCCCTTACCCTGAATACGCCACTGATAACAATAAATTAAGAACGTAGTATTTTAACGATAGGTCTTACTTTATTATTGCTATTTCAAGATATAGTAACTTGTACAATGCTATTGAAAATCGACTAAGAAAGTGAAATGACTTTACATAACGTACAAAAGATATTATTACACATTGAATATTGCATGACCTTCGTTTCTTAAGTTTCATCCAAAGTATTATTTGTTACACGAACACAAGGAATTGAAATTTTCTGTTATGTATTACTGCAATCAGTTATCATAAAAATAATGCAGAATATTATATGAAAATAAATATGATGAAAGAGCATATATGCCTTGAAAACATTAATATTATAAGTATGAGAATAAATAAAAGAAGTCAAATCAATAAACACAAAAATAAATATACCAATTTTTTTTCCCAGAAAAATAATAATAAATAAGATTTAACTATTTCAGAATTAAGGTAAACTTTTCCTCTGGAAAACCTTTTTTTCCACTGCAAATTTATATTGGTTGAAAGCACGTATGAAATAACATGCATAAATATTATTTTTCAGTTTAAGAATTTATCCATTGCAAAGTTATTATTTAGAAGTAAGTTTAAGAATTTATCCATTGCAGTGTTGCCAGATTTTTGACAAGAGTCTCGCAAGCCGAGCCGACTAAAGTCGCCCAAATCCCAATGAGAAAATATTGAAGGTGTTTTTAACACAGGAACTTTAAAACTAAGTACTTTTGTCGGTATAAATATAATACGTACACATATCTAACGCAGATAATGTATTTAATATTTTTTAAAACGAACGAGGTAGTAAATCATTAAAAGAAGAAAGGATTTTATGCTTTTATAAGAATTACTTATTCTTTACTTTCATATCCAAGAGTATACTATTTGAATATTTAATTCCCTGAAATACTAAAGTAGTGTTTAAGCGTATTATACTGAAAAAATATTGGGCGGGAAGAACGTAAATGCACCATTCGCCAATTCTGCTACCAACATAAAATGTTAAAATATACAATTTCCCAGTGTAATAAACATTCTTCAGCAAGCCCAAATAAGCGTGTATTAGAATATTAAATTACACTGAATTTGTTCTAAATAGTAGCAGAATTTGAAATAACTTCAAAATCGCCCAATTTGCGACTTTGCGAATTGCGATAAATCGCCCGATCTGGCAACACTGTGTCGGAATGGAATTAAAGCAAGAGTGAAACATTAATCTATCCTAAACATATAAGACTGCATTAAATTAATTATATTATTCCCAATATTATTAACACAACGAGTGTTGCGTGTATTATACGCACCTTTAAATATTCAAAAATATAATTGAGAATTAACGATCGCAGCCGCATCGATGCATAAATAAATATATTGCGCATACATTAAGAAAAGACAACAGTAATTTGTTACTGCTTGAATACCATAAAAGTATAAATATAAAGATTCCTGAATTAATAATGTGTAGAAACATAAATGTGTTCAGTGAAATGGTAAAAAATTAATAGAGACACAAGCAAATAGGAAGAAACATGAATAAACACTATTAATAACTCGAATTCCACTATTCATCTGCGACTAAGTTTAAGTCGATGAGAAACACTGCGTTATAGTCGCTGAAATGGTCATGGAGGTACGATTCGTAAAACGTAAATGCATCGTCAGAATATGTGGAGCTTCGCACCACTCTGCGTAAAATGTTTTCATACATCGAAGCACCAGAAGAGCATTAAACATAGAGAAATAATCGAACGTTCTCTGGGAAACTCAATGGCGAAAAAATGTAATAACTGGTTTTAGATTTAAAGCGGTTAGTTAAAAGCATTCGTTCAGTAACCAAATATCCATCTGTACTTTAAGATTTTACAGATAATCGAAATTTTCTTGCACGAAATTATACTCTGAAAGCGAAGTGTATCCTTGCAACAAGTGCTGGGGGGTGAGCAAGAGGCTGCGAGAGCAAAACGAAAGGTGGTGGTAGAAAAAGGGAACAAAAATGGGAAACTTACCAATGGTGGAGATGAAGGTCGTATTGAAAGCATCTTCAGAGAACCTGAAGAGGACGCACGTCTTGCCGACCCCTGAGTCACCAATCAGCAACAACTTGAACAAATAATCATACGTCTTCGCCATACCCTCTGTTTTCAGTCTCTCCTTTTCTCACGTGTTCCCTTTAACACTTATTCTGTCCGTGCTTTATTTCCTCGGGCCCCTGGGACTAGGTATCTTCTCGTGTGTGATTGTGATCCTTGGAATTCCGATGACGCACCCTTTAAACTTAAACGGGCACGCTCAACGTTGTGTTTGCGCCTGTCGCGATAAGATCAAGTTCAGAGAAGGCTCGAGGAACGGATTGTCGCTGGAATCGGTTCGAATAGAGCAAAACTCGCGTAACAGGGCACGTAAAAACATCTGTCAGAAAAAGCTATGACAGCCATCGGTAAGTACAACTTTTACTCTGATGTTGTGGCCAGCCTTCTGACCGCACCACAGGTGATGCGCGCGTGTGCACCGTGCATACGTGTAGCGGGTCTCGCTGGGGATTTTCTTTACGGAATCGTGCGCGCGCGAAATGATCGTCACACCACAATTAACGGTGATAATATATATATATATATATATATTTCGTAACGATGCAATATAACAATTATCAAGTACTGAGGTATTACGTCGCACGTCTGTATGGTCTCTCGGTGCCTTTGCCTTCGGAGCAGAAACGATTGGAAACATCAGAGCCGCCCTTAGAGTTTGCGGGGCCTGCGGCAAAAGTCGATGTTATTGAAAGCACTTAATTGAAAACAGATAATATTATTTCTCTAATTCATGCGTCACTTAGGCTTGCCGAAAATCTATTCTAGAAAAATTGATACCTTGGCAATTATACTTAATTCGTTTAATTTTTACAAAATGAAGTCTCGAAGCTCGGGGCAAGGGCCCCGCTTGCCCGGTGCTAAGGGCGGCTCTGAGAAGCGTCCTTTCTTCTAGTGCCGTTTTCTGATTAGCCCCTTTTGAGTGGGGACATAATTCTGTGCGGTTTGTGCGCGCGCGACGCGCTGAGATCAGCGCTGTCGCTACTTGCCTGAAGTTGGGTTCATATGTAGTGGTCGCTACATACCCATACGCAACACGTGTGTCGGGACCAGAGTTTGGTAAAATTACGATTAAAACGTAATTTTGTAGTTAGGTACTTGACAAGATAGTGGTCAATTACTTCTAAATTAATGATTACAGAAAATAATGTGTAATCAATTACACAATTACATTTTAATCGTAATTTGTAATTTCTAATTATTAGATTACATTTTGTCCAACTCTAGTCGGGACTCGGAAGTAAGCTGAATCTTTACGTAAGCTAGGGAACGTTATAGCGCTTTCACGTGGACCCGATATATGTTTCTTCAAATGGTAAATTACAACTTTAATGATAAATTGTCTTTTAATCTGTTAACCTGTTGAATCCGGGCAACGTATATATACGTTCTATATATTTTGATTGAATTCGGACGACGTATATATATATATATATACGTTCTGTAAATATTAATGCCAAGAAATTGTTTTTCAAATTTTTTGTTTCAAAAGTCCCAAGACTTTTGTCCCCAAAGTTTCCAAGACGAGTTAACTCGTCAGGGAAATTACAAAAATTAAGCGTTGCGTGGCCACTTGGAAAATCTAGCGCCTCGTGGGAATTTCAGGGTGATTCGATGTCCGTGGATCCCTGAGGGACTCTGCTCGTGAAACGCGTTTATTTAAATGGACAAAATATCTTGTAATTAATAATTCAAACTCAATAAACTTAATAAACTGAAGCTAATTTGTAACGTTAAATTATTCGGAACTGGTTTTGAAAGGAACAAAATAGTTTTATGAATCTCAATTCTTGATTTATTATGACACGTCTGGACTATTACAAGGTTGACGAGGAATTGAGAGGAGAAGAAACAAGCTTCTTCGTATTTTCCTCTTTTCTTATCTGTACAATTAGTGTCTCTATGTACAATGTTTTTCGAGTTTTTTATCTGTACAGATCAGAGAAGAATTATGGACAGTTATAAATGCACCAAAACCAGAAGCAGAACAACGGGCTGAAATCTGGCAAAAGAAAAACGACAAGGCCCGTGCCACGCTCGGTTTATTTGTTGAGGATGCTCAAATTATACACGTACGTAAGAAAACTACAGCTAAAGAGATATGGTATTCTTTAAAAAATTATCATGAAAAATCAACTTTAACCAGCAAAATATACCTATCGAGACAATTATTTGAACTAAAGCTTTCTGTGGCAGGAGACACGGAGGACCGCATCTCATTGTCGAGATGGAAAACCTAGTGGACGATTTAACTGCGCTTGGTGAAGAACTAAAGGATCACCTTGTGTGGTTGCCATGTTATTCGGCAGTCTTCCAGCAGAATCGTATGGAATACTTATTACAGCACTCGAGTCTCGTCCAGGAAAAGAATCAACTCTGAGTCTCGTGAAAGTCAAGTTCAAATTGACTAGTTCGAAAGAAGAAAAGGTGTCGAAGGCAGTGGTGACACACAGCGCTAAAAGTTGGACAAAAATTCAGGAATCGTTAAGTCAAAGCCGAGGAAGATGCAAGCTGTTTCTTTTGCAAGAAGCCAGGCCATTTCGAGCAGCAATGCGACAAATACGAGGCATGGGCAGCCAAGAGAGAAAAAGAAAGTAAATCAGGTGAGTGAAGAAAATACGGTAAAAAGTATCATATGTTTATGTACCACGGATTATGAAAGTGACTTGTGTCAAATATTTTTCATGCAAAAATTCTTGCATATTATCGATATAACATAAAATAAATTAAAAATTAAACATCTTTAAGTTTTAAACTTACATCACTTTCATAATCATCGGCATTTGTAAAAATATAATATGATTAACATATTTATAAATATAGCATGATTCAAATATTATATATAGACTTATATAAAATAGGATGCAAGTAATCTTGGAGACGTACAACCACGATGATCGAAACAGTATCGATGGAATGTATCTTTGTAAGCGGTCTAAAGCAAAGCGAGTCAATGCCACTTCGGATAACGTAAACAAGGGTTGACACATTCTCCACTGCACCCGCGAAATGCGACACTGTTAAGGCTTGGAGACCTTTCCCTCCTCGTGGTCAGATTCCTTTTCCACGTCTCAGAGACAAGATCTAAATCGAAGATGTCTGTCCAAATCAGAGCATCGGGAGGAAGTGACGCGTGGAAGTGGAATTTCTTCGCACGAGTCGGCACCACGGCATTATATGCTACTTGCAATCTCTGTAAAAAAAAGTTATCGTGTAAGACAACTACCTCTAATTTAAGAAAGCACCTACGTGCAGTTCATCCAACCATTTCACATCGAACATGGAGACAACGAACACATCAGGTAAGCTTAACCAAGACATAATACGTCGATATATAAATAGATAATTATAATTTATTTTGTATCGATACGTGCAAATTAAAATCAACTAAAAAACTGTAAAAATGTATAGAAAAATAGTTATTTTAAAATGTTAAAATGTTCGCACATACTAATATTTTAACTACCTTAACTCTAGAGACATTCTCCTGCATGCTTCTTCGTGTATCTATCGATCGTAGTATATATTTTTCCACGTTTCCATTTCTTTTAGTCGCAGTTATCAGATCAGCCACAATCGTCGCACCGGTCGCAGGCGTTACAGTTTTTACGCAATCCCGATGATCCGGAAATCTGTGAACCTGGTCCAAGCGATATTTCGCAATCACCACTATCGATATCTCAAGCTCGCTCAGGATATTCTGGAAACGTAACAACAATATCGACACAGCAGCAAATTACATCGTTTCTACCCAGGAAAATGACGGCATCTTATATTGGAAATGGGTAATGAAATAAACAGTAATTACAGAATATACTTTTATGAACTCTGCTTTATTTGCTAAGCTTGGAAGGACGTCGTGTCTGACAGAAAGATAGACTCGAAGTGAAGAGAAAACGCAGCTTTGCCTTTAGGCAATTTGAAAAGTCCGTTTGCCACTTCAGATAAAGGGACAGGCCTGCGTTATGTCTCTTATCCTGACAGTTAGCTATAAACAAAACTCGGCAGACCCATGGGTCCGCTGGCCTCTTGTTTACTGCTTTAGACAGTGGTTCTCACACGTAACCAAATTCATTTTTGTTCTTAGGAACGTAATTGTTACCAACAATCCAACACGCCCCCTCAAAAATGAATCAGTGATATTAAAAAAAACAAACTAAAAATAAAACCACTGTCCTTCCTTGCTTTTCCTGGGAAATACATATGGTCCAACATTTGTTGCATGGATCACGGAAACCCAGAAAAACCTAATCAGACCATTACGTGTTCTTAGACTATTTTGATTAAAATATCTTATTGTTTTAAAAATTATTCTAGTCCCATCCTTGTCCTGAATTTCAAGAATTTCACTGCAGGCAATGGCTTCGTAAGTGCGTCTGCAAGCTGGTTCTCTGTACAAACAAATTCAAGTTTAATCTGATCTTTCTCTATCTGTTCTCTAGAGAAATGATACTTGATATTAATATGTTTGGATCTCTTGTGATTGGTTGGGTTAGACGCTATACTAATACAGCCATTATTATCCTCATATATAATAATCGGCTCTGACATATTTATATTTATGCTAACTGCTAAGGATTTTAACCACAATGCTTCTCTTATAGCCTCGAAAAGTGCTATATATTCTGCTTCAGTAGATGAAGTTGCGACCGATGCTTGTCGCCGAGTCGACCAACATATTGTGCATCGTTCAAATAATTGAAACAAGTACCCTGATGTACTTCTTGGATCACTCTTATCTTGACCTCCCCAATCCGAGTCAGCAAAACCACTTATTATTTCTCCGTAATTACCTTTTACATAGATCAACTTAAGGTCACTCGAACCTTTCAGGTATCTTAGTACCTGTTTCAGATTTTGCCAAAGCTCCCTATTCTCTTTATTGGTATACCTACTTAGAATGTTAATTGCAACACTCAAATCAGGTCGCGTACATACCATTACGTACATTAAACTACCAATTAAATTTCTACACGGGGCTTCATATTTTTCATCTGAATTTAATGCTAAATGGTTTAATTTGCTCGGAAGAGGTGTACTAACAGGTTTACAGTCATTCATATTGAATTTCTCCAACACTGTTTTTATGTATGCACTCTGATCTAACGTGATCTTGCCATGACTCCTTTCAACTTTTATCCCCAAGAAAAGTCTAATATCACCCAAATCTGTCATGCAAAATTGATCCATCAAGTAACTTTTAAAATTGGTCATTGTTTCCTTATTCGCAGTAGCAATCACAAGATCGTCAACATATAATACAATATATATATTTTCAGATATATTTCCCTTATCTAATAAATAAATACAGCGATGAACCGAAGAGCTTCGAAAACCCTTTTCTACAAGACATTTTTCGAATACTTCGAACCAACATCTTGCTGCCTGTTTCGAACCATATATAGCTTTATTTAATTTGCAAACTTGATTACTTTTACTGACGACTCCTTCAGGAACTTTCATATAAATTTGCTCCTTTAATGTACCATATAAAAATGCCGTCTTTACATCCATATGATGTATCATTAAGTCAAACTGATTTGCAAAAGCTATTACAAATCTGAAACTTGCTATTCTTGCTACAGGTGCAAATGTTTCATTGTAATCGACTAAATACTTTTGACTAAAACCACGAGCAACAAGTCGTGCCTTATATCTCGATGGGTTTCCAACAGGAGTGTGCGGATCGTCCCGAGGCTCGGGTTCCCGACCCTCGGGACGGGTCGGAAAAGTTTCGGGCGGGATCGGGCGGGGTCCCGATACTTTCGTATTGCTCGAGATCCCGACAGTCTCGGGATCCCGAGACTCGTTTCGGGCTACAAGCATGACCGCCGTGAGCGGGCAATTTGATTTCAGATCGGCTCGGCAAAACTCGGACGCGATCGGGTCGAAATACAGCTATTACGAGAGGACCAAGACGGAAAGAATAAATATATATATATATATATTTTCATTGCTATCAAATAGTCTGTGAATACTAAATATGGCCATATGCGTACTTAAATAAATACCATGTTCAGAACTTGGGAAGAAGACTATTTTTATATCGACAATATTTTAAAATCTTAATAAAATATACTTCACACTTAGTAGTTTATGTAAAGGGAATATATAGGGTATTATCTTTTTCGGGATAGGTTCAGATTTAAAATAGTAAACGTACAAACAACTATAAGCATACAGAAAGGAATATTTCCTGGATGTTTCATAGTAACAACAATATACAGGAAGACGAATATTTTATTTTTTTAAATTAACGTGTAAGAAACATAATTTTTCGATATTTTCAGGTAATAATTTAGACCTATTACTAGTAACTATATTTCCAGCAGCCTTATCACTGGTATTGATATAAATGATGTACATAATTATTTCCATCTCGGTCTACTCTTACTAGCTTTAATAGCTTTCGAGCCGATCGCGTCCGAGTTTTGCCGAGCCGACCTGAATTCAAATTGCCCGCTCATGGCGGCTATGCTTGTAGCCCGAATCGAGTCTCGGGATCCCGAGACTGTCGGGATCTCGAGCAATACGAAAGTATCGGGATCCCGCCCGATCTCGCCCGAAAGTTTCCGGCCCGTCCCGAGCCCGAAAAGTCGGGTACCCGCACACCCCTGGTTTCCAAACTCATCGTTCTTAATATTAAATACCCACTTACAATCTACAATATTTGTATTTACCGGTTTTTCTACTAATATCCATGTCTTATTCATCAAAAGAGAATTAATCTCATTATCGATGGCTTGTTCCCATTGAATTTTATCATCTAAAGTTTTAATTTCCTCAAATGAACTGGGAACTTTGCATATTAACGATTGTGCACACATAAGAAGATCATTTTGCAAATCGCATTCTTCATACGATATAGAAGGCTTTTGTTTTATCCTTTCACTCCTCCTAAGCTCAGACTTCTCTTGTACTTTACTTTTATCATTATTAGAAGTGGAAGGCTTATTTTGCATATCTGTTTCTATTACAGATTTATTCGGTTTTTTTCCTAATTTTACTTCTGAACTTACTTTTACCCTTGACACCGATACATCTGATTTATCACTATCAGATTTACTAGACTCTCCATCTATTTCTACTGATTTTGACCATATGTCAGATGTATCAGTTTTATTATAGATGTTCTCATCCTTTTCAAGTCTCAGTATCGGTCGAGTTTTTAAGTAATTTGTTTCATCCACAATTACATCCCTAACTACAACGAAACCCTCTTTTTCCACATCCCACACTTTGTAACCGTTTGGTTCATACCCAACTAGTATACCTTTCGACGATTTTTCATCGAATTTGCCTTTCCTAGTTTTATTATGGATATAAACCGTTGAACCGAAAATTTTCAAATATCTCAACTTGGGCTTTTTAGTATGCCACAATTCATATGGTGTTTTTGACTCTTTTACAGCCTTAGTTGGGGTTAAATTAATGAGATACGTAGCAGTCAGCACTGCTTCCCCCCAAAACACCTTATCTAGACTAGCACAACTTACTATTGTGCGTCCCTTCTCAGTTATAGTTCTAACCATGCGTTCCGAAACGCCATTTAATTGTGGGGTTCGTGGAACTGTTAAATGGTAACTGATACCTTTTTGTACACAATAGTCTTTCATATCTTTTGATAAATACTCTCCTCCATTATCACAGTACAAGTTAACAATTTTTAAATTGAAGTGAGCCTCACTTTTTGCAACATAATCTTTAAATACATTAAATACATCTGACTTATATGTAATCAAATATGCAACACAATAGTGAGTAAATTCATCAACGAACAAAACAAAATTGAACGATCAAACGAACTTACCTGTACGTGAAGTTCGATCGTAATTATACGAGGGTCTCGTCCGAGATGATTACAGGTGTAGTACCACTACTTCGACCTACTTATGCCACGACTTTAGAGTTTTTTAAGCGGAAGCGGGTCCCCCTGCGGAGGTGGCGCTCCCGCGGTGATCTCGTCATATCGTTTAAAGTGTATAAAATTGTTTGTCTGGAATTTGGGTAAAAGAATATCCTGAGATTCTTTGGGGAATAGCCTTACTAAGGGTGGGACTGTAATCATCTCGGACGAGACCCTCGTATAATTACGATCGAACTTCACGTACAGGTAAGTTCGTTTGATCGTTCAATTATACGTCGTGTCTCGTCCTCGAGATTACAGGTGTAGATGTTTAGAGTACAGCAAACAATTTTCCTGATCTTATCTGTATTACCTTGAATACAGATAGGTGATTTTATTGTTTTTAATAACCAGCTAGACATCGTGAAAAATTACCATTTGTATCTAACAATATTAAGTATACATTGAACAGGTTCTTTGGTCCTCGCCTATTTGGAGAGGAGAACCGCGGCAGCGAAACTGGACTGCCCTCGCAAAATGGGTCTCTGATAGAACCTCGCGAACGTTTCCGAATTTTTGGACCACCCTGCTGTCCTTCTTATCATCTCTAGACCAATTCCTTTTTCTGCCGCTTTAGAGGTAGCCGCGTGTCTTACACTATGTCCAGTGAATCTCTCGTCTACTCCAAATTTGGATAATGTCGTCTTGATCCATCTCCCCAATGTTTGTGCAGATACTGCCTCGTGAGGCTTTCGAAAGGAGACGAAGAGTCTCTTTTCAGATTTTCTCAATACACTTGTCACCTCTATGTATCTGATGATGGTCCTGGCTGCACAAAGCTCAGGTTTATCATTAAAGAAGGGGAGAATTAATAGCGGCTGTAAAGCTCCCGGTCTGGACGTCTTAATGTGATTGGGTATTCTTATTTCAACTCCTGAACTTGAAACATGTATGTTATCAGTCGTGATGAGCGAGAATGTTTGAGACCTATGAGCAGTGCCGAGGGCCAGCAACAAAATCGCTTTGCTTGTAAGTGATTGGAGATCTAATGATCCTAGGGGGTACAGCTGGGAGAGTTTATCTAGCACCGGATCTGTATCCCATGTGGCATCGTACCTGGGCCTACTTGGTCTTAGTTTAAACACTCCCTTTAAAAATCTAGACAAATAGATGTTTCTAGAGAGGTCCTCCGATGCTATTAAGGAGATTGCGGACCTTGCTGAGTTCAGTGTCCCATACGATGCTCTCTCTGCAAACTTTTGTGTTAGGAATTTTAAGACCTCTGGTGGGTCCGTACTTAGTGGATCCCGATCTTCCTCTTGACAGAAGGACCACCAATCCCTCAATGCGGTGTTATATTGCTTTAAGGTAGACTCCGCCAGGGATGCAATAAGAATATCCAAGGATGCCGTTGGAAGATTTTTCCTTATGTAAGCTTTCCTGATAGCCTGGCTGCAACCAGGGTAAGTTTCGCGGCCAGTGGGTGGTGCTGATTGCTAAGAGGTGAAGTTAGCAAATTAATGTGGGGCTCAAAAATGATGCGTTCAGGCGTACAGAGACGATTAAAAAGAGGAAACCATGGTTGTGAGCGCCAAAGTGGGACCACAACGATACCGGTAGCCTGATTATTAACAATCTTCTGTAATACCCTGGCTATTGTAGCAAAAGGAGGAAAGGCAAAAAATTTTAGGCCTTTCCAATTGATTGTAAATGCATCAATTGCGAAAGCGTCTGGATCTCTCTCCCATGCGCAATATAAACGACATTTTGCGTTGGCTCGTGACGCAAATAAATCAATGGAGGGCTTGCCAAATTGTTTAACTATCTCCTTGTACGCGTATTCTGCCAATTGCCACTCGGTATCTATATTTTTATACGGGATTCGTTATCCGCCTCCGTGTTCTCTCGGGAAGGAATGTAGGAAGCGTAAATCCAAATTCTCCTTGACTCACACCAGGTCCAGATGTCCCTTGCGAGTCTATGAAGAAGGGGGTATTGTGTACCACCCATCTTATTAATGTAAGCCTTTGCCGTTGAATTATCGACTCTAAGGAGTATCTCACATTCGAGAATATCCGACGCGAAACACTTTAGGGCTAAACCAGCCGCTATTGGCTCTAATGCATTGATATGCAGACCCTGTTCATCTTTTTTCCAGAAACCGTGAGCTCGTTTACCTTCACAGTAAACTCCCCATCCAGTCAACGATGCGTCTGAGAAAATCTCCCTTACATAATTAGCGGATTTAATCTCCCGAGAAGAGACAGGTAATTTTTGTTGCCACCACTGTAGATCCTCCGTTATATACTTGGGTAGCGTCATGACCTTATCAAAGTTATCATTATTGTTGGTAAGAGCTTCAATTTTTGCTCTTTCGAGCGACTTACGATGGAGAGTTCCATACTCAACTGCTGGACAAGCAGCTACCAAAGATCCTATTAGCTGTGCAAAATCGCGGATCTTGCAGGATCTGGTTCCAAAATAGTGACGTACCAAGCTACCTAACGCTTCTCGTTTCTTAGGAGTTAAGCTAACTGTAAAGGATCTTGAGTCTATGATAAATCCCAAATATTGACAGCTAATCTGAGGGTTGAGGCTGCTGTTTTCCTCGTTTATTATAAACCCTAGAGAAGTTAGTAAGGCTCTTGTTGCCTCTATATTCTCCTTGCAGGAAACAGAGTCTATCCCTATGCACAAAATGTCATCTAAATAGATGACTGATAGAAGATTATTAGATCTTAGTGAGTTAACCACCGGTTTCATTATCTTTGTGAAAACAAATGGGGCCGAACTCAACCCAAACGGCAAGCATGTGAATTCGTATAATTGACTACAAAACACAAATCTAAGGTACTTTCTATGGCTACTATGGATTGGGATAAGGAAGTAAGCGTCCTTGAGATCTATGGTACCTAAGTAATCCCCGGGTGATAATAATCTACATGCCATTCTCAAGTCCTCCATCTTAAAATGTTCCTTAACGAGAAATTCGTTGAGATTTTTCAAATTAATGATGAACCTGTTGCTACCGTTTGGCTTTGGGACTAAAAAGAAGTCCGAAATAAATTGCCCCCTCACCCGATTACCTGGTTCGATAGCTCCAATTTCTAATAACCTATCTATCTCTGCTTGAACTGTACCCTTTTCCTTTTCCGACCATTTGCGCATGGGAGGAGGAGTAGACTGATGGATTGGTATCTCTATTGGTAACTTATAGCCCCTAATACACTCCAGGATAAAATTGTCCTGTGTAATGGCGGCCCACTGATTAACAAATTGTTTCAATCGTCCTGCTGGTTTTATTACCGTTGAGGCCTCTAGTTCTTGTTGTGGAACCGGGAGTTTTGAGGACGACCCTGCTTCTGGGATGGTTTCGTTACCCTGTGTTGCTTTTGGGTCTGTCGGTAAAATGGTCTTTGGTAGGGTCTTCCCTTGTAGCCCGTCTGTGTCGCCGACCTCGATGCAGCCGGGCTCTTCGGGTTTAAAGTCGTTCCCGTCTTTTTAATCGAGGATGTTTTAATTTCCTGTCCGATCTTGCCCATAGCCTTGGCCTCTTTTATTTTTTCATTAAGCTTCTCTCCAAATAGGAAAGAGTCAGTTTCTGCTTTTTCCAACATTTCTGCTGTTTGCTTGTTAAGGCTGGGTATAATACAGGCTCTTCTGGCCACTGTTTGCCCTCTGTGGAGCTCGGTGAGGAGCTGTGAGGCTTCCCATAATTCCCCCAACATTTTCCGCGGATTTAGTTCATTTTTGGAATTTAGTAGAGGGTCAATAACCTTCCCTATCGCTGAAAGAGCTGAGCCAGCTAAATTTTGTGTTATTTTGAAATACCCATCCCTCTTCAATGCACTCTCATTCAGCGAGGCTGCTACCTCCGGATTGAGAGTGGGAGCTTCCAGCAGGCATGAGCCAGTGCGGGGATATTTTTTCAGAAGGGCCTCCTTGGTCTCCTTTTGTTGGCCAGTTTTTAGCCAGACGTTCCAGCGTGTTGCCGTATGGGTGGATAGGATTAAATCCTCCTTTTTTCCCTCCGGCTCCTTGCCAATTATTTCAATAATATCATCCTCTAGCTGAATGATCTCCTCCTGAGTCTGTTCTTGTTCGTCTCGCCCTGGAACTTGTGTCTCTGTAGATGACTCTATGGAAGGGAAAAGGATTGAGGGAACTGATTTCGGGTACACTGTTGACTGGTGTTTATTTTCAGAGACGCTCGTTTGTCAACATTTCAAAAAACCGCCGGTTCTGTCTTACCACTCGGCTAAGCTCAACCGTGAACATATATCGGTTTTGTCTTACCTCTCGGGTAAGCTCAACCGTGAAACCATATCGGTTCTAGACTTATCTCTCGTATAAGTTCGACCGTTTTAGGAACATCGATATTCCTGTTATGGCGCACATAACCTCAACTGTCAATCTACACCTGATTTGGAAAAAATAAAAGTTCCACGTAAACTTACTGCCAGGGAGATCCAGTGGTATTGACGAGATCACCGCGGGAGCGCCACCTCCGCAGGGGGACCCGCTTCCGCTTAAAAAACTCTAAAGTCGTGGCATAAGTAGGTCGAAGTAGTGGTACTACACCTGTAATCTCGAGGACGAGACACGACGTATAATAATTCTTATTGTTTATAGTAGGTGGAGTGATAGGACCACAAACGTCCGAATGAATAATGAATAATGGTCGACTAATGTGACTTTTATCTTTAACCCTTTCAAATGGTAACCGTGCTTGCTTACCATTTATGCAAGCTTCACATAGGTTATTATCCGGTATTACCTTTTCTATACATTGCATGTCTTCGACCATTTGGTTATTTTTTAATTCTAAGAATTTCGATCTTCCCATGTGACCCAACCGCTTATGCCATAATTCATAATTGCAACTTACCGTACTATTTACCTGCGAGTTGTTGCCTACCCTTTTTATATTTACATTGAAGTCAACGGCTGTTAAATTATTTAAGGGCTTACCAGACATTATGACGTTACCATCTTTCGAAATGTATACCCCCTCACTGTCGAATACGATACCCAAACCAGCCTCTTGCATTTTTCGTACCGACAGCAAATTGTACGGGACCTCGGGGCAGTAGAGGACATTTTCCAGCACACCATTAACTCCTTTGTTGCTGGTCACATGGATTATCCCCCTCTTCGTCGCTGTGATATAGGCGCCGTTCTTCGCCACAGAAATATTTAGCGGCGGTTGTAGCGTTGTAGAAGAGGAAAACAAATCTTCATTGTTGACAAGATGATCAGAGGCTCCTGAATCCAATAGAAAAATCACCTTCTCCCCGGCCTCCGGTTGATAGCCACCGGCCATAAATGCAAACCCTGAAGAATTATTATGCGACTGTTCTGTCAATTGCACTGTTTGAACAGTCCTCTTCCTTTCTTCATTATATTTGCAATTTTTCTTATAATAATAACAGTCTTTTATTTTGTGACCAGTTCTTCCACACTGATGGCATTTCACTGTTTGTTGGCTGTTATTATTTCGAAATTGCTTCTTTTTCTTCCATTTTCCGTGGTTACTCTTGAATGTTTTCTGTCCTTCGTTGACTACTTTATTAACACTTTGCATAGTATTTGCGTGAAGTACCTTGGAACTCGTGTCACCACTTTCTTCACGCAGTTTCACTTCATGATCTAAGAGTCTTATTTTTACAAAAGCAAGCGTCAAATTATCTTCTGACAATGTTTCAATTGCCGTTATTACACGGTCATATAAATTTGGAAGAGTTAATAGTAGATGTGCCACTTTGTCTGTCTCTTCCAATTTCGATCCCGCCGCAGATAATTCGGTGATGAGATCTTCGAATATCGTAAAATGACGCACAAGAGGTGTGTCACCTTGTAATTTCAGAGTTAATAGTTGTTTTCTTATAGCTAGTTGAGTAGCTAAACTCTTTCTCTGATAAATAGCATCAAGATTTTTAAAAATTTCTTTTGCCGTGCTGCCAGTACTCGCAAACACGAGAAAAGAATCCGATAAATATTCAACTATTGTATTTTTCGCAATCCTCTCCGCTTTAATCCATTCGACGGTTAACATTTCTGGAACTTCTTCGTCGATCACATTTATTACATCAAGTTCACTCATCAAACCACGTACTCTTAGTTTCCAGACACTATACCGTTCACCGTCAAAAGGTTTAATGTTTCTTTTCATTCTGAGATTTTCCATTGTCCTGTCCTTTGGTATATTATTCACAGTTCTTTCATAAACACTATCACACTATAATTTTACAATAACTATATTAATTGTCACACACTTATAGTTTTAAACAACACAGTTAATAAAAACGTTCACTGGGCCCATAACCTATTGGAAATGGGTAATGAAATAAACAGTAATTACAGAATATACTTTTATGAACTCTGCTTTATTTGCTAAGCTTGGAAGGACGTCGTGTCTGACAGAAAGCTAGACCAGGGTTGCCAACTCGAAATGTTACTATTAAGCCAAATGATACCAAAAAAAGCCAGAAAAAAGCCAAATAAGTTTGAAAAATATATTTGTAATTAAATTACAATAAAAGATCGAGATCCAGATTCTCGTCGCTCGAATCATAAACAATATTTGTGCTTAAATTTTGCAGCATTTGTTGTGTCACACTAAAATTATTGCAACATTTTTGTGAGAGCACTAGTTCTGCTCTAATTCTAATGATGGCATCAAGAAGCTTCAGCTGCATTCTATTCCTTGCCTTTGATTTAACTGATGATACCAGAGAAAAGATCCTCTCAACTACTGCATTGCTTACAGGAGTTATTAAACAAGTAAGAATAAATGTAGCAAGCTCCTTAAACCTCTGGTGCCGAAATATGCCAATCCAAAACTGCTCTGTATCTGTAGGGATTCCATCTTTTTTAAATATAGCTTCTTCTTTCCAATCAACAAAAATCATTTTTCTATACTGTTCTTCTATAAGACTAATGTTATTTTCTATGAGATGTATAAATGGTAACTCGGAAAATAGAGGTCTTGAAACTTGATTTAAAATTATATGTGGGCTTAATTTTGACAGACTTTCGAATGTATCTGTTGCTGATGGAAGTCGACAAGTAATTTGCTTAAGAGCTTCTTCTAGCACAGACATACATCTTTCTTTAACGTTACGTATCTCTGATTGAGCCGTAGCACTGCTGTTATGGTGTAGGTACTTATTACATTCCTGCAAAAATTTAATTCCAAAGTCAACTCGTTGAATATTTTTCTTCTGCCCATTAATATCATACAGTCTGTTCTGAAGACTCTTCTGGTGCAAGAATAGTTGTTGGTACAATTCATGAGGATCAGCTTTGGTTTGTTGGAAAAGACTGTTCAGTCTTTCAAATTCCTGGACAACAGGTGTTGCAAAAACAAAGAATAGGTGATTCTTGAAATCTGTTAACATTTCCTTTAAGAGTCTTGCTTTGAAGTTTGTATCAAACGTTGATTGGGCTAGCTCAGCAGAAATGAAATAAGCCTTTAGTTCTTCCCAGTTCATTAAAATCGTAAACATAATCTTTCCACGAATAAGCCACCGAGTAGATGAAGGTTTTTCAAAGGGGAGTTGTGCAGTTCGTGTAGGTTCAAATTCTGTGGGTGTATTCATGACTTTAAATAAATCTTTATATGCTTCTCGTCTCGTTTCACTATGACGAAACCAATTGGGTATTTCTGACATCAAGAACCCAATATTTGATGGTAATTTGGATATTGCATATTGAATACACAATGCCAACGAATGACAAATACATTTCAGCTGCACACAGAAAGGAGATACACGTTTTAGTCTAGACCACACAGAGTTGTTGCACCCTACCATGTTAGATGCACCATCAGATGCAAAACCAATGCAATTTGCAAGACTCTGCCCACAACTTGTAATTTCCTCATTAATTAAATTGAATATGTTTTCTCCTGTAGCCTCATGCACCGGAATTAAACCTAAAAATCCAGTCACAATTTCCGTTGCCCTATCACTTAAAAATCGAATTAAAATACATAAGTGTTTTTGTGTGGAAATGTCTGTAGATTCATCTACAATAATAGCATATTTCTTGTTGCGAAAGTCATCCGTAAGCTGTGCTTTCAGTGCAGGTGAAATTACATTTTTTATTAACGAAGCACACTTAGTTCTATGTAATTTAATGTGCTCCAGTGTGCTCCCACATCCATGTATTTTAACAATTTCACTCAGGTGATCTATTGTTTGTATTGCACAATGGCAAGTCATACATACAGCAAGTTGTAGCTCCGCTATCTTAATTTTATTGTCATCTTGTTTAATGGTTTTTGTTACTTGAAGTTGCGTCTGGCGTGTTGATGGAAGTTTGCTCTTATGTTTCTCCGATTTTTCGTGACTTGAAATGTTGCTAATCTTTGGTACAATGGTGCAGGAGCATAGTTTACAATATGCTGTCTCTGATCCAGGTGCAGACCTTTTGAGCCAAGGATATGTTTCCTCCCATTTCGTATTATACTTACGATTACTATCATAAAAGGTTTTCCAATTTTTTGATGACATCGTCGGTTAGTAATTTATAACAATAGTTAAGAACTTTAAAACGTGTTATAACAATAGTTAAAAACTTTAAAACGTGCTACGTGCTTTGTCTCGTTTTGAACATGGGGGTTTCACAGGATTGCCATCTCTCCGATTTTTGACCGGGGACTCAGGGTCATATGTTATAACAAGGTGGCAAGCCTGGACTCCAGGGCCTGGACCATGGACCTGAAGGACAGTGCGTAAGCTAGACTTATGGATGGGGGGGTTGAAGCAAAAGACGGAAGGAGAATCGACCCCCTCCCAACTGCTTTTTGAGGGACGACTGGTGGTGCCATCTGTGCCATACCGTCGAAAATTTCTTCTAGCAAACCATTCTAAATTTGATTATTCGCGCGTTGAATACCGTAGAAGTCACTGGTGACAGGCACTTTGGATTTACATTATTTTCTTAAAACACGTGTAATAAATAAAGCGTAATGTCTGTAAACTTTCAATCAACGTTAATATTAAGAATATGTGAAATACTAAATGTATCAGTGAACTAGAAAGTTGTTCTGTTTGTAGGAAGGGATATGTAAATAAATGATAGAACATAAAAAGCGTTGAAAAATTGCGCCTTTGTTGATAGGTTAATCAATAAAATCAATAAGTCGCTAATATGTATGTAGTTGTATGTAATTCATAAATATATGTACAATTACTAATATTTAAATAAGTATCACATCACAAATATGCATTCTGCTATTATAGCTACCTATATACATGCATTACTGAAAGCATCAGAAAAACAAATGCAAGTTCTCTTATATTAATAAATCCACCATAATATAATTTACAATGTGGCATTGAAGAAGAAATATGAAACTAAATTACACATATTATATAATTAATAATTAAAGGTATAAATAGAAGTAGCAAGAAAATAGTAAAAGAATAGTAATGCAGCAAACAATTTTACAATCATCGTGACCATGAAACCCGACACATCGAAACACTGAAATATATATATAGTTTTAATCTTTAGCTTTTTCAATGCATGGAAAACATTCCAAAGAAGACCTCACATGCCAACTTTATAGACTCAATGTCCAGAAAATAATATTAATTTATTGTAGAACGTTCTTTTATTTTGTGCAGTAGTGTCTTTTTGTTTGCATATATGATGAATCCTAACTTTAATGTATTCATTAATTATACATTTAATCAGGTGAATTCTATGATTCATCAGGGGCGTTTGGTCATTAGAGTGGTTTACTAAGTCTTTACATAGATTATGTACATTTAACATGCGAAAAACTGAATTTTGCATCAATGCCAAATTCCCTAAATTGTCCTTAATATGAGAAATTTGGATTACTTTCTCACATGCACGTGAAATAGCAATTACATCATGCGCTGGATATATGAGACTACCACGATTTTTGACATTAATTAAATTGTGTATTCTTTTGGGATGTGTTGTGTCATACAAACTATTTACGCATTCCAAACAACGTATACATTTGCTAAGTTTTCTTACAATCCACCCACTGATATATACAACGATCCTGTCTTTGAATTCTGTGTATGCTGTGAAATCTTCTTCATTTGGTAATATATAATTGTGATATTCGTTTATTTGGTCTGTTTTCTCAAGTTCTTGTAATTGTTCCTCATAAGTTTGGAAATCTTCACTCAGCGTCACGCCCTGCGTAGAGGAATTAATCACATCTACGGGTGTTGCCGACGAATAATATAAAATTGGTATATTGTGCAATGGTATGCAATTTCCAGTTTGGACATTTTTTACTTCATTGCGCAGCAATAATCTCTTAAAAGCTGATTTAAATTGTCGTGCCGTCGGATTATTGTTGCTTCTGCCAAAGCTCCTTATGCAACCAAAAAACAGTTCTATGTGGTCCTGGCTAAACCGATACATTGGAATATGTTGAATGCAATCTGTTGCACAAAGATTTTCATATAATTGAATTGTCGATTCTATGCATATTACGAGACCCAAAAAACCTACTTTTCTGTTTGATTCCACGACTTTTCTTCCATCGTCATATGTAATGTTCAATAAATAATTTTTGCATTCCAATAATTTTGTTTTGATGCTATCGTAATTTTCTACACTGATCGGTCGTTTGTAATTCTGCTGTCTTAAGTTTTTGGAATTTAATATATCAAATAAATCATTTATTAATAGTAAACACTCCTCTGTGGCATATGAATGGCGAAATTGTGGTAAGCGTAAATCAGTTCTGCATATGTTTAGAGCATTGCCCACAGAAGCACTGAATATTTGAGTAGCATATTTTACTTTCATTTTTTTCTTTTCATATTCTATATGCCTCTTGCTCAGTTTGTTTCCTAAGTGTAAACCTTCTTTATCTTGTAAATTGTGTAGGGCAACTATATATACCCATTTTATGCGTTTATTTAACGAATTCTTAAGACATTTAAAATCGCCAAGTGTATTCCTAATTAATTTTACCATGTGGCACGGGTCCGGCATAAAGTATACATGTTCCATCGTTATTGGATGGCGGAAATATGTTTGTAGACAATTCACATCTGAAAAGTTACAACCTAATATTTTAATCATGGCAATGTTATTAGCCGCACCATCGCACGTGACGCAAACAACCCTCACACCCGTATCATGCACCAGTCTCAGACATTGTTGGACTAAATTAGATTTTTGCTCGCCAGATATTCTATCAATTAAAAAATACCCTACGGGTATTTTCCACGTTTGGTTTAATCCAACTAACAAAAATACCAAAGCATCTTTTGCAGTATTATTGCTATTGCATGCAAATTCTCTACCCACATTTACCACACCACAAAATCTTTTCCCGTCAAATTCAATTTGTTGCCTTATTGACATCTCGTCGATTACTAATGTAGCATATACATTAGTGTCTATACTTGCACTATATGCTGTAAGATGCCTAATGGCTTCGTCGTTAAAACCAGGTTCCCCATCAATTGACCTATACCATTTATATAAAGTTTTTGGATGGGGAATACACAAATTGAATTTCTCCCTTACGTACGAATACGCTCGCGGCGAATAATAATGTAATGTTAAAGAAAATAATCTTATTTCCGCAGAGTATTGCCGTTTAATAGGAAGCTTCGCAGATTTCCTTCTCATCAATTGAAAAAGCTGCTTATTAAAACTAGATATATTTTCCAGTGTTTCAATATGCTCACCTTCTAATAAATTTTTTTTCCTCAGTGTCTGTAGCATTGTTTGTAATGTTTCAACTTTCTTCGCACTCCTTTTGTATTTCTGCTTTAGTAGCTTCAATTCGTTCTGGAATTTTTTCTTCATCCTTGCTGCATGTCTTCGTAATTCCTGTTTCCTAGGTGAATTGAAATGCATGGTTGGTGACACGCATGTTGCTTTATCATTGCATGACATTGTCACCTGCATGCCTTTATCATTTGTGTATGTCTGTAACAGTAATGTCATAAAACGCTCATCATACGATACTTCATAGATATATTCAATACATAACAGAGACTTACACATTCACTATTACTGGAAGACTCGCATCTTTGCATTTCCTTCAATGGTTCAGCAAATAAATCTGAATCATTGTGGAACTCCTCCTTCAATACAAGCTATTTAATAATGAATATTTGTCATAAAATGCTCTTCATACGATACTTCATAGATATATTCAATACATAACAGAGACTTACACATTCACTATTACTGGAAGACTCGCATCTTCGTATTTTCCTCAATGGTTCGGCAAATAAATCCGAATCAGTGTTTAACTCCTGCTTCAGTACCTTATATTTAAATATAAATAATCAATTTCAAAACATTTTCCAGGACAAAACTATAATGCAACTCACACATGAAGAAATATTACATACATAAGGTATAGCATGCGACTTTAGCCTTATGCGGGATGGGCAAGTCCTATCGTAATCGCCAGTAACAAAATGCATTGAACACACTACAGCGTCATTGGGCACGTCAGATTCGTGTATACCCAAATTTTCCAGCCACGATCTGCGCCTAATAATATTTTTGGGAACCCTAAGAAATCAATTATGAAAGAGATTGGTTTTTCATAGAATATTTTTATGTGCATGTATTACTTTCTTCATGCTTACCTATGGAAACTGAGTTTTCTTCCTTCTTCGATGGCTTCCTGCTTCGAAGACTTACAGGAAGTTCGATTCGTGCAGTCTTTCAAAATGCAGCTCGGCATTTTCGGGGTCGATTACCACCTAAATACTAATAATTTATATTTCTATATCAATTTTTAATCTTGAAATATAATACTTTTACTATTCTACTAAAAAATTTAATATTACTTACGTAATTTCGAAAGTATTGCAAGTAATAAGACAATTATTTACTAACAAACACACCACACGCATCCGAGTTACTTTGCACCGTTTTGCACAATGGCGTCACAAGGATATACAACGAGGGACGCTATTTCTAAAGCTTATACTCGGCTGTAGAGGACACCACCAGTCGTCCCTCAAAAACCAGCCCCTTCCGTCTTTCGCTGTACCCCCCCGGAACTAGGCACTGTCCTTCAGGTCCATGGCCTGGACTCACTGGTACCTTAGAGCATATAAACATGGAGGAAGCATGCAATAGGCAAAAATGTAGACGGCGATAGAAAGAGAAACATATACAGGAGGGACACCCCCTCTCTTTCTAGCGCAAGCGTTTTTTTTCTATGTTAGAAAGAGAGGGGGTGTCCCTCCTGTATATGTTTCTCTTTCTATCGCCGTATACATTTTTGCCTATTGCATACTTCCTCTATGTTTATATGCTCTAAGCTACCTAGCGGTTGAGTCCGCTGAACGCAGCCATTTTCATTGGCAGGGACCAGAAATCGTAAAGTTTTATTGTTGTATTGGTATAGTATCTTACATCATGCTTTATACTATATCATTATTTATGGAATTATTTAAAAATGGTAAAAAAAGCCCCAAAAAAGCCAAAAAGCCAAATGAATTTTTCAACGCCAACCAAGTTGAAAAAAGGCCAGATTTCTGGAATTTGGCCTCAAAAAAGCCAAATTGGCAACCCTGAGCTAGACTCGAAGTGAAGAGAAAACGCAGCTTTGCCTTTAGGCAATTTGAAAAGTCCGTTTGCCACTTCAGATAAAGGGACAGGCCTGCGTTATGTCTCTTATCCTGACAGTTAGCTATAAACAAAACTCGGCAGACCCATGGGCCCGCTGGCCTCTTGTTTACTGCTTTAGACAGTGGTTCTCACACGTAACCAAATTCATTTTTGTTCTTAGGAACGTAATTGTTACTAACAATCCAACATCTTACACCCTAAGAATATCGATATCGATGACAAGTTACTATCGCTATTTATAAAAGATCTACGGCCATTCGGCATCGTGGAGGACATAGGATTTAAAGAATTTGTTAAAGCTTTAAATCCAAACTATACGTTCCCCAATCGAAAATTTATTTCACACGCATCGATACCGACGCTTTTTCAACGGTGTAAGAATAACTGTCAACGGAAATTAAAAAATGCTGTTAAAGTTTCTATAACAACCGACGCATGGACGTGAAAAAATTTAGGAGGCTTCGTAGCTATTAATGGTTGCGCACTTTTTAATTAATTTCCGACTAGAATCCGTACTTTTAAGTTGCGAGCAAATCGCTGGATAGCGTACGAGCCGAAACATTTCAAATATATTAAAAACAACGCGCGAAGAATGGAAAGTGTTTAATAAAATAAACTTTGCGATAACTGATAATGCTGCAAACATGAAAAGCGCTATAGTAACATATTTGACATGGAAACACATTCCATGTTTTGCCCACAATTTAAATTTAATAGTTGAATCAAGTTTAAATAGTGATATTATAGATTCATCAATTGAGAAAGTAAGAACGATAGTTAAACAATTAAAAAAAAGCACTATAGCTGCAGAAAAATTAAAGACATACCAGATAACGTTAGGCGATAATCCGTAATTATATTACGCATATATTTATTACTTATTAATTTTTTTTATATTTATACTATGTCAAGATTATTCATATTAAGTTTTTATACCTACCTATGTTTAATAAAATTTCTATGTACCTATGCACTTATATTATATTGTATTATATGTTATTTTCTAGATAGATTTATATTTTACAGAATGAAGTCTACAGAAATTTAAAATTAAACTTACCATTGCAATTCGTCGTTATTAATTTATTCATTATAATTCACTGATCCTCATTATTCCTTTAATATATGCGATGTAACTCGCATTTCTGTTTTGACGTCGTTAATATAGAATATGCAGGTTATGTGGTGCGTGCAAAGAGCAGTTATACTCTCCAACAATCAGAAGCGATCACGGTTCTAGCCAACAGTAGTCACAAGACTATATTCTCACATCCACCTGTGATAATATATAAATCATTTTGAAATGATCGAGAATCTTTGATGAAAGCGTGCATTCACTAAAAGCGACAGTGGACTTGTAACTCTGTCGAAAAACTCTTCGTAGCTGCTTAATTGTAATCGGAATCGTTACAACTATCATGTAGGAGTATAGCGAAGGGTCCATACTTGAAGACGAAACTGTGAAAGTTGATAAATTACATCTAGAAAATGCACCGACAATCGACGAAGTTTGAGTGTTACGTGGCACCACGGCACTGTTTTCGTGATCGTCGCAGAGAATCGCTAATGACTAATTAATTAAAAGCAAAATCTGCGCAACAACTACATAGGAAACTAGCCGAGGGTATATTCTTCGAGACGGGACTGTAAAAGTTCATAAAATATTCGCGAGAAATGAGAAATTAGTTAATTTCCAGTGGCTGTGTAATATTTCTATCTCCCTCCTTGTCGCGCACAGTAGCGCTCTCTCTCGCGCACGCCACCTATCTCCCTCTTTGTCGCACACCTCGGCCGTGCCACCTCTTTTAGCATTCTGTATGCCTATTAACTCGGCGAATTTCCTGGTCCAAGCAGCCCATTCCGAGACTTTTTGGGGATAACGTAGGGATCGCGGTCGGTAATCTAACTTATATAAAACTTTTTTTATTAGTAACTATGCAGTGATTCGTAAATAAAACGTATACGAGTGATTGCTGAACGTTGTGACAATACTATGCATTATAAGCGACAGTGGACTTGTAACTCTGTTCGAAAATTCTTCGTAGCTGCTTAATTGCAATGGGACAATCGTTGCAACTATTATGTAGGAAAGTAGACAAGTACAAAATGGAATTGCTGTTAATCAGAGAAGAATTATGGACAGTTATAAATACACCAAAACCAGAAGCAGAACAACGGGCTGAAATCTGGCAAAAGAAAAACGACAAGGCCCGTGCCACGCTCGGTTTATTTGTTGAGGATGCTCAAATTATACACGTACGTAAGAAAACTACAGCTAAAGAGGTACGGGATTCTTTAAAAAATTATCATGAAAAATCAACTTTAACCAGCAAAATATACCTATTAACATATGTATATACGTTTGTTTGTTCAAAATAAAATTGTAGAAGGAAATTTACAACTTATATATGATCATTATTTTTTATGCTAAATTTATTTACTAATTTACTAGTAGACCGACAATCAGTTGTCTCTAAAACTTGTATTGATCGAAGTAACGATCAAAGTGGACCATCTATCCACTTTCTTGGGTTTTAATCTTGATCTGCGGTCACTTATGACTTGACCACCAGCACTAAAAATTCTTTCACTCGCTGTGGAAGAGCCAGGGATGCATAAATATTTAAATGCTAGCTGTGTTAAGACATTCGTACCTTCGCCAATTCCCTAAAAAGGATACAAATAATCAACAGGAAATTACAAATTATAATCAAATATTAAAATTATCTTCCAAAAAGCTTAAGGATCAGATTTCTCCGAGGCATTTTCTTTTTCTAAAAATTGTCTTTTCATAATTATAACATCTGCTGTTACATTTTTATTCTTTTCTCCAATTCTGTGTTCCAAAAATGAAAATAAAGATGTTCGTGGCGGTGAGGTTAATGGTGATGTTATTTCTGTACTTTGTAGTTGTGTTGCTGTTGTTTCTCTTAAAATATTATTCATTTCTTGTTCCAATAAAAGCGAGGCTTCCTTAGAGTTTGTTGGATTCCTGAAACCTTCTTTTTTAAACCTTGGGTCAAGAATTGTTGCAATTCTTGTTACAGATCTTAACTCGTAACGGAAGGGAGTCTTTGTATTACACAGATTCTGTTACTTTTGCACAAACTATTTTTCCCTCGTCGGTTTTCAAATCTCGAGTTATATTGTTTAGATAGTTATATATTCCAGAACTCGGTGGTATAATCATAGAAATCGTTACAAAGTTGCAACCAGATATTTTCCTTGTTGCTTCTCCGAAAGGAGACCAAATTTCTTCCAACTCTTCTAAAACAATCGTTTCATCCACTCTGTTGGTGGCGGAGGAGCATTTACGTAATTTAATTAGTGCTTGATTCAGAGCGTCAACTATTTCTAAAATCCTTTTGACCATGTAATATAAACTATTCCATCTTGTTGATACTTTTTCAATTAGTTTATATTCCAGAGTTTTTGTTGCTCGTTGTTCTCTTTCTTAAGCATCTCTGTCCCAACGGTGCTGCTGCTGCTTTTAAAAAAGCAATCAATTTCCTTGCATATTTAAGTATTTCTTCTATACACTCCAGGCCAAGCATATCCTGCATTATTAAATTCAAAGTATGCGCGTAACAAGGTACATGTCTCTTTCTGAAAATATCACATGCCTCGATCATTTTAGCTGCATTATCTGTGACGATGCAGGAAATTTTATTTTCAGTTCCCCATTCCTTGCAAATTTCTTGCATTACTTCTGCAATATTTTCTGCAGTATGATTTTCATATAAAACTTTTGTTGCTAAAACAACATTTTTTAATTCGAAATTTTCATTTATAAAATGACACGTGATTGTCAAATACGAATCATTATTCTTCGCTGTCCAAATATCTGTGTAGTTGACGCAACATATTTAGTCTCGTTTAATATGTCTTTGAATTTTTGTCGAGTCTCTGCATAAGTATCTTTCGTTACATGTTCCCTAATCGCGAATTTACTTGGTATTTTATATTTAGGATCCAAAAGTTTTACAAATTTTCTAAAACCATTATCATTTAGGATGTTGAAAGGCTGGAAATCAGTTGCGATCATCAAAGCTAACATTTTATCTAATTCATTTTTTCTTTCTGAATTGTTTTCATATTCTAAAGATTTTTTGAAAAAAGAGTTAATGGACATTATACTGGATTTTGATATTGCTTCGCATTATTTGTCGATGATATTCTGATTCAGAATCTTTTTCTATATTTGGATGAAATCTTCTAATGTGATCTGCTAAATTACTTGTATTACCGCTAGTCTTATATTCCTTGCAACAAACGTTACATTTTGCTATTTGGTGATCATTTGATCTTGTAAAATACACTTCCAGACGTAAGAGATTTTGCTTTTTTTTTTTTAATTACAGCTACAGCATCGATATTCGATTCATTAAAGTCTCGGTGCCTTCACTTTCATGTACATGTACATCTTGTTTTCGCTTTTTTACCGTAATATCTCCACTGATCTCTATCTTTCTCTACAAAATATTAATAATATGTATAAAAATAAAATATATCTTGTTAATATTGCACTTACCAGTTCCTTTTGCTTTTATATTTAGAAATTTTTCCATTGTAAAAGCGGAAAGTAGAATACAATAATATTTTATATTTAACAGAGGTAATAAATTATACAGAAAGTATTCAACATACAAGTAACGAATCACGCAATTAATTAACAATTGCGTAAGGTAAATGAATCTCATCGCTTGCAGTAATTCAAATTTTAGAATTCGCGGTATCACCTCTACGATCGATAGTGAAAATAAGCCATCGATAATTTTCGATAGTGACGACCATCGATAAATCTCAACCACTAGAGGAGACACACGCGTGCATTGCGCTTCGCCAACATGGACGTGTTCTCGGGACTTGCTTCTTTCGGACCACCTTACGATTCTTTGCTGGACGTTCGTGGACGTTTTCGAGTCGCGGCGTCCTGAACGCGCGCGCGATTGTGTCCGCTGGCCTGGACGCGTTTTTTTCTTCTTTTTTTTTTAAATGTTTTCAAAACGTTTTTGTGCCACACCTGGGCGCGTGTTCCTCAAAAAAGTATTTCTCGGTTCGTTTGGTGTCGCTTTGGTTAAATTTTCTTCCGAAATCGTCAGAAACGACGTTGGACGCGAGCCATGGAGATGGTACGTAACCTCAAAGTGTCAAAAAATGATCTCTGAATTTCTTCGATGTATCTATTCAGTTTAACGAATGCATCTATTGTTCGCCTAAACGTTGGAGTGGTGCATAGATATAGGTTCGGTGCATTCTCAGTTCGACAAGTGGTTCGAATTCATTAGTTATTATTTAAACATTATTAAGGGGGTAGACACGTCACGTGGTCTGGCCGCCGAGGCCGGTCGGTATTACAGCAGATTTTTTCTGCACAGAAATGGTAATACCCATAGATACGCGGCTGCCTGTGCACGCGAGAGGGAGCTGTTTGCTATTCCCATATTTTATTTTGAATGTGGAAAGAAATTCCCAGCTGTTGCGTTGTACTTTTTAAACAGAAAGTCTGCTGGTACTGTAAACGTAGAAAATTCATTGTACATTTGCTTGAAATGTGCTTATGCTACAATATTCTACGTTGGCAGTAAGGAATTATAAGTGAAAAGGAAAAATACATGAGGGCATGTCCCCAGAAAATTTTTTAATTAGCAAAACACTGAAACAGAACATGAAATACACATCCTATGCAGAAAACTGTTATGAACAAACATATATAAAATTGTGTTTGATGTTGAATCCAACGCGTGATTATTATGTGGCCCCTCCTCGAAGTGACAGAAAATATAACCTATGTATATGATATATGACAATAAATGTTTAGCGGCTATTTCGTTCTATTACGCTACATTTGTGAACTTTTCATCATCCTTCCGCAACATTATTATTGCGCCGCAACGGTATCTTTAGGAAATCGGGTATGGCTTATAGGTTATATTTTCTGTCATTTGGAGGAGCGGATTTTCTGTCCTCGAAGTGACAGAAAATATAACCTATACGTAATACCCGATTTCCTAAAGATACCGTTGCGGCGTAATAATAATGTTTCGGAAAGATGATAAAAAGTTCACAAATGTAGCGCAAAAGAACGAAATAGCCGCTAAACATTTATTGTCATATAGCATATACATAGGTTATATTTTCTGTCACTTGGAGGAACGGATTTTCTGTCCTCGAAGTGACAGAAAATATAACCTATACGTAATACCCGATTTCCTAAAGATACCGTTGCGGCGTAATAATAATGTTTCGGAAAGATGATAAAAAGTTCACAAATGTAGCGCAAAAGAACGAAATAGCCGCTAAACATTTATTGTCATATAGCATATACATAGGTTATATTTTCTGTCACTTGGAGGAACGGATTTTCTGTCCTCGAAGTGACAGAAAATATAACCTATACGTTATACCCGATTTCCTAAAGATATCGTTGCGGCGTAATAATAATGTTTTGGAAAGATGATAAAAAGTTCACAAATGTAGCGCTAAAGAACGAAATAGCCGCTCAACAATTGAATTCCCCATGATTAAATTAATTCAATAATAGCGCTTTAAATAAAAATTGGCTCGGGTTATTTAAGTATTGCCCATCTTTGGTATTTTGCCATATAATTGAGGGAGTGAGAATAACGACGGACTAACCCACATTCTTTTCGAAATTGAGTTAGTAGCAATAACGTATTCCAATAGGCTCTACTAATCATATCGATGGCTTAGTACACACATATTGTATGTCCACTTTTTATGAAATTTGAGTTTTTATATGCAACAAATAGTGCTCGACTGTTTCTTTATGCTGTATAAAAATCACATTTTTATCTTTTCTATAAATTTATCAAAAATAATATTTTTGTTTATTGTATGTCCATGCCAGAGGACGAAAATATTCTTGGAAAATGTGACAATAAATAAATTTTTTTAAAAAAGTCTTCCTATATCTATCGCGAAGAAAAAAGATCTTCTGTATCTTCCAACGGAATTATTCCTCGATACTACAAGGCATTTATCAATAGCATACCATTAGCAAAATCACAACGTAATGTAATTCCAACACCCATGGACATTGACAAAAATGAAAACTACGAAAATGACAACTGCGAAAATGAAAGGGAATAATTACTTTTTTATTCCTGTTACTTTCAAAATAAATATAATATTGAAGTGAGATTATTTCCAGTTATTATTCCTTTCGTTCATTTTTATACATTATCATTCAGTATACTATGTCCTCCTCTGTACTTAGTTACATAAAGCATGTCCATCTTCGAAGTTTGTTATGGAATTATTATTATAATTTTGCAGATTCTAACTTATACTACTAATTACATTTTTTCGGTGATACCTACCCCCAAAAAAAAAACATGACTCATGTATGAAAGAAGCTAATTCCCTTTAAGTCACGAAAAAAGTTCACATGCAAAGATTGTTAAATCATCTTTGCTAATTCTAATTGTACCATTCATTCACGAAAAACATTAAAAAAGTTCTCACGCAAAGATTGTAAAATCAACTTTGCTAATTCCAATTCCCTTTAAGTCACGAAAAAAGTTCACATGCAAAGATTGTGAAATCATCTTTGCTAATTCCAATTGTATTCTCGTTCTCCGCTCGAACACTGATTCCTCTGTCACTTTTTATACTTGACATTCCTTTATTGGCCACAAATCAATTCAGAGCTCAGATTTTCAGCTTCGGTTTTAAGGAATTAGCGGGCGTTGTATAAGAAAAAAACAATGAAGTCGACTTAAAACAAAATGATTCGTATTCTCCGCATCTCTCTTACAGCGTATTCGGACGGTTGCAATGGTGCGTACTGGGTGCGAATTTTCGCCAAATGGAAGCGAAAAAGTTCGCATTAAGTGCACACTAGTGCAGGTTGCCGAATGTGCTATTAATCTATTACCGACTTTGATTCGTTTAAATTAGTCTCTACCAAGTTTTTATTATCTTCCATCGTAAAACGATCTTCATACGTCATTTTTAAGAGAAGATGTCCCTCTTATAAAAGTTTTTGTGTCAACTACAGGCCTCTCGCCCGCTAATTCCTTAAAACCGAAGCTGAAAATCTGAGCTCTGAATTGATTTGTGGCCAATAAAGGAATGTCAAGTATAAAAAGTGACAGAGGAATCAGTGTTCGAGCGGAGAACGAGAATACAATTGGAATTAGCAAAGTTGATTTCACAATCTTTGCGTGAGAACTTTTTTAATGTTTTTCGTGAATGAATGGTACAATTAGAATTAGCAAAGATGATTTAACAATCTTTGCATGTGAACTTTTTTCGTGACTTAAAGGGAATTAGCTTCTTTCATACATGAGTCATGTTTTTTTGGGGGGGGGGGGGATTTCATTACTTTTTTCATAATTTGTTATAAATTACTAAGTGCCCTATCTCATAACGGTTTTTATCCTCAAAGCAGTTCATTTTTATGCATGATACGTGATGGTGCATCAGCATAGAAATGTATTGACGACAAAATTAATCAAACGAAAGCCTAAAAACGCTAAAAATGTGTTTATTATTTTTTTTGTTATTTCAAAATTGGAAATAAATATTTTTTTAAAACGAATTTATTCAGCTTCGATTCCTCTGTTTGCTTCTTGTACCTACGTCTGCTACATATCTGAAAACTCAAATATAAACGAATCCAATCGTCTTGAAACTTTGGAGGCGTGCGTAGTTCTCATGATAATACAATATTTTAAAAACCAAATATCCCCGAGGGGGTGAAAATTGTACCCAATCAGGAATAATCAATAAATATAACCCATAACCAGAAATCAATTTATTTGTTTTTTGTGATATTTATTATTATTATTATAATAATATATATATATATATATATATTATATATATATAATAATAATAATAATAAATAAAAAATAACAATTAACTCTTAAATACTACTTCCGCCACGACCGCCACGGCTGCCACGACCACGGCCACGTCTTTGATTCTGCACTAGCTGCTTCAGGGTGTTGGCTTGATCGCGCAGGCTTATAGCCTGCGTCCGCACCGCCTGGAGGGTAGCCCATTGCTCTTGGCGAGCTCGCACCCTCCAGCCGCTCCTCTTCTGGCGTTTTGTCAGATATGCTCCTGTAATTAGTAAACGTCAACAATTATATTATATTAATTTATAGATTTTTGACACGCCCAGGAAAAAATATTCGCCTCCCCTGATATAGGCTTAGCCGACTAATTCTTATATTGTAAAAACATAAAAAGGTACCGTGAACGGGGGGATCATTGGTAGCACGGGGTAACATTGGCATACGTTGGAATTACGTTCTTTTACGTCAGATTAGTAAAACTTAAACTGTTAATGCTATTTATATGATGTGCCAATGTTACGAATTGATTTTAGTTAAGATGTTAAAAATAAAATTAAAAATAAAATAAAATAAACAAATTTAAGTTTACGTACCTCAGATTAGTAAAACTTAACCCGTTAATGCTATCTATATACATGATGTGCCAATGTTACCCCGGTACATTAACATTTTTAACTTGTATTAAAGAAGGAAAGGGCACAAATTTTATGCAGTTTGTTACTTTTAGTACAATCACAAAAGATGCAATGTTATGATAGGATACTTAAAGCAAATGTAAACATTAATTTTTACATTATATATCAAAACGTTTCAGAAACCCGCCAATGTTCCCTCAGTTTACGGTATTTAATTAAATAATTAAGAAATAATACCATCTGCCGTGGCCGGGCCCTGCATATTTTGATGCGGTGGACAGGCTGGTGGTCGTGGCGGAGGCGCCGTATATACGGCTGGCAGCGGCGGCGCCGTGGATACGGCTGGTAGCGGCGGCGGCGCCGTGGATACGGCTGGCAGCGGCGCCGCCGTAGATACGGCTGCTAAGGGTGTCCAAACGGACCGAGCCTGCTCTAGTGCAAAGAGTATAAGATAGAGTAGAAGCATCCCATAAGAGCCCGTGTTAAAAAGTAATATACGAGTTTCAGCGCCCTCTGGTGCTTCAGGCCTTCGAAATTTCGGTAAAAGCGGCAATATTTAAAAATTTTAAAGTTAGAAATGAATGAATTAAAATATTAATTAAAGGAGAAATAATGAAAAGAACAATAAATTTGATATTATTTTAAAATTTATTAAAGGTGAATTACATTATGAACTTTACATACATATTACATACATTACATTACATATACCTATATAAATAAAATATAATAAATAAAGTCAATTCAATTTTAGAATTATACATAAAATATAGGTGATTCAAGGTGAAAACATAAGTTGACAAGGTTAACAGCCAAACTTTTTCATTTTATCGTGTTTAATTTTTTCCTTTTTAGATTCTTGAACGGCTCGTCGTCTAAATCGTGCTTCCCAAAAACATCGAATTCTAATAAGTGTATTCACGAAAGCATTTGTCGCTGCTGGCGTACATAATTGAAAGCGAGGACAGTGTTCGCGTAAAATAGGATTTAAATGTTCGCTAATTTTTTTAAAATGAAAGATTTTGGGTATGAATGATTGATATAATTTCTCCCACTTCAAAACAGATTCAAATAATATTTGCGATGAATATTTAAGCTTATTAATATCAGCGTGCTCTTTCATAAGTGTAAATAACTGATAATCATTAAAGCTAGAAGTTGAATTCGGTAGAATAAGATATTCCATACACTTTTTGCAAGTGCTATGAGATTTTAAAAATTTTTGTGCTAAATAACCGCATATATAAAATACCGCGTTCGTTTCCGTTACTTCCCCAGTTTCGCTGCGTTCTTTAACCTCTGATTCAAAATCACCCATTATACCGTGGACAGATAATTTATTCAGCAAAAATTCTTTGTAGTCCACCTGCGTTTTCAAATGAGCCGACCCAGTTTCTATAGTACTCAATTTGGCAAATATTTTGTTATCATCAACTTCACAATTGGATATTCTTGATAGCTTGCTGAAATGTGTAATAAAAATCTGTTTAAGACCAGTTTCAAATTGTATTGGTGACGGATTTGTTGAACAACCATGTTGCTGTCTAATTATAGCAAATAAATTCTCTAATGGATCTTGATTCAATCGTCGCGTTTTTAAAAAGGGTATGTTATAATTTTCAGAAAGATCAGATGATAATTGTAGAACGCTATTTATAACTAATTCTAAACCTGTCAAGCAGCTAGGTTTTGATCTCCCAGTTGTAGTTATGAAATGAGATTTTTCTAAATAACCTAGCATCTCATTTAAAAATTTCGTATGTTCCGAATCCTTTGAAATGGCATAATTTAATTTTTTTTCTAAAGTTTTCCTTTCAAGGCGTGAATTCAATGTATCGAACAGCTTGTCCATGTCTGTTAAAAATTGGCCAGTTCTATCATTGTCCGGAAATTGATTAGGAAACATTGTGCTGTAAACTAAATATGCCGTATACATGGAATCTGAAAAAATTTGGGCAGCTAGTGAGACCGTCATTTTGGTCATATTATTTAATTGAAAATGATTGTCATTTATTTTTGGGATCATGTTCAGTGGCACCTCTTTACTTAATTCGAAAATCTTTTCGATTACCTTCCAATCGACACGATCTTCCCGATAATATAATGGTTTTGTCGAAAGATTAGTACGTATGTTTTTTAACAAGTGTGGTGGATCAAATATTAGATAAACTTTATCGTTATATCCGGGAACTGTGAAATACGGTTTTTCACAAGTTATGTTCAACTTTTTCAAAATTCCAAGATTTCTAGGCCCTTGATCACAAATCACTGTTTTGACGATGAGACCGTGAGCAAATAATTGTTTAGCAATATCTACAATTACATCATGCGTTAATTTTGTATTATTTTTTGGTCCTAAGAACCAGTAACCAACTACTTCTTTCATCGGTTTATGAATCCATGTAATCATGGCAACTAACGCACTCTTTGCTATTTCTGATGTCCGTTCTTTGCCATTGTCTGCAACAGGGACCCGGAACGGAACAGAAACGAAAACGATAAACGAAAAGAACGAAATATTTTTCCGGAACAGAAACAGAAACGAAACGAAATTTTTAACCCTGTTGCAGGAGTGAAAACGTAATAACCGAAATAAAAATTCCGACTAATAACGTTCTGTACACTTCAGGTTAAAAAATTTAAATTGAGCGTTCCCCTTATTTTGCCGTGGGCACGGCTTGCAACCGAAAGCATCAAAACTCTAAATTCTTTTCTTAAGACGTAATATATAATATTCTATAATACATAACTATAACGTATAATATTTTATAATATAAGTACCAAAGGCAATAAAATTGTTGAAATAAGTTTATACTAGTTTTTTTTACAAATGAAATAACCGGTTCGGAACAAAATTTGTTTTTCGTTCTGATGGAAACGAAATATTTTTCACCAGGAACGATATTAACCGAAACGAAATTATTATTATCGGAGCTGAACCGAAACGAAACGAAAAAACATTTCGTTCCAGGTCCCTGGTCTGCAATACCTTTAAATTGGTCTAAATGATTGTCATAATGAATTTCCGCCGTTAAATTGATTTCATCAAACAAAATATTAACCACTCGAGCTTCAATAAATAATTCCTGAGAACTGCGTTTTAATTCATTTAAAACAGTTTCATTTAATCCCGGATAAATCGGAAATTGTTTTTCATATTCATTTAAAGTTCTGATAGTTGGCAAATGCAGAATTTTGCATAGAAATCGATATGTTTTCGGGGTGTGATATTTTATCGATAATGCTATATCTTTTAGCTCGTTTGAATATCGTCTACGATTTTTTTTAACACCGCACAATCGCAAATGTGATGCAAAAAATGTGTGTGCATCTTTATCAAGATATTTACTACAAGTATTTATGATTGAATTTATTTCTGTATCCACACAGTTTTGGGTTAAATTTTGCTTTTGTTTCTGAAACCTTTGAACCCTACTACGCAAGTTTGCTATCCTTCGTTTCTGATTAATAATTCGCAATGACTTTGGTGATAATTGTATTTGTTGGCCTGTAGTTTTTAAGTTTTGTTTTTTGGGGGGAAAGTTTGGCTGTTAACTTTTTTAACTTAGATTTTTTAGTTGTAGTTTTACTTTTAGAGAGTAGGTCTGAACCTACTGTTAAATCATTGATTCCACTAGTACGATCCCATGAACATTGATCCTGGTTGATGGGTACGTCTTCGCAATCTGTTTCATCTTTAAAGGAAAGAAACAAACAAAGTCAAATATTTTTCAGTGAGTGTGTAACAGTTGTATGTGAGTGTAATGCTGAATATAGTTTAAAGAAAGAAAAAGAATGTCTTTTTTCGTGGTTTGTAAGAGTGCATGTACATGTAACAGAGACTGGGATAAAATAGGAACACTTAGGAATTCCATTACTGTATTGTTATTGATTAAATAAATTATTAATTATTTACTTATAGTTACAAACAATAAATCTTTCTTTACTGCTCTGTACATAGTTGATCCCAAGGCAAATTGAGGTACCCGTAAAAAAAGGTAACGTGAAACTTTTTCAAGTATTTATAGAAATTTTTTGTAATTATTTCCTATAAAATGATTTTAGTTATTTTACATGCGCACTACAATATGGCAGACACATGAGAAAGTGTAAAAAAAATGGTAAATTAAAAAAAAAAAATGATATTTACAAACAGACTAGAAGTATTTTTTCCTGTATTAATATTTTCGGGTATGACATTTTGCCCCTATCTCGAAAAATGTATCACACATTAATTAAGAATAATTATGATTTCATATTTACAATTGTTATGCAATGTGGGGAAATGGTACTTGCCAAATGATGTATTTATAATTATTATGACACCAATGAGTCATTGGATAACCAGAAACCACACTATGTTCTATGTTAAGGCACCACACACAAACAATTTTAATAATTTATGTTCTCTGTTAAATTTCTCATTTTTTGGCAATTGCATTTCCTACCTGACACTACAACACGTATTTTACTGTTGGTCTGAATGTTGACTGTAGCCGGTGTATTTTCTGTCTTTCTTTCAATTTCCATGATAATCGTTTTACTATTACATAAACATTCATCTGAGAAATATAAAATTTTTGTATCATTAATATATTCGCAACCACATCACTAAATATACAAACAGTTTATCTATATAGAATTAAACATACGTTGCAAAGCTGGTCGCATAAATTCAATGCTATCTTCGGTTTGTTTTTTGCGATCACTAGTTTCCAAAGTTGCTTGATCATATTCAACATCTTGGTTCTGTTGGATAGTTTTGATGTGTTGCAAATGAGTGCCATGTTCGATTTTTGGTAATATTGTTGGTATAGCTCCTGATAGCAGCAGAGGTCTTGGTGGAGCTTTTTTACGGTAGCATGTCGCATGGAAATGGTCAGAACATATACGGACATCCTTTCTGGTCCCTTCGATTTGGCAAAATTCTCTCCATTGCTTCCGTCTGCCATGCAATGATATTAAATATTAATACTCGTATTATTGATTTTTAATATTAAAAAATATATGTAAAAGAGATTCCTTTATTGATACTAATTTCATAAACTTCATTATTTAATAACATTGAAAGTTAGATTATTGTTTGAAATCATTATACTTACATCATTAAATTTGCCGGTTCTGAGAAAAAATTATGATTTTTGTCTCTGCCCTGTGACCTGTGGCATCCCTTAACGTGGCAACGAACCATTTTTCACAATTCCTTCACTTTTAAATCAAAGAATATCACAAGCCCACTACAAACACGTACAAATGGGTACAAACAGGTGTCTTTGGGCTTGACTTGGCTTGGCTTCTTCACCTCCCACTTTACCACCTTCAAACTGAATAATATTGGGCCTGAACCACCAGGTGTCGCTTGCATCGCATATTTCTGCTTCTACTCTATCTTATCCTCTTTGCTCTAGTGCTGCCATTAAAATGGCAGCATCATTCGAGTCTTGAAAAAAAATAAATTTGAATAAATGTATATATATATATAACAAATTTTATTATTTATTGCATCTGTTAGTTTACCGTGAATAAAACTTACCATCGAGGAGGGCGTCCTCGTGTATTTTCTACAAAAATTAATAAACAATTAATTAACCAAAATGATCATCAAGAGTTGTTAAGAAAGAATGTGATATGTTAAGTATCAGTGGACATAGACCGTAACTATATAACACGTAATACAACAAGAACATATTGGATCCCCATAAAAAAACTTCCAAAAAGTAAAAAAATACGCCAAGTACATGATAAAATCGAGGACGGGAAGGAGTAAATCACAAAAAAATAGAAGAAAATATACATTGTAAAAAAAGATGTGAAATCAAATTGAGCCGCAAGTACATAAAGGTGCTTTCCCGCAGCGTACAAAGGCGACACAGACGCTGCCGCGTCTCTAGATACATAGAAGCATATTTTAACTCAGATGTGTTTCATATTTCTAATCGTTGGCGTAACAAGTTAGTTACAATATGCGTCATCGTGTCTCATATCTTCTAGTTGTTTTGTTATCAAGAGACACGGTAGTGTCTCGCGCCAAGTATATATAGATATATATGCGCAGCGCAAGACACGGAGTGGCTCTATTACGCGACGACTCGCAGAACCCTGAGATTTCCGAATCTCAATAACGGCTGATCCAATTAGATTTTGAATGGTCTTAATGGATAGCTTGGGTTTGATTTACATGAGAAAAGTGTCTTCGTTTTGTTCCTACGGGCCTTATGAGCTGAGATATTTCGATGTAAAGTTGCAATTTGCTGAATTTTATGTTCTTAAAATTCAGCATCGTCATAGTCATCGTCCTACACTTCTAGGCAAGAGGGGAGTATGAAAGGGTGAGGAAATGTCTCTCAGGCACGTTGTTCATTGGATGCGGGCATCGGCCAATCGCGTAACAAATTGTTGTCACGTGACAGCTAGGCAGAGATATTATAACCTACCAAGTGCTAAGTGTCAAATAAGGAAAGTTGTCAAAATTTGAAATGTCACGAGTTTTTACACTAATAGGAGACTGAATTATTGTCTCACTTAACAAGGTAAGTCGCCAAAATTTTTTAATAGATTTTTTATGTAGAGTCGCAGACTTGGAAGTTGTCCGGAGAAGGTTCGACGGAGAAGCATCTTCTTTCGCATAAGTTTCTGGAAATTTGTACCATGCATGTACAAAATATATATTATAACAAATTGCATTGCATTTAAATCGCCAGATATTATTTTTATACCGGCAAACAATTTTTAATTTAGAGTTTTAATGTAATAGATTTCTTATGTAGAGTCGCAAACTTGGAAGTTGTCCGGAGAAGGTTCGACAGAGAAGCATCTTCTTTCGCACAAGTTTCTAGAAATTTATACCATGCATGTACAAAATAATATATTGTTTTTATACCAGCAAACTATTTTTACATTAGAGTTTTTATGTAAAGCTTATAGAAATGAAGGGGACGCACGGGCTTGGATAGAAATGAAGGGGACGCACAAGCTTGGATAGAAATAAAGGGGATGCACAGGCTTGGAAGTTGTCCGGAGAAGGTCTGGGTTAGATCTCTGTCCCTGATATAGACAGAGAAGCATTTTGTTTCGCACAAGTTTCTGGAAATTCGTCAAATAAGGTAAATCGACAAAATTTGTCAAATTAGCATAGCATTAAGAATTAAGAAAATTATGGTGGACTGCTTGCAAGTTAGAGCAGGTCACATTACTGTACTTTTCAATCCTTTGTGAAAGATATTCGTAATACTTTATTAATTATTAAAATCTACGGTAGTTCCCACGCTATTCATTAATTTTATTAGTTTCCCATTAACAATATTTCAATTCACCAATAAACATCTAAACCAACACCAATAAAAATATTGAATCTCTTAGTTCATTTTCGCTAAATTACCATTAGCATTTTTTAAATTTCCTGCAATAAGACTTTCTAGCATATGCTCTCACCCCCTTCGGACACATCAAGAGACACGGTAGTGTCTCGCGCCAAGTATATATAGATATATGCGCAGCGCGAGACACCGAGTGTCTATATTACGCCACGACTCGCTATCAAGAACCCTGAGATTTCCGAATTTCAATAACGGCTGATCCGATTAGGTTTTGAATGGTCTTAATGGATAGCTTGGGTTTGATTTACATAAGAAAAGTGTCTTCGTTTTGTTTCTACGGGCCTTATGAGCTGAGATATTTCGATGTAAAGTTGCAATTTGCTGAATTTTATGTTCTTAAAATTCAGCATCGTCCTCGTCCTCGTCGTCGTCCTACACCATCCTACACTTCTAGGCAAGAGGGGAGTATGAAAGGGTGAGGAAATGTCCCTCAGGCACGTCGTTCATTGGATGCGGGTTTCGGCCAATCGCGTAACAAATAATCTGACAGCTACATAGTCAGAGATAACCTACAATGTGCTTAGTGTCAAATAAAGTAAATTGTCCGAATTTGAAATGTCACGAGTTTTTACATTAATTAGGAGACCGAATTATTGTCTTAATTAAGAAGGTAAGTCGCCAAAATTTTTTAAATCGAGTTAGTATGTACAGTCGTAGACTTGGAAGTTATCCGGAGAAGGTTCGACAGAGAACCATCTTCTTTCGCATAAGTTTCTGGAAATTTGTACCATGCATGTATAAAATAATAATACCATGCATGTACAAAATAATATAAATTGTAACAAATTGCATTGCATTTAAATTGCCAGATATTTTTATACCAGCAATTTAGACATTTTATGTAAAGCTTATATACATTATATTTAGAAATGAAGGAGACGCAGAGGACCTGGATAAAAATGAAAGGGACGCACAGGCTTGGATAGAATTGAAGGGGACGCACAGGCTTGGATGGATAGAAATGAAGGGAATGCACAGGCGTGGAGGTTGTCCGGAGAAGATTAGATAGATAGACAGAGTATCTTGTTTCGCACAAGTTTCTGGAACTTTGTCAAATAAGGTAAATCGACAAAATTTGTCTAAAGACATAGCATTAAGAATTATTAAGAAAATAATAGGGATACCGGTTAATTCGTGCGGTTTTCTAACAGATGGCGTAACGTGACTTTTATTCCAGTGATTCACCTTTCCAAATATGTGTTGGAAAGCTACTGTCATATAGTTTCAGAATCAGTATGTGTCATTGAGCTGAAGCGTAAACAACAATCCTTTTTTTTACTCTGAAAATGTCGAATTTTGTGCCGAATAAAGTGTTTTTGCGGGGAGTACTTCTTCATTACTTCAATATGAAGAAAAAGGCTGCCGAAAGTCATCGTATTTTGGTGGAAGTGTATGGTGTGCATGCTCTAGCTGAGCGTACGTGCCAGAAGTGGTATGCACGGTTTAAAAGTGGCAATTTTGACTTGGAGGACGATGAACGGCCCGGACAGCCAAAACATTTTGAAGATCACGAATTGGAGACATTGCTCGACCAAGATCCATCCCAAACGCAAAAAGAACTTGCAAAATCACTTGGCGTCGCTCAACAAACCATTTCCGATCGTCTAAAAGCAATGGGAATGATCCGGAAGGTAGGCCATTGGGTGCCGTATGAATTGAAGCCACGAGACGTCGAACGCCGAGTTTTCACGTGTGAACAACTGCTTCAACGGCACAAAAGAAAAATTTTTTTGCATCGAATTGTCACTGGCGATGAAAAGTGGGTCCATTACGATAATCCAAAACGTCGAGCAACGTATGGATACCCCGGCCATGCATCATCATCGACGGCCGTTCAGAATATTCATGGCCTGAAGGTTATGTTGTGTATTTGGTGGGACCAGCTGGGTATAATCTATTATGAGTTGTTGCAACCGAAGGAAACGATCACAGGGGAAGTCTACCGACGACAATTGATGCGTTTGAGCCGAGCACTGCGCGAAAAACGGCCGGAATATGAACAAAGGCACGGCAAGGTAATTTTGCAACATGACAATGCTCGGCCACATGTTGCAAAGGTCGTCAAAACCTACCTTGAAACGCTAAAATGGGATGTCCTACCCCACCTATAGTCCAGACCTTGCGCCATCCGATTACTATCTCTTCCGATCAATGCAACATGGCCTGATTGACCAGCACTTCTCCAATTATGAAGAAGTCAAAATTTGGATCGATTCGTGGATAGCGGAGCAGCCGGCCGAATTTTTCAGAAAGGGTATTCGTGAATTGCCAAAAAAATGGGAAAAAGTTATAGCTAGCAATGGACAATACTTCGAATATTAAATTTGTAACCATTTTTTCACAATAAAGCTTCAATTTTCGAAAAAAACGCCAAGTATTTGACTTCCAGGCCGCGGACATCTAGGCAAATATCTAGATGTTACATTTTATCTTCATATTATTTAAAATGTCCGCGATATGAGTAACGGAATGTATGAATACAGCATTTTAGCTGTGTATATGTAGTTGTGTCATCTTAAGCGCAGTTGGAAAGCACCTTTATGTACTTGCAGCTCATTTTGATTTCATATATTTTTTTATATTGTATATTTTCTTCTATTTTTTTATGTGATTTATTCGTATTAAAATATAAATTTGTATAAAATATATCTGCTTGATATTATTTAATACATTTTTTCATTGTACTATTGTGATTTTTTCTTTGTATAAATAGTCATTGTGATAATTGGCGCAATTGTTGTATATCATTATTTTTGTACAGTCTAGAATTATGTAGTCACTACACTTACTATAGCAAAAGGCCACTCTATTTCTATATAATTTCTATATAAGTAAGTTCTACGTTAAGTTGTATATAACTAAAATGTGGCTTTTATATGTTTACAGATAATCGAAGCAGATGATGCAGTGTGATCTACCTCAGACTATGTATGCACAAATTTGCAGGTAGGGTTTTGCATACACAACTATTCATTCAATGATTCTGACATATGAGCACGTGTGATAATTTATAAATAATTAGTAAATGTGTCCTATTTCAGTTAACGATGCAGACGAAGAGAATTATTTCAACAGCCGAAAGAGAAAGTAACCCTGCTGCACGAGCAAATGAAATAAGCATATTTTCATGTGGATCTATGTATAAAATAAATAAAAAAGTTATTTTATAAAATAGTTTATTAAAAAAAATAATTAGTAAAATTTTATTTTTTAAATGCCACGGCCTCGGCCTCGGCCACGGCCACGGTATCGTTCCGTCACCATGGCCCGGAGGAGGGCGGCTTGGTCCCTCACGGCCTGTAAAACTGCCCAGTCGGAAGACTGGGCCCTCACCCTCCTCCCGCTCCGCTCGTGACGGGCTACGCGCGGTCCTGTAATTGGTAAAACAATAAATTTATTAGTAAAATGTTTTCTATTTTTTAAATTTAGATCTATTTTCAAGCATCCTAAAAGCATATAACTTCTTAAAATGTGTATGTATTTACCATCAGCCGTGGCCGGGCACGCTGGTGGTGGTGGTGGTGGTGGTGGTGGTGGTGGTGGTGGCGGTGGCGGTGGCGGTGGCGGTGGCGGTGGCGACGCCGGTGGCGACGCCGCCATATCAAAGTCTGCGAGCTCTTTGTCAATGTCTAAATTAATAAATTTTATCATCAAATATGTAGCAAAATAAATTTGAATAAATGTATATAATAAATTTGTATTATTTACCATTTAATAGGGAGTCGTGGTCCACATCTTTCTACAAAAATTGATAAACAATCAATTAGCAAAAAAGATCAAGAGTTCATAAAAGCAGCGTATGATAGAAGAAAGTCATACATGTAGCGCAAGGGTATGTATTGTTCAATTGCAAATTGGAAATTAGGAAATATAAAAATTTGAAAACTGAAATAGTGTATGATGTGAAATTATAAAAATTACATTATATTACATTACCAAATATGTTTCTTCTCATTACTTCACGAGCCTTTCAATTATTCAATCATACAAAATACTGTAACGTATTATAACTTTATTTTATGATAACTAGTTGTAAAATAAGAAGATATTGGACACGTTTAAGCATATATATATATTCTAACTTATAACGCCAACGATTAGAAATATATCAAACATATTTGAGTTGAACGTAAACGAACATGTAAAGTACAACATTTTGAAAGTCCTTGGTAGGTACTTTGCCTACGTTAAGTGTCAGTGGGCGTAGACCGTAACTGCATAGCAAGTAATACAACAAGAACATATTGGATATATAGAAGCTTATTTTAACTCGGATGTGTTTCATACTTCTAATCGCTGGCGTTACAAGTTAGAATATGCTTCAACGTGTCTAATATCTTCTTGTTGTATTACTTGCTATACAGTTACAGTCTACTTCCACTGATAGTTAACATAGGCACAGTGCCTACCAAAGACTTTCGAAATGTAGTTTACATGTTCGTTTACGTTCAACTCAGATATGTTTGATATTTCTAATCGTTGGCGTTATAAGTTATGGAATATGCTTCAACGTGTGCAATATCTTCTTGTTTTACTACTAGTTACAACTGCGAATCATTCACAAAATAATGTTATAATACGTTATAATTTGTATTGAATAATAATGGAAAGGCTTGTGAAGTAATGAGAAGAAATATATTTTGTAATGTAATGTAATGTAATGTCATTTTTATTTTTATAATCCGAATTTCCAATTTCCAATTTGCAATTGAACATTACGTATCCTTGCGCTAGATGTATGACTTTCTTCTTTCATACGCCGCTTGTAATCAGAATTTAAGTGACGTAAAAATGTCACAAAACATGAATAAGTTATTACTTACATTTTCAGCCATTGTAACGTACGCGTCTATGTACTACTAGCGATCGACAATCGAGAATGCGCTTTCTCACCACGCGCAGTGATGAGGCGAGCTCCTCCGCTGCTCTTTTGTTTTTTAAGGAGCCCGCTTTTGGCATAGATACGGACACATTCTGCCGCGGGCTCTTTGAATTGTTGATTTTTAAGTCGGGAAACTAACAAGGGGACACCACGGATGTGGAAATCGCTTTTGAAACGACAGTATATGGGGGTCGTAGTACTCATGTAGTATGAATACCATTTCGGCTTTTTGTCGCATGGGCCTTCGTTTTCGAGATATTGTAATTTAAAGTTTTTAACGAACGTAGTAATACAGATATATACCATTAATAGTAACCTACAGCCAAGAAGGTTCCGTGGACACAACGGTAGCGTGTCAGATTGTCTAATAATGTGTATGTAGGTTTTTCAATTCAAAATGTTTTCCTACAAAATACAGATAGCACCTAATAATAAGACTGTACTCGAACTGCAACTAAAAGACTGTAAAGCGTATAAGCTCTTCTTTGAAAGCCTAAATTAGGGCTAAAAGAAGAAAGCAAATAAATATGTAAGAAGTAGGTTTGAACCACATATAGGTAGTAACTACTAAAGACTGGAAACAGAAAACACAATATATAATACAAACACGTTTATCGTAAATATTTTTGCAATGTACAAAGACAGTTAATAAATCAGTTAAGGAGTAAAGGAGTGTCAGATTGTCACGAGGGCGGCCGGGGTTCAAGTCCCTCGCAATTTTTTTTCTTTAACAATTTTTCCCGTGGAAATATATTTTGTGGATATTTTGTGGATATTACGTATCATATAGTACGTTACATATTACTGTACGCAAATTTTAAGGTTAATAACGTTAAAAATGCATTTATAACATAACATATTATTCTAATCATCTCTTTCAACGGTGTTTTAATATTCTTGTACTGCGAAAATATTTCATTCCGAAACTTTCGACGCCTGCGATTGTCGAGCAAGTGAAGTGGGATAGCCGTTAAAATAGCCGTATTTTTAACCTTCAAATTTTCATAGAGTAATATGTAACGTACTATATCATACGTAATATCCACAAAATATATTTCCACGGGAAAAATTCTTAAAAGAAAAAAAATTGCGAGGGACTTGAACTTCGGCCGCCCACGTGACAATCTGACGCGCTACCGTTGTGTCCACGGACCTTCTTGGATGTAGGTTACTATAGATGGTAAATAACTGTATTACTACGTACATTAAAAACTTTAAATTACAATATCTCGAAAACGAAGGCCCATTCGACAAAAAGCCAAAATGGTATTTTCATATAACCACAGACCAGGTATAGAATAGACCTATCACTCTTTTGTCTTCGGTGTCACCGCTCTGAAGTACCGATATTCTGAAACAACCACTGGTTTTCGAGCGCCCTCTCGGATTTTCGAGCGGTGGGTGCGGGAAACATAATGTACTTCTAGCCAGGGACTTCTACCGGTACGTAAAATACCGGTATTATACCGGTATTTTTCGGTTGTATCTTCGTCTGAGACTTAATATCGGTATAACGCTCATACCGGTATTTCGGCAGTACAGCTATACCGAAACCGATATCACACCGAAACAGATAAATACCGAAAACAATAGGTTACCGAAAACCGAAATAAATACCGGTATTTTTTCGGTAACATGATAGGTTTCAATATTTTCCGGTAATAAAAAATAATGTTATACCGGTATTTTGATATAATAGTTCCAATTCTATAAGGGTTACGAAAGTATTACCGGAAAATATTGAAACCTATCGTGTTACCGAAAAGAATACCGAAAAAATACCGGTATTTATTTCGGTTTTCGGTAACCTATTGTTTTCGGTATTTATCTGTTTCGGTACAATATCGGTTTCGGTATTTATCTGTTTCGGTATGATATCGGTTTCGGTATAGCTGTATTGCCGAAATACCGGTATGAGCGTTATACCGGTATTAAGTCCCTGCTTCTAGCATTGACACAGGTAAAGCTGCTGGTATCACCGAGAGAAGTATTGAAGCTGTGTTATACAGGGTGTCCCACTAACTCGGTTCACCTCAAATATCTATTATTTCAAGCAATAAGCGAAAATATTATTTATAGAAGTTGTCTCGTTGTAAGAAACACAAAACACGGTGAAACTAGTTTATTTACAGGGATAGATTGGATGTGGAGGCCAATTTTATTTTTTCAAATGGACTGTCAAATTTTTTATCGTCAAATTCAATAGAATAGCGAATTCTGAGTATGAAAGTATTAAAGTGCATTAATCCTAAAACTTATTGTTTCCGAGATATTCAACATTGTCCATCCTATTACTTTGATTATGAAACATATTCGAATCTATGCTCAGTTCATTTCGGTTAGCCAGCCGTTCAATGCGGGTTGTCCAGTGGTCACTGGCAACCCGCCGAACACCGGTGAATTTTATGGTTTTCGACCCTCGAAGGGGTTGGAATATCGTTAAGAAGGAAGAAATGCCCAGGATTTTCAAATTTCCGAATCGATTCCTTATGTTTTGCCGATGAAACTAACACCAAGAACGACGTGATTCGGACCATATTAAAGGAAATTCCATAAAAAATTGAATTATATCATTCGAAGCTGCCTTCGTTAAAAATAGTCCGATTTACATCAAATATGATATGATTTTCACCGGAAAAACATAAGGAATCCATCGGTGTCACGTCCATATCCATACGATAAAGAATAAAGAATTATTATATTTCTGAAACAGGTATGAATCCTCGGCCGATCGCAGGCTGCGGTCCGCAACGATTCCAGGTCGGCGCCCCGCTGTCGAGGGTGAAAATGTGAAATTTTCATTTCAGCGTATTAAGAAATTCTTTATTCTTTATCGTATGGATATGGAAGTGACACCAATGAATTCCTTATGTTTTTCTAATGAACATCATATCAAATTTCATGTAAATCGGACTATTTTTAACGAAGGCAGCTTCAAATGATATAATTCGAATTTTCATGGAATTTCCTTCATTATGGTCCGAATTAAGTCGTTCATGGTGTTAGTTTCATCGGGGAAACATAAGGAATCGATTGGCGTCGTTTTCGAAAAGATCTGATGAGAAATTCGGAAATCCTAGACATTTCTCACTGTTTAAGCGTATTCAAACCCCTTCGAGGGTCGAAAACCATAAAATTTGGTGAGGTTTCGACCCAAGAGATTCGAGACTTCGAAGCCCATCAAGACTTCGAAGCCGACCAAGACTTTTCAAGACTTTTAAGCTTCGAATCACGTTCGAAGCGCTTCGAAGCAGTCGCCTGACATTCAAGACCGATTCGAAGCGCTGGGAACCGACTCCGGAGTCCCATCACTACCTATTCGTCCCGCCGACCGTGGCAGCCAGTGGCAGATTTCGCAGCGTCGCGCGGTCTCCTTGACAACGGAAGGCACGCTGTGCGAGGAAAGATTGGAAGGGGAAGCAGGCGCGTGAGGGGCCCCACTGCTGGTCACGCCTGATTTATTGCCAGCTATCGTCTTTTGTTTCTTCCATCACGAAGTAAACGTAACAATTACATTTGCACACAAACAAACCCATGCATTAAAGCTGATGCAAGATACAAACATTTCTGCACTCTTTTATCGAATAATGTAATTCGTGCGAATATGGTTTAAAATTACGGGTTAAGGACTTCGTAATGAGCCCGTGACGGGCCGAAAAAAGATAGGCTCAGGCGGGGATCGGATTAGCCTTTCTCTTAATAATCTTTTATTTCTGTATATACAGTATATATATATTATGGCCTCCATCTCACGATGAAAATTTAATCCAGCATATCCGTATTTTGCTTATGTTTTACCTAATTATATACGGTAACACGCGTAAGTTTTAATAATACCTCAATATATCGAGAATTACGCACACTTTGATCTCGAATTCCATGCATCCTGTGCTTTTAAATCTGTATTGATACTGGCTTGCATACATCTCTCCTTGTAGTTAAAGCGGGGGTGGAACCAATTATTTTCGTAATCCACGTTAAAAAACAAGCAACTTTTGTTGGAAACATTTTTTCTTAAAACCATTCCAAACTATTTTTCGATGTCTAGATGTTAGACGAGAGGCAAAAGGTCGGAAGCTAAAATGGTTCCCAAAGAAGAAGCGAAAATCACATTTAGTATCTTGACCTGCAGGAATATCGTTTACACCACTTGGGTTTTCCCCAACCACTTACGTGATGACCGTCTATACAGATTAGTGTTGCCGCGACGCGACCCCCTCAACCATTCTTTGCGCGCTGCCTGACAACTCACTCTTGCCACAATCACACACCCCAAAAATCAGTCACACCGAAATTACGTCACACGATACTCTTTCTAACAGTACTCGCTCCCACAGAAGACACCTATCTACTCATTCTCCACATTCATTGTACAGTGTGTAGAAAATTTATTGGTCTACACCTCTGGATCGGTGGACATTTGTAAAAAAAATTGTCCGCGAAATTGTTTATAACATTGACAATTAATTTTAAATTTTTTAGTAAACTTCTCGAAACTCCTCACCGATTTCAATGGCCTTCGCATCTGTTGTCAAAGTCATAATTCTGAACAACATTTCCCTTTAACCTTTTTGGCGGTCGGCTTTGGTTTACGAAATATTCGCAAAAAACCTTACTTAACACTAGAATTACCGAGTTTAACACATACATCGGTTCGCTACCATGCTTTACGCGTACCCCGCCCTAATCTAGCCCCCCACCAATATTAATATCGTCGGCTATGAAACAGATTTCAATATATTATGCCGAAAGTTTTTCATATGTTTTTGATAACATATGTCAAGGTCATTGAAATCGGTGAGTAGGTAGCTTTTCGACAAATTTACCAATTTTTTTTACATCAACGTATTCTGCGCGTTGAAAAGGGATAATGTTTGAAAGAAGCCATATGACGCAAAGGAACGCTTTGGTCAGGAAAAATGGTTAAAGATTTCGGAACGATTTGATTGTGTAGAGTTACACGTATATGTAGGCATGGGTCCACCACTACTCTGCTGCTTGATACGAGACACATCATAAGATTACCATAATTGATTAATCATTTTTTAATTAGTTATTATAGGAAGTGTTCAAAATGATAAATGAAAGTGTATCTCTGTACACAGAGTATGCCGGGTATACAGTTGAAAAAAATTGAAAAAGTTGAAAAAGTTATATAAACCCATGTCCGCAAATAATTTATTAGGGAATTATAAGATAGCAGAGATTCGTTACATCGTAAGCGAAGTTGTACAATGCTTCCCCGTTGTATGAGTCTGTAGAGTTGCTGATTAATAATGAAATTAAGAAATTTATTTGCCTTTTAAAAATGCTGTATTAATTTGACATCGGGACACCCTGTATGTAAATTCTTACTGCTATTATAACTTTCATTCCTACCGCTTATAGCGCTGCACTCTTATTTCATGCTCAGTCGTTAACGTTGGATGCGACACGGAAATGGTAATGGGGCTCTAGAGCCCCAAAAACGAGTGACACGGAAGACAAAAGAGTGATAGGTCTATTCTATACCTGGTCTGTGATATAACCAAAAGGCGAGGGTAAAGAAGACTTGCCCGACCGCGGCGGGACGTGACCGGTGGCCCCTTTTTTTCGGTACGAGGAGGGCTCGCTTTGACCGACGGACACGTAAAAAAACAAAGCGGGCGACCGGAGCTCACACATGTTACGGCGTCCGAAAATTTTTTCTCATTTTCCTGCATGTAAGTGTGCTTCATTATTATTAATTTTAAGGTGTACGCATAATGAAACGAACATATTTTCAACGAATAGGTTATTTTGTTTCATTACATGTGTAAATTAATTTAACCTATGCTAACCTATTTCTTTATTGAAATGTGTATCTTTTTAGTACCAAGTTCCTTGGAAGCAAATTTTCTATTCTTCTCGTCAGTAGGAGTAGCAAAAGAAAAAAATATTATATTTGGTAAGTGACGTTTACATTTATTTATATATAATAATACGCATGATATTAGTTTAGTGCTTATTACAAATTTCTCGTTTTTTACAGGTTGGAATATTAAAAAAAAAAGTAAAGTACACTCGCTGAGCTGCTTTGCGCTATTCCGAGTAAACTTTACTGGCTGCATCGCGCCTTATCTTATATCTTATAACATCACTCGATAGGCTGCATTGCGCCGTGTCTCGAGTATAACAACTTTCAATAAAGTTGGGCGTCCGCGATCGTATAACCGCCACGCTTATATACATATATTGTACTATTGTATTGTATTGTACTGTTACTGGCTGCATCGCGCTTTATCTTATAAATAAAAAAGAAGTGGGTTTTCTATTGATAACGCCACTCTAAACCGATCTATTTTTATTCTTCCAATACCCGTACATCCTAGGAGATCCAGATATATTAATCCTAATCCTAAGTAATTTTAGTTCCTTCTATTAAAATGTCTATGCAGGTAAAAAAGAAACAGGGAATATCGATGTTTACCGAAAAAAATAAAAATGAAATTTTTCGTGGCGAATGGTTATGGGATGATGATATGGATCGTTTCAATTGCCTTTTACAAAATCATTCCAATTATAGACCTGTTGAAACGTGGCGAGTGCAATTACTTGATACTATACAACCCATACCGGCAAATGAAAAGCATATACAATTTTTATATAGTTCTTTGTCGAGAGATAATGTGAATGATAATAATTGGTTACTGTACGGAAGAGGTCATTGGGTATGCAGCTTTTACGACAGAAAAAATATATTTATTTATGATTCTTTGAATAATAAGAGGTTAGAGAAGGATCATGAACAATTCTTGAAAAAGTTGTTTCCAGCATATGACTTTATTCAGAATCCTGTCCAATTTCCCACTGTGCAACAACAACCGAACGGTAGCGATTGCGGTGTTTTCGCAATAGCCTTTGCTGTTTCGTTATTATTTAATATTAAACCTGAAAAAGTACAATATGACCATAGTTTAATGCGACCGCACTTTATAAAAATGTTTGAATTCAATATTATCACAAAAAATAGAAGACAATATACAATCCCCCAAAAAATAGAACAAAATATATAATCACAAAAATAGAAGATAATACACAAAAAAATAGAACAAAATATACAATCACAAAAAAATAGAAGATTATAATTATTACAAAATAAAAAAAGGTGTGAAATCAAAATGAGCTGCAAGTACATAAAGGTACTTTCCAACTGCGCTTAAGATGACACAACTACATATACACAGCTAAAATGCTGTGATCATACATTCCATTACTCATATCGCGGACATTTTTTAATTAATCCGTCAAAAAGAATCCCATTTAAAAAAAATTGTCGTAAATTAATAACTTTACAAAATTAATAATATACCAAAATTACGCCAATTATAAGAATGGCTATTATACAAAGACAAAATTGTATTAAATAATATTAAGCAGACATATTTTTATACAAGTAAATATTTTAATACGAAGAAATATTTTATTCAAAATACTTGGCGCTGCGGAACCGAAAAAATGTTAATTGTTTTAGTAGTAATAATAATTTATAATAACTCCCTTACAATCTAAAATACATAAACATATATATACATATACATATTAGAAACGCAGTCAGATCTATTCTACATCAAGAGACACGGTAGTGTCTCGCGCCAAGTATATATATAGATATATATGCGCAGCGCAAGACACGGAGTGGCTCTATTACGCGACGACTCGCTATCAAGAACCCTGAGATTTCCGAATCTCAATAACGGCTGATCCAATTAGATTTTGAATGGTCTTAATGGATAGCTTGGGTTTGATTTACATGAGAAAAGTGTCTTCGTTTTGTTCCTACGGGCCTTATGAGCTGAGATATTTCGATGTAAAGTTGCAATTTGCTGAATTTTATGTTCTTAAAATTCAGCATCGTCATAGTCATCGTCCTACACTTCTGGGCAAGAGGGGAGTATGAAAGGGTGAGGAAATGTCTCTCAGGCACGTTGTTCATTGGATGCGGGCATCGGCCAATCGCGTAACAAATTGTTGTCACGTGACAGCTAGCCAGAGATATTATAACCTACCAAGTGCTAAGTGTCAAATAAATTGTTGTCACGTGACAGCTAGGCAGAGATATTTTAACCTACCAAGTGCTAAGGGTCAAATAAAGTAAATTGTCGGAATTTGAAATGTCACGAGTTTTTACACTAATAGGAGACTGAATTATTGTCTCAATTAACAAGGTAAGTCGCCAAAATTTTTCAAATAGGTTTCTTATGTAGAGTCGCAGACTTGGAAGTTGTCTGGAGAAGGTTCGACAGAGAAGCATCTTCTTTCGCACAAGTTTCCACAAATTAATATATTGTTTTTATACCAGCAAACAATTTTTACACAGGCTCGAATAAAAATGAAGGGGACGCACAAGCTTGGATAGAAATGAAGGGGATGCACAGGCTTGGAGGTTGTCCAGAGAAGGTTAGACAGACAGAAAAACATCTTGTTTCGCACAAGTTTCTGGAAAGTTGTCAAATAAGGTAAATCGACAAAATTTGTCAAAGTAGCGTAGCATTAAGAATTAAGAAAATTATAGCGTACTGCTTGCAACGTGGAGCAAGTCACATTAGTGAAGAAAGTACGCTGAAAACGCATCTCCCTTGATACTTTTCAATCTCTTTTGGAAAGGTATTCCTAATACTTTATTAAAATCCACAGTAGTTCCTACGCTATTCATTAATTTTATTAGTTTCCCATTAACAATATTTCAATTCAAAAATATAGACATACTAAATTAATTTTATTCCAATACCAATACATTGTACGTTAAAAATATTGAATCTCTTCGTTCATTTTTGCTGAATTACCATTAGCATTTAAATTTCCTGCAACAAGACATTCTGCCATACGCTCTCACCTCCTTCGGACACATTTTGTAGTCTGTACACTTAAAATAGCAAAGGGCCAATCTATTTTTATATGTTCTACGTTAATTCATAACTAAAATGTGGAATTTTGTATATTTACAGATAATCGAAGCAGAAGCGATAGAGAAAGTAACCCTGCTGCAAATGAGAAAAATAAGCACATTTTCATGTATAATTTTATTCTAGAGTTTTAAGAAATATGTTTATACAATTAATATTGAGTTTTATTATGAATGTGAAAAACTGTATAATTCAGACAACAAAAATAAATCGGACATAATATTATATTAATTAAACGATTTTATTCAGCTTCGATTCTATGTTTGCTTCTTGTATGTTTGCTTCATATCTGAAAACTCAACTATAAACCAATTCGACCAATCCAATTGTCTTGTAGCTTTGCAAGCGTGCGGAGTTTGGATAACCATATAATATATTGTTGAAAAAATAACCCCGAGGGGGTGAAAAAGTTATCCAGTCATCAATAAACACTACAAAATGTGTGAAATCCCCACAAAATTACCTTTTTTAAAAAAGGTACAAAAAAGAGCGCCAAGTATATAATTCCATCATAAAGAATTCCATTTAAAAACATTGTCGTAAATTAATATAAATTTCTTAATATGCTATATTTAACTTTACAAAAGTGATGAGATACAACAATTGCGCCAATTATCACAATGGCTATTTATACAAAGAAAAAAATGTACTCCATAATATTAAGCCGACATATTTTTATACAAATCAATATTTTAATACGAATAAATATTTTATTCAAAATACTTGGCGCTGCTCTCTGAATTGGTGTTGCTAAACTGAATAAATATGCATAAATTGCATTAAAATCTTTTTCTTTCTTTCTTGTCTCTGTGGTGTCTTGTCTTGTTTTATTTATTAACCAAGACAATTAACATTTTTTCGGAGAGCAGCGCCAAGTATTTTGAATAAAATATTTATTCGTATTAAAATATTGATTTGTATAAAAATATGTCGGCTTAATATTATGGAGTACATTTTTTTCTTTGTATAAATAGCCATTGTGATAATTGGCGCAATTGTTGTATCTCATCACTTTTGTAAAGTTAAATATAGCATATTAAGAAATTTATATTAATTTACGACAATGTTTTTAAATGGAATTCTTTATGATGGAATTATATACTTGGCGCTCTTTTTTGTATTGCTTTTACAGAGAGCTAAAGCTTTTCAAACTGTTGTTAAAATGGGAACAGTTGTTAATAAAAAAACACCTGCACGACAAAAGATACAAAAAGTTAAAGGTAGAACATTTCATTTACCACTTCCTTTACAACAGACTTTCGATAAGTTATGTTCTAACACTGATCCAATAAATTTAAATCTTGAATTTATTTTAGTTCGAAATGTTCCAACTAAAAACAAAATTATCTGGGAAGATTTAGTGGACATTAAAAAAGTATTTGAAGCTTTAATATGGTTGAAAAAAAATAACCCTTTATATTCTGAAATTGTACTGCCTGATATTCATGATAAATTGTTTTTAGGGGATTTGGATAATGTAGAATTTGAAATGCAAGAATCAGAAAATGATACAAGTGACAACTGTGAGCCATTAAATAATTTAGAATTACATGTGAAAGAGATAAAAGATCATGTAGAACTTGCATTGGACGATCAGCCTAAGGCAATGCTAACTCAAAAAGATAAACATGATAGCTATTATGAGCAATATACTATATATCCTCTACATGAAAAAAAGGAAAATCAAACTGCGACTGCTTTATATCAAATGTTAAAAATTCAGGACATACCTTTAGATAATCGTGAAAAGAATTTAGATTTGATGTGTTTTCCAGATTTATTTCCATTTGGTTCTAATGGACAATGTGATGAAAGTAGACCGATCAAACTTCAAGAGCACGAATTTATTAAATGTCGCTTAACATCTAAGCGTCCACAATTTAGATTAAATCAACAATATTTGTTTTATTTATTAAATAACGCGAATATTCGTCAGTTGCGTCGTGGAATTTACCATAAAATGAATATAACTGATACACGAATTCGTTACACAGTTGCGGAGTATTTAGAGGCCATGTCGAAAGAAGCGTTGGAGTCCAACTTAAATTCAATGTTTTCTTCACTTCGAAATACGGAACAATATTGGCGTAGACCGAGAAGTGATTTATCTTGTATGGCACAACATTACGGACCTGCGACATGGTTTCTAACGTTAAGTCCTAGTGAATGGTTATGGGACGATTTAGGTGAATATATTCGTGACGCAAATGGGTGGCAAGACTCTTCGTTAACCACTAGTTTACTTGTTGCTAAAGATCCTGTATCAACATCGAGATTTCTTGATAATAAATTTCGAGCAATGCTTGCTTTTATTTGTTCAGAAGATTCTCCGATTGGTAAAGTAACACACTATTTCTGGCGACGAGAATATCAAGGTAGAGGTATACAACATTTTCATTTATTAATCTGGATTGAAGGTGCACCAATTTTCGGCGAATCTTCTACTGAAGAAGTTTGTAAATTTATTTTACAATATATAAGCTGCAAAATGCCAGATGAAAATATTTCGCCATTATTGCACAGACGTGTTAATACGCACCAACGACACAAACATAATGATTATTGTCTTCGTTCTAAAAAAGTAGGATTTAAAGTTATTCGTAGGTGTCGTTTTGGGTTTCCTCGTCCTGTTACTGACACACTAAATATGAGAGACGTGGCAACTTCGATAGCAGGTAGAAAACAATTAAAACATAAGAGTAGATTATACGATCTTCCTCGAACAAAGAATGAAGTTGATATTAATGATTATAATCCTGTTATACTTACTGCATGGGAAGGCAATATGGATATACAGTTTATTGGTGAAAAATCGACACTGCTCACTTGGTATGTTACTAAATATTTGAATAAAGCAGGGAAAAGTGAACTGTCTGATTGTGATTTTGCAAATAGTGTAAATAATCAAAATAAGTCATTGGCAAGTGTTCTTTGGAATTTTGCTTTACGATCCATAAGCAATAGAGAATGTGGAGCTCTTGAGGCTGCTGACACCTTGTTAGGTATCCCTTTACATGGAACTGATCGAAATACAACTATTAAATGGTTAGATGTTAATCCTATACGACAGAGGAAATTAAAAAGTCGTAAAGAAATTGAAGCTCTTGATGGTGAATCTACAGATATATTTTGTCCATCTTTAATAGATAATTATTATCCAAATAGATCTGTAGAATTAGAATCTGTGTCTCTTTATGAATTCGCACAATGGTATGATATCACGACAATCAAACCGAAAAATAATAATATTGAATATTATAAATTAGAATCTAATTTATAATATTAAAACTATTATCTAATTATTAGATAATAGTCATTATCTTAAACGGCGACAACGTGGATGTCTTATTAATCATTATAGACATAATGTTAATAATCGACCGGAAGATTATTTCTTTTCTTTATTGCTTATGTTTAAACCATGGCGGGAATTAAAGGATCTTAAAAATAGTTATGATACTTATATGGAAGCATTTCATAATGTAAAACTACATCTTACGAAAGCATTACAATATCACGAAAAACTAGAAGAATTGAAAAAAGCGTTTGAAACTGCACAAGAGTTAGTTCGGCAATTGGATGAAGAATTACAAAAAAACGTGTCTCAGGATGACCCTGACAATCCGATAGGCGCTCAAAATGTAGAAGCTGGTGAAGCAATGCAAGATTTTAGGGATCTTGGTAATAAAATGGATGAAAAAATTGACGTGTCTGAAATGATAGCAAAATTAAATGCCGACCAAAAAAGAGTATTCCACAGAGTCATTGATACTGTAAGGTCAGATAATTCGATATTACGATTGTTTATTAGCGGAGAGGGTGGAACGGGAAAGAGTTTTTTAATTAAAACCATTAAGTGTTGGATAAAACAATATCTCAATAAAGATACCGCTGTAGCGGCACCTACTGGTATAGCAGCGTTTAATATAGACGGTTTGACAGTTCATAGATTGCTTCAATTACCCGTTGAACATGGTCTAACGCCAAAGTATAAACAATCACAAAAAATAGAAGATAATAATATAAATCACAAAAAAAATAGAAGAAAATATACAACAAATAAATCACAAAAATAGAAGATAATAATATCACAAAAAATAGAAAAATATACAATACAAAAAAAGATGTGAAATCAAAATGAGCTGCCAGCACATACAGGTGCTTTCCAACTGCGCTTAAGATGACACAACTACATACACACAGCTAAAATGCTGTGTTCATACATTCTATTACTCATATCGCGGGCATTTTATTTATCCCATCAAAAAGAATCCCATTTAAAAACATTGTCGTAAATTAATTAATAGCTTTACAAAGTTAATGATATACAAAAATTGCGCCAATTATAACAATGGCTATTTATACAAAGAAAAAAATGTATTACATAATATTAAGCAGATATATTTTTATGCAAATAAATATTTTAATACGACTAAATATTTTATTCAAAATACTTGGCGCTGCGATCTAAAATACATAAACATATACATATACATACGAGTATTAGAAACGCTGTCAGATGTATTCTACATATATTTAATTCGAATATCATACGTAGCATATGCTCATACACACATTCACGAACGTACGCACACGAAAGAAAGAAAAAGATTATTGCAATTTATACATATTTATTCAGTTTAGCAATACCAATTCGGAGAGCAGCGCCAAGTATTTTGAATAAAATATTTATTCGTATTAAAATATTTATTTGCATAAAAATATATCTGCTTAATATTATGTAATACATTTTTTCTTTGTATAAATAGCCATTGTTATAATTGGCGCAATTTTTGTATATCATTAACTTTGTAAAGCTATCAAGAGACACGGTAGTGTCTCGCGCCAAGTATATACATATATATATGCGCAGCGCGAGCACTGCCGTGTCTCTATTACGCCACGACTCGCTATTCTGAACCCTGAGATTTCCGAATCTCAATAACGGCTGATCCGATTCGATTTTGAATGGTCTTAATGGATAGCCTGGGTATGATTTACATAAGAAAAGTGTCTTCGTTTTGTTCCTACGTGTCTTATGAGCTGAGATATTTCGTTGTAAAGTGGCAATTTGCCGATTTTCATGTTCGTAAAATTAAGATCTTCATCGTCATCGTCCTACACTTCTAGGCAAGAGGGGGTGAGGAAATGTCTCTCAGGCACGTCGTTCATTGGATGTGGGTTCGGCCAATCGTGTAACCAAATATTTTGTGTTGTGACAGCTATATAGACAGAGATATACTATAACCAACCAAGTGCTAAATGTCAAATGGAGTAAGTTGTACGAAATTTTGAGATGTCACGAGTTTTTACACCAAATAGAAGACTGAATTATTGTCTTAATTAACAAGGTAAGTCGCCAAATTTTTTTAAATCGATTTAGTATGTATAGTCGCAGACTTGGAAGTTGTCCGGAGAAGCTTCGACAGAGAAGCATCTTCTTTCGCGCAAAATAATATATATTGTAACAAATTGCATTGCATTTAAATTGCTAGATATTTTTATACCAGCAATTTAGAGATTTTATGTAAAGCTTATATATATTATATTTAGAAATGAAGAAGACGCAGAGGACTTGGATTAAAATGTAAGGGACGCACAGGCTTGGATACAGAATTGAAGGGGACGCACAGGCTTGGATGGACAGAAATGAAGGGAATGCACAGGCTTGGAGGATGTCCGGAGAAGATTCAATAGATAGACAGAGCATCGTGTTTCGCACAAGTTAAGTCACATTATTAGTGAAGAAAGTACGTTGAAAACACATTTCCCTTGATGCTTTTCAATCTTTTGTGAAAGACATTCGTAATACTTTAATAAAATCCACAGTAGTTGCTACGCATTCATTATTTCATTAATTTTTTAGTTTCCCATTAACATACTAAACTAATTTTATTCCAAAACCAATAAATTGTGTGTTGAAAATATTGGATCTCTTCGTTCATTTTCGCTAAATTATTACCATTAGCATTTAAATTTCCAGCAACAAGACTTTCTGCCATACGCTCTCACTTCCTTCGGACACATTCTGTAGTCTCTACACTTACTGCAGCAAAATGCCACTCTATTTCTATATATAATAAGTTCTACGTTAAGTTATAACTAAAATAACTAAAATGTGGAATTTATATGTTTACAGATAATCGAAGCAGGAGATGATGCTGTGTGATCTACGTCAGACTATGTACGCACAGATTTGCAGGTAGGGTTTTGCATACGCAATTATTTATTCAATGATTTTGAGCACGTGTGATGATTTATAAATAATTAGTAAATGTGTCCTATTTTTCAGTTACCGATGCAGACGAAGAGAATTATTTCAACAGCTGAAAGAAAACTAACCGTGCTGGCTGCACGATAAATAAGCAATTTTTATGTGTATATATATAATATATAATATATATATATATATATAAAATAAATTTATGAAGGTGAACATAAAAATGGAATTTTTATTTTCGAGGACTATTTTTTAAACATTTAAGGGGGGCATATACCGAAATATGCAAGAGATAAATTTTTTTTTCTTATTTTCAGTGTTTGATATGTCATGAATGTTTCCTGAAATTGTGGGAACGAAATTTGCAAAAAAAATAAAAATAAAGAGTCTATATCTTTAACAGCTTGCGAAGTCGATTTTATATAATATTCTCCAAGTTATTGATTAAATAAAAATATATGTCAAAAAAAGTTCTAAATCCGGACAAGGAGCATCTTTTATGTTCTATTACTTTTCCTCGCGCGACGAATAGTTATCGAAAATAGTCCGAAAAACTATTTGTTATTTGTAATAATACTTATTATTATTTTATTATTTTAATTTTTTGGAACTAATCTGGAGTGTGTCCCGTAGAAAACACAAAAATCGAAAATAAGAGTCACCCTAGCAATACCCATCGGCAGCAATAAATGATAGTATCCAGAATACAGTATCTACTCGTTAGCAGCCTGTTTCTACGACGCGTTAGGCTCTTTCGTTTCCTCTCGTTCGCTCATTGGGTTTTCTCATTCGCGCCAGTGGCCGCGCGGAATAGTGTCCAGTCGCTTTAGGAGCCCGCTGCCGTTTGTCGGGCTGCTAACGAGTAGATACTGTATTACGGTCATTATATATAATTATATGTATTTATTAAAAATATAAAAAATATTTTTTTTTTATTTCTGGCCGCCACGCCCCTGACCGCGACCCCGGCCCCGGTCCTGGCCACGGCCACGGCCATGCCCATGGCCACGGGCGTATTTTGACACCGCCCAGGCTCGCAGGGAGGTGGCCTGCTCCTTAATGGCGTTAATAAACGCCCATTCCTCTTGTCGGGCCCTGGCTCTCCACCCGCTGCGCTGGTGGCGCGCAACGCGTGGTTCTGTAATTAGTAAAAACGAAATTTATTAGTCAAATATTTTTTTGGATTTAAAGCATTCTAAACGCATATAACTCCTTAAAATGTGTAAATATTTACCATCGCCCGTGGCCAGGTTTATATTTGGTGGCGGCAGAGACGTCGGCAGCGGCGGGTTTTGTGGCGGCGGAGACGTCGGCAGCGGCGGAGACGTCGGCAGCGGCGGAGACGTTGTCTGGGACGTATCCAGCGGCTGGGACGTATCCAGCGGCTGGGACGTATCCAGCGGCTGGGACGTCTCCAGCGGCTGGGATGATACTTTCTCCATGCTGAGGTATCTCAAGTTCACGTCTATTTCTAAATAAATTATGTTCATTTGAAAAAAAGTTAGAATATATGTATACTAATATGAATTGTTTTTTTATTATTTACCTGCTAATAAAGCGTCAGTTTCTTCTTTCTGCAAAAATTAATCAACAATTAATTAGCCAAAAAGTTCAAGAGTTCATAAAAGCGGGGTATGATAGAAGAAAGTCATATACATGTAGCGCGAGGATACGTATTGATCAATTGTAAATTGGAAATTAGGAAAAGTAAATATTTGAAAATTTAAATAGTGTATGATGCGAAATTAAAATTTATATTATATTACATGTTTCTTCTCATTACTTCACTAGCCTTTCAATTATTTAAGCTGTGTTTCAATTCATGCATACTGCGCATGAAATTGGTGGCATCGTACGATTCCCTACAATCTCTCTCACTTGCCACCAATGCGATGCCACTTCCAGTGCAGTAAGCATGCAGCAATCGCAGAAAATCAGAGGAACAGTAGTCGCTGCACCGGAAGTGGCATCGTATTGGTAGCAAGTAAGAGAAATTCTAGGGAATCGTACGATGCCACCAATACGATGTCACCAATTTCATGCGCAGTATGCGTGAATTGAAACACAGCCTTAGTCACACAAAAAACTGTAACTTATTATAACTTTATTTTGTTTTGTGAACGATTCGCATTTGTGACTAGTAGTATAGTAAAAAATAAGATGTTGGACACGTTTAAGCATATATTCTATTCTAATTCTAACTTATAACGCCAACGATTAGAAATATCAAACATATCTGAGTTAAAACATGCTTCTATGTATCCAATATCTTCTTGTTGCGTCCACTGATACTTAACATAGGCAAACTGCCTATCAAAGACTTTCATAATGTTGTAGTTTATTACATGTTCGTTTACGTTCAACTCAGATATGTTTGATATTTCTAATCGTTGGCGTTACAAGTTAGAATATGCTTCAACGTGTCGAATATCTTCTTGCAGTATTACTAGTTATATGTGTGAATTGTTCACAAAATAAAGTTATAATAATAAATACTTTGCATTTTTTGTATAAGATTGAATAATGAAAAGGCTCTTGAACTAATTTTTATAATTTCGCATCATACACTATTTCAAATTTCAACTTTTTATATTTCCAACTTTCCAATTTGCCATTTGTAATTGAACAATACGTATCTTTGCGCAACATGTACGACTGTTTTTTTTTCTACCATACGCCGCTTGTAATTCAGGTTACACGACACAAGATGTTAAAAAAATCATTTGAATTCCGAGATATATTAAAGATATATAAAACCCAATTTTTCATAAATAAAGTAAAGATAACCGGGCTAGAGTAAACGATAATAATAACTCTGCTATGTGTATATAGATATATATATATATATATATATATATATATATATATATATATATATATATATATATAAATTTATTACTTACATTTTCTTTTTCGGGCCACATGCTTTTGGTAAGCACAGAGAAAGCTGAAGCTGGCCAAGAGGCCAGCTAAACATTTGATGATCAAAAAGTACATCGATCTATCGAAATTCTTCATTACGTTTTGCTTTAATATGATTACATTTTCTTGTCATATAAAGCGAATGCGAGGTTATAACAAAGCTTATAAATTTTTCGTTTTTTACAGGTTGGAGTATTACAAGAAAAAGTAAAGTACTCTCGCTGAGCTGTTTTGCGCTCGCTTGGTTGCTTTGCGCTTTTGCGAGTATTAATTGTTAATTAAGCTTTACTGGCTGCATCGCGCCTTATCTTATAATTAAAAAGGAGTTGGGTTTTCTACCTATTGATAACGCCACTCTAAACGGATTTATTTTTATTCTTCCAATACCTGATTCCAATACCAATCCTAGGAAATCCAGATATATTAATCTAAATAAATATTGAGATAACATTATCATATCACATCAATCGATAGGCAGGCTGCATTGCGCCGTGTCGCGAGTATAATTTTCAAGAAAGTTACAATAAGGGAAAATTAAGTCTTAGTTCTTTCTACTAAAATATCTATACAGGTAGAAAAGAAACATGGAATATCGATGTTTACCGAAAAAAATAAAAATTAAATTTTTCGTGGTGAATGGTTATGAGATGATGATATGGATCGTTTCAATTGCCTTTTACAAAATCATTCCAATTATAGACCTATTGAAACGTGGCGAGTGCAATTACTTGATACAATACAACCCATACCGACAAATGAAAAGCATATACAATTTTTATATAGTTCGTTGTCGAGAGATAATGCGAATGATAATTGGTTACTGTACGGAAGAGGTCATTGGGTATGTAGCTATTACGACAAAAAAAATATATATTTATGATTCTTTTGTTACGTATGTGGAATTTTCCCATACGCCGCTCTCAACCATTTTTCGAGCTCGCGTCTGCGAAGGGAAAACGCCCTAAAAGCCTTTTTGTTTATCACATACCACTAAGGGGGTCATGATCTCGACCATCTGGATCACGACCATGGGAACGGGAGTGACACGACGACGACCCCGAAGGATTTCCTTATATGGAAATTCCTAATGCATCCCCACTCATTTTTGGGACTATATAAACCCTTTGGTTTCATCCCTCGTCGGTTAAAAGCTATAGAGTCACGCGTAAAGTCACGTCGTGTCACGCTCGTACAGAGTTGGTAAGATCGGGCTAAAGTCCCTGTCAGAATCATAGTTAACCTCATAGGATCCGCGAGTCCGGTTTATATCCTATTTGGCACTTTGAAATAGCCACTCGTACGCCCCGCATCGCCAGTGCGTCAACACCGTGCAACTAGTGGTAACCTACACACTTTTATTTATTATTTAATCGCGACACTTACATTTGTACAATAACTAATTATTGAATATACGAATGGTGTTCACGTGTAAATCGAGTAGATTCGTTAAACCCATCTCTTACCCAGCGATCCTTATAATATTAGTAGCACTCACCCACTGATACAACTTTACCGCTCGAGTTGTATCAAATATTAATTAAGAGTTACGAGGCATTACTAACATTTCCTGCGACTCCCTGATTTCGCATCAGGTTCGTCTGTAAATCTACCAACTTCCGAACAGCTCCCTGGTTTCGCACCAGGTTCGTCTGTGAATAATCCAACCTCCTAACAGCTCCCTGGTTTCGCACCAGGTTCGTCTGTGAACTTCATCCTAGTGACTCCCCGATTTCGCATCGGGTTCGTTCACGACGTTTCACCTTCCTGCGGCTCCCTGATTTCAAATCAGGTTCGTCCGCGTGTGACTCCATTCCTAGAGGCTCCCTGATTTCGCATCAGGTTCGTCCTCGCCGTCAATAATCCTAGCGGCTCCCTGATTTCGCATCAGGTTCGTCCGCGCCCCTAACTAACAAACTCATAAACCGTATTCCTTGGGAAATACCCTCCTCGCCGGCCTCTCGCGTTGCCGCAGCCCCGGCTCGTAACACTTTAAATAATAATAGGTTAGAGAAGGATCATGAACAATTTTTGAAAAAGTTGTTTCCAGCATATGACTTTATTCAGAATCCTGTCCAATTTCCTACAGTACAACAACAACCGAACGGTAGCGATTGCGGTGTTTTTGCAATAACCTTTGCTGTTTCATTATTATTTAATATTAAACCTGAAAAAGTACAATATAACCATAGTTTAATGCGACCGCACTTGATAAAAATGTTTGAAATCAATATTATAGACCATTTTCCTCAAGATACAAAATTTAGTGTTCCTCATAAAGTGCTTCCATTAAGAGAAGTAAAAGCAAAAGAGGTTAAAGCGTCTTGTAAGCGCACAATACGTCAACGTAAAAAAATGGAACAACTGAAATCGAGCTTATTACAAACAAATTGCGATTTTCAGCATTCCGAGATCGGATTATATAGTAATATCTCAGCTGACCGACGTCAACAAAAAATGACGCTGTCATTAGAACAAAAAAGTATTATTGCTGAAGGTAGATGGTTAAATGATTTGCATATGGATCATTTTAATTATATTTTAAAAAGCTGCTCAGATTATAGACCTGTCGGGACATATCTGATACAATCACTTGATAGAATACAATCCATGCCGAGGAATAAAAAGCATATACAGATATTACCTTCTGCATCGTTGGGAATACATTGGACATGCGGTTATTATGATACAAAAAATATATTTATTTATGATTCTTTTAATATAAAACGGTTAAATAAGTGTCAGGAAGAATTTTTGAAAAAATTATTTCCAACATATGATTTTACCCAGATTCCTGTTCAATTCCCTACTGTGCAACAACAACCGAATAGTAGCGATTGCGGTGTTTTCGCAATAGCATTTGCAGTTTCATTATTATTTAACATTAATCCTGACAAAGTAAGGTATGACCACAGTTTAATGCGTCTACATTTAATACAAATGTTTGAAAGCAATGTTGTAGAACATTTTCCTCAAGATTTAAATTGTGGTGCCCCTCAGGAAGTGCTTTCAATAACAGAAGTAAAAACAAAACAGGCTAAAGCGATTTGTAATTTAGAAAGTAATAATAAAAAGCGATGTCTATCTGATGAGCCAGATTTAGACAATAAAGCTAAAAAAAATGCTAAAAGACGGTGTCTATATCAAGAACATCTGGAAAATAATCGCGCGAAACAAGTACAACGATATAAAAAAAACCGAGAGAATATTCTTTTAAAAAAACGGTTACGATATCAAGAACATTTGGAAAAAAATCGTGCGAAACAAGTACAACGATATAAAAAAGAACGAGAGAATATTATTTTAAAATACGGTTTCGATATCAACAAGACATTGAAAATGACCGTTTTAAATTTCGATGTCCATATAAACAGGAGTTTAAGAGGCTTTACAATAAGCGATATTATCAGAATCAGAAAAGAAGTAATTTAACAATTGCTAAGAACAATACTGCCAAAAATATTAGAAAAAAATATGTTATGCTTCGGTCTAGAAATTTTATGAAAATTCGCGATTCTGCGAAAGTAATCGTTAAAAATATTTTACACAAGTTCAATATTGCAGATTGCGGTAAAGGTTATATTAAAAAACGATTAGAAGTTGAGAAAGTCGTACGCTGGTGTATACACATTAGAGATAGTTACATTCGTAATATGAATAAAATTAACTCTGCTTAAAAACAAATCAGAAACATGTTTGACTGTTTTTGCAGAATGTTCTACGGCGGATGACAAATTATGCGCGCTGTGTGGCAGATCTAAACATACAGCTTCGTCAGAAAATTATTTTGTTGATTCTACATATTACAATATAAATTCATCTGAAGTCACTATAACGGAGCCATTAATAATAAATATGAAAGGACAGACTGAAAATGTATTATCTTTGATTGAAGCACGAGCAACAAAATCGTGGTCGTGCAGTTCTTTATGTAAAATTAATCCGCTTCTAATTGCCCGGTATCATAAATTTCTAGAAGCTGTAAATATATGTACATTGAAGAATTTACCCAAACTTATGCAAAACATTCACGAGTGTACTGTGAAAACTTCAAATCATGATAAATTAGGCCATACGCACGGCTGTTATATTGATTTAAATCTTTGTAAAGCGATGTCTGTTCCCATGCAGTTATTATCACCTCATTTCCCCAAAGTAAGAACTATTAGACGTTTTATATATCAACTTAAAGGTTTTTATAAAAAAATGTTGTATCTGGACAAAGCATTGTATTCTGCTGATCTGAATACATTAAATGAAATTGTAACTTTCGCGCAAGAAAAAGCAGATATGTATAAGCTTCAGCAAACTGAAATAATGTTATGTGATGATGATATTATTTCAAAATATCATAATGCATTTATGGTTCTGAGAAAATGTTCACTGGACACCCCGCGGTATAGCTGTATATCGTGTGAGAGACTCTGTTACAGAAGAAGTGTTTTTAAAATTAGTAAACAAAAAATGCGGAGGGACAATCGAATTTGGAAAGACTTAATGGTGTATGTAAAGCAACAAAAAATTGATCCGCAATATATATGTAAGTATTGTGATAAAAAATTTCGTAGTGGCTTGCTGCCTGCTTATTGTATTCTAAATAATCTCTCGGTAAATGATGTGCCTGAGGTAATATCATCTCTTAACGATTTTGAGAAATTGCTTTTACAGAGAGCTAAAGCTTTTCAAACTGTTGTTAAAATGGGAACAGTTGTTAATAAAAAAACACCTGCACGACAAAGGATACAAAAAGTGAAAGGTAGAACATTTCATTTACCACTTCCTTTACAACAGACTTTCGATAAGTTATGTTCTAACACTGATCCAATAAATTTAAATCATGAATTTATTTTAGTTCGAAATGTTCCAACTAAAAAAAAAATTATCTGGGAAGATTTAGTGGATATTAAAAAAGTATTTGAAGCTTTAATATGGTTGAGAAACAATAATCCTTTATATTCTGAAATTGTACTGCCCGATATACATGATAAATTGTTTTTGGGGAATTTGGATGATGTAGAATTTGAAATGCAAAAATCAGCAAACGATGCAAGTGATGACTGTGAACCATTAAATAATTTAGAATTACATGTGAAAGAGATAAAAGATCATGTAGAACTTGCATTGAACGATCAGCGCAAGGCAATGCTCACTCAAAAAGATAAAGATGATAGCTATTATGAGCAATATACTATATATATATCCTCTACATGAAAAAAAAGAAAATCAAACTGCGACTGCTTTATATCAAATGTTAAAAATTCAGGACATACCTTTAGATAATCGTGAAAAGAATTTAGATTTGATGTGTTTTCCAGATTTATTTCCATTTGGTTCTAATGGGCAATGTGATGAAAGTAGACCGATGAAACTTCAAGAGCACGATTTTATTAAATGTCGCTTGACATCTAAGCGTCCACAATTTAGATTAAATCAACAATATTTGTTTTATTTATTAAATAACGCAAATATTCGTCAGTTGAGTCGTGGAATTTATCATAAAATGAATATAACTGATACACGAATTCGTTACACAGTTGCGGAGTATTTAGAGGCAATGTCGAAAGAAGCGTTGGAGTCCAACTTAAATTCAATGTTTTCTTCACTTCGAAATACGGAACAATATTGGCGTAGACCGAGAAGTGATTTATCTTGTATGGCACAACATTACGGATCTGCGACATGGTTTCTAACGTTAAGTCCTAGTGAATGGTTATGGGACGATTTAGGTGAATATATTCGTGACGCAAATGGGTGGCAAGACTCTTCGTTAACCACTAGTTTACTTGTTGCTAAAGATCCTGTATCAACATCGAGATTTCTTGAGAATAAATTTAAAGCAATGCTTGCTTTTATTTGTTCAGAAGATACTCCGATTGGTAAAGTAACACACTATTTCTGGCGACGAGAATATCAAGGTAGAGGTATACAACATTTTCATTTATTAATCTGGATTGAAGGTGCACCAATTTTTCGGCGTATCTTCTATTGAAGAAGTCTCAAAATTTATTTTACAATATATAAGCTGCAAAATGCCACATGAAAATATTTCGCCATTATTGCACAGACGTGTTAATACGCACCAACGACACAAACATAATGATTATTGTCTTCGTACTAAAAAAGTAGGATCTAAAGTTATTCGTAGGTGTCGTTTTGGGTTTCCTCGTCCTGTTACTGACACACTAAATATGAGAGATGTGGCAACTTCGATAGCAGGTAGAAAACAATTAAAACATAAGAGTAGATTATACGATCTTCCTCGAACAAATAATGAAGTTGATATTAATGATTATAATCCTGTTATACTTACTGCGTGGGAAGGCAATATGGATATACAGTTTATTGGTGAAAAATCGACACTGCTCACTTGGTATGTTACTAAATATTTCAATAAAGCAGGGAAAAGTGAACTGTCTGATTGTGATTTTGCTCCCTGTACACGAAAACCTAATTTTTGTACAATTATCAAATGATAAAATTAACAAATATGTCGGTTCTTTAATTTCTGTTGATTTATGGAGTACATTATTTGATTATGATGAGTTAACGATCAACATGCGTCAGCAAGGGGATGATTCTTATCGACAGTTGTTGTCAAGAATTCGTATTGGTCTAGTGGGGACATTCCACACGAAATCGGACACTTTTCGGAGTAACATTTCGGATGTTGCTGAAATTTGAATATGTTGTAGTCTTTAGTGATATTTAAATCTACCTCAAAGGATTTTTCAAAATTTTGAAAAATGTCGATTTTACAGCTGTTTGAAGGTAAGTGCTAACATTTTTTCAGTAAATTATAGCTATGGAAGTAGTAAACGGATGGAGATGAGCTTTACGGTGCTTATAGAGAAGACATTGAGGTTTCAAGAAAAAATTATTTCAGTTTAAAAAATAATTTTTTTTAACCATTTTTGTGCAATTATTTTAAACAAATGCAGTTCTTTAACATCGGGCGCGATTTTAAAAATCTGAAAAAATAGGGGAATATAGTTCTATCCTTCCCCTTGATGGACTAATTTTCAAAAATATGGACATTTTAAAATTGGCCTTGTGAAAATTGCCGAAATTTGGCGCTGCGTCAAATCACACCGGCTCAACTCGCTGAGCCGTGCGGTGCTCGCAGCGGCCAAGTGCTATTCTTATACAATTTTCTCGAATATGGTAAGTATTTGTAAAAAACTGAAGAAGGAAAACTTTTACTGTTTTTTATACACAACATAATACGGTAACTCAATTTTTGGTGTTCGCAATATTTTCCTTGAAACGAAGGTGACCCTCAGTTTTTTAAATGGAATGCTATATATTTGATTATCCAATATGAAAGCCACTGTCAAGACAAATTCAACCATATGGTTAACCGAAAAGTGTCCGATTTCGCGTGGAATGTCCCAGTGACAAAACCTGATTGCGAGATTCTTGGGAATAGAAAAATATCTTTTACTGGGGATACGTTTGAACTAAGATTAAACTAATTATGCCAGTTTATTAATGATTTTCCGTTGGACATTGTTTGTTTATTGTCTACTCGTAATATGTGTGACGTTCTTAATGCTGCAATGTTAAATCGCATTACAGCAAAAGAGATATTATTAATTGCCGAAGATACGATTGACTGTATTCCGTATGTGAGAAAGAAAGTATCAAAAGTATTGTCCAATACTGATGACGATAATTCTAAAACTGCCGGACTTTCAAAGGAAATTGTAATTAAGATTGGAGCAACCGTTATGATAAGGCGTAACATTGATGCTACTTTGGGTCTTGTGAATGGTACCATAGCTAAGGTAATATCAGTTGTACAAGATATGTCTACCGATTATGTAGAGAAAATTAAGCTGCTTCTACCATCAGGATTAGAGTATTTCATTGAAAGAGTAAGCGTTAAATTTGAAGTAGTGGATAGAGCATTTGTTATTAGAAAACAATTTCCATTGTGTCTGAGTTATGGAATCACAATTCATAAAAGTCAAGGATTAAGTTTACAAAGTGCTATTATGGACATAGGCAACTCTATATTTAATTGTGGTCAAGCTTATGTTGCATTATCACGAGTAACGTCTTCAGAAGGGTTGCATTTGATTAATTTTGATCCTTCGTCAGTAATAGCTGACGAAAAAGCTATTAGAGAATATAATCGGCTAAGATCTAAGTACAAACCAGACGCAGACATAATTACTGTTTCAAAAAAACGCTATTCGAAAGTGGAAGATGTTCCATGGATATTGCCAAAAGTAATTGATTCTGTCCAAGAAAATTGTCAAACTCAAAAATTATTACACAAAAATGTTTCTTGGGTTTTACATGGTTTTCAAAATACAGATAAAGCTTCATGTTATGCAAATGCAGTATTACAATGTTTAATGCATTTGAGTGCCATTAGAAAACAATTGTTTAATTGTAATGAATCATCAAATGTTTTGAAGATATTAATGCATCGATATGAAAATGGAATACGCAATTTAAATACATATACAGTACGGCAAAGTTTAGGAGAACATTTTTCAATAAACATAAAACGAGATGTATTCGAATTTCTAATAACCCTGTGCACAGAATATGATTGTATAAGACAATTGGTAGAGCATCAAGTAACGTCTACTACTCGATGTAAATCTTGTGATTATACAAAAAGAATTACTACTAATAATTTAGTTGTTTCAATACCTATTAACAATTTGAAAAAAGAAGCTATAATCTTAACGATTTATTAAACGTTACATTTTCACCTTGGTATGAATCAGATAACGGATCATGTGAACATTGTACAGGAAATGATATTATGTTTAAGAATGAATTAATATTGACGAAAGATATAGTTATTATTCGTTTACTATTATTTTCATTACAAGATGATAAAATAGTCAAAGCAACACGAAAAATTAATATATGTGCTATTCCCACAACCAAAGTATTAATAGCTGGACAATCATATAAAGTTATGAATGCTATATTTCATAGTGGTTCATGTATTGAGGATGGCCATTACATCAGTATATGTATGTAAAGAAGAAGGAATGACTAGTAGTTGGATTGAAGCTGATGACGTGCAAATTAAAAAAAGGCAATGGCCCAAAGGTGCTAAAGATATTTATATTTTGTTCTTACAAAAAAAGGATAATAAATAAATAAGCCAACAAAAATTACCACGCTATGGAACATCAGGATAGCGCACAGCACGGTTTCACGCACAAGAAAACTACAAAATGTGTGAAATCCTCACAAAATTACCTTTTTACAAAAGGTACAAAAAAGAGCGCCAAGTATATATATATACCATCAAAAAGACTCCCATTTAAAAACATTGTCGTAAATTAATACCCATCAAAAAGAATCCCATTTAAAAACATTGTCGTAAATTAATACCATCAAAAAGAATCCCATTTAAAAACATTGTCGTAAATTAATATTCCATCATAAAGAATTCCATTTAAAAACATTGTCGTAAATTAATATAAATTTCTTAATATGCTATATTTAACTTTACAAAAGTAATGAGATACAACAATTGCGCCAATTATCACAATGGCTATTTATACAAAGAAAAAAATGTACTCAATAATATTAAGCCGACATATTTTTATACAAAACAATATTTTAATACGAATAAATATTTTATTCAAAATACTTGGCGCTGCTCTCCGAAAAAATGTTAATTGTCTTGGTTAATAAATAAAACAAAACAAGACACCACAGAGACAAGAAACAAAGTAAAAGATTTTAATGCAATATATGCATATTTATTCAGTTTAGCAACACCAATTCGTGGCGCAGCGCCAAGTATTTTGAATAAAATATTTATACGTATTAAAATATTTATTTGCATAAAAATACATCTGCTTAATATTATTAAATACATTTTTCCATTGTACCATTGTGATTTTTTCTTTGTATAAATAGCCATTGTGATAATTGGCGCAATTGTTGTATATCATTATTTTTGTAAAGTTAAATATAGAACATTAATAAATTTATATTAATTTACGACAATGTTTTTAAATGGGATTCTTTTTGATGGTATTAATTTACGACAATGTTTTTAAATGGGATTCTTTTTGATGGGTATTAATTTACGACAATGTTTTTAAATGGGTTATACAGTTACGGTGTAGGTCCGCTGATTCCATAGGCCAAGTGCAATTTTGTAAAAAGGTATATGTGTAATAATAGTAGAGTATTTTTTATTTTTTTATTACTTACACTTTCTTCCTCCGTCTCCATTCGTTGGTCCGCCATAATGTTGATAGCTTTTCTCTGAAGCTGGCCTAGATGCTAAGTAAACATTCGACGTTCAATGAGCAATTTTTAGTAAATATCGATCTATCGAAATTCTTCATTACGATTTGCTCAAGCCGTGGGTTACCAATGGCCCAATGCCGTGGCAGTGGCGGCCGTATTTTGTAAAGAAACAATTACATAAATAGTTCCATTAAAATTATAATAATAAATAATATCTAGAGACGCGGTAGCGTCTCGACGCCAAGTACAGGAAAGAAAGTACAGGAAAGAAAAAGACACCCTATATATGGCGACTGTCGCTACTGCTTATCATTTACTCGTCGCCCGGCTAATCCAACCTAACCTGAAACTTATTTCATTAATATCTCATGACGCTTGCAATAGTTTCTAAATTTAAAGGCATTTTTCTTATGTAAACCGCATATAAGCTTTGGAATGAGACCAATTTCAATAAAATCGGTCCACGCATAACAGAGATATGATAATATCGTCTCATGGATCAGTCGGAATGTTAAGATTCTTCTTCTTCTTCTTCTTCTTCTGATTCTTCTAGAAATTTTTCGTCAAACATAATACGTATACGCGTTACACGCACACCTTCAGTCAAAACAAAACTAACACATGTTTCGTTCTTCTACGTATATACGTGTTACACGCACACCTTCAGCCAAAACGAAACTAACACATGTTTCGTTCTTCGTTCGTCGACTCTCGGGATTATTCGGCAGGGATCGTCGTCCGTCATTGTACAAACTATTTTTTAAATACATTGAACTTTATAACCTACCAATCTTAACCTCCAAGTGTCAAATAATGTAAGTTGTCCAAATTTGAGATGTCAGGAGTTTTTACACTAAATAGGAGACGGAATTATTGTCTCAATTAACAAGGTAAGTCGCCAAATTTATTTAATAGATTTTTTATGTAGAGTCGCAGACTTGGAAGTTGTCCGGAGAAGGTTCGACAGAGAAGCACCTTCTTTCGCATAAGTTTCTAGAAATTTGTACCATGCTTGTAAAAAATAATATATTGTAGTAAAAAATTGCATTGAATTTAAATTGCCAGATATTTGTATTTGTATACCAGCAATTTAGAGTTTTTATTTTATGTAAAGGTTATTATATTATAGAAATGAAGGGGGCGTACAGGACTTCGATAAAAATGAAGGAGACGCACAGGCTTGGATAGTACAATTGAAGGGGACGCACAGGCTTGGATGGATAGAAATGAAGGGAATGCACAGGCGTGGAGGTTGTCCGGAGAAGATTAAATAGATAGACAGAGCATCTTGTTTCGCACAAGTTTCTGGAACTTTGTCAAATAAGGTAAATCGACAAAATTTGTTTAAAGACATAGCATTAAGAATTATTAAGAAAATAGATTATGGTGGTCTGCTTGCAATGTAAAGCAAGTCACATTAGTGAAGAAAGTACACTGAAAACACATCTCCGTTAATGCTTTTCAATCTTTTGTGAAAGACATTCGTAATACTTTAATTAATAAAATCCAAAGTAGTTGTCACGCTATTCATTAATTCATTAATTTTTTAGATTCCCATTATTTAAAATCACCAATAAACATACTAAATAAATTAGTTTCATTCCAACACCAATACATTGTGCGTTAAAAATATTGGATCTCCGCGTTCATTTCGCTGAATTATTACCATTAGCATTTAAATTTCCTGCAACAAGACTTTCTGCCATACGCTCGCACCTCCTTCGGACACATTATTTAGTCTCTACACTCACTAAAGCAAAAGGCCACTCTATTTCTATATATAATAAGTTCTACGTTAAGTTGTAACTAAAATAACTAAAATGTGGATTTTATATATATTTACAGATAATCAAAGCAGAAGATGATGCAGTATGATCTACGGCAGAGAAAAAAATTTATTGTGACATAGTATTATATTAATTATATTAATTAAACGATTTTATTAAACGATTTTATTCAGCTGCAATCCTCTATTTGCTTCTTGTAAGTTTGGTTCATATCAGAAAACTCAAATTTAAACCAATTCCACCAATTCAATCATCATCTTGAAGCATTGCAGGTGTGCATAGTTTCTATTATGTAGAATTTATCTTTAATTCTATCCCGTCATAAGACTGTTTATTAGGGTGGAGTTTGACTGCTCGTTCGGCCGAATCGTTTACTGCTAAATTATTTACTATATTTAATCCAATATTATAATTGGGATCACTTTTCCATTCTAGAGAATCCATATCTATAAAATCTGTTGGAACAGTGTATTCTTAACGAAAGTATCGGTTATTTCATTAAAATTTTGAAATCTATTATTTATATATATATATATATATATATATATATATATACAGCGTGTCCCAGAATTGATGTACATCCCGGAACATGCAATATCCTGATGGAAAAAGACATCGAAAAGTCCTTAACCGTTTTGGGATCCGGGGTTTCGTTTTCGAGATATTAAGAAAAAACCCCGACCAATCAGAGCGCGAGCCTTCCGCTGGAGCTCCCGCGCTAGCGTGGCCGCGCGCCGGGCCGCGCCGCGACTACGAACAAGCAGGCGCGGCATGCATCGAAGGAAATTGCGTAGAATGGCAAATGAAAAAGACTTAACAAAAAAATCTAACCTTTTGCCATGGTTTGTTTGCCATTTAAAGTGAATAATGAGTAAAGGATAAATGGATGAAAATCATGTGTAACGTAAAAGGACGAATACACAGTTGTTTTTTTTAGAAGATTGGAAAATAATAATTATTTGGTGTGAGAGGATAAAGAACATGTAAATTTCCTTTTTTAATAACGTACAAACGAAAAGGTAATGCAACAGCGAACGAGTGAAAAGTGATCGTAGTTCGTCATTGTGATAAACATCCGTAGTTCAATAACGGCCAACACTGTTGTTGATAATGAATAAGTGCGTTTAAAAACTGCGAAGAAAAATTTACATACGGAAATTTGGAGAGTTATCACCGGAAATAAGCCATAGCCTGCGTTAAATTTAAAAAATATTAGTCGCCAATAATGTAATTAAAACTCACCCTTTCGGAAATTCACCTGCAGCTTGAAAACCTGTGTCACTAGGTCACCGAACAGATCCTGGTCGTCGACAGACGCACCGAGTGCACAGCTGTTCTAAGGTACACGACACCATGCAAAGTTAAGGGTCGCAACGTCAAGTGCGTCCGGATTAATGCACCGAATTCACTGCACTGCACGCCTACTAACACTGATCACTTAATTTATTTTTCATACAACGCGTTGTTCTTACGTTATAAAAATTGGTGGAAATGAATTTTTACTTGGCGTTTGGAGCCGTGAGTATTCCCGCGCAAATTGTCACGCTGCAGCTCTTGCGTCCCCGTTGTTCGGGGGGTACACCGAGAACATCGCGTAATACTCTTGAGCAGAGAACATTTCTGCGACGTGATTGCTTACTGACTGACAAGATTTTTTCCAAGCGACTTCTTCTACCCCCAAATAGATTCTCTCGTTCCATTATGAGTTGACCCCCACCAGGTCAAGAGGCTTCAGGTAAAAAGAAACACACGTGTTTCGCAGAAGTGCAACGAACGGGCTATCGCGCTCTTTTACAAAAGTCCGCGTTCCGTCCTTTTACTGCCAATGTACCCATTGCTTCGAGGTAGGCAGCAGACACCACGTGTTTCGGTTCGAAAGGGTCCGAAGAGAAGAGAAACAGAAAGTCTTCCAGTTGCTATAAAGAAGAAAATCCTGTTTCCTGTTTCCCTTTTCCGATACCCTGAGTTCACGTCTGCTACGAGGCGGAACCAATTAAGCCATGAATTACCCAAAACTGTAGGAAACCGTTGTCTACCGTCGACTAGCGGGACAATACGGTCATAAACCGCGACCCTAGCGAAATGCTCTGGCCGATCAGCCTGATTAATTTTTGGAAACTAGCAATTTAAAAGTATTATTTAACATCAACACGGCTCGCGAAGAGACACAGGAAGAAAGAGAGCATGTAGTTCGCTGACTGCGCGTTGTCCCGCCTGCTTCGTCCTACCTTCAAATTAAAGACGGATCCCTTATCTCTCGAGTATAAACACGCGCTCGAATTTCAAAACAAAAGCACGCGTCGACGTATTCCGTGCGAGAGACGATGGGCTTGAAGTCCGATTGGCCCTACATCCCTCCCAAACGGCCACTGTTCTGAAGAGGCCCTCTTCACAGCAATATCTCCTCCCCAAGGCCCACCTTCTCTCGCACAGAATACGTCGACGCGTGCTTTAGTTTTGAAATTCGAGCGCGTGTTTAGACACGAGAGATAAGCAGGCCCGATTGGTTAGTTTGGGACCAATCGAACTTCAAGCCTACCTTCTCTCGCACCGAATACGTCGACGCGTGCTTTAGTTTTGAAATTCGAGCGCGTGTTTAGACAAGAGAGATAAGCAGGCCCGATTGGTTAGTTCGGTACCAATCGAACTTTAAGCCTACCTTCTCTCGCACGGAATACGTCATCGCGTATTGTCCCTGAATTGAGGGACAATCCGGGGAATGCATTATCCTGATGCCGGAAGACATCGAAAAGTCCTTTACCGTTTCACTTCGAGGTCGCGATTATAAAAATCCGAAAAAGTACTACCACATTCGCTGATATGTTTTTTGTAAATTAAGCTTATTTCTAGAGTAACGCAGATGATATTAACGTCGCAGTAAGCTCTTGAAGACAATGGGGCGCCCCGTCTCAGGTAAAGCAACACGGCGCGATTACAGTCAGGTGACCGTACCGCTAGGACCCCAGGTCTTCAGTCAGGTCAAAAAACAATTCGACAGAAGGATTGCAGGAGAATGACACTGTTCTTTATAATAATCAGATCTGTAAGTTCCAGCTTGTCCTTATCTTGATTTCTCCTGACCCATCCTTAACCTCTCCTGATGGAAAAAGCCCACCACCTTCTCGTGGTTTCCATTGAGCAACGACATTTTTCAACAAATAATCAAGATAAGGACAAGCTGGAACTTACAAATCTGATTATTATAAAGAACAGTGTCATTCTCCTGCAATCCTTCTGTCGAATTGTTTTTTGACCTGACTGAAGACCTGGGGTCGTAGCGGTACGGTCACCTGACTGTAATCGCGCGCGGTTGCTTTACCTGAGACGGGGCGCCCCATTGTCTTCAAGAGCTTACTGCGACGTTAATATCATCTGCGTTACTCTAGAAATAAGCTTAATTTACAAAAAACATATCAGCGAATGTGGTAGTACTTTTTCGGATTTTTATAATCGCGACCTCGAAGTGAAACGGTAAAGGACTTTTCGATGTCTTCCGGCATCAGGATAATGCATTCCCCGGATTGTCCCTCAATTCAGGGACAATACGCGATGACGTATTCCGTGCGAGAGAAGGTAGGCTTAAAGTTCGATTGGTACCGAACTAACCAATCGGGCCTGCTTATCTCTCTTGTCTAAACACGCGCTCGAATTTCAAAACTAAAGCACGCGTCGACGTATTCGGTGCGAGAGAAGGTAGGCTTGAAGTTCGATTGGTCCCAAACTAACCAATCGGGCCTGCTTATCTCTCGTGTCTAAACACGCGCTCGAATTTCAAAACTAAAGCACGCGTCGACGTATTCTGTGCGAGAGAAGGTGGGCCTTGGGGAGGAGATATTGCTGTGAAGAGGGCCTCTTCAGAACAGTGGCCGTTTGGGAGGGATGTAGGGCCAATCGGACTTCAAGCCCATCGTCTCTCGCACGGAATACGTCGACGCGTGCTTTTGTTTTGAAATTCGAGCGCGTGTTTATACTCGAGAGATAAGGAATCCGTCTTTAATTTGAAGGTAGGACGAAGCAGGCGGGACAACGCGCAGTCAGCGAACTACATGCTCTCTTTCTTCCTGTGTCTCTTCGCGAGCCGTGTTGATGTTAAATAATACTTTTAAATTGCTAGTTTCCAAAAATTAATCAGGCTGATCGGCCAGAGCATTTCGCTAGGGTCGCGGTTTATGACCGTATTGTCCCGCTAGTCGACGGTAGACAACGGTTTCCTACAGTTTTGGGTAATTCATGGCTTAATTGGTTCCGCCTCGTAGCAGACGTGAACTCAGGGTATCGGAAAAGGGAAACAGGAAACAGGATTTTCTTCTTTATAGCAACTGGAAGACTTTCTGTTTCTCTTCTCTTCGGACCCTTTCGAACCGAAACACGTGGTGTCTGCTGCCTACCTCGAAGCAATGGGTACATTGGCAGTAAAAGGACGGAACGCGGACTTTTGTAAAAGAGCGCGATAGCCCGTTCGTTGCACTTCTGCGAAACACGTGTGTTTCTTTTTACCTGAAGCCTCTTGACCTGGTGGGGGTCAACTCATAATGGAACGAGAGAATCTATTTGGGGGTAGAAGAAGTCGCTTGGAAAAAATCTTGTCAGTCAGTAAGCAATCACGTCGCAGAAATGTTCTCTGCTCAAGAGTATTACGCGATGTTCTCGGTGTACCCCCCGAACAACGGGGACGCAAGTGCTGCAGCGTGACAATTTGCGCGGGAATACTCACGGCTCCAAACGCCAAGTAAAAATTCATTTCCACCAATTTTTATAACGTAAGAACAACGCGTTGTATGAAAAATAAATTAAGTGATCAGTGTTAGTAGGCGTGCAGTGCAGTGAATTCGGTGCATTAATCCGGACGCACTTGACGTTGCGACCCTTAACTTTGCATGGTGTCGTGTACCTTAGAACAGCTGTGCACTCGGTGCGTCTGTCGACGACCAGGATCTGTTCGGTGACCTAGTGACACAGGTTTTCAAGCTGCAGGTGAATTTCCGAAAGGGTGAGTTTTAATTACATTATTGGCGACTAATATTTTTTAAATTTAACGCAGGCTATGGCTTATTTCCGGTGATAACTCTCCAAATTTCCGTATGTAAATTTTTCTTCGCAGTTTTTAAACGCACTTATTCATTATCAACAACAGTGTTGGCCGTTATTGAACTACGGATGTTTATCACAATGACGAACTACGATCACTTTTCACTCGTTCCCTGTTGCATTACCTTTTCGTTTGTACGTTATTAAAAAAGGAAATTTACATGTTCTTTATCCTCTCACACCAAATAATTATTATTTTCCAATCTTCTAAAAAAACAACTGTGTATTCGTCCTTTTACGTTACACATGATTTTCATCCATTTATCCTTTACTCATTATTCACTTTAAATGGCAAACAAACCATGGCAAAAGGTTAGATTTTTTTGTTAAGTCTTTTTCATTTGCCATTCTACGCAATTTCCTTCGATGCATGCCGCGCCTGCTTGTTCGTAGTCGCGGCGCGGCCCGGCGCGCGGCCACGCTAGCGCGGGAGCTCCAGCGGAAGGCTCGCGCTCTGATTGGTCGGGGTTTTTTCTTAATATCTCGAAAACGAAACCCCGGATCCCAAAACGGTTAAGGACTTTTCGATGTCTTTTTCCATCAGGATATTGCATGTTCCGGGATGTACATCAATTTTGGGACACGCTGTATATTTAACTCTAATATCATACGTAGCATATGCACCCGCACACATACACACATTCACGAAAGCACGCACAAGAAAGAAAGAAAAAGATTAATGCAATTTATATATATTTATTTCAGTTTAGCAACTCCAATTCGGGGTGCAGCGCCAAGTATTTTGAATAAAATATTTATTCGTATTAAAATATTTACTTGTATAAAAATATGTCTGCTTAATATTATTTAATACAATTTTGTCTTTGTATAATAGCCATTCTTATAATTGGCGTAATTTTGGTATATTATTAATTTTGTAAAGTTATTAATTTACGACAATATTTTTTAAATGGGATTCTTTTTGACGGATTAATTAAAAAATGTCCGCGATATGAGTAATGGAATGTATGATCACAGCATTTTAGCTGTGTATATGTAGTTGTGTCATCTTAAGCGCAGTTGGAAAGTACCTTTATGTACTTGCAGCTCATTTTGATTTCACACCTTTTTTTTATTTTGTAATTATTATAATCTTCTATTTTTTTGTGATTGTATATTTTGTTCTATTTTTTTGTGTATTATCTTCTATTTTTGTGATTATATATTTTGTTCTATTTTTTGGGGGATTGTATATTGTCTTCTATTTTTGTGTGATTTTATTATTACCTTCTATTTTTTGTGATATATTTGATTTTTCATGTACTTGGCGTAATTTTTTTACTTTTTGAAGTTTTTTTATGAGGATTGTGTTGTACTTTCGACCACTTTTCGGCACTTGAATTTCGAAAATTATTAACGGTGAGTACATCGTTAGATTCTGTAGTTCTTACGCTACATTTTGACGTATTAAAAAGTTTTTTACCTCACGCTGAAGTGTAAATATTAAATGTTTACTAAATGACTGCATGTGGGGCAAAACGGAACACTTTTCGTGGGGTAAAACGGAACACCTATTTAATCCAATTCCACCAATCCAATTGTCTTCAAACTTCGCAGGGGTGCGTAGTTATTATGACAATACAATATTATGAAAGAAAAAAACGGGAGGGGTGAAAAAATTACCTAATCATCGATAAATATAACCCATAACCACAAATCCAAACGACTTGAAATCAGCCTATAACCACAAATCAAATAAATTCAATTGATATGCAATCGCATATAACCACAAATCAAAAGACACTAAAAAGTAAATAATAAAAAAATATGAAAATTTTTATAAGTTAAACAATTTTATTTAAAATGCACTAAAAACTGAAAAATTCTCCATGCACGCGTTGATGTTCATTATTCATGTAAAAATCCATATGTATTCGGTTATATTCAGTCATTTTTATGTTATCTGGTAAATAATTTTTCCTATGTGTATAATATATATTTTTCTTATATTTTATATGTAATAATTATACCTAAAGCATATATTTATAGTTTTTAACATAAATGAATACATTTTAAATCATAAAAATAAAGATATTGTACGTTTACATGGTGTTCAAGTGGGTGTTCCGTTTTACCCCACCACTTGAGTGAGGCGAAGATTTCAATACTTCCGGTAAATTTAATTTTCCGTCGATCCCAAATATTTTTCTTAACAATGACTTTGATTTTCTTATAGTCTAAGGTCTACTGAAGAATCCCGTCGAAGTTCCGTGTCTTTTTCTTTTTCCGATTTTATGTTATCACCCTCCAAAGGTAAGCGTTCCGTTTTACCCCACTTTCCCCTATGTAATTGCTGAAGAATCCATTAACGATATAGAATCTTTCTTTTATAGTCCTATCAATTTCTTTAGCAAAAGAAAAATACAATGCTGATGTTCGTGCTATAGTTTGTGCTATATAGAATTGTGTAAAAACCTTGGATTCTGGTTTCTTGCTTTTTTGTTGATTTATCAAAACAATTATGGTTATTAATTAAATGTTTAACTAAGTCTGACATTTTTAAAAATTTTCAACTGTTATTAGATGATTGGAAAATTATTGAAAAAGATATAATTTTAGCATCTGGTGTAAAAGTTGATTTCATAGATGACCAAGATTTGTGCAGTGTATCTTGTCAACCTTATCTTGTTTCAAAAAGTTAAAAATAATGCGTCAACTTTTAATAGAAAATCCAACTACTTTTTCTAATAGTTGCACTTTAATTTTACTCGATGCAACTTTTGAAAAAGATCTAGGCGAACTTGTAAACGTTTTCAAGCATATTTGTAATATTATTGAAAAGAGAAATAATTAATTATGTGACTGCAGATGCGATTGAAGATTGGAAAAGTATGGAAAATGATGAAAACATTGCTGCAGTATTCAAAACTATAATAGAAAAGAAAGTGCTCGGCTAATTTATAAACAGTTCGTGCTGGTAGCAAACTATTTGCATCCTGCATATCGGGGAAAGCAATTCAAACAATATGAACAAGAAACAATGCTATTTTTAATTGAGCATTTAAATACCTACCAATTTTCACAGTATCGACGAACTGTATGCAGAAAAAAATGTTGTGGAGCAAATTGTAACGCTACAATGAACAATGATCCCAATATAAGTTTTTATAAAGTGCCAAAAAGTGGATCAAGTAAAATTGCCCATATTACATAGTTTTACATATTTATTGAAATATTGTGCCTAATATATTGTTAACATTTTTATTGTATGAAATAAGTTTTAAATAAACTTTTATACTACTGGTTCCACATAAACATATGGTAAAGTGTATACCCTCTTGTTCCATATTTGTTACCCAACATGAGCGCCATCATTAACTGCGGTGGTAGTTTATTTACCACTGATCTAGAGACGCGGTGGCGTCTCGACGCCAAGTACACACGGCTCAAACGATTGTGGCCGATCGAGTTTCGATTGCATTCGAGCTCACTAGGGCTGGCTTTTTTACATCGCTACGATTCTACGGTATTTCGTGAATATGGTGGGGGCAGTGCCAAGCCACAGGTTCCCGTCTAGAACACTTCCAATTCATGTTGAAACACCACTGTGGCACCATCTGCCTATGATTGTCATAATTATATAAATCCGCGCGATCGGTTCTGTCGCGATGCTGTAGCGAAAATGACACAAAGGATAAATGTCAAATGACTTTTATTGCAATGAACCTAAAAAAAATCATAATAATTTTGCCACTATAAACGATAAACTTGTAATGTCCAAAGTAAATAAATCAACGGATTTATAATGGAAGACACAAATAAATAGAGAGGGATGGTGGAGTAATAAAGAATAGAATGGAAACGAATGTTAAATATTTCATAGAGATGGCAAGGGTTAGGAAACCAGAATACTGAGATGTATAAAGTCTTGTGGTATTTTATTCCTAGCAGTCCTCATAGATTAAAATCTAAGACGCTCATTATTAGTGGAAATGTGTAGAGCAAAGAAATACGCATTTATTTCAAAATTTACTATCCGTTATTTTATGTTAACAACGGGAAAATAAACATAACCGAAGCAATGTAGATTAAATTTTGTGACAGGACTGCGCGAACGTGTCTCATATTAAACATCATCCGTTTACTTCACGCTATATCATAGGCAGATGGTGCCACAGTGGTGTTTCAACATGAATTGGAAGTGTTCTAGACGGGAACCTGTGGCTTGGCACTGCCCCCACCATATTCACGAAATACTGTAGAATCGTAGCGATGTAAAAGAGCCAGCCCTAGTGAGCTCGAATGCAATCGAAACTCGATCGGCCACAATCGTTTGAGCCGTGTGTACATGAAAAACACCCTATATATATATATATGTGTATATATGTCGACTGTCGCTACCGTGTATCTTTACCAGTGGTGGGTAAAGACACGAATTTTCTATTTTATACACGACATGTGTCTTAAATGTCGTAAATGTCGTAAACGTCGCAAATGACGTAAATGTATCGTAAATGTCGTATATCTGAAATAAAAACAACTATCCTATAATACATTTTTCGTATAGTTTATGAAGAAGTGCCAATTTATTAATAATTATAATTCTGATGAAAAAAATTAAATTAAATTAAGTTACATTGACGAAAAATGGATATTGAAAGGTTAGTAAAAGAAATGCATTGGGATACCAAGAATTTCGATACGCCAACGATGGACAAAAAATTGAACTACTGAGAGTGGATCAAAATCCGGCGAAGTCCATATGATTATTGTACATTTATTTCTAATTACTTTACCTTTCACGATTTACTTTTTATTATTTATTATCTATACAAGTACAAAACAATAATTAACACCACGCTTTTAAATACTTTTTTGGGGTTAGGAAAGTGGCGATTATCATAGTTTTCGACGTAACCGACGTATTCTACAGTATTCTATAGTGTTGCGTGGCCGGCTAGGAATTCTGACGGCTTGAGGGAATTTCTATGTGGTCCTGTGTCCGTGGAGCCCTGAAGGACTCTGCTCGCGAACGCGTGAAGTTAAATGAACGAAACGTTTTGTAACAAATACTTAGAACTCAATAAAACCTATGAAACTGAATTGAATTAAATTGTCTAACGATTCGGAACTATTATGAACAAGAAACAGAACAAAAAATGTTTTAAGATTGATCAGAACTAGATTTATTGCAACACGTCCAGACTCTTACAACGTCGGAAATCAATTGCGAGGAGAAGAAACAAACTTCTTCTTACATTCGTTCCTCTTTTTATAAATTACATTGTTTTTTTCAAGCGATAAGGGAGGAGGCGAAGATAAATTTTTAAAGTGATAGAGTTTATCTTTAACTCTATCCTATTTAAACTTCGCGTTTTAGGAGCTTGCGCTGAACGCCGCTAGAGCGAGGATCGCAACTCGCAACAATAGTATTCGCATGCAACCAACAAGTGAGTCAGAAAGAACTATATTTCTCCAACACTTTAATTGTTGAAACCTTAAAATAATGAATATTTCTATTTACGACATTTGCGACAAATGACATGTATAAAATGGACTTAAAAACGGCATATTATACATACATTTGCGACGCGTCGTAAATGCATTTATGACGCGGCGTAAAATACCGACCCACCACTGATCTTTACTCGTCGCGGAGGCATTCCAACCTAATTCTGACATTTATACATTAATATCTCATCACGCTAGCAATATTTTCTAAATTTAAAGGCATTTTTCTTATGTAAACCGCATATAAGCTTTCGAATGAGACCAAAATCAATAAAATCGGTTCACGCATATCAGAGATATGATAATATCGTCTCATGGATTCAGTCGGGAACTGTAAGATTTTTCTTCTTCTGATTCTCCTAGAAATTTTTCGTCATCAAACATTACGTATATATATCGTCGTCAATACGTATACGCGTTACACGCACATCTTCAGTCAAAACGAAATTAACACATGTTTCGTTCTTCTACGTATATACGCGTTACGCGCACACCTTCAGTCAAAACGAAACTAACCATGTTTCGTTCTTCGTTCGTCGACTCTCGGGATTATTCGGCAGGGATCGTCGTCCGTCATTGTATATATATATATATTTTTAAATATACCATTAACCTATATATAACCTATCATTAATCTTAACCTTCCAAGTGTCAATCAAATAATGAAGTGGTCCAAATTTGAGATGTCAGGAGTTTTTACACTAAATAGGAGACGGAATTATTGTCTCAATTAACAAGGTAAGTCGCCAAATTTATTTAATAGATTTTTTATGTAGAGTCGCAGACTTGGAAGTTGTCCGGAGAAGGTTCGACAGAGAAGCACCTTCTTTCGCATAAGTTTCTAGAAACTTGTACCATGCTTGTACAAAATAATATATTGTAGTAAAAAATTGCATTGAATTTAAATTGCCAGATATTTGTATTTGTATACCAGCAATTTAGAGATTTTATTTTATGTAAAGGTTATGTACACAAAGTACTATACACATAATATATATAGATCGGCAATACGGTGCACATGGTTTCTTTTCGTAGTTGTTGAACTTACGTAGAATTTATCCTTAATTCTGTCCCGCGATAATTTGTAAGTTATAATAAGCAAAGTATCTTTGTAAAAAGAAGTGAGATCCCCCAAAAAAACTTTAAAAAAGTAAAAAAATTACGCCAAGTACATGAAATCAAATAAATCACAAAAAAAGAAAATACTAATAAATACAAAGTAAAAAAAGATGTGAAATCAGAATGAGCTGCAAGTACATAAAGGTGCTTTCCCGCAGCGTGCAAAGGCGACACTGTGTAAGACAATAAAAGACAAAAAAGATGTCCGCGGCCTGGAAGTCAAATACTTGGCGTGGCCAGGCAAGCTATTCTCAGATCATCAATCAATACCCATACCTCCCCCTCGCAGGCTTTCAGATAATTTGTCCATTTAAAACTCAGACAATATGAGTACATTTTCATTATATTGCGTTTAAAAATAATTGTATGATCACTCATCGACACCGATACCTTTCCTCTCACAACCTTTCACATAATTTGTCAATTTTAAACTCTGACAATATGAATACATTTTCATTATTTTCTCTTTTTAAATCTTTTTAAATAATTATTCTGCGACACCTTGACCTTGCCTGGCCGCGCCAAGTATTTGACTTCCAGGCCGCGGACATCTTTTTTTGTCTTTTATTGTCTTACACAGTGTCGCCTTTGCACGCTGCGGGAAAGCACCTTTATGTACTTGCAGCTCATTCTGATTTCACATCTTTTTTTACTTTGTATTTATTAGTATTTTCTTTTTTGTGATTTATTTGATTTCATGTACTTGGCGTAATTTTTTTTACTTTTTTAAAGTTTTTTTTAGTCTGTATATCAGGGCTCTCCAAGGTGCCGTACACGTACGCTCGGGGTTCTCCCACTCTCGTCCGCGTTGTCAGGGACACCGCGCGACGCTAACCGCGAAGACGCTTGCCCGGCTAGCCCGTCATGGCAGCCTTCGTAGCGTCGCGCGGTCTCCCTGACAACGGAAGGCACGCTGCGCCAGAGGAAGATTGGAAAGGGAAGCAGGCGCGTGAGGGGCCCCTACGCTGGAGAGCCCTGCTGTATATACTACTGGATAGTGAACGAGGATAGGCGGCTTGTGCCGAATAGAAGCCATTTTGATCTGAGTAAGATTCTCAAGTGTGACGTCACACAGCGACGCTAAGTCATAGCTGGCCAAAGCAAACAAGCAATACGTAGTTGGTGCCTGATTACCAAAGAGTAGGTATAATAAGAGGCGTCACTCGACAAGGACAGAAATAATCTAGGGAAACAGTGATTTCTAGTGAGACAACCAATTTAAATGCCCATTCGGCCCCATTCGGCAATGATCGGTAAACTTCGGCAATAATCAGCCAATTGTGGTAAGGTACATTTAGTCGATTTGAATATCCCGCTCGAATGTACAACCAATTTAAATGCCAAGGTCAAGCAAGGACTTCAAAGGTTCCGCCCGGAGTGACGCCTCTTATTATACCTACTCTTTGTGATTACGACAGAATAAAAATGGTGAGAACGTGCATGTTTTGTGGTGCAAAAAAATTGGGGGACGATTTGACATATCACGGGTAGGTAAAAATAACATTTATATGCTACTTGTAGGTTAAGTAGAACTTCTTACTCATAATAAATATTCCTAAGGAAATAAAAAATATTCTTGTTTGTTTCATATAGTTTTCCGTTGATAGCCGCAGAATGGCTAGACGACATGGGTTTGGGCTCCAATTTTGTGCCACCCAAAAACGCCATGTTATGTTCCAGTCATTTCGAAAAAAAATGTTTTTAAGAAGGCACTGGCAAAGGTTGTCTTCTCCCTGGAAGCATTCCTACAATTTTTGGGCAATACAAAGCTGGTTGTGTCTTCTGTCATGCTAGAAAAGAACAGGATAAAAACATATCATTTCGCAAGTAATAAAAATTATTCAAATTAAGCAGCTTATTTTTAAGTTAAAGTGACTAAAATAAAATATATTATAAAATAACCAAATGCAATTGTCTAATTATTTATAGTACAATAAAGAATGATAACACTCTAATTTAAGAAGTTTTTACATATATTATTTTACATAAGTTCATTAATATTGTTTCAGTGTTTGGCATTAATTTGAAACATAACTTCCTTATTTTGCAGATTTCCATTAAATAATGCAGAACTGCTTCAGAAGTGGATTGCAGCAATGGCTATAAAGGACTTTGTTCCAAATAAGAGAAGTGTGCTTTGTAGTGAGCATTTTGAAAAAGATTGTTTTCATAAAACAGGTCGTAATGCCTGTACGTTAACTCTAAAGAGCAATGCGGTTCCTACGATATTTAAGTTGCCGCTAATTGACAGTAAGATTGTTTGTGTTTTTTATATATTCTTTATTTTACTTTTGGAATATAATGCACATTATAGTAAAATACTATTTTTAGAAACACCTGCTGGAGAACTCAACAGCAATTCTCAACTCTCTGCATCACATATGGAAACAGATCCTTCATTGTCGCCAGAAATATTAGCAGCGTATGAAGGGCGTGAAAAGCGCCGTTTATCACTTGATTTACCTCCTCCAAAAATGTCAAAAACTGACACTAACTACAGTATGGTAAATCCAATGAGAGCAAGTACCAGTGATTCAGGTGAATTCAAATAAATTGTTCTAAAATTTAAGCGTCATGTAAATTATATCATTGTTCAAAAGTTTAGCAATTAATTTCATATCCTTATTGCAATGGAGAAAATATCATATTTATAACTTTAAAATTAATACTTTTGTTACAAATCAGTTATGTGAATATGAAATTCGATTCAAATAATAGTGTAGTACAAATAACTAATAATATATTATGCGTAGATAAGAAGCAATGCCAGGTGAATGAAGTACCTTCTACGAGTACAGCAAGCGAAGCGGCAAATACTTGTATGCAGAGAAATGGACAAACACCGACTACCTCACGTCGCATTCGTCATGTCATCCATGATCATCGATATCAAACAACTCCGAGGTCGATGCTGAAAGAAATGTTATTGCAGAAAAAGCGAATACAAGCGTTGATGCTGGAAAAACATGGTCAAAAGCAGCACATTTCTCGGTTGAGGCAGCAAGTAACTTCTTTAAAACAAATTGTGAGTGCGTTACGAAAAACTTCATCTCTTCCAGACTCGGGATTGGAATGCTTGGAATCCATTGCAGATACTGACGTTTCCCAATTTTTAAAACGATTCATTAAAAATCAAAGTAGTGTAAAAGAGCAACAAGTACAAGATAAGAAGAAACTGTCAGGTATATCGAGCGCAAAATATCCAGCAGCACTTAGAGCATTTGCTATGACACTGCATTTCTACTCTCCTAGAGCGTACGGCTTTGTGAGGCGCAAATTTTGCAAAGCTTTGGCAGATCCGAGTACCATACGTTCATGGTATATATATATATTTTAAATTTACGTCAATTTTTATATTTGTCATATAATTTTATATCTTATTATATATGTACTTTTATTGCATTTAATAAAAATGTTTTCATATTTATATTTAATGTGTTTTTATCTTAAACTTAATCAGTTCATTATCTATTTTCTTATTTTGGGCCATCTATACATTTCTTTTTATTTTATGTACGTTTATTTTTTATTACATCTTTTATTTAAAATAATAATAAAATAGTAATTTTTTACATACACTTATTCGTACGTTTATCTCCCTTTATTACCGTTCAAATTTACCGCTGCAAAGTGAGAATCTTATTCAGATTAAAATGGCGCCGGGATCTTCAAGTCGGCACACGGTTTTAACACGGGATACGCTATCCAGTAGTATATACATATCAGTGTTTATTTACCTTGCCAATACCTATCTTAGCTTTTATCTTTCATGTCGAACGTCGATACTCGCCCCATTCGATACGAGTATTTTTTCCCGATTTCTACTTGGTATCGCAACCCTAGGTATCGATACCAAAATTACTTGTATCGAAACGAACGTATCGATACCAAAATTACTTGTATCGAAACGAAAGTATCGAGTATTTACTCGTATTTACTCCCTACACATATTACCTAGTATTCAATAAAGGTAAAGACTTTTGTTTACAAATTACTCCGGCAACAGAAGAAACTATGAGTGATGATGATCGAGACATCGACATTGAGAGCGATGTAAGTTGTTTAAAGTGCCCCTTCAATTAGTGTTATTAAAAAAGAGGTTTTTCAGGAAGGTGACGACTCTGACTCCAGGCAAAGACATTCAAATAATACCCAATATTATTCTCAAGTAAGTTCACTTTGTGCTTCTGTGTTCATTGTTTTACTATCACGTATTTTCTATGCCTTTGTTTGTCAACTGATTGGTGATACAATAACGGTTTATTAGTAAAATATGAAGTTTAAGTATTTTTGAGGTTAGCTTGACGTTTTCCAGTTAACCAATCATAACGATAGAAAGTAGAATATTTCGCTTGCAGATACTATGAGTCATACAGTTGTAGCACAGACGGATTTTCTTATTTAAATTCGTCAGTTGGTTTTCTCGATTTTTTTTAGATAATTAATCTTTGGTAGCCATATCTTTTAATAAATTCTAGTCATCTTTTAAATAAACCATATCCTTATACGAGTTCAATTTGGTTTTCATTGGAGACAATTTTCGTCCCAGGATGCTTCGATAGATTTAATAACATTCTTGTTTCATGTCACATCTGTTTTCTGTAATTCATCTACGCCGATAACATTTTAATACGTATCTTATTATACTCGAGCTTCTTTATTATCATTTTTAAATTTTGCTTGTATCAGTTGCAGTCCTTCCAGGAGGCACTTAACAGTATTTCTAACATTCATAATTATTTTGACAGAATTTTTCGCAATAAAATTATATCCTTTACCGCTCGACAATCTGTTAAATAATTCCAAGTAGCTACGCGAGAAAAAAGCATTTAGAGCTTTTAAATTTATTTGCTACTTTATATTGTATTATATTTGTAATGTGATGTAACAATTTTCTATGATGAAAGATATTGTTTATATTTATTTTTGTTATATTATTCTCTTAATATAGCGTATAAACTATATATTCTACAATAAAAAGTTTCAGAGTATTTTCATTAACCTTTCCATCCAAATTTCTCCACCAAGTACTGTGTCCGAGTATATAATTTTTAGCTCGCTGTAGTTTGTCATTTTTACGCATTAAATGGTGCAAGATTCTGCAAGAATCTGTTTTCCCACTGATTAGAAAACTTTGAACTTTTACATTCTCTGGTAGCTGGTCGTGAGATTATTATTATTATTAGTAATGTAGATGGGCGAATTAGAGAACTAAAGTAAACTAAAAATCTTTCCATATCGCTTCTGTCTAGCATGAATCAAGTTAGCCAGCAGTTAGAAGATCGAAAAGCCAAAGGTTTCATGTGTGTTTTCAGGCAGAAAAACGTGCACACCATAACGCGTTGGAACGCAAGCGCAGGGATCACATTAAGGATAGCTTCTCCAGTCTCAGAGATTCTGTGCCAGCATTGCAAGGAGAGAAAGTCGCAAGTAGGGCGCAGATACTTAAAAAAGCTGCCGAGTACATACAATTTATGCGCCGCAAGAATTCTTCGCATCAACAGGACATCGACGACTTGAGACGTCAGAACAGCCTGTTGGAATCACAAAGTAAATATTCCATGAAATTAAATTCCGCTCGGACTCTATAGATTCTTAAGGGATAGTCAAAGTGCGACGAACTTTCGAACAGTTTTTTCATTGAAATTCTTAATAACGTACAAGTATCGAGATATGGATTCGCAAACTGTGTAGTATTTGACCTTTGTCCGGCGAATCGTTTTCATAAATTATAATTGAAGAAGTAAAGTTTGTATAACCTTGAAATGTATTATTTGTAGTTCGGGCACTTGAGAAAGCGAAAATAACTGGCAATTTTGCAGCAGAAACTTGTGAAGTGACAAAGTCAGAAGGTGTACCAATGTCAGGGTACAATGATACAGAGTCCGAATCTTCGGACAGTGAAGCGAGCAGGACTGTGCGTCAATCAAAAAAGCTAAAAGTCGGAGGCCTCCATCATTGACTAACGGTTTGATTCAATCTTGGTATTTGTAAAAACTTATTTTCCGTTCAGAATCGAACTCTATATAAATATTTATTTCCAAACGAAAAGACATTTGGTCTTGAATGTCTTAGAGTCAGTGTATAAAAGCGTACAAAATATAGGTAGCATTACTGCTTAATTCAAAGATGGATATGGAGAAACACATTGTGAACACTTTGGGAACGACCTTTTGTAAAGTTCAATTTACAAATTTGTAGAAAGTTTGGAATTATTTTGTCGATTAAATAATCATTTAATACAAGTTAATATTGTAATTAGATATTATTAATCAGTTATTATTAATTTTAATAATGTCTGTTTTAACCCATTTCTCAATCGATACATGGATAGTATAATTAGGCTGATTAGCCTGTTAGGAACCATTTCCTTAATGCAGTTATAATTTTTTGTTAACTCGTATTCTAGATTAATTATCGGATTTCCTTATAGTTATCCATTGTTTAACTATAATTTTACCGAACATTCTGCAATTATTTCATCGACGAAATGTACGCTCAATTGTAATATTTACAAAGATTATTTTGTCGTTTAAATAAGAGTTTAATTATATTAATGAAAGTTTTAATATTATTAGAAGTATGAATAAAATTAAAAAAAAATAAAGATTTATTCAGTTATTTACTTGTTTTTCACCTAACAAATATGTCTTTAGAAAGAGTATTTTCTGTTATACATATGCGAATAAAAGTAGTTTTTCCGACTTTAAGTAGGTCTTTCTGCATGGGGGATGGATATATTATATAGAATAAATCATTCGTAGCATAGTCTTTTAACTGTTCGTAAAATATCTTGTAGTCTGTAATCGGCGAAGAAACAAACTTGAATGATTAAAACAAATGATCGATAATCTAACGAGTACTGCGTACGAAATTAATGTACACCCGTTTCTCGTAAAAGAGTACACAGCGATTCCAATGGAGGCCCAATGGACGATATAAAAGTTATCCTGCGCGTAGATTTTCTTTAAACAAAAAAGGTGGTGGGGTTGGCCTGCGCGCATGTATGTAGCGAGGGATTATTGTATTTAATAAGTTTAATTTTGGAAAGTGTTACTTTATATATTACGAGTAGTAGAATGTTCACATGTATCGCATATGTATAAATGATAGCGAGTGAAAGTGATTTATAAAAATGTGATTTTATCAATTTTATGAATTCAAATTACTCGCGCACTACCTATAAATTAAGATACAAGTAACTTGTGCGTAGCCATTTTCTTTTCGTTGAACAAACTAATTAAAAAATTGAGAAGTACAGTTGCAAATATTGACCTAAAATTGAAGGAAACTATAGAGAAGTTCTGGAATAGTAGCTAGTTACTAAACACACTTTTTCACCATGTAACGATTCGAAATATGTAAAACAATTCCTTATATTGCCCTATCAATTTATGACTGTTTAGCTATTATGTAACGAATGAATCAATTATTCTTAAAAATGTAAAAGTACTTACTGTAGTTTAATACACGCTAACTCATGATGTATCGTTGTAAAAGACAAAAATCATGTTGAGAGATCAATATTTTAATTAAGAGCGCTGTGTATATAGTAATAAAGTGTTACATACAAAATTATTAGGAAAATGGCAACCAGAAACATTTGACTATATAGCTATTGAAAGTAGATGGATGTAAGAGTAAGTTAGCAATGGCAATGCTCCCATAAATGATGGGAACAGACATATATATGTATAATGGAATGAAGTGTTTTTCATAAGCAAAATCGAATTTAACAAACTTGATTCCGATGTGTGAATGATGATTTGTCATAAAGTCAAAGAGAGAAGAAATAAAATTAAGAATTTCAGAATGATAATTTTAATCTTTAATAGAAGGTAATGGCAACTATTTAAACATTCCCTCCTCGAAGTGACAACAAACATACGCATACCCTGTTTAACTTCAATCACGACCGTGATCGTGAACAGTGAATCTGCGATCACTGTGATAAATCACTCTTAGTGATTTTGCACTCAATCTTCGCCCTATACGCTATACATGACGATGTGGCTATTTCGTTCTTTTACACCCTATTTCTCAACTTTTTATCACTCAAAATCCTGCGAAAATATTATTATTACGCTGCAATAGTATTTTTGCGAAATCGATAAATGAAAATCAAAATTTCCATTCGTACCGTCATGTTCCGAGTATATTTCGTTGGAATAGTATTTTTTAAATTAATTCGTGTGTTTTATTAGACTCTATTTAATTGTTTTCGGCTTCAATTTTCATGTTCACAGATTTCTGTGCTTGATAAGGTTATCGTTAGATTTAGCATGAATTTTCGTGTTTTGAGATTCATGAAATTGTACGCACTTTCAGTTTCATGGAATTGTACGTGCTTTCAGAAACCTAACTCACCGTTATCCAAATTCCATGAAATTAAAACTACATTAGCCTTCTTCAAAACTCCTGGTATTATTCCCTAATTGCGTATCATAACGTTAAAAAGACATCCCTTTTGAAACAAATTAAATTAAACAGCTCAAATTAACTAAACATTATGTGATACACACACACACACATTCAGCATTAGAGAGATTTTCTGTTAATTACACTTGAACGAGACAAATGTTTATGTTGATTTTCAGTTTGTTGTACAAGCATTTGATAATTTGATACGATGGTGATAAAAATTTGGAGGTAATTGTCAAAATTGTAAGAGTTTCAAAGTCATAGTCCAAATCAAAGTAGTAGTAATATAAAAATAATAAACTGTTTATCGTATAATTAGTTGTTTCTACCGAAATGAAAGTAGGATTAACGCAGAATCGAATGAAAAACAGTAAGAAATATCATTTCAGCCTTTTATTTTGAAATGAAAATAAGTTACAATAACTCTTTACAGTGCATATGGTGCATATATCTGTGGTTGTAAGGAAAAACGACCCATGTCACATGTTTTCACTTTCGAGATATTGTCGTTGAAAGTTCTAAATATCAATTCTTCTTATTAGCAATGTTTCCTTGTTTTATTCTTACGATATAAACGTATATTTCCTTCACTTTGCATAATATTCAATATCCGTATAATTAACGTAAATAATAATAAACAAAATAGTAATAATTTACATACACTTTAGTCCACTGGACTTGTGTTGTTCTGCTTAATGCCGTTAAGAAGAAACGAAAGGAAATGATTACTTTTCCTTCTTTTACTTTCTTTTTTGTCTTCTTTCGTTTTCATCTATGCTATGCGTTGTTTTTTGTAAAATATAAGTTACACATTTAAGTATCACTGGTATTTCATGGTGTGCTGTTTCTAGTAAAATGAAAATATGAAATATAATTTTGCTCATTTTATATCACACAAAATACGTTAAAATATATGCAGATAAATAAAAATAGAAAATATAAAGCGATCACAAAGGAAAGATACGTCGTATTCTTTAAATTTTGTGGAATTACGTTTTTTGCCAAATGCGTATTAATCGAATATTGGACTTCGGTTAAATTGCATTATTTTTTCAACGTACAAAATTCGATTTCATGCATTTTTTTCTGACAAAAACATACATCCAATATTCTACAGTTGAATTAATGCATAAACTCAAATTTTTTGAAATTGTGACATGTGTCGTTTTTCCTTACAACCACAGATATGTACCTACATGTGTACAAAGTGGCGATATCAATTGATTTTTCACCTTGTTGTCGCTCGCACAATTCCACGATATCCTAGTAAGAATAAAGCATGGAATAAAGTATATTAAAATAACAGGGCAGTGACAATGCAAATAGTATCGAACGAGTACATTATTATTCCATTGTTTTAGATTGCATCCAACAATGTCGAAATTATTCCCTGAAATCAGAAAACATAATTCTATTTGAAAATCGAAATATCTGTGAATAATAGCATTTCAAATAATGCCGTATGTCAGTAATCTTTTAGTTCATTCTATGTTCATGAATCTCCGAAGAAGACTGTTTTTTTAATAACATCTTGACGGACGAATCTATCGGATTAATCCATTCGTATGTACATGCATACAACCATACTGCGCATTTAGAACACAGAACAAATACAAAGAAATTGCGCTAAATCTTATTATTTCGATGAAATGTACCCAGAAAATAACGTTACGAATGAAAATTTTGGTTTCTTAACGACTTCATAAATGGGTACATATATCGTTGCGGCGTAACAATAATATTAATGTTTCGAATGGATAGCATATAAAGTCAAGGTCTGTAGGATAGAAAGGTTGCCTGGTCACCAATAGCAACCAAAGTGTGGAGTGGGAGGCGGCCATATTGTTACGTCACCCAGCGTGCCAAACATCATATTCGAACGTGCGAAGACGAATTTCGTGCATTAGTTTTTATATATTATATTTTAATTTCATTGAGATGCCAGGCGGTACTGTTTGCAGTGTTGCTACATGTAAAAGCAATTCAAAGAAAGCGAAGGAAAATCTGGAGCATGTAATGTTTTTCATATTTCCTGAAAAACCTGAAATTAGGAGAGAATGGATTAAAAAATGTTACAGGAAAGATAACTTTAATCCAAAATACAAAAGAATATGTAGTCGACATTTTAAGCCCAACGATTTTGAGGATGAGCTACAAGCTAGATTAACAGGATCACAATTAAAAAAGCTAAAAAAAACTGGTAAATAAATATGATTAGCTGTTTATATTTGCTTATGTCTTTTTTTAAATATTAATTGAAAAGATACTTCAAGAAGAAAATATAGTAAAATCTGAATCTGTGGAACAAATTCTGCCTGCCGAAATAAATCCTGACCTTGTAGAATGTGTGGAGGAAAGCATAGGTGATAAGTTGTCAGTACCATGCTGTAGTAAAGAGTCAGTACTTACAATTAAAGAAGAACTAGAAACACTGCATCATGAAAATGACATATTAAAAGCAAAAAATATACAATTAGAATCATCATTTAAAAAAGAATTAGAAATACTGCAGCAGGAAAAGCAAATATTGCAAGGGAAACTTGAAATTTATGAAAAAGAGAAGGTTTTATTAAAGCAGGATATTTATAATCTTGAAAAGCAAGTAAAAGAAAAAGGAATTAAATTTGAGGAGAAAGTGAAGTTAATGTTTAAAGATTCTTTAACACCTAACCAAGTGGACATCATTTTACAGAAAAAGAGTAAAGCACGATGGACTGCAGAGGAATTGTCAAAAGCATTTACGTTGAGGTATTTCAGTAAGCGTTGCTACATATACTTAAGGCAAAAATTACATTATCCCTTACCAGGATTATCTACCTTACAACAATGGGCTGTCAACATAAATTTAAGGAGTTGATATTTAGAAGATGTCCTAAAAATCATGAATACAGTTGGCAACGGGAAAAGTGAAATTCAACGAACTACCATTTTAAGCTTCGATGAGATGAAGGTTGCATCAATGTATGAATTCGATCAAAAGGATGATGAAATTGTTGGTGTGTATTCAAATATGCAAGTTATAATGGCAAGAGGATTATTTGATAAATGGAAGCAGCCTGTGTTCATAGACTTTAACCAAAAAGTGACAAAGAACATATTGGAAACTGTAATCATAAAGTTACATCAAAATAATTATAATGTAGTGGCCTGTACTTCTGATTGCGGTGGCAGCAATCAAGGTTTATGGAAAGAGTTAGGGATCAGTGTACATAATACAGCAATGAAGCATCCTGTAACAAACAATGCCATTTATTTCTTTGCGGACGTTCCACATTTATTAAAATTATTGAGAAATTGGTTTTTAGACACCGGCTTCAGGCTCAGCAATGGTGATATTCTCAACAAGAATCCAGTAAAAGCATTAATGCACATGGCCACAACAGAAATCAGCTCATGCTATAAATTAACCAAGTTACATTTAAACTGTGAAAAGACACAAAGACAGAATGTAAAATTAGCAGCCCAATTATTTTCAGATACTACAGCTACTGCATTAAAACATTATTTACCAGGGGAAGATAAAAATTGCTCAAAAAAATTAGGAGAGTTTTTCCAATTAGTCAATAGCTGGTTTGACACAATGAATTCATACACACCAACGACAAATATTCCCACTAAGAAACCATACGGACTGAACATAGATTTTCAGAATGAAATTCTAAATGATATGTTAATAATAATTAGTGATATTACATGTGTAGGAAAAACAACTCTACAAATTTTCCAAAAAGGGATAATAATGTCCATAAAATCGCTTATAGATTTGTTTAAAGACCTCAAAAGTAAATTGAATATTACATATATTTTAACTCACCGTCTAAACCAAGATTGTTTACAAAAAATTTGTTCTCACAGGTATTGTAATAATTACATATCTACATTAATACCTTCACTCAAATATAATATATGAATATTTAGGTAAGATGAAATTTTATTTCTTTTGTTTCAGTTGAGAACACGAGGAGGTCTCCATGATCATCCGTCACCTTTAAATGCTTTGTACAGAATGAGGATGATCCTACACGGAAAAAATCCAGGGATAGTACAAACTAATTCAAACGTACAAACCTCCCCTGAATTAGAACAAGAGGAATATTTATTAGTCAGTGCATTACAGCAGGCACATATTGAAACTCTACAGTTACCAGACCCTCATAATATTGTAAATATTGCTCAAAGCGAAAGTAGTGCTAGTTCTGGAAGTACTATCATGTCGTCAGAAAAGGATGCATCAGAAAAAGATGGTTTAATATACATCGCAGGATATTTAGCCAAACGTCACTTAACGAAATATCCCCATCTTGGTCAATTTACATACAAAACGGATGAAGCCACAAGTCTTCACAGCTATAACATGCCATCTTGGCTGCAAAGTTTATCGTATGGTGGCTTAGTTCAACCGTCAAATAAATGGGTAGAACAAGTAAATACTATGGAAAGCTATTTCCAAAAGTTCCATAAAAATAAATTTAAGCGTGGCAAAGGCATTATTGCCAGAACAGAACAATATATAAAAAAATATGTAAATGATATTCCTCCCGAATTAGTTAAAGAATTTTGCCGGCAAAGAATTTTTATTCGTATAAAATTTATGAATTTGAAAAAAGAAGAAACAAAATTAAGAAAAAGAAAAATTTCATCCGGAAGTGGCATTGCGATAAAAATACAAAAGTTTGTATCGTAACTCCATTGTACTTTTAATAAATATCGTATTAATAGTATTTGAGTATTGTTTCATTAATATATTCACTACCGACATGAATTCAATGATCCTGGTAAAAAATATGAAATCATTTAAACTGCTTTATTGTGTAGATTTTATTCAGTACAGTAGAACTTATTATTTACAGTAGAAATTATCTGAATTCAAAATAGATAGTTAATTTCTTTTTATTTTCGATAAATTATTAATACAATAGTTACTCCTATAGTTTCATCGTGATTACCTCGAATAGTTAAAAATCTAAATAATAAAGATCGAGGAAAATACAGTACGGTTAATCGAGATGTTCTACTGTAGTTGTGATACATTTGTTTCTTAAGATTCAATAATCTCATTAATGTTCAATAATCCTTAAAAATGAATTTAAAAAATTATTGAATATTATTGAAGATTTCTGTTGGTTTCATATTTTGTGCCAATGTATTAACATGCGGAGATTCAGTCCATTCCTTTTCATTGTGTGCTACAGGAAGATCAACAAAGGATGATAAACAAAAGTACCAAAACACTTTTAAGTACAAGTACTAACTCACAGTTGTCAATCAATGTATTATATTAGTATATTATTTCTCGTAATCGTGAGAATTGCATTTTTTATGCAACATTAGAACTATATAAATTTTTGTATTAATTCGAACGGGCACGCTGTGTTACGTCACGCCCGCGTTTTTCATTCTGGTTCCTGATTGGTCGAAACTTACCAGGCAACCTTTCTTCTACAGACCTTGACCAAAGAGTAGGTATAATAAGAGGCGTCACTCCGGGCGGAACCTTTGAAGTCCTTGCTTGACCTTGGCATTTAAATTGGTTGTACATTCGAGCGGGATATTCAAATCGACTAAATGTACCTTACCACAATTGGCTGATTATTGCCGAAGTTTACCGATCATTGCCGAATGGGCATTTAAATTGGTTGTCTCACTAGAAATCACTGTTTCCCTAGATTATTTCTGTCCTTGTCGAGTGACGCCTCTTATTATACCTACTCTTTGGTATCAGCCTCTCGGCCTCTCACAGTGAGAGTCTCACTACCAACCGGCCTCCCGGCTACACAGTCTCCCCCTACCGGCCTTTCGGTCTCCCGCCTATCTTTCAAATGTTTCAAATATTAATGTAGTCTGAAGTCCAGGAAACGTGAGAAACGGAGCAATAATTCCGGTGTTTTATTTATTTATATTAACTCTACAGGTCCTTATTTTTGTGTGTAGCATATTTATTTAATATAATCTATAGCATTTTTGGACATTTTGTATCATATACATTTTTTTTATAAATTTAAAATAATCATTAATAATGCCACGGCGTTGCTGCGTTCCCAATTGCAAGGGAAATTATGATAGTACTTTGAAAGATAATAATTACAATTCCATTTTTTATTCCCCAAAGATGAGGAATTGCGGGAGAAATGGATGGTTGCTATTCCTCGTAAGAATTGGACACCATCAAAATATTCTGCTGTCTGTAGTCTGCATTTTGCAGAAACTGATATTGAAAGGTATCAGAATATTCAATCGGCCAATGGTATAGTAAAGAATGTTTTGTTGAGATGTCCAAGGCTTATAGCGAATGCAGTACCATCCATTTTTCCCAATTTACCTTGTTATTTTGCAAAACGTGTGCTACCACCAAGAAAAGATCCTGTAGAGCGTGTACGAGAAATGCTCCAAAGGCATGAAAATTTTGTCCACGAATTTACTCATTCAGATTTGATTAGTAATTTCACAGATTTAATCAATAATTATAAAGAAAATCTTGCAATTTCAAATTGTTGGACTATTAAAATAATAAATTCAAAATTTTATTTTTGCATGCTTGTATGTAATGATGATTCTGATTTTTTGGTACTAAATACACAGATTGTGATTAGTGACGACATGAAATTACAAGTTTTTCAAGAAAATAATGAAGTATCATTTAATGATTTAAAGTGGGTACTACCTATTGACAAGAAATTGTCTAGGTGGTCCCAGCTTCAGAATATATTAAGTAGATATAAAGTATTACAAAATACACATTCTGACACTGATATATGTCTTATTGAAAAATATCTTGAGAAGTCTCTAGAAGAACTCAATAAGGCATACATTATTGCAGAATCAATTGATTTCGCTTATACCAAAAATCTCGAAATACTAACCGATCAAGTAAGAAAAATAAAAAATAAAAACAATAGATATAGCTCATGCACCATTATTATGGCTTTCTCATTATATAGCCAATCGTCGGCTGCATACAATTTATTAAGAAATTTTTTTATTTTACCTCATAAGAGATATTTACAATATCTTTCAGCCAATATGACCATTACACCAGATAATGATAGAACAAATGAACATTATCTTATTAAAACAGAAAAAAGTAGTGATTTTATTAATTGATGAAATTTATATTACTTCAAAGTTACAGTATAAATCAAACAGACTTGCGGGTTGCGCTACAAATTCTAACGAATTGGCAAAAACCATTTTAGCTTTTATGATAAGTTCAGCTTTTGGAAATTTTTCTGAAATTATTAAATTAATACCAGTTTTTAATATTACCGGGGCTGAAATGATACCGATTATTAATAAAATTATAGAATTTGTTCAAAATTGTGGTTTCGAAATAATATGTATTGTAGCAGATAATCATAGAATCAATAGAAATATGTTTAATAAATTATCTAATAATGGCATAAGTTTTCCTAATCCTTCACTACCTAATAAAACAATTTTTCTTTCTTTCGACTTTGTTCATATAATGAAAAATATTAGAAATAATTGGTTAAATTTGAAAAATGTAGATAAAACTTTCGTTTTCCCAGACATTCATACAAACGAACAAAGATTAGGAAAGTTTAATGATTTACGTACGGTTTACGATTTCGAAAAACATTTAATTGCTAAGAAAGCTTATAAATTAAATTATAAATCATTATATCCAAATAATTTTGACCGACAAAAGGTTTTCCTCGTTGATAATATATTCCATCAGTCTACAATAGCAGCTATGAAAGATTTCAAATATACCGCTACTGCTCAATTTTTAGAAATATTTCGCAATTGGTGGGACATTGTGAACAATACAAGTAGTGTAAAAGGTAACAGGAAAAGAAACGAATTTTGTAAACCTATTGTGAATGTTAATGATTTTAGATGTCAATTTTTAATGAAATTTCTATTATGGTTAAATTCTTGGCAAAATTTAGAGACAAATGGCCATTTAACAGTAGATACTTTCAAAGCTTTGCACCAAAGTACTACAGTTCTTTTACTACTTACAGAGTACTGTTTTCAAAATTTTGATATATCATATCTTTTAGCTGGAAAATTTACAACTGAAAAATTAGAAAAACGATTTGGAAATTATAGACTTTTATCTGGTTGTAATTCTCATGTGTCATATAACGAAGTAATTCATGCAGAAAAAAATATTAGATTAAAACATATATTTACAAAATCGGCAAATTCGTTTTCTCTTACTGAAATCAAAAATAAATTTCGAATTTGTGATGATAATTGTAACGATCTTCATGATCTTTCCATTGATGCGACTTGCTTCTCAGGAATTTTCGATACCGAATACTTGTCCGACTGTGTTGTAGACGATTCCATTAAAGTTTATATATCTGGTTATGGGTCCCATTCTGTTGCTAAAAAATTAAATTGCAATATTTGTCGATTATTAGTTGTGGAGGATAAAGGTAAAACTGTCGGCGATGTATATTTTGATCACTTACAAAGAGGGGGCCTTTCTGTTCCCACCGAAGAAGTGATGGCCTCATTTATACATATGTATGCAATAATGGAAGCCATAATAAATGATGGCATTTTAGAATCTCAATTTCTGCAGTCTGAAAATCATAAACATATTTTATGTAAATTAACATATATTAGTATTCAATCAGACATACATTATTTAGCATTTTCAGATACATGCGTTTGTGGTCGAGCTTATCACAGTATTTTGTTTAAATTATTATCAATTTTTTCAAATATATTATTAAACGATTATGTGAAAACTGTAAATAAACGCTTCTAAAAATCGTAAATTAAAAACTTTTAATAGGAACTAGACTTTCAATGATTTTTTTAATTTCATCTTTCTTAAAACATTAATTTTTATATGTATTTAACATATTCTTTTCAATATATTTTAATACATTAATAGAGATTTATTTATTTGCTTAGTAGATTTTTATTATTAATACTATTTCTCAAGATTCAAGGTTTTATTAGTAGTATTTCGAGAGAATGTCAAAGTATGTTTCGTTATGTTTTGTTATTAATATTATTATAGATTATTTGTTATTATTATGCTAACCTCTTTTCCGCGAACACTTAACCTCTTTTGTCTAATTTTGTCTATTTCAAGTCTCTATTAACTTATACGTACCTTTATCAATTTTCAAATCCTTCAATTTGGTTCAAAGATGGTTTTATCTTGTTTCACACTTCTATTTTCTTGAAATCTCTGTAAATATTTCAAATATAATGAATCACAACACCAAACTATTCCGAGAGTCCACAAAATATATACCACATTTAAAAATATTAATACACTTCTGTATTACTTCTACTTACTATAGTTATGATATTTATGTATTCCTTATACATAATTAATAAATAATACTGTATATTAGTTTAATTTTATATCGCAAAATAACGATAATTGTAATGCTGACTACGAAACTCCACTATTGAAAATAGGACTCCCGATCCGCACATGAGCGGTGTTGCCACGTTGTATAGCACGGCTAGTAGTAGAGTCGGCTGTGACCTTGATATAAAGTCACCAGACGAGGTGTATCCTCGTTGCTCATTCACGCGCATGCGCCGTTGGGCGGGCCTAGTAATGACGCTGTTACGTATTTCCGCGGTGAATTTCAATCCGAACGCGGGTTGGTGCCCGTGGAGCGCAGAACCGCTCTGCTCGATGAAGTGCGGGTAATTCGAAATAAAACAAAGTACACGGAACTATTTCTAGTTAAACTTCAAAGTATATTTAAACTGCTCAACAAGCTGGTTAGTGACGGAATGAATGAGGTGTTGAAGGAAGAGCTCCGAGCTCGTCGACGAAGTCGCTGACAAGACTCCCTTAGTCCTCCCACAGAGACCCTTGTTGTCCAATCAGGACGATGACATCCCTCAAGCTTCGTCAGTGGGTTGTCCTTGACCATCTCTCCGTCCTTGCCCCCTTCCTTCACACTTTCCTCCACTCTCGGCTGGTGGTGGAGGCACGCTTTCCGAGTACATAGTTTACTTAGGCTACATACAGTATATACATATTTACAGGTAAGCGCGACCCTCAGGGTCAAGGTGACGTCGCCCGAACGAAGTTTATGAGTTTATGACTTTCAGCCTCTCCCGACCGGAGTTTCCACCCCTACAGGACACCGGCAATTATAAAAAGATAAAACTGAATACTAAATGCTTTTACGAGACGGACAACTGCCCGCTCGAAGAAACTTGGCACGCAGATGTGCAAGAAAAAATTAAGCTATTTACTATCCTCGCCTGGCCTAACTATAATTCAAAAGCTATTGCATGCAGCTGCTAGCATTGTAAGGACACGTACAGAAATTATTAAGGGAAAAACCTTCGAGAAACGCAACGCGCTCTACGTATTTATGAATCCTGACAATGAACTCCTCGTCCTCCGTTTCAAATTTCGCTCCTACATACTCCACATATCGATTACATACAATCCCTCAGCCACTGCCAGCCACGTTCAAGCGATAGCGTAACAACGCAATAGATATATCTATTGCGTCGCAGAATCACGATCGCAGTCGTGATTTAATTTCATTCGTCATCTTGATCGTGATTTTTTCATCTTGCGATCGTAATGTTTGATCCTGATATATTCCCTTGCGTTCCCCCTTGTAATACCATTATTTTGCCGCTTTTATGATTTAGTAGGCATCACGATCCGCCAGAGGGTACTGATTTTGCCAACAGAATTATACGTTAAGTGCACCCTCCTGGTGCACTGCTCAGCTTAAAAGCACGTGGTTATTCCATTGATTTCAACGGATCTTTAATGATGCACGTGTGATTCAATTGCTTCCTTTTTAAACATGCTTCTGCAAAGCTTGAGGGCTTTCATTGAAAGAAAGGAAAAGTATGCAGAGAAACTCGGGACCTATCGAACTGACAAGGTAAATTAAATATTGAAAATATTCAAAACGTTATCTCTAAGATAGATGCCTTTGAAATCAAGAGTTTTTCTTTACCACCACTTTCTGTTCTTAAAATGATAATATTTTTCGATTTTTCTAATTTCTATTTGCCTTAATAAATGTGTTTTAAAGCGTAAAATCTTTGTATGTTTTAACTGCTACTTGATTTCCGATTTCTTTCTTTTATGATAACGCTTTAAAATAAGAGGATATTCTATTTTTGTTGATCGCCTGAATATAGCGCAGAATTCGAAAAGATTTTGCTAAAAATTTTGGAATTCATAAGTATAATGCTGTTATAGGAACTCAAGAAGAATGATTGTCAAAAGATTTTAGATATTTTATGCGAATTCCTGATGAATCAAGAATCTACAGACGATGTCGCAGAATGTTTTCCTCAATTGTTGCCTGCTCTTGTTTCCACAAGCATTACCATGGAAAAAGTCTCTTCTAACGACGGGGATGCGATTCATAAATTAAATTCTGTTGTTTTGGGAAAACTGGTTTGCAAGAACCGTGACTTATTATTAACGTACGTATTATAATTTCATTATAATTTCAAAGAATATTCTTCGCTAATTTTCTGTTATACAATATAGCTTTTAATACTTCATATTTTTATCCTAATATTGTACAGATATAAAAAATCCCCCATCGATACTCTATGCTCTGTCACAATTTTTTTATCGCACGAATCTACAATTATGAATTGCGACCCTCCTGTAATACACTAATCTGTGTTATTTTCTTAACTATAATGTTTTCATTACAGCTCGAATACATCGGTTCTTCTATATTATAAGTTCATTTATTTATATGTACATAACAGTATGTATATCTTCCTAGATACGATGGTGCATTAGTTTTAAAATAGCTACATAGCAATTATTGTTTAGAATTGTCTAGATTTTCGAACTTATCGTAACGCACAATATTTATGCTTACTCGCGAATGTACTGTTAGTAAAATCACGTAATTGAAACTGAAATTTTTCATGTTTAGTATTTAATATACTTATGCTGACAAACATAGATTTACGCGAGTACCCGAATCTCGAGTCGAATTTGTTGAAAGTTTGAATTTTCCAAGCTGCTTGAGATCGACGAACTGTTTGAAAAGAAATGCAAGCTATTTGAAAAATTCGACTACGAGCCCTCGTAAGATTCGAATTACTCGAATTACTCGAATTACTCAAATTACTTCGAGTTACTAGCGCCTTATTTATATTTCCTCCTTAGACTAGTATTTGTAATTAAAGGCATAAATATCCGAGTAATTCCAAGTCCCGATAGGGCTCGAATATTCCAGTCGTTTGAGCTTTTCAAACAGTTCGTCGATTTTAAGCAGCTCGGCATCGAATCGAGTTCTGCTCAGCTCGTAAATTCCGGGTACTCGCACACAGTTATGTATAAGTAAATAGCAGAATAAATATACATATTTCTATGTACTTACATACATAAGTAGACCGATAAAAGCGTTTGAAAGATGACGAAACATTAATAAATTGATATGTTAAAAACTAATATTGTTTGATTATAGATTTATTCTGCACTATTTTGATCTAAATCCAGCACCATTCGAGTCTATAGAAGGTGACTACAGTCCTTCTTCGAAGAGACGTAAAAGAAGAAAACTAACGCCCTCCAAAGAAATTTCTGATCATGATTTAGTAGCTGCATGTTATGACATTCTATGCAGTGTGCCAATGCACTTTAAATACGCCTGGAATTGGTCCAAGTTTTACAAATATCTGACAGTCGATGATGAAAGCGTTAGATGGTAATATATATATATATATATATATATATATTCCTTATGTTTATATAAAATTCAATTGGAATTATGTAAATTGTGTAACGGAAGGAATAGTGAAATAATATCATTATGGACAATAATAAGATATTGTTACTATAAATTGAAAAAAAGGTTAACGCTATAGATGCGATGTCCATGTTTACGAAATAATCATATCTCGAATTCATTAACGCGAAGTATTTTATAAGAAAGTAATTTATGCGAAAGCTCAGTGGACTATAAATAAGACTTGCATCTTTACAGGATAGCGATGAATTGCATTACTATTGTATTAGGAATGTCAGAATCTTGTTATTTATCTCGCACGAGTGAATTCCTTTCAAAGAATCATCGATTCTCTGCCGAGTGCAAAGAAGTTAGTCGGAATAACGTAACATCGGCAGAAGCGGAAGAAATGGATGAAATGTTTAACTTTCCGCCCTCGGTAATATCTATCGGAGGCGTGTTGCTTCCTGTTTTCAAGAAACTCAAGTGCAAGAAAGATTTGAATCTGGTTCCAGTACCATCTACACAGAAAAATCTGCAGAATTTAGTTTTCGCCGTGTCTTCGGGCAAGTGCGTATGTTTGCAAGGCGCGGTCGGCTCTGGAAAAACAGCATTAGTAGAATGCTTGGCACGGGCGACAGGCCATGATAATGAAAGTTTCGCGAAGGTGCAGTTAGGCGATCAAACGGACTCTAAAATGTTATTAGGAATGTACAGATGTACCGACATTCCTGGCGAATTTCTGTGGCAACCTGGAATTTTGACAGAGGCTGTGTTGTTCGGCAAGTGGCTACTTCTTGAAGACGTCAACTGTGCTGCTAGCGATGTTATCAGTGTTATTGGACATCTTGTAGAAACTCGGACATTGTCGGTCCCAGGGTACAGAGATTGTATACGCGTAAAAAGTGGATTTCAGTTATTCGTCACTGTGAGACAAGCGCCTGGAGGAATGCAGGAGCCACTTCGGGTGGCTGTACCATTCCAAAAGCATTGGTCTTGCGTTAATGTGGAGCCTCTGTCAAGAGAAGAACTTGTCACAGTCGTTCAGACTTTATTTCCAGTATTGCATACAGTGGCCACAAGGATCGTCGATGTCTTTCTATTGTTTTCCGTTGGCAATCACGAAGAAGACGTTGTAAATGATATAAGAAACGCCAGGCAAATTTCTACGAGGGATTTGATTAAGTGGTGCTCCAGGGCCGTTGTTGATTTCGACGTATCTTCACCCGTATCTGCACTCAAGGTTTTTCAAGACGCGTTGGATGTATTTTGCTGTTCTGTGCCTAATCGTGGTATGTAAGACATACGCTATTCTCACTACGTATTATATAAAATATGCGAATTTTATTCTCAATCGGACGAAACTAAGTTCGATTGTATCGGCACATTGAATCGCTATCAGAATGTAGGAACGAATGCAGTACGTGGTATCTTTTCTCTTGGCGATTTTTATGAATTCTTGTTCATGGGTTCGCAACTTAGGTGGTCAAAGTGATGCCCGTTGCCTTCGATGCAACTGTTACTAAATAAAGCTTAGTACTGGATTTGTTGAAAAGAAAAAGAAAAGCTGTCGAAAGCTGTCGTAAGCTGTTGTGGTAAAAATTTTGCGCAGTCAGATTTGATGTATTTTATTGTTTCAGAACAACGATTAAATTTGACAATAGCAGTAGCACGCAAGTTAGGTATCGTAAAGACAAAAGCAGAATATTTCTGTGTAGTGCACAAACCGTCACTGAGTCTTCATAAGGAAAGTCTCGTTATTGGAAGGGCAAAGTTGGAAATAAAAAGGTCTGACCGAGTAAAAGTGGCATCCAAATATCCAAACTTTTCGTACACAAGGCCATCTGTATGCCTTTTAGAGCGAATAGCTAGCTGCGTTATACAGAAGGAGCCTGTTCTTCTCGTGGGAGAGACTGGAACAGGAAAGACAAGTTGCGTACAATATCTTGCACAAGTAACAGGCCATAAATTGATAGTAATCAATATGAATCAACAGAGTGAGAGCACAGATTTGCTTGGCGGCTACAAACCAGTAGATCTCAAGCTTCTGATCTCCCCAATTCGCGAAGAATTTGAAATCCTCTTCCGATCCTATTTTGCAATCGAACCAAATAAAAAATTTCTCACTCATGTAGGACGTTGTTTTGAAAACAGGAAGTGGAAGACACTGACTAGTTTAATGACACATAGTACTAGCGCGGCGATAAAAAGATTAATGACAGCTCCAGAAAGTGAAAATAAAGTGAAACTCCTAGAGAAATGGAGAAACATGACGCACAAATTAGACAAGCTTCAGACCCAGGTGCAGAGTCGATACTCATTGGCGTTTTCTTTTGTGGAAGGTGGCCTAGTAAAGGCATTGAGGAATGGAGACTGGGTTCTGTTAGACGAGATCAATTTGGCTAGTGCGGAGACATTGGAGTGTCTTTCTGGTCTGTTGGAGGGGTCCTCTGAATCGCTGTCTTTGCTGGAGCGCGGGGACAAAGAACCAATTAAAAGACACCCAGACTTTGCAATCTTCGCGTGCATGAACCCTGCTACAGATGTCGGAAAGAAAGATCTTCCTGTAGGGCTTAGAAATAGATTTACTGAATTTTTTGCAGATGAAATTACAGACAAATCAGACTTGCAACTTTTAGTAAATTCCTATTTAAAAGACGTAAATCTTCCGCTAGAGAAAGTACACGGCATCGTTAAGTTTTACTTAAACGTCAGAAAAGAAGCTGAAACTAGTCTCCTTGATGGAACAGGGCATAAACCTCATTACAGTTTAAGAACATTGTGTCGTGCATTAACCGTGGCTGCACAAAATCCTTGTAGTAATGTGCTCAGATCTTTGTACGAAGCATTTTGTTTAAGTTTTTTAACACAACTGGACAGCAATTCTTATCCATTAGTGCAAAGAATAATTGTAAAGGCTATCCTAGGTGATAGAGTTGTGAGCGCAGTTCTCGGCAGTCCAATTCCAAAGCCATGCAGCGGTCCTAGTGAACATTTTATTTCATTTGAGGGATACTGGATTCCTAAAGGCGACCTCGATCCGCAGATACCGGAAAATGTAAGTTCATGTTATATAAATCTTAATGCTTTTCCCAATGGTTCAATTCCATAATTTCTTTTTGCTCTTGAAAAATTCTAACTTGGGACTCGCCGCAAATCATCTAATTCAAATCTATTAATTTGAATTAGAACTGACAAGGAACGTTACTCAACTGATTAGACACGTGTTTCTTTTTAATCGGCATTCCGTGCAAAGAAATAGAAAGAGTAGCGTCGGCAATTAACGCGCAACAACTGATTCTCTTCGGTGAACAAAACGGTCGATCTGAAGGTACTTAAGAGAAATAAGTAGACATCACGGGGTTACTTTAAAAAACAGTTTCATCCGTTGTTGCCAATTAGTAACACCGCAGGGGAGTTAAAAAAGAATTAGCCCAAGAAATTGCTTAAGATAGATAGCCACATTCATACAGTCAGATAATCTTTAGGGTATCAAGCCATTTACCGTCACACAAAAATTCAGAACAATAGTTGAAGATACTACTTATCGTATCAAATATTCTGTCAAAACTTCAAATTAATTTGCCGAACAGTTTTTATTTTTTGGCTCCCGCTGAAGAAATTTTTAAAAAAATAGCCTCCGGTCATTTCAGCTAATGTAGTCTTAATTTAGTCTTCTGCCCCTTTAGTATCCTCCCTGTTTCTCTCGATCGCGATAGTACCTACTGTTTGGCCGTATTTCTGTTCTTGGTCCACTTATAGCGATAGATTTATAAAATGGGGCCGTGTACTAATTATTATTGTAATTAGTATTGTGGTGTATAAAAAGCACCGCGCTTCCGATTTTTGTACGTAGTTTTAGTTTTTAGGAAGGCTAGAGGCAAATAGCTTTACGTCATTTAACTCTGCGTAAATTTATTTACCTTTCTTAAGGTCTGAATACGGGCCTTGGCTGAGGGTATACATATGCCGATGAAAATGAATCTAAACACGAAGCAATTCGGACAACCGCACGATTAGAATCACAGTGGGCCCGCAACACACAACTACGTTCATTAAAAATCGACAGAATCGCTACGTGTTTGGTCCCATTTTCATCGGGAGAACCTCAACAATGCATTGGTAATACTTTCATGAACGGTTAATCGCACCGTAGCAGAACAGTGCCGGGGAATACTGTACGTACTGTACTCCAGTTATCATAGAAATAATTAACAATATACGCATATTTGAAGCACATAAAGAAATAACCGAGTGAATTACGAAAGATCTCATGTTCTTCTCTTCTCCTTTTTCGTTTAGTACATACTTACAGAAACAGTGAGGCAAAATTTGAAAGATTTAGTACGAGTAGTGTCCATTGGGAAAATGCCCATTTTACTACAAGGTGATACGTCTGTTGGAAAAACTAGCCTGATAACGTATTTGGCAAAAGCCTCTGGACATATCTGTGTCAGAATTAATAATCACGAACATACTGACCTGCAGGAGTATGTTGGCACTTACGTTGCTGATTCTACTGGAAAATTGGTTTTCAAAGAGGGTGTTCTGGTGGATGCAATGCGCAAAGGTACATATACTAAAAGTCCAATTACGCATACTGCACACGTTTTTTATTTCCAATTGCGACATTTGGAAATGTATTGGATCAGTTATATTAATTACAGCGAGTAATTTTCTAGCAGAATATTTTAGAGTTTGTAATGCGCGTTTCAGGATATTGGATAATTTTGGATGAGTTAAATTTGGCACCTAGCGATGTTTTGGAAGCTTTGAACAGAGTTCTCGATGATAATAGGGAATTGTATATCCCAGAAACTCAACAAGCGATTAAAGCACACGATAATTTTATGCTTTTCGCTACTCAGAATCCTCCAGGATTGTACGGTGGCAGAAAGGTAATGGATTCATACAAAAACACACGAAAGACATTCATGTTTGTATTGCATAACATTAGTTGGCAGTGAAGAATAAGTGAATTATTAATGATTTAGCAAATGTCACAGTAAAATATTTATCCTAATTTATGTTGTCAGGTACTTTCACGTGCATTTAGAAATAGGTTCGTTGAACTACATTTTGATGAGATTCCACCAAAAGAGCTTCAAGTAATACTGCACAAAAGATGCAAGATGCCAGAGTCATATTGCAAGCAAGTAATTAACGTAATGACGGAACTTCAAATTCTAAGAAAGAGCACCGCAACCTTCGCCGGAAAGAAAGGTAGTCCTTAAGATCAATTGGAGTTATATTTTATGTTCAAATTTAATTTAAACGATACTAATCTCTCTTGCAGGATTTATAACACTTAGAGATCTGTTTCGTTGGGGTGAGAGATATCGTCTTGCACCCGATACTGGAGGCGCTCTATACGACTGGAGTCAACATTTAGTTGACGAAGGTTATTTGGTTCTGTCATCGAAGGTCCGCCATCCGGAAGAATGCTTAGAAATTATGCAGGTCTTGAAGAAGCATTTGAAGAGATATGTTGATCCAGATTCTCTGTTTTCACTTTCTGAGAAGACATCAACTGTAACCAAACCAATCTTGGAATCTCTTTTGTTGAAAAAGATTCCAGGTTTTCAACATGTAGTTTGGACCTTCCCAATGCGTAAAATGGCAGTTCTCCTTACAAAGGCATGCGATTTCAAAGAGCCGGTACTACTGATCGGTGAAACAGGGAGCGGCAAAACCACAGTTTGTCAACTCCTGTCGGTAATCAGACAGCAAGAACTCGGTATTGTCAACTGTCATATGCATACAGAAGCTTCGGACTTTCTCGGAAGTCTCCGTCCTGTTAGAGACCACAAAGAAAGTCAGAAATTATTCGAGTGGGTGGATGGCCCTTTAGTGAACGCCATGAAGAATGGTGGTTTCTTTTTGGTAGATGAAATCTCCTTAGCCGATGACAGTGTCCTTGAGCGACTGAATTCTCTTTTAGGTAATTCTTCCTTCTGTGTTGTGTGTAGCAATTGGTTTGCTTTCGCTGTTTAACCCTCGGATGACCGTGTCTGGGCTTGTATCGATCCACGTTATCAGCAACCTCGCCGAACCCTTCAAGTTATGTTCACTGATTTAAGTCTGCCATTGCATGTATTACAGCCGATAAGGCGAGGCGAGGCGATTGGCGTGTCTCGAAGAAATGTACTCTTCGATCGAGGAAAGCCGCACTCGCTCACATTGGAAATACAGATTTAGTTTTTGAAAGCAATCTCCAGAATTCGAAATAGTAATTGCTATAAGGAAAGCGTCCAAAATTCACCTTGTTACAGAAGTCGGCCTTCCGAGAGTTAAGAAATGTTAGAATGATACTTTAGGGCAAAATAGGAATACATATTTTGCATGATGTAAAGAAGGCGTAATTGTATGATACTGGATAATACGTATTTATTTGTAGACTATTGAATTTCTTCGTTACGTATTTTTTTTTTTTCATAATTTAATGAATTTCTTCTTTCTTTATAGAACCCGAACGAAAACTGTTGATTGCTGAGAAACCGTCGGCAGAAGAAAATGCAACGGTCACTGCACATGACAATTTTATATTTGTTGGTACAATGAACCCTGGTGGCGATTATGGCAAAAAGGAACTATCGCCTGCCCTTAGAAATAGATTTACCGAAATTTGGTGCGAGGGCTTCGTGTCGTTAGACGATCTCAGGTGCATAATGCTGCACAATTTACGGGAGGAATTCAAAGAAGGCGTTTCTACGGCAATAATAGAATTCCTCGAGTGGCTACAAACAACAGAAATAGGAAAGAAGCTTGTCGTCAGTGTCAGAGATGTACTTACATGGGTGAATTTTGTTAATCATTGCGAAGATTTGGAAATAGGAGATGCTTTCTTCCATGGTGCAGCATTAAGCTATATCGACGGACTCGGATCTGGATTGACTGCCACAGAAAAGTAAGTAGTGTACCACTATTTCACGATTTAAATGTTTCGCTTAAAACCATAAGTCGCACAGTGATAAAATATTAATTCCTTCGGATCTAGAAAATCTTCTTTTCAATCTTCAAAAAGCTCAAACCGTAGCGAAAATTCAGTCGTCGTTTTACGGCATGCAATTTTCTATTTTCCGAAGAACGTTTCGAAATTCGAAGACATATACTTGCCTTATTTCTAAACGCAACAGAAATGCGCAGTCTCTAAAGGTGCGTTTAAACCAAACGAACGAATGCTCGTTCGCCCCACACATCGACAAAATTCAAGTAAAAAGTTGCAAGTGAAGATTGCCGTTTACACTAAATGAGCACGAATTTTGTTGACGTGTGGGGCGAACGAGCATTCGTTCGTTTGGTCTAAACGCAGCTTAAGAATTTAGACGTTCTTCGCTCTGAACAATATGCTAATTTTAGAAAAAAGGATCTTTAAGAAATTATTTAAGAAACATTAGGAAAGTTATTGATTGTTTTTTTTTTTTTTAAGTGAAAAAAGTAACATTTCTGATTTCAATTTGAGAATATTACGATTCTGTGGAAGTTTTGCCTTTAAAAATAATCTTGACTTCTAAACAAGTTGTATAAAATGTTTATTTCAGCCCGAAGAAATTCAAGGATTTCAAGGAGTCAGCGTTAAAATTCATTGAACATCAAGTAGAGGATACGTTAAGGTCAAAGCTCACAATGAAGTGTGTGAAATCTGATATTGGGGATCACGCGCACAAATTTGGGATTCATCCCTTTTACGTGAACAAAGGCTGTGAACCAATTCCCAGCGACATAGGATTCGCTTTCACGAGTCCAACAACTAAGATGAACACTGTCAAAGTTCTACGTGCACTGCAGTTGAAGAAACCGATTTTACTGGAAGGCAGTCCAGGTGTTGGGAAAACTAGTTTAGTCTCTGCATTAGCGAAAGCCTCTGGACATCGGCTTCTTAGGCTAAATCTCAGTGATCAAACAGTAAGTACTTATTTTTCTAAAAAATATGATTTGTTAATCCGTTAATAAATTTTGTATAGGAGATTTCGGATCTGTTTGGAGCTGATTTGCCAGTGGAAGGAGGAAAACCTGGTGAATTTTCTTGGAGAGATGGTCCTTTCTTAAGAGCCCTTAAAAATGGGGATTGGATTCTCCTTGATGAATTAAATCTTGCTTCACAGTCAGTCCTGGAAGGATTAAACGCTTGCTTCGATCACCGTGGCGAAGTATACATTCCAGAATTAGGAAGAACATTCATTGTGAAACCGGACACTCGGCTATTTGCTTGCCAGAATCCTCTCCGCCAGGGTGGTGCTAGAAGAGGCCTTCCAAAATCATTTTTGAATCGTTTCACACAGGTGAGCGTTGATGACGTACGGAAAATTGTATACATAAGCACATATTAACGTGCTTCGCGGGCGAGGGATTATCGCCAAGCGATACACAGTTCCTGAAATTGATTTCTTTCAGAAATGAGGCATTACACGAAAAAAAGTTACTTTCGATTGTCAACTAATTTTGAAGTCACAATAATTAATAATTGTGACTTCAAACAAATTAGCGTTATATTTATTTATATTAAATTGGTGTGAATTTAAACAAAATTGATAATAATAATTGTTAATATTCAACATGAGTTTGTATTGGAAAATAAAATTATTATCGATAAAAACGATAATAAGAATAAGAATAAGAATAAGAATTATTGGAATAAATTTTTTCTTATAGGTTTTCGTGGATGTTCTTGACGAAAAGGACCTGAAATTCATTTTAATGGGACAATTTCCGGACATATGCGCCGATTTATTAGATCAAATGATCGCGTTCAATGAGAAGCTAAGTTCTCAAGTGGGGATTACATGGGCTTATTCAGGATCACCTTGGGAAATGAATCTTAGGGATGTCACTAGATGGTGTGAAATAACAATGGCAGATTATAAACAAAATTCAAGACAATGCTTTAATCCTGGGAAAGGTGCTCGTTTACTTTATATCGACAGAATGAGGACACGCAGCGATAAAGATCAGGTGAGATTTTTCTAATCACTACTAACTCGTTGAGCATATTATATCAATGGCGGCATAGAATCGTATTGTTGATATTTATTAGACTAGAAACAGTCATCGAAATCGATGAGGAGTGCCTGTGTGCAAATAATTGCCACTAATAATATCACGAAAGTAATCGAATCATCGAAATATTTTTATAAATGGTTTTGTTATTTCGACAAAATGTCGATGAGTCTAACGTTTCATGCAGAGTATATACAGGTATGTATTGCGCATCTTTTTTGTTGCCCAAATTCAATCTAAGAGCTGAACCGAGCTGAACCGAGCTTACAGGGAGACAATACTGTACCTATGTAGCCTCTGCATATGCATTGTTCAGATATTCACCGGATGTTTTCCTACATTCAAAACGAATGCCTGTGAATAAATTTAGGTACATAAATAGACAAACAGCACCAGTAGCGGTTTACCGCTGATTATGTTCATGCATGATATTCAATCCGCCAGTATTTAAAACGACAACAAAATTAACATATCGCAACAATAAGAAAATAGTGTATAAAACAGAAAACTGTTATTAACATTAGGATTATTTAAACGAATATTTCACTTTCACGACAATTTAACTTTATTTGAGATTTTTTTGAATCGTAGGTATCGACGATATACGGCGACGAATTCCTTTTGGATGAACAGCCTCTACCAAAGTCAGAAGTTCCTATTCTCTTGACCAAAGAAAGAGTTCTGATAGGGGAGGAAACGTTGTCTCGTAGTGATGCGGCAGTCTACGAAGGCGACGATTTGTTGCTCCTTAGGGACCAGAGAACTACCCTCAGAAGTCTTGCCCAGTGTGTTAACATGAATTGGATGCCCATTCTCGTAAGTACTACTTGAAATAGTCAATTCTAGAAGTTATTACGAAGTAATTTTCTTTCCTCTTCTCTGCGCACAGAACTTTTCTATACTATTTTATACAGTGGCCTATTTTAATGGATAAAATCATAGGTTTTGGAAATTCGGGTGCATCGAGTGTCCGGGGGGGGGGGGGGGGGGGATTTCTGAAAGATTTGGGAATCACAGTCATTTTATTTCTAACATTTCAATACATCTATATATTTTTTAACACGCTTTCTCAAATCATCTGCATTGTCACTTGAACTTTTTTGGAAATGTACTTAGGATTTCGTTTTTTCACGTTCAACGTAGTTTTTGGTTGGTTGGAAAATATTATTTGTTACCTTTTTTTTCCCCTGGAGAAGAAACTCTGTCGTAACTCGAAACAAGACAATTAATACCAGTTAGGAATTAATACCAGAAGTCGCTCTTACGTATTTTGGTTCGTTCTATATATATGGCGACGTGCATACCACCACGAATTAGAGTCCTTTAAAAGTAAACACGAAATGTTTTGCTGTTTTCACAAACACAATAATCATCAAATTTCTTTCGTTATTTCATATCTCTTAAACCTTTTTCTTTACTAACAATAAATTAGGAGGGTCATCGTTATTTCGAATAACATTTCTCCCTTCAAACAAATTCTGACTTTTCATGTTTGATGTAGAAATAAATGATATTCGCATACACAGTTGTTTCGTATTACTTACAATGTACGTAATCATTTTATCATTTTCACTCAAGACTGCAAAGGGTCTCAGTTTTAATGGACGTTAATAATTCTTTTGTTTAACTAATATAAAAATACGCTATGAAAAAATCATTTACGATTTATTATCCGTTAACAATTACTTTCTTGTGCTAATTCTGCGATAGATTGGAGAATCTGGAAGCGGCAAGAACAGTCTCGTGCACCTGCTCGCAAATTTGGCTGGACAGAAGCTGAAGACGATCGCTGTCAATTCTGCGATGGACGCTGCAGAAATTTTGGGTGGCTTCGAACAAGTAAGTGTTTTTCATTAATATTTTGTCAAACTGCTGTAATTACTTCGCTTTCAAAATTTTCGTCCCTGATAAATTCCAGGCGGACCCAGTAAGGGTCCTTATTCTAACGCTTGAAAATTTTTCTCATCAACGAGTTAACAAGAAAGAGTTTCACTCTCCCCCAATGCTCCCTAATTACTTATCTTTTTTCGACCGGTGGATTTTACAAAATTCTTACTTTTAACATCAATTTAACTTAAATATCGTACACCAGACTTTAAAAGATACGCGATAGAAGAGTCGAACAATTGCTGCTGGTAGAGATAATGTATCTTTATTTACACGTTTAATGACATCAAGTAGTGCTTGTACAATTAGCGATAAAAATATTGCAATTAATTCGTCTGTTGATACACGTTGGTTTTTATACACTTCTATTAGTCACGCCAGGCAAACGGTTTATTAATGAACTTAAATCAATGTCCGTAATTATTCTATCGTCTGCCATTCGTCTAACATTCACCTTTTAGTTAATAATTAAACTTATCCGTAAGGTTCCCCTTCATCTCTCACGTATCCTTACGAAAGTCTTTTGAGAAAAATTGACATTGTTTCAGGGATTTTCCGGACTTAATTTTGTTTTAAATTGTTAATTACGAGAATGAAAGGAAATCTAGAATCTAAAGGCATAAATTGCAGTGTTGAAAAATTCTAAATTTAATTCATTTCAGCAATTAGCGTAACTAAATATTTATTAATCGATTGATAAATAAATATCACAAATAGATATTATATGGCTTCGTATAATTATGTCACGTTCCCGTTCATTACTTAAATGAAATCCGCGTGCAATGTAGAAAAATACGGCAAACAGATTTGTTTCTCGATTATCGCATTGTGAAAGTTATATTAAGTCTTTGAAAACAATTCTTTAGCAAGCTCGAACATTTCTAAGTAAAACCACTGGAAAGACGGAAATATAATTTCAAGAGCTATGCCGCATGAAAATTGACCAAAAACAACTTGTTCAGCAAAATCTTCTTAATTATTGTATCATGATTCAATAGTCATCTGACATTTTCTATTCAGAATCACCCTCAGAATCCATTGGTAATGTTAAGAAATTTTTAATAATATACTATAAGAATGTTCGGTACAAATCATTATTATCAACCAAGATACAGATCGTTAACACCAATTTACCTAAGGAATCATAAAAACAACAATTAAGAAAAACCCTATTTTTGAGGTGATTGGTAAAAATTTCTTCAACACCTGCAAAAATAAACAAACTTTTGAATTAATTTTTTTCTCGGAATTTCCGTAGAAGTTGAAGCTTGAATATTTTTAAAAATTTCAAGTCCCACACGCCCCGTGAGTTTAGTAAATTACGAAAATTATTTGTTGTGTAAACTACCGATATATCAAATTTCATCTGAATCTGTGTCTCAAAACTCGTGCATATCCTTCGCGAGAGATATTAACCCCAGGGGATTACCCTCTGAGATACAAGCACTACGTTATAACATGGAAACGTTTTCCCAAACTGAAAATTCGGATTTTAATGAAACTTGGTGCGAAGCTAGAACATATCGGAGTGCCTAGCTATGTAAGGAGCAATTTCTTTCTACGGAACTCCACTTGGAACGGGTGAAAGCAGCCCTAAAAATTATCCAGTTTTTTCTTTAAATATAACTTCATAATAGTGGGTAATGCAAGAAAATCTTAGACATAAGAGTTGTTCAGTTTTGTATACTCTAGAACATTACCATAAGAGAAATAAAGTTATAGCACAACAACAAATAAACGATAACTCGAAGGGATTCCAGCATACTCGGATATGTTCCACATTCGCACGAAGTTTCATTAAAATCTGAATTTTCGGGCTGCGAACGTTTCTTTGTTAACTTTTATCAAATTTTCACGTGTGTTGCATGAAATCTATGAACTGTGGTTATTGGTAACCAAAAATGGGAGCCTTTGGTAAGGAGTGACATTATCTTTTTTGTGTTGCGCGTGTGTGTTAGTTACATTGAAATCGTCGTATAAATGGGACCGTGCGTTAAAATACACATGGATGACTTTGAAATGTCCGTGACATCGTAAAAAGAAAAAGAAAAAGAAAAAGAGAAGAAAAAGGAAAAAAAAATTATGGATAAATTATTTTACTAATATTTATGAAAACATTTACCACATTATTAATATTTATGAAAATATGCAGTTGTCACTCTTTATGTGCCTCGGCCTGTATGAGTTCCGCGTCGCTTCTGAATTGGGGAACAACTTGGAAACTGACGAAACTATAGCTGCACTGTTGGGGAAACGTTGAAACGTTGAAACGATATTCCACATAGAAACAGATTACATTTGGGAACCTTGGCATTAGTCAATATCCTAGCTATTAGAGGGTGCTCCGATTCACTAGTAGTTCACTGTGGTGCCCGATAATTACATCGGGTAGTTTATGACCGGTCCATGAACATTTTAGTTTGCAAACAAGGTTTACCATGACAGAGGAACTGTGTCCAAGAATTATTTAGATCAGCTGTGAATATGTTATTCAATGGATTTTATTGAATGCTACTGGTTTTTGGTTTATTCTTTCAGTTTTTATGTCATTGTTGCACCCGCAATGCTTCACAACGCTCGTTCAGAAGTTTACGAATACATTTCTGCTGTTTATTTGCTGGTTCCCGATGTCAATCGGTAGTAAATAGCCATTGATTGGGAGGTCTGTAGATGGTCCCCGAGCTGCAGATATTTTAAATATGATACATGGAGGAACGAGTATTTTTAGAATGAAATTCTAGAACATCAGTCGCTAACTGTCAGCTGTTTCTTTTTATCGAAATGGTCTTAAGCATCTATGTTTCCTCAACTATACTAAAATTTAAGTAGTTCATGATTGCCAGTGAAGTTTAGGTAGGAGGACCATCCTTATTTGGGAAACACAGTATATGATTTGCAATATTATCTTTATTTTCTGCATTTTGATTTTGCATTGCGGCGATAGAATTCTTGTAACGTTAAAATTAAATTTTATTTCATATCAGAATATTGAGCTTAAATTTTTGTAAGAATTAAGATATACTTCAATGTAACGCAGAACGTAATGTAAAATTTTAACAGAGGTAAAAGGAAAAAGGAAAAAGGAAGTAACCGGTTAAAAGGAGGGGTTGGAATGCAAATGAATGGGAGGCCTTTGGCTGTCAGTCGGGCAATAATAATGCCTGTACAGTAGATTTCATTGCAAACCACGAACCAGATCTCGCACTATGAAGTGGTGGGGGAGCCGACAGTGCCACCTAGTTTCTTATGTATGTGCCTCGGTACACCTACAAGTCTTGTATGGAAACGCGTATTTCTCTATAAGAACTACAACGGAGAGCATAGGTCCGGAAATCCCTAAAGTTTCGCATAGAAAATGTGTGCGCGCGCGCGTGTGTGTACATAAGTATATATATATATATATATATATATATATATATATATTCATGTGCATATACACATATACAGGGTGATTTCTAAGGTACTGTTATATCCTATTCTCATATTAGAGCGTATCCGCATCACGTTTTATATGTATTTTCGTTTGCGACGTTTGATTATAGCGTTCTTAAAATATTCTAGGTACACAAATAGCTTAAATATTTTCGAACTTACAAATATTGCAAATGAATCCTTGACCTTTTTCACACGACGTAATATCGTCTAATAATTAATTGAGCAAACAAATAACATTACGGAGCAAGTCATTGTACGCGGAAATATAATTATTGACGAGTTATTATATAATTACATAATAGATACGTAGAGCAGGTTGAATGTTTTTTCATTTTTCATTTTTCAGTTACTTAATTTTTTCCTACTGGATTTCAGTTCATTGCTTATTAAAGTGCAGAATAAAATGCACGGAAAGTTTTTTGTACGAAACTTTTTTTAAACAATTGTGAATCTTTAGAATTTTCACTTTTCTCCCTATAGAGAAACGCGTACGTAACATTTTTCCTGCGTTCCTGTGTATTACAGTTAAATTGTAAAATTATTGAATATTACAAAATAGTTACAATGTTATAGGTATGTGTATACGAGAAGTTACAATGTTAATGGTCACTGCGACGAAATACTTTCTAACCATTATTAATTCATAAAAATTCGAATGAAGTCTTAGGCGTGAGCATATAAAAATTTACAATACATTTACAAAAATACTAACGACCAGGTCACTGATGGAAAGTTAGAATTCGGTATAATTTTGCGTAAATGGTACTAGAAGGTATTCTCTGAACAAAAAAGTAACTGTGCTTTTCTTTGCCAAATGGTTTTTCATCGAGCAATTTTAGGATTAGATCGTTAACGAGGGTCTTACGTGTGCGCCCCGTATATGTACATATGTATTTGTACGTAGACATTTGTATCTGCGTGTATATAATAATAATAGCAAACAATACAATACTAGCAACCGAGCGGGAATCTCGATTACTTGAGTCCCCGGTTGGTTGAGTGGAAAGCTCATTTAATGGTGCGAACTACCTATCATACTTTCTAATTAACGAGTCAATTACTTACTGCTGCACCTAATATTGTTTCGATTCACATTAAGGAACTATCATTGTCGATGACTTTCTATAGTTCTACCACTCGCTAAATAGACTCTTTGTTTCGCCATCGTTGGCATTGTCTAAATATAATAATCTAACAAGCGATAGTTTACATAGAAACGTGCATAGTTACCAAACGATCGTCTACGTAATCCCATTTATAATTCGTGTATTTTGGCAACTTTGGCGATTTTTGTATTTTGGCAATGTTTGGTATTGTTTTGGCAATTCTGATGATTCTTCGTAGAACATTTTTGGCAATCATCTTTTGATGGAGCGTCGCGCAGTCACTATTAAATTTTTGAAAAATTTTCTACGATCCTGGGGATTGTTAATTTAACTTCTGAAGTATTTCTAGAACTTGGCAGAAGTGCATATGGAAATGTCCTGTGGCAAATTTTGAAAGTGCTCTATCGTAACTAAGTAAAATGATCGAACGAAGATGAGATCCTTTGGTCGGTTTTTCGAACACTTTTCAAACTTCTGACAAGTATCTATGCCTATTTTGAACAAGTCTCTTTGAAATATATCTTTTTCTTTTTTCTCTCTCTCTCTCTCTCTCTCGATACTTTTGGGGAATGTTTTTCAAATTTTTATAGGCCTTTTCTTATTACCATTCTTCTCATCCTCTATAATAGTTACATTAAATATCTTTTCATTAATCTTAACAAGTTAGATAAAAAGAATTTCGTCTGTTTTTAACGATACCTGTGACGAGCAAGCTTCTGTGAGACTTCTAAACGAAACTTCTTCTAATAACGAAGAAGAAATCGTAGACAAATTTTGGGAAGGATCTTTTGAAAAATTGTATTTAAATCTACAAGACATCTTGCTCGAATCTACCTGGAATTTCTTCTACCATTAAAGAAAATATTTCTAACCGATAACTTATTCGCTAGGTGAATCGCTTCTAATCGGACTGACATTCACTTCCGGACCGTTCATTTTCGATAGTGGTGATAATAAAATGCTTGATCTTCTATTAACGTCCTCCTCGAACATGCTGGATGTGCTTTTTGACCTTGAAATCAGGGTCCATGGGTCCGGTGGCATGACCAGGCGGTCGTCCTGCACGTTTAATTCCGCGATTAATTACGATTACTTAATCTTAAACAGAAATCGTGGAAAAACACACCTTTATTAATGACACACATTATCGAAAAGTTACACGAATTATTTGCATGCAGTTTCCTGCATTTTTCGTGCTAAAGTAGGGGTTGGGTGTTCTTGCTTCGAAAGCCAAACAAACAGATTAGTAGTAAAGATATACGAGTACAGTGGAATGTCGATTATAAGATAATTATCCAAAACAACGATTATTATCGGAATAAACGAATAACGTGTATACGAGGTTGGTTAAAATTTCTACCACGAAAGTTGCGGGTCTATTTACAATTCAAAACTAAGGGCAAAATTAGAAGAAAAAAAAATAAATAAAAGAGTATAAAAAAGTCTATTCAAAAGAATTACAAAAGAGAATGTATTGAAAAAAAGAGCTAAACTCTAATACCAATGACTCGTTCGATTTTGTTTTTGTGTGCTTTGAAATCGGTAGAACCGAAGGGGCAGTGACTTTACTTGAAGAAACGAAAGGAAAATTGAAATCAAATTTGTCCACGAAGCGTCTTTTTCTTGAGAAAATTGGTCGAAGAACTTCCGACTGAAGAATTGGACAGAATCTATTAGCAAGTACGATACAATATTGTATAGGTATGAAATGAATTATTCTCATCGTGTGTTTCCATTCTGCTATTTTTGCTAAAAATATTTTTCCCCGCTGATTTCCTAGTTTTCATCTATTTTTCCGAGTATCCGAAAATTTGATTTCCGAAAATATTTTGTCTCGCCATCATTTCGGATAATCGACATTCTACTGTACAACATTCTACAACATCGAAGTAAGCGTAACCCGAAATTGAAAATGAAACAAGAAATATAAATATTAATCGTGGACATAAGGCATGCCTACTAAATGTAGATACTTCGTATACAGTAGACATTAATTAGCCATTTACGTTATATGAAAATTCTTTACACCGATGTACACACATACTACGTGTATCTATGTATCTATAGTTCGATGCAAATTGCCATTTTATCGTATCTAAAAAAGCAGCGCTGCAAAAGCTGAGATATGAGATATGTATCTCTTTATGGCCCCATTGTTCGGCATACAAGAATATCATCGTTTAGCCGTTTAATTTCAGCATCAGTCTCCGAGTAAAGAAGACATGTATCTTTCAAAATGCCCGACTGAAAATCTGTTGCTGTGTTAATAAGTAATCTCACTTATATGTATGAGCGATAAATATTTTGGTTCGTGATACTTAATGCTTTTTGAATATATAGCACAGCCTTTATTTATCTATCAGTTTGCGCGCGCGAGAGAGAGAGAGAGAGAGAGAGAGAGAGAGAGAGAGAGAGAGAGACAGAGACAGAGACAGAGACAGAGACAGAGACAGAGACAGAGACAGAGACAGAGACAGAGACAGAGACAGAGACAGAGACAGAGACAGAGACAGAGACAGAGACAGAGACAGAGACAGAGACAGAGAGAGAGAGAGAGAGAGAGAGAGAGAGAGAGAGAGAGTAGGAATGATTGATCGATAAAGGGACTATGCTGCTAACGGGGCCATTCACCTTATTTAAAACGGCAGACAATGCAGTCCACTTAATAAAGCCTTGCCAGGTTTAAGACTTCCCTTCCAGGAGTAACTCCACGCGAATATTTCTAAAAAGACTGGTGTTCCGAAAGAATGGCCACTAAATATAGTGTTATCCAGCTACAAAGCACGGAACATTGTAATCTAACATGTGTAATCTAACACTCCTACAATTTAGTTGCACTTTGTCGCAAAACAAGTACACACAGCTTTATTTACACCAAACCGAAGCGACTTATAGTCGTCAGTATGTCTGCGAATGAAAAGTAAGAAGAAAGAAGTATAAAAAAAACGCGCACATTCGATTCCGTGGAGCGTTTGTTTGGTAAAATCAGCTCGGCGGCAGAGTTACGGAACTGTTGGGGGAAGTATTGAATCTGGAAATGATGTTTCGCACGAAACAACCGCGGCAAACATTCAAAGTGGTAAAAAAAAAAGCGCATAAAGCATTCGCGTTCGTTGCGCGGGGCAGTAGAAAAAGTTCCGTAAAGTTTGGCAAGTGCAAGAAATATCTTTCCGAATACCAGTAAATGTTTGCCTGTCGGTGGCAAGGGTGGCTTGAGAAGGGCGACGTCGGTGAGGTCCGGGCATGTGTTTGGCTGTGGTATCGGCGGTTCCGGGGGTGAGGGTACTGCTTCGATAGGTTCCTCGTATCGCGGGGGTTGGACGCTTTCTACCGGGATGCTTGGACCCAGAATCCAGCTGACGATGCTTTCGCAACACCCGCAGAAAAACTCCGACAATCCTCGTCGCAAGCCTCGGTGGAGGCTCAGAAAGAGCACGGGGTTCACGAACGCGTGAACGTACGCGATATGTAGAGTTACCTGGAATTTGGCAAGCATTTGTGTTGTACCTTCTCGCTCGAGAGTGCTTCTCTGCACTATGAATGATAAAGCACTTTGAATGGGGCAAGCTTTTGGCGAAATATCCATTATTCCGAGAAGGGAACGACGCTAGCTTGTTGGTAAAACTGAGCAAGTCTGTATTTCTTGATCTTCGCTCAATGAAAATTTAATGTCCAATCTATTACGACGAATCAGGCTCTAATCCAAAGCTATTGCAAGATACACAACGAAATAATAAATTTACAAACAAAAAATTCTTTTTATTCAAGCTTACATTATTTTATCACTTAACTACAAAGTTAAGTTAAAAACCCGGTCCACTGTTCTAATCATTACCCTATTTATGAAAGAAAGCTCGAAGGGATTGTTCTCCTCTCCATAACCATACCAACGACATATATGTATCAGCTCTGCTCGCTTTCTGAATAATAATTAATGCATCGAGTTCCCGCGACACCGTCGCGTCGCGTTTGATGTGCGCGGACAAATCACGGTCGAAAATCAGCACAAACGATGTGTGCAGTGGAATGAAAAAGTGGCGGACGTTTCTGTGAGACGAACACTGGGACAAGGCGAAACTTGAATTCCCATTGTACGCCAGGAAGCAATGGCCACGTGTGCAGCGGGTGCATCCGTTGTCCGTGAATGGTTGTTGCGCCGTTCGCGAAAGCTTTTTGTGCTGTCTGCACAAAGCAAGCCGGTGCATCATTATGTGGAACGTGACACGAGCCAAGAAGCTCGCATTGAAAAAAATTAAAGAAGCTGTACCCTTATTAAATCTTGCACTAATTCGTCCACGTTTTAATCCGAGACGCGTAAAGCTGGGCGCGCTGTCATCGACAGCGGGCCGTTTCAGAATTCCCGCGAGGAAGTAAAAAAACGATAGGTGGGTGAAGCTGAGGTAACGAGGGGAAGTAAAGAGATAGTGCAAAGGCGTGGGAAATAAGAAGCGGAAGCTGTGCATCGTGAAAAAAGGAACACGGCGGCGTGGGGCAAAGAAATTTTACGGGATAAAGTGAATAAATAGATGCGAGGGCGGATAAAATATTGGATGAGGAACGTAAGAAAAATGGGGCGAAATTGGTAAGGGGCGTGGAGGAAGTTGGAAAGAAAAAGGAGGGAGAGGAAGGTGGCAGGGCGTTTGTTTGAGCTTAAGGGAATACTGGGGGTGTCCAGTAACTGGCGTTACACGAGAAAATAACTTGCGAATGTAGAATCTTTTTCGCGGCGGTAAAGATAGTCGAACAGTGAATACTAAATTTCTATAAATTTCTTTTCAACCTGACTTTCTTTTCGAAAAGATCTCTACTCGATAGATTAAGTTAAGTTGTTTTCCGAAATGAGGCGCGAAATAAAAAATATTATTGAAAACACATTTTCACCACCCAGCCACCCACCTTCTGGTCGTGCCATTCATATCGAGTATGAAAGGTTGAATTCTATTTTTTTAAATGAATTCCTCTGTGCCTAAGTTTTTCATTTAAATGGAATTTTTATCAAAATAATGAGTGTAAGGGACGTAACTTCTCTGAGATTTATTTTCGTGGTTATAATTGTTGTTATTTACAGTATTTATAATTACCTCGTAGCTAGTAGGATTCCCTATGATAGGACCCACCAAGGTGACAAAGAACAGTGGTCCCCAAAAGATACCGTACGCGGCCGTTATCACCCGAAACATTTTCACCCTCTGTACGCCTTCCCTCTCCATCCGCTTTAAGTAGTTCCTCATTTTGCGGTGCTCCTCTGCCGCTCCACTTCTCTGAAGTAATACTTCGTTTTTAGCAGATTGATAGCGATGGAAGTAGTGGGGGAGGTTATTCGAGCTGTGTACCTTAAGTCTAGCGGTGGTATGTAGTTCAATCCACTCTCTTACGAATTTTATTCGGTATAACTACTCTTCTGCTTCGAGCCACTTCGAATATTACTGCTGAATATTACTTCGAATGTTACTAAAATTTTCAGCGCGTCTGGAAAATCTGGTCGATACTTCCGTTCTGCGAGAGTTGTTCGTGTATATCGCGAATATTAAAGATTTTAAAACTCCTAATAGTTGGGCGATTCTTGAAATTTCCCCAGGACTTTGGTGTTTTAAATGTCCTTTAGTTATATACTAAAAATTCTTACCACCGCCAAATTCTCAGACGTTGAATGGGAAAGTTTTCAAGACTTGACGAAACTTTCAAGATTCATCAAGCCTCTTAAACCCTTAACATACACCTCCGTAATATTACGTTCGATAGAAAAAAAGAAGGTAAACGCTTCTCCGAAAAACAGTGTTTCGTCTCCGTTTATAAATATTTCTATAGTAAAATAGAAATATAAAAAAGGTTGGAATTTTTTTTAAGGGTTTTCTAAAATTTCTTGTGTCGTTAAGGTGCCTATTAAAATATTTTAGATTTTAATAATAGTTTAGATGATTTGAAACTGGCACATCGTTTATTCGAAATGTTTCGAAGCATCTTGAGACCCATCTTTACTCCAGCGAGTCTTCTGGTCTCTAGCACTTATGGCGGGCGTTTTATTTATTAATTTTGCACCTGCAACTGTTTCCGCTTTTCGTCAAGTGTTTTACGTGTTACGGTCCAGCTTTAACGCACACTACCGATACAATTTCTAAAATGGCTTCATAATTCAGGTTGAAAATAAAAACAGCCAAATTGGTCCTGATTTCTGGCATTTGTTTAACGTTAAACGTACAGTTCGATATTTCGTCAAAATTCTATATATGACTATCCGATCGCTTCTTAACAATTTTTTGTTACCAAACTCCTGGTAAATGAATTGTTCTCTCTAACCTATCATTGTATCGATCTTACCAGCTCCATTTAAACAAATTGTTTTTAAACATTTTTTTAAAGTTCTAGACCAAAGGACTCTTTTTAAATCTACACATGACAGGTCGCGCTGAAACGAAGGCGGTGCAAGTGATGCTGTAGTTAGTAAGGAGAGGTGACAAGCATTGTCCTCAATATCGACCACCTTAATTTTTTTTTAATAATCTACAGGAAGAAACAAATAAAATGCAGTCTTCGAATATTTACGTAAAAATATTTTAAGTCGAACAAACCGATCATTTTAATATCTTTATTATTTAGTAACACAGTAGTATGCTAAATAATTCTCTCTCTCTCTCTCTCTCTTTTTATAATAAATACGGTTATTTAGAGAAATAAAGCACTCCTTGATTTTAGGCTGGGTAATATCCATCCAATTTATTTCTGTACATACTACATTCGTGAAAGAATTGATTTTAAGGTTTCGTTGTTGTGACGTCTCCTTGTATAATAACATTTGCAACAAGCAGAAGAAAGTATTTACCTGCAAGAAGTACATGCAAGGGTAGCGCGCGCGCGCGCACGCACACACACACACACACAAGTCGGAGGTCTTTATTTTAACAGAGATTCCAGTCGGCTATTTGGAAATAATTATTTCGATGTTTTTTTTAACAGGTTTTCAGATTCAACCAGCTGAATAAAGAAAATGAATTTAAGAAATAAACAATTTATAATTCCTTTAAGACTGAAAGATTTCAAAACCTCGTTAACTGTCATTTTCCCTGAAATTTTTAGAACAATAACTTTACTTTATAGAAAAAAATTGGATTCCAAGTGGGTTTTTGGTTTGTGTCTATTATTGTCCATTTTATTATTTTGTAATAAGCTTATGTTTTTATATCGAGTAACAAAACTCCTTGGATACGGATTATAGTTAACAACCTCATCTACTAGTTTCTTCACCTAAGGATAAGGTTTAGAATGTTCGTTAGAATATTTTAACAAAGCAAGTAGATCATTCCAACAAATTTAGAGAACTATAAGCAATCATGCTTGAATCTGTAATCACAATCTACTGTTAACAAAAGAAAGAGAACTAATAATTAATAATTTAATAATATAATAATATAATTTAAAGAACATATGATGATTGCACTTTAGATTGAGATTTGTATCAAGAAGTGCGTAGTTTGTTGGAAGAAAAGTTCTAGGTGACATGTAACAGGGTGGGGCTTTTTTTTTTTAAATTGAATTTCTAGGTAATTGTTTATTATTTATTATTACCTTGGGTGTGCCACCATTGGTGGATGCGGCAGTGTTTTCAGGAACCGCGTTCGTTTGTTGGCTACCCGTTGTGTTTACGAGAATCGTTAGAAGTGCTACCTTTACCTGATACAAAAATCGATTATTTAAAAGAACAGAATATCAAAGTTTATTAGCGCAGGCTACACGTTAAATTTGTATTATGTAATAAAAGTATACTTGATGCAACCAACGTTTAAATAAATAAAAAGTCATAAATAATTAGGCAATAAATGTTAAACTATGAGAGTTTTAACAGTAAGTCGATTCGTAAATAAAAAAGTAAATTGTAAATAAGTTCATCAAGTGGGAGGAGGAAATACATCATGGATCTAGCAAATATGTTTAATCCCCTGAATGTTGACTCTTTTTTTTTTTTATTAAACTGGACATTGGACAGAATTGTGTATTTTCCCATTGAAATCAAATATTTTGCGTATCTGCAATATGTAAAGTTGTAGGAAAAATATTGATGCTGAACGCATCCTATCGGGGAATATTCCGGTCCTCGAAATCGAGAGGTTCGTTCGTATTGATAAACTTCTTAATTAACGGATTCGTAAATACTAAATGGACCAGCAGATTTGCACAACGAACTGCTGGAAGCTAACGTACCAGGGGCAGAAGTAACATAAAGCGAAGAAACTCGATACCGTTTACGGTAACGTGTAAAATTTTATTATTAAGGGAGTAATTATTTTAGTATTGAAAGAGAAACTCCACCACTCCAGTACCAAAAGTCCCTTTTCCTCAACGGTTTATTATCCCAACGGAGTGTGCCCTTCTGAACTACTTCTTTCATTGAAACCCTTGCCAATAGAATGGTAACTGATTCTCATCGTACCCATTTCTGGGTTTTACGAGTTTAGTTTTACGAAATTATTGGTGCACATGTTTACGTATAATGATGAGAGGAAAGTGAACGTGACAGTGAGTGTGCAGGTATATCGAGCAGTAGTGAGGTGTTCGATGCACATGCTCGAAGAAAGAAAGAGCACCGCATGGTGACATCTGGAAAACGAATGTTCCAGTAGAAAATGGAAAATCGTTTTGTTTTTCCACCTGAGAGGGAGAATTCTGTGAGCTAGTTTCGAGGATCGGTGATCCAGTATCGAAGCATCGCTATTGGGCAAAGCTCACTATTACTTGATACATCTGTGCAATAGTTTTTGGTTCAGAGGAATAGGTATTGCAAGCGTTCAAACATAGGTAATATCTCTTGGCAAGCTTCGTTAAACGAAATTCGTACCGCTTCAACGTTGGCCTTCGTGAGATCTTTGTGCAGTTTCCAGAGATGGACGAGAGTAAGGGCGACGCAGATTATGTTGATAGTGATCCAGAGCGCGTTCAGTATATAGTGGCGGAAGGGGCCGTGCACCAACGGGCAACTCGGGGCATTATGCCCCGACTCCGTGTTCGCGGCGAGGGCGCCACTTAGAAACGTAGGTCCCAAATTTATCGTGATGCTTGCGAACCATATCATAAACGTCCCGAACAAAACGCACTGAAACAATCGTTCGAACTTGCTTGATCATTTCAGCGTGGATATCAATTGTATTATACATATTATTAGGGTTTGTGAATTTTTAAAAACCGGGTTTAAAAATTGTTTTTAAATTTACAACACCCGGTTTTATATACTAGAATTAATATGTCAAAATTAATTATTCATTTAATTACGAAACGTTAAGATTTTGTCTTGAAATCGCCTCGGACACAAGCATATCGTAGTAGGTAACAGTTTACTGTTGTAAAACTAATCTTCGTGAGTTCATTTTTCCGGATGAAAAATCCCAAATGAAATTGAAATAAAGATTTATCATTTATATTTTATACGGATTTTAATTATTTTAACTATTTCTTAGATTTTAACTATCAGAAAGAAGTAGAAAGTCGTGTAGGGACGATTTCGACGAGTTACTTGTATGTCGGTGAAATATGATAGCACTAGCCAAACCACGGAGAAAGAATAGTCTTCGCCATCGGTGACAATATTTTTTGAAATCCGAGTCCGAGCAGCGCGCTCGTGGCAGCGTGTAAATTGGCATGTATTGCATGCGCATGAGTTATGTGCTTCTGACGGAAGGATCATCCTGTGAAACGGAAGTGAAAATAGGAAGAGGCTTAGAGGGAAGGGGTAGAAGGGGTAGAAAGGGAAAGAGAGAATATAATGGAAGCGTCACGTGTATTGTTAGGAAGGATGAATTCAGTGGCGGCCGATTGCGGTTGTGAAGTGTCCGCAGAGGAATGCTCGCGCTTTCACAACGAAATTAATTGTGACATCCTGTTTATTTGACACTTCCTTTTATAAATACTCGGCCGGAGTATCGTATTGATTAACTAAGTAGGTATTTAATAATTAAACGTCTCATTATTCAAGTACCGCATAAATTTCGAGTTGATTAATTTTTCGTTTTTAAATTGAGGTACTTATGTCGCGTTGATACCATGAATTTAAATGGGTGTAGAGAGTCTTTGAACTGTTTTTAGGTTTATGCGAGTAAAGCAAATTTTTTGTTTATTTTCCTCTTAAAATTCCATTTTTTAATAATTATATAAAGATACAAAATAGCTGAAGTAGAATGAATTCTCTGCATTTAAAATAGTAATATTTTTCCACATACCCAGTTTATACACAGCATGTTGGAGCTCTTAATTTGTTGAATATATAATATTACTCGGCGATCAAATTATTCGCACAGGTGATAATTATTGGCACATATTTATTCATAAATCCCTTTCATTAATCACTTGCACATTCAGAATATTTAAAAAAAAAAACGTACTACAGTCAGAAGCAAAACAATTTTTCTCCAAAAAATGAATCGAAAATGTACAATAACATTTTTTCATTCGAGTCTTAACTTTGTGGGTTTTTCTGTATGGCTTTGTCGAATTTATGCGCGAATAAAAATACGTTAATAAATTACGAGGGAATGACATTTTCATTCGTTGCAACCAAGCAAAATAAATAAATGAACACTTAGAAAAAATGTTTCTTTCGCATTATTGATTTTCTTTTCGCTAATGATTTCGTTATACATATTCGTTTAAACTGTATCACGTATTTGTGAGGACACTCTGTACGCATAAGTAATAATAATGCTTCGGTAAGATAGGGTTCTTGAAATATAAGTGAAACAAATGAAACAGAATTGATTTGCATTATACTTACACGAACTTGAAACATTTTAATTGTTTAACATAATAGTGCATATTATAGTGTTTTATTATAGTGTTTAACTGTCAGCAGTCTGTGAGGGGCATTTTATGTTTGGGTTACACTTCGTTATACGCGTTTTCAGTTTCACGCGAACGGGCACTTATACTTGTTAAATATGTTTGGAACTTCAGGCAGGCGAAAGTTCTATATGCCACTTAAGATTTTAATTGAGTTCAGTAACGCGTATCTGTATGTAAAAGTATGCGTGGATATGTGCAAGGCGTAGAAATGTTATGTTACAGTTTACAAAGGAGAGGGCAGGTAAATTCATGAGAGAGTTTCTAAATTTCTTAAGCTAATACTGATTAGGTATTTAATACATTTTTGCCAATTTAAAAGTATAAAAAAAAATCATTTTTTTTTTTACGTTTCTAGAATTCTATATTTTCTGTTCTTTCTTCCGAAATTGCTATCCTCAAACGATCACTGCATAAAAATAGCGATGGCGGTGTATATATTTTTAATACATCGACTTAAAAGCCCAAATCATAAGAAATTTTCCGGAATTTCATAAAATCACGACGATCTTATGTGAAAGAGTTTGGTTTGGATTTGAAATTGTGAGGGGAAAAAATGAATTAGAAATTCACCCTAACGTTCATCAGCATTCCATAGTATAGCACCGGCAGTATATATGTATATTACGAACGTTCACTACATGAATATGTAGATCCTTGAGCATAAATAGGTTAAGCAAAGTCGATGCAGGGAGGGACGGGGTAGAAATGTAAATAAACGTACAAAAACACTTGCCTGGGGTGAGTCCATAAGCAGAGGAGCTGTAAGGTCGGCCTCTTCGTCAGTTTCTGGAAAAATCGGGCTGTCGTTCAGCACTGTCGTCAGCATATTCACCGTCGAAACTGTCACCAACAGTAGAAATGCTGTCTCGACCAGGGAGCACTTAGTCATTGGCTGACAGTTTAGTATGCTCGACCCAAGGGGTAATAAAATCGCAGCCCTTGCACAATCCACCATTGCTTGGTGGAACAATAATCCCTGCGACCACCTGGAACTCACGGTTTAATCATCGCATTAGACATTCCAGTTATCGCCTACGACAAAATATGGTTTAAATCAGTTTTCACGTGAAACATTCAAGCCGCGTTACCGTCAAATTTCCGGCACATTTCCACCTGAAAAATCCAACCTAGATTCGTCGGAAATTTGAAGGTAATGAAAGTTTGCAGGTAATCTGGGTTCAGATTTTCAGGTGGAACGACTTGGACCACATTTTGTCATTCTATCTGCGATTGAATCCCCCTCAAAAGAGTTGGATGATACTTGAAGCGAGAAAATTGTTTTTAGTTTAAGTTATAAAATACAACACTTTAACCCTTTCGACCCGACATTTTTCTATCTGGATTTTATTATATTTCCTTGCAGAAGTCGATTGTACTCAGTGGCGGATAGGTACTGATCAATTTTGTCAGTTGTATGTTAACTTTAAAAATTGGGACACATGTGTCCCAACAGTTTTTTTCAGTGGGACATATATGACCCGGAAAAATTAAACAGGGTTAAACACTTCCGATCTTCTGTGGAAATATTATATAATGTATTTTTATTATATATAGATATATTACATATACATACTATGAACGTATTTATAACATTATTACATCTTACTGCTTGTGATAAAGAAACAAGAAGAAACTATGAAAATACCTAATGGGACATGTGCGTCCCGGAAACGCATAGGCACTTCTCTATGCTCAATAAGATAAGTAAAAACATAATAATGGAAAAGCTTTTTAGCAAAACAGTTATATCATACAATGAACTAAAAGGCTACGTAAAAAGAAATCAGAAAATTATTCAATTACGCGTGTAAAACACGAAATTTCTATAAATGCGACTCTGCAGCCACACACCCTGCCAAAATAAAACTTATCTAGCATGTTGCTACGCTGCTTCTCCTCATGGTTGCCGATCATAGATAGTAGTATATAGTCGGATTAACTAAAAAATAATAAAACAACGCACGTATGTGGCATGTATTGTTCTACAGATAATCATAAACATTGACTGGGACATATGTGTCCCAAGAGGGCCGAAAGGGTTAAATTATAAAATATCAAAACCTCAGAAATGTAGGCTTTTTCGGAAGAAAACTAATACAGCGTAAAAGTCTTTTTGGTATTGATATGCACGTATTTTAAGATAATATTTCAAGCGAATAAGTATTAAAACAATGAAATAAATTGGATTAAACGCGGGGTTCATTTCACGAAAAGGGGCCTGATTTTAAAATCGAAATTGTATGGTGTGTGAATTATGAATCAAGTTCTTTAAGTTCAATTTTTTTCCAACTTTTATTCAGTTTGAGTGGCGAGTTTGTTAGTTTGTCAGGGTGAAATTCCGTAAGATAATTTTGATCCACTTCACCACATCCGATCGGCTTGAAACTTTGCACACATACGTGGTTCCGATGACAATACAATATTCTTAATGGTCGCAGAATGGTAATCTTTTGCTACTAACACACCCGTAAATCTCAAATCTAGCGATCACACCACCTCCATCAAATTTATTGCGAAGTAGAGGGGCTTGATTGCTCCGCTTACTTTTCTCTGTTCTGACTGTAGACCTCACTGTTACATGGTACAGTTGGTGGTATACTTATCAGTGGCGCACTCAGAGAGGCCACCCTCCCCCAAAGAAGGAAGGGTATTTGCAAGCGAGAAGAAAACTGGATTTTATTCTTAAAATAAATTTATCACCTAACGAACATCAGTGAATTTGCATTAAAAATATTTTTATCCGTTCAACTGAGCTAGCCCTCCCCCGCCGCCCAAGATTAAATCCTGGATGCGCCACTGATACTTGTATAGTTTAGAAACTTTCGTCATAAAGATTACCTGCGTAATTGGCGTTTGCCCAAAATGAGGGCCATCAGGACAAAGTTCGCTCCCATGCCGAGAGCACCGAGGCTGAATATGAGTGTCGCCTCGGTGGCACCGCCCGGATGACATTGAAAAACCTTCGTTGCGTTCGACGACACGTTACCTGAAGCGCCGATCCCGAACCTCGGATTGGCCACTATCATCGCCACCGATTCACCTATTCGAGCAACCAGTATCATCAGTTATTTCCCTGCACGGTCAATTTTATTATCGAATATATGAATGTTTACCGACACAGCCGTAAAAGTGGGACAATACGTCAGGTTCTAATAAAAAAGTATCATCACACTTGCTGAAGTTTAGACAACCTCAATTCCGTTTATATATATCGCAGGATTTACTGCAATATTTTGCCCGATCTCAAAGTAGTCGTTCGATCAAAATATGTATTTCGTTATATGGAGGAACTCTTTTTCCGTATAACATATTTCTGTTCGATGCTGATATTTCTATAAATTAATTCCTGTAATTTATAAAGCCCCGATGAATTTCCGCCGCGGAATGATTCCTTGACAGATATACGGGTGGGGGAAGCAATTCGATATCTGGCAAATAATCTGAGAATTTCCTTTCACGCAGATACGTATTTGCGTGGAAACTGCCATTTCTATTTATTACCGTCACCCATCTTTTACCCTTCGTGCCTGAATTTATATACATTTTCAACGCCCCTCGATCTATTTCTTACTTATTAAAAAAAATGACACTGGATTTTTTACAGGAACTTTTGGCTCTGTTCATTTGCATAATTTCGTAAATGTTTGCACTGCCTTCTAATTTTCTACGAAATTACTAGAAACTACAAAATTATAACTATCTGCTTTACCGGCTGATAGCTTCGGTTCTGAAATTTTATCAATTTCGAGGGGGATCTCTGTAGCCGGAAATGAATTTAATACTAGATGGAGCAACTATTAGAAAGCGGCACAGTTCCGTAGGGATGGCTGCGATTCTGTTGGTTTGACTCTTAAGTGGTTCCGCAACCGTAACTTGTAGTGTTTCCACTTTCGCAGGAATATGGATTGCGATCTAAATAACGTTCTAACACTAATGTAGAACATCTTTAATACAAAATAACGCTGATGCAGATGTCGAATATTTTCATTAGAATAATAATCATTGTTCCGAGAGAAATTAATATAAAGAATAAGTTTCTGTTTCATAAGAAGCCTAACTAGGTATGTAAAAGTTCGTCCAATCGCGTAAATAAGAAGTTCCTTTCTCTGCGAATGAAGTCGAGCGCTAGCATCTTCGGTTCGTTAGAATATTCGTGTTCGTGGCAACGACACTCGCGTGTTCGTGCATAAAACAAGAATCTCGTGCACGAGTTGTACACGTATCGCGGATTTTCCATCTTCGATCTTCTTTTACGAGGCCATCCTCCGATGCACTGGCTTTACCTTTCACAACCCCCCGCGACCTCATGAAAATTTCCACGGCCCTCTCGGAACGTATTTGCCAGTTCTTTTCTTACGAACTAACCGTGATCTTCTTCTCCGCGTAGGTGATACAGAATTTCTTTTTTCCGCTAAAATAATTTCGATTGCACGAACACGTACTATGTGGCATTCTTATTTCTTTAACCACTCGCGCAAACATTTTTTTATTATATTAACTTAACTGTTAATATTATTATTTTGATATATAAATGCGAGCATGAATATGGAGATAACTAATAGAAACGCCGTTCAAATATTGAAATGCACCACCAAGAAGTATGAAAGCAATGAAGTAAAATCAATTGGACGGCAGAAAATTAACAGAGTTATTTCAATCCCCACAAAATTACCTTTTTTAAAAAAGGTACAAAAAAGAGCGCCAAGTATATAATTCCATCATAAAGAATTCCATTTAAAAACATTGTCGTAAATTAATATAAATTTCTTAATATGCTATATTTAACTTTACAAAAGTGATGAGATACAACAATTGCGCCAATTATCACAATGGCTATTTATACAAAGAAAAAAATGTACTCCATAATATTAAGCCGACATATTTTTATACAAATCAATATTTTAATACGAATAAATATTTTATTCAAAATACTTGGCGCTGCTCTCCGAAAAAATGTTAATTGTCTTGGTTAATAAATAAAACAAGACAAGACACCACAGAGACAAGAAAGAAAGAAAAAGATTTTAATGCAATTTATGCATATTTATTCAGTTTAGCAACACCAATTCAGAGAGCAGCGCCAAGTATTTTGAATAAAATATTTATTCGTATTAAAATATTGATTTGTATAAAAATATGTCGGCTTAATATTATGGAGTACATTTTTTTCTTTGTATAAATAGCCATTGTGATAATTGGCGCAATTGTTGTATCTCATCACTTTTGTAAAGTTAAATATAGCATATTAAGAAATTTATATTAATTTACGACAATGTTTTTAAATGGAATTCTTTATGATGGAATTATATACTTGGCGCTCTTTTTTGTACCTTTTTTAAAAAAGGTAATTTTGTGGGGATTTCACACATTTTGTAGTGTTTATTGATGACTGGATAACTTTTTCACCCCCTCGGGGTTATTTTTTCAACAATATATTATATGGTTATCCAAACTCCGCACGCTTGCAAAGCTACAAGACAATTGGATTGGTCGAATTGGTTTATAGTTGAGTTTTCAGATATGAAGCAAACATACAAGAAGCAAACATAGAATCGAAGCTGAATAAAATCGTTTAATTAATATAATATTATGTCCGATTTATTTTTGTTGTCTGAATTATACAGTTTTTCACATTCATAATAAAACTCAATATTAATTGTATAAACATATTTCTTAAAACTCTAGAATAAAATTATACATGAAAATGTGCTTATTTTTCTCATTTGCAGCAGGGTTACTTTCTCTATCGCTTCTGCTTCGATTATCTGTAAATATACAAAATTCCACATTTTAGTTATGACTTAACGTAGAACATATAAAAATAGATTGGCCCTTTGCTATTTTAAGTGTACAGACTACAAAATGTGTCCGAAGGAGGTGAGAGCATATGGCAGAATGTCTTGTTGCAGGAAATTTAAATGCTAATGGTAATTCAGCAAAAATGAACGAAGAGATTCAATATTCTTAACGTACAATGTATTGGTATTGGAATAAAATTAATTTAGTATGTCTATATTTTTGAATTGAAATATTGTTAATGGGAAACTAATAAAATTAATGAATAGCGTAGGAACTACTGTGGATTTTAATAAAGTATTAGGAATACCTTTCCAAAAGAGATTGAAAAGTATCAAGGGAGATGCGTTTTCAGCGTACTTTCTTCACTAATGTGACTTGCTCAACGTTGCAAGCAGTACGCTATAATTTTCTTAATTCTTAATGCTACGCTACTTTGACAAATTTTGTCGATTTACCTTATTTGACAACTTTCCAGAAACTTGATGTTTTGCGAAACAAGATGTTTTTCTGTCTGTCTAACCTTCTCTGGACAACCTCCAAGCCTGTGCATCCCCTTCATTTCTATCCAAGCTTGTGCGTCCCCTTCATTTCTATCCAAGCCTGGGCGTCCCCTTCATTTTTATTCGAGCCTGTGTAAAAATTGTTTGCTGGTATAAAAACAATATATTAATTTGTGGAAACTTGTGCGAAAGAAGATGCTTCTCTGTCGAACCTTCTCCAGACAACTTCCAAGTCTGCGACTCTACATAAGAAATCTATTTGAAAAATTTTGGCGACTTACCTTGTTAATTGAGACAATAATTCAGTCTCCTATTAGTGTAAAAACTCGTGACATTTCAAATTCCGACAATTTACTTTATTTGACCCTTAGCACTTGGTAGGTTAAAATATCTCTGCCTAGCTGTCACGTGACAACAATTTATTTGACACTTAGCACTTGGTAGGTTATAATATCTCTGGCTAGCTGTCACGTGACAACAATTTGTTACGCGATTGGCCGATGCCCGCATCCAATGAACAACGTGCCTGAGAGACATTTCCTCACCCTTTCATACTCCCCTCTTGCCTAGAAGTGTAGGACGATGACTATGACGATGCTGAATTTTAAGAACATAAAATTCAGCAAATTGCAACTTTACATCGAAATATCTCAGCTCATAAGGCCCGGAGGAACAAAACGAAGACACTTTTCTCATGTAAATCAAACCCAAGCTATCCATTAAGACCATTCAAAATCTAATTGGATCAGCCGTTATTGAGATTCGGAAATCTCAGGGTTCTTGATAGCGAGTCGTCGCGTAATAGAGCCACTCCGTGTCTTGCGCTGCGCATATATATATATATATACTTGGCGCGAGACACTACCGTGTCTCTTGATTTCATATGGTATTTAGATTCCTCCGTTAACATTGAGAGTTTCTTTATTATGTTCTTGTTTGTAAAGATAAATATTCATGTAATATTGCGATTATTACGCGTAAAAGCGGTATTAAACGCGATCGTTCTAATACGAATCTGTTATTTCTAACTGTGGATGAAGTAATAAAGTCCTAAAATTGCTAAGCTTTGGATCAACGACAAAGATTTCAATTTCAAGGTAGATTAGAAACAGATGTTTCGCGACGACCTTTTTCTCCGAAAGGGGTGACTTTTTCCGTCAGGGCGGAACACGGGTTCAGGAATCCTCGTAGAATCCTCGTAGAATTCTCGTACCTATTTATAATCAAGGAAAGTTTCTTATAAATACGCGCGCGCGCGTGTGTGTTTTATAAATACATACGTAATCGTACAAGATTATAAATTTGGACATAAGTGTAATGAAAAAATTGTGAACGAATAGTCGGATTTTTGGAATTCTGTTTGGAGTGGTAGATCTTAATATTTTAGTATTTATTTCTGAGAAATTATTTGAATTGATACAAAAAATGTGCGATATGTTTCTTTTAAGAAAACTAAGAATTAAAATAGGTACTGTTCAATTGAATGTCCATAATTTTCTCAAAACTAATAAAAATCGGTGTTAATAAAATATTTTTACACATATGTCGAAAGTAGTTTACCCACTTAAAATCTACATATTAGTACAGCATTCATCACTATTACTAAGCAAAAATATTTTTTCTCCGTGGCGGAGTGAATTTGAAAAATTTCCAGCTATCCCAGTTTTGAAGCATATTGTACGAACGTCCACTTATCTCGGAGAAATAATTACATTGAACGTGTGAAGAAACATGAATCTGCATAGGTAATTTTAGACAACTTATAATGAAAAATTATGCTTCCTAACTGAAAGTTCGGCAGGTTGATCATAGTCAGCGGTATCGGAAACTACACACCGATTTTCCCTTCGGTTAACTAACAGTTAACCTTTTTGTTTGCATTCAATTGTACCTATACCTAACCGAAGTCCAGCAAATTGTCGAGCTGCCTACGGAAAGGCGAAGGTCAGCCTATTGTTAGCTATGTGACACCTTAAACTAACAATTGAATCTTATTTTCAACCGCCTGCAGTTTAACTTAATATTAAAGAAATTTGCGTGAATAATCTCGTAAATAGCCTTGCAGTTAAGTTTCTTAATCGCAACGGTGTCTACATTTATTTAAATGATACGCGAATGGGGCATGTAGCGTTCATCGATAAACCGTCGAGAGAATAAGAGAGTAACCGAGCTGTTGGAACGAAGGAATTTTTCGACGTCGGTGAGTTTGTTGGTCTTCAAGAGCGCCGCGAATAAGAAATTCCTCGTGTACTTATTGCCGTGACCGGTAAGAAAGAAGGGAGGCAGTACGAAATTCCGGGGAAAGTAAAGTGGAGGCTTAAAATGGTACTTGGATGGCGAAGTTCGGGCACTGTTTAAAATTTTAAACGCTTCAAGTTCCAGGAATTGCCTGACCAAAGTAGACAATCAACTACCCTTGGCGGAAAGCGATCCCCCTTCCTGATATATCCGTGTAACCTGTGTATTTAATCGGGGATTTCGATTAAAAATATTGTACCTGCGAGTGCAATGATCCGATTATACATATAATTAACTGGATTCTGTTGGTCACGTTAGTTCAATCATTGCGTTGCAAGAACTTTAGGGGCGACTGGGTTATCTAGGTCTGCTTTGGTGAGAAAAAGTTCAAATGTTAGTTTCAGCTGTTAGGGAATTGAAGTATATGTATAGGTAGAGGTAGAGCGTGAAAGAAAGACAAAGTACGGTGAAAGCTCGTTCTTTTCCTCTATAGGGACATTTGCTCCCTTTAAAGTAGATTTGAAAATGTAACTGCCTGGAAAGGCCACAGTGTTTTTAAGGGCAGGGTAAATGGACTGTTCCTTGGACACACTTTCGTATGGATGTGACAAAAGCAAAGTTCAACAGCCGTACCGTAATTTTATTTTATTTCTGCCGCTTACATTTCAAGTATGCAGATAAATGGAGAAATGTTATTTTATTATCGATAGAATTAAATTAAGGAAATTTACGCGAGTTCAAAGTATAAGTTTCATAACGCTATGTAGTAAGCAAATTCGAATATTTTATTTTTTAACATTGAATACTTTTCGAAAAAATTTAAAACAATATCTAGCTACTACTTTATACCGAGCAAACTATCGAAATATATACCTACATAGTTCACGATTCATTTTGCATACTTTGTAATAGCTTATACGGTCGTGCAGCAGATTTCGCTTTAGATTTAATATACGACGCATTCTAGATAAAAATTCACTTCCTTCAGGAAAATGGCCAACTGTTCTCCTGAACTTTCCGAATCTTGCCCATAAAAGGGAATTGTGAAATACTAGAGACATGTAGGAATTTCAAAATTCTGCTTTCCAACTTTCAAACTAAAGTAACGGAATTTTAATTCAAATGCCATTAGAAAAGAATCGCACGAAAATTTCAACTTAACTCACGTAATTGCTCCATATTTTGTAGAATGAAATCGAGAGCTTTACAAAAGTGCGATTGTCGAAACGAATTGTCAAAATGGAACAGAAGGACCGAAAATACTGAGAGATTAGAAAAGTTGGACGTGTGTTATCATCTTCAGGGCTGCACGGTCTAAAGTAAATATGTACGTTTGAAATTGCACCTCAGTCCAGAACTGTTGCATTCAATATCCTACTTTTATTATCGATATTTTTTTTAAACTCGTTTACGTATCTTCACACGAACGAACAGATAAATAATTCCTTGCCCTTTCCTTGTAAAGCGCTATAGAATTTTGAATTTGCATGAACAGAAAGTTGCATCGAAGTGTGAAAAGAAAAGAAACTGTTACATAAACCACGAACAGTGAGTGATATCTTAGAGAATGAATGGATTTCGGTATCGAGAACTAGCGTTACAAAGGAAAGCCAAAGATTTCATGCAAAAGCATTTCGTACATTATCAGAAAATGTGTATAGAATGGACTTGAGAGTGGTGGTATTTTTGCTGACGAGACACACTTTTGCCCTGGTCGTTGGAACGAATGGTTTTCTTGCTCGTCAGGATGAACTGGCAGGTTTATGGGAGAAGCAGCAATTTCTTTGGCGACGGCATGGCAGAGATGGCTCTTTTATAGTAACATATACGTACAAGTGGGCTATATGTACCTACGTATAAGATAAGTCACTTTAATTTAACTCACCAAATAACTCTTTCGTCCTCCATATTAGAAAATTAAATGTTACAGGAAAAATATGTTATTTTAAAATATTTTTTCAAAATCCAGGCTGGCTGTGTACAATTGCTAGTAAATATCTTTCATTGGAATCGAAGGTTGTTTGCTTCGACTAACGAGGTGCTATAAAGTAGGTGCACCCAGCAGCACCGATGTTCGTAATCGGCAGGATGAAATGGCAAAAGCTCCTCTATTGCTGGATACACGTATATCTGTATTATTAATCATAAACGTAAACTCTAATAATATAATATGGAATATAGCTGCGGGAACACCGGGACAGTAGCACTACCGATTTGACAAAAGAGTGGGGGTACCGGCAGAACAGTAATTCTTGCAAATCTATCGTTAAACGTATTTTCTTTTTCATTTTTTTTTCTTTCATTTAATTTATTATACAATAAAATTAGATACTTGGACCTACTAAATTTTTCTAAAATAGAATATAATTTTTTATCCACTTACGTAAATGCTCGAACAATTTTTTGTTTGGCACGAGAGAAATATTATTGGTTTATGTAAGAATTTGGAATCAGGTCATCGCATGAAAGAACGCAGTGTGTAAGGATGGCGATGTTACTTTCGTCCCACCTAGTAGACCAGAAAGATTTTTACACGTTGAAATTTTATTCGAATCCAGTTGCAGGTGAAGATCCGCTTTGTGCCTGTATTTCAATGCGTATGCCTCTGCCGTTTCGCGATTTAACTCATTCACGGTCGCTCGGTTATTTTTAACGTTAATCAGGTGTTACTGACAGTCTCGATTTGACAGAAACGGTTTGCCGCGGTTTATTTAACCGAATTCAAGCTGGTATTTTCTCAGTTTCTATATCGCACAGATTTCACGCCTTACTGATCTCATCCCAGTTCAACGTTTACACTTGAAATACAGTTTGTTGGTAATTCCTCCGCAAGCACATGTAAACTCGTTTCTCACTCTTTGATTTTTATTTAGCAACTTTCATTTAATGTTTTCATTCACTTGGTAGCTACGCTTACATTTCTATAATTGTAGCCATACAATTTTTTCTATGAATTCGATAAACTGTTTTCTAATATTGGCATGCGATTCAGAATTTTTTTTCTTTTTTTTTTCAAGAATATTCAAGTCATGTTTTATCAAGTTGCCTGTATTCGCTATGTACCTGTGGATCTGTCACTTATTCCTTATTCAATATGTACATGCACTAGGTAATAGGTATCGATTCCATTTTTGTCAGTTGCACGTATCGACGGGTACTCTTATTATGAATTTTAAACAACCAGCGTAATTCGATACTATTATTTCAGTTGAAAGTGTCGAGTACCTACATCTTTCGGTACTTGTTACAATCATCTAAGCATAAAGTCACACCTACACCTACTCAGTGTATTATATCAATTTACTACTGCGTAATAAAACCTCTGACACTACTGTGACGTCTACGTAACTTAAAATTTAGAACCCAAACATATATGGACTGAAAAATAGTTGAATAATTCTTATTTTAATTAACTAACATTTAATGCACCGTGTATTTTACTAGAGAAAAAAAGCGTTTCAATATAACGCACCTGTCGACAAATCCGTTATCTTGAGAATCTTACAGTTGCAACGATTTTAAAAAAAAGCCTTCGCGCCCCCTCTCTTCGGCAAACTGATTTTGTTCGTTCGGTAGGCGGCTCCATTCACGTACAATTCGATTTATCGTGATTCGACTAGAGCTCTCCGAGGTGGAGAGCATGCCCTGCCCAACGCATCTACCAACTATCCTATTGTCAACGTGTCGTTTGCGTTTAAATAGAGTTGCATTTGTCCCAATGCTTCGTGTGAGTCGATTTTCTGTTAAACAGAATCCTTCAGCAATCACTTTACCCCTCGGTATTAAACAGTTTTCGGAACATAGTCTTTGAATGTACGTGCTTTTTAACCATTTATTCTTAGCTCGCTGCATAAGGGTGGGTGGGTGGCTGTAGAAAAACTGGGACATGCTGTAACTCGTTTCTGCGAGAAGATAGAAAAAAGAAAAAGAAAAAGAAAAGAATTGATAGAAGGCAGAGTTGGATGTCATAATATCTAACCCAGACGTAACTCAGTTTTCTCCGACATTCGTGATCCCTTAACCTATGTATACCTCGCTGAAATTTATCGCCATATTTTTCCCCCTCGAAACTTTTCCTCTGATCTATCTTTACTTAATTGTACAGCTCGTGTGTTGTATGTATTAGGTGTTCATAGATTCCATATGACGACTGTACCTCGTTCTTTACGAGTTCTCTTTTTGTACATTTGAATAATAATAATAATAATAATAATAATGGCTACTTTTTCATGATATAATTATTTTCTTAGATGCAACGGTGCTGGTGCAATGTTTCTTTTCTTTGATTCTCTAGAACTTTATTTTTAAATGGAAGCATTGATATATTTTGCATTAATTGATACTCTTGGGTATTTTACATGTAGGTATATAGAACAGCACGAAGGTGTATGATCATTGAGAAGGAAATAGTTTAAAATGCAGTATCTAACCTCATACGTACCTTTGGCATCCTTTACATATTTAATTAACGTTGAAGTCTCCTATTTACATTACCATAAACCTTGATTAATATATGTTCTCTTTTTAATGTTAAGTCAAAATAATAATTTTATAACCTGTTCTTTCTAATTTACTTGAAATTGTTAATGTCGGAGCTACACCCTGCAAAACGTGCTGCAAAATCCTCAATTGGGTTTACCAGATTATGTAGCACTTCTGGCTGCAACAATAGGTGCCTTTTGTTTCAGGTGATGTCAGAAAATGTATAATTAAAACTAATTGCTCGAATGCACCTGTTACATAAGATAAAATCATACCTTACTGCTTCTGCGTAACGGCGTGCCGAGAAGATCGGCATATGTACGTAAATCAGTGGCCCGTTTTGAAAAAATTTAGACACGTTCTGTCTTATTTAAGAAAATATACTCCTTCCGACGACTTTCACTTTTCCTCTCTAAAACAATTTTATATCTAAGGATGGAAAAGAGATCCACCCTGTATATTCACGCTCGTTTTGTTCTCGATGTTATCTATAACTCGCAATCAGTTTTGCTGTAACACTTTTCGTGTCGTATGGGTCGTTAATGGTCAAATGATCCTATTACAAATGACTTATTCTGGCTCTCTTCTGGAATTAATTTTATATTTTAAACGAATCGAAGCTAGGCTTTTGAACTACATTTACATTCAAATTAACCCATTCCCATTTATGGAGAATGGATATTTTAAAGTGTTACACACGTATAGAAGTGAAAAGAACGAGAGAAAATCGATTATATTCTTTTGAAGGGCTCTGAAAGGATCTTAAAAGCAGGAAGATATCGGATCCTCGCGGAAAGCGTGCTACACAGAAATTCAAGACGTTCGCTTACAGTCCAATTTTCTCTCCCATTTGGGAAAAAGCTGGCCAACAAAATTTTCCCTGTCGTTTCCTTACCGCATCGAGTGCAATTGTTCGTGAAAAAGGAATTTCGGCACCTAGGACCTAGTACGTTACCACTATCTCCGATACGTTCGATCAAAATTTCTCACCTCCACGGATCTTTCTAAAACGTAATCATATTTTTTTTTGAACGTTGCCACTTTACGCGAATGATTTATTTCTAAAGCCAAAAAACAAAAACATTGGGTTCTTTCTTCTTCGGATAATAATGTTGTTTTATTGGTTTTGTATATTTTTATGTTTGTGGTGTGATTTGAATGCAGCAGTTCGAAGAGACAATACAAGAATAAAAAAAGCAATCCTTAACTGTGTCTGGGATCTAATAGCATCTTCGTAATAATCGTGTTATTTTAAATATTTAAAAATAAATGTCTTTTTACCTTAAATACGTTCTTCAACGTTTTAAGAAAGAATTTTCTTGCCGATGTTTGTCTTAAAATATTTTAAAACGAACAATTCATCAGTATCCTATGAAAAGCCTGCTTGTTAAAATTTTTCAAATTTTTCGAATTTTTCAAATTTTTCAAATTTTTCATGTCCCGCTGTTAAGGTGTTTTCCAATAAACACTGAGAACGCCACAGTAGCTATTTATCATATTTCACAATATCACTCCATTATTTACAAAAATTTCAAATGAGAAATTTTCATTTCTACATGCACATATGAAATAATGGACCTTGATTACTTTTAGCAGTAATTATCAGAAACAATTTTATTTTTCAAAAAGCAAACTTCGTTCATTCGAAAACGCTTGTTAAAGTGTACAGTAAATGTATAACGAATGCAGTTAATTTAATCATGTTACGCACATTTGTTTATGAAAAAATGTTGTCATCTAGCGTATCAGTGAAATTAACTCGATTAATTGCTTCACTGATCACGTTGTCGCATCGACACCTTATTGTTTCCACCAAATTTACGCGAATCCATTCTACCGTTTGGATAAGCTCGTCATTATTGCCACCGTTAATCGATTAACGCTCGATTGGCTCTTCTTCAATTGGAAACCATCGTCCATTGTTTGTGCACGCGTGCTCTTCTGTTCAACATGCATACTCTCGCGTGTTACGTATTAAACCTGCTCTCGATGTGTTTGCAGTTTCCCCAGAAGAACACACGAGCGTTAACAATTTATTTTATTGCAGTCTGATTTGCAAACAGGAATTCTGTCGATGTGCAAATTCCAAATTGTAAATGAATACCTATTGGGAATTGGGATATTTTAGTATGACGAAAAAGCCAAATTTATACATTTCAATTACTCTGTATATAAACAGGCTAAAAATATATTAAACATATCTGAATTAGAAGGTAGGTAATATAAAAATGGAAATATATATATTTTTTATTGAATAAATTATTTCGTTCTGCTCGAATTGTGTATGTTTAAAAATATTTTTCGATTAATGGTTTATGTAAAAGAAATATGCTTACAATACACTCATGTATCGTAGCGTCAATAATTCCATTGGGCAATTTTTATTTATATATAACTGTTTCTATCATCTTGTACAGTAAAATCTAGTTTTTAAAAGTGCTAATAACATGTAAATAATTGGTATAAACAGTGCAACATCGGCATATTAATTCAAATATATCGATAGTATGTAGTACATCACTAATAAAATATATGCACAATTGAATCGTAAACTAACAATAAAATCAATTCCTTTCGGTAAAAATAACAGTAATTAATATAAACAAATGAGCACGCAGTAAACGAAGAATAATTTTGTGTTCAGGTTATTTGTAAACAGCAATGATTTTAACGGTTTTAAAATCGCAAGAAAAGAAAGTTGTTGGTGTATGCGTGCATGTAGCAAAATTTGTAACCTTGTACTAAATCAACAATAAGAAGAAAAATAATTCTTGTTGAATTTCTTTTTAAAATCGGTATTTGACGTGTACACGACGAACAGTTCCCTGTTAAATTGCCAGCCCCTAACACCAGAATTATTTCTCTTGTAATTGGCAAGGGGCCAAGAGAATGATTAGGGGAAAATTAACAAAGATTCGAAGATGTTCGTTGCCACGAAAGATAAACGAGAAGTTTCTCGTATTATTTCGCAGCCCGTCGAAAAACACCAACTTCTCCGAGTTCCTTCCACTTTCTTCGATTGCTCTTTCGAGGATACAGAAAAAATACCCTCTGTCGGCCAACGCTTCAGTGAGATAAGCGACAAGCGTTCCGTAATTGTCTCACGTAGCGAGATGCAGTCAGCTTCACAGTAATTCAGAAGTACTTTTACTAATTTAACTGAATTTTTTATAACGGGATTACGCGAGACGTACCATCTGGCGAAAATGAAATTATGCGAAAAGTAAGACGTTTCTTTGTACATTTATTTATTCATCTATCAAACGGTTAAGTCGTTCGATATCTACATACAGAAGTGCTGGAAAAAGCTGGACATTTCTGTATTTTCAATTTGTGCTTTCTTGTTTGCAATTGTGATAAGGCCCTAAGTTAAAGCTGAGGACGAGCATAGATCGAGCAAATGGGGACATGGAACATGATAAAATATAGTGAAGGTTCGTTGCAATCGTACAAAAAAGATAGCAGGAAAAAGACATTTGTAGCAAAAAAATTCAACTCTCTCGCGGTGTAATAAAAAAAAATTATATAAAAAATAAAATAAGTTGAACAATTCTATTTAATTTGATAAAAAATTAACTAAAAATTACAATTACGATGGTAATATGTCGCTTTAAATAAAATCGCGGAACAGGGTTTGACACAGGACATAAAACGATTTGAATCGATTTAATACGGAATCAAGCATAAGCTTGGAGCGATAAAAAGCGATGAAATATCCCGCCCCACGATTTTCTTTAAAGTGACATATTACCATTGGAATTGTAGGTACCTTGTACAAGAAAACAACTACTCTTTAGTCTTTAGTGGATTTTTTTTATGAAATGCAATAAAGTCGTTTAAGTTAAAATTTTTGTTCTCTATATTTCTTTTCTGCTCGTCGACTTGGTTGAGATCTTGCGCATGACATAGTATTTAAACTTTTGCCAAGAAAGGAGGTTCAAAACTTTCGTGTAATAATATTTCAAATAATACTTGGTGTCTGAATTTTTATGCACAAATGACGCTGTTTCCTGTATTTAATCATAGAAATAATTAAAAATCAGTAGATACGTATGGAATTTGCATGGAATTACAACATGGATTACCGTTGACCTGGCACCGCAACGTAATCACGGTTTGATATTTACGCGCCAGTGCGTACCTACATCGAGAGTTTAGGAACGAACAGAGTTGGAACTCGATTTTCTCGAGGAATTTCACATAATCAAGCACGTTGTGCGCTAACTATGTATATGGAAAATTTGAAGGAAATTGCTGACCCGAAACTCGCGTACTCCTCTTACGAGATATGCACTATGCAGGCAATAAATGTCATCGCAAATTAATTCGCATAGAAACATAAGATCCAGCGGTAAACAACGATTCTCGAGTGCCATTAAATTTAGACGATTCATGCTGGGAGTGAAATTATGTCATGATAACGTGGAGGGGTTTTCCATATAGAGCAGCACACCGTAATAGAGGAGTTTCTGTTGTATCCTGTCAATAATGTCATAATTACAATTATAGTTGAAATGAACAAAGTGATTCAATTATTAATTGCATATTCTAAAGAGGAAAATGAGAATTTCAGATCCAACACTTGCTGTCTGTAAAAGTTAGGTTTAATGTAAGTATTAAATTGCCCATTAATTGAGTAAAATATCGATCAATTGTATGTATTAGAATATTAAGTGTCCTTAATATTGTAATTTTATTAGGGAGGTCTCCGCCTTAAGCTAGACTCTCGCTAACCGTCTGGACGGCCGCGGTGGCCGTCCCACTAGCGTAACGGAGACACAGATGCGTACTTCTCCATGTGGTTGTTCGGTAAAATACCGGCCAACATTCGGGACTACATCTGGATTTTCTCACTACAACTTTCCCTCGCCTGGCCATTCGTTACGCACCTAACAGTATAAATAAATATTCTCTGTGTTCAGATGTTATTCTTTAAGATTTTCTTTTACTATTGCTATTATTATTATTATTATTATTATTATTGTTATTACTATTATTATTACTAGTAGTAGTAGTAGTAATAGTAGTATTATATTATGAATATATTCACGCTATTACCATGTAAGAGCATATCACACCACCCCTTCGTTGCGATTTAATCGACGCTCAAATGCATTTACGCGGTGGCGCGTGCTTCAGCCTTCGCGTGTTGATTACCTTCTGACGCTTGTCCCTTTTACGAGAGAACTGGTGAAAGATTAATTTAACACATCTTCCGCCTACAGTCCTGAGGAATTTCCCATTTGTGCCAGCGACGCCGCACCCATGGCGTTAATTATCTCTTTTTTTTTGCGCCCTCTGCACTGCTCACCTCGAATTAGCAGCACAGCCTTCATTTTAACATCGTAGTTTTCAGTTCCCTCTCTTATTAGTGTCGAAAGAGTTTTCGCAGCTTGCTAATTTTCTGGATACCGCATTTCGTGACAGTTTCTACGTTTCTCCAAACACGTCGCGGAAGTTTGAAGAATAATAGAAAAATGTTAATACATATATAATGTATCCTATTGGGGCTTGTTCTCAATTTATAAGCAGTGTGTTTAAGGAATACTAGTGGAGAATTTCCGCACTGTGTGTAAACGTGCATTTTCTGGTTGGTAACAGAGATATTTCTCTGCGACCAACATGTGACCTACACCTCCAGTAACTATTTAGACCTAGAATCATCGCGGAAGCTGGATTACACAGGAAAACGGTACTATCTTCCGTAAGGCGAGTGCTCATCCCAGATATAATGCGATAATTTAATGCTGGAAATTTCACGCGCGCTAGACCTCTACGGCGACATGCCCATTTACGCGCGTCTAATTAAACGAACCCTGTATTTCAAAACAGCTTACAATAATACGGGCTGGACAAAATCATTCTCGCTGTTCAACGATGTCTTCTGGCGTTTCCGTGTCAGCCAGGCAAAGGAGGTATTATTCGACGTTCGAACGACTCCGAAGGCGCGATTGAAATATCACGTACGTCGTTGCTGTTGAAAAGTATTTTCTGCATAGCCCCAAAACTTTCGTGGGGCTGGACGGTTTTAGAGAGCAGTTCTCTTATTGATGACGGCTCCGAGTGTCACAGAGCGTTTTTAAACTTCGGGATCGACAGTTGCTTTTCCGCGGAAAATTTCCAGCACGTCGCTTGAACGCGAATACGCCCTTTGGGGGGAATATTTTAATCGGTTAAAAAAAATTGCGCATTATATTGCTGTGGTTGCCTGTTACGCGGTGTCGTCTTTGGTGTTTAAGCAAATTATTGGGATTTTAAATGCGATGGACTAAAGTTCTAACGCGTTATTCTAACTGCAGTGATTATTACTTTTCTTTGTGTAGTGTGAAATGGAATTGTATTATCAGGTCGATGCAAAAACTCGTTTGCTTTATTCAACCAAAGTCTTTAACAAAAGTAAATGTAATAAAGTAAAAATTAGTTTATTAAAGTAAATATTACCGACATGCTTTCTTTTAAGGGGCTGTTCCAGTCTAGAGCCCATAGAAATAGGTGATCTTTAAGAATTAATTAAAAGAAAACTACTACGTATAATTTAATGGAACTTTCTGCGTTGTATTAAGGATGTCTTAAGCTGTAGAAATAATTTTTTTATTTTATAATTAATCATTGCGGACCACACTAAGGAGTCGTTAAAGTCGAGACGTGAAAAAATTCAACCAAAACATTATTAGCATTATCATTTGTTACCAGTAGCACTGTAACTTTTTTCTACCATACTTTTCTAAGGAATTTTGAATGAAAATTATTTCGATCGATAATCATGATCATTTGAACTTACACTGGAGGAAGCGAATGCAAAGCCTGTACGAGACAATTTTGATTGAACCGTTGAGCGGAGGATGGTTTGACCGCACGTCGGATGCAGGATCCACTTTGGCCTACATATCTCGCACACACCTCGCACTAAATATTTCTACAGGAATCCGATTTTCTTACCATCTAAAATCCTTATCTTCTTCAAGAAGTAATAGGTACTAACAATGAGCAATGCGTGTAGCTCGATGTGTACAATGGGTCTAAATGAATCCTGTATCCTCCAGGCAGGTGTTCAATATTTCACACAAGGTAACATGGTAGATAAGTTTATTTTAGATGTAGATATTCTAATTTGTTTACATCTCAGTTGGCATGCAAGCGTCGTAATATATACATCGGAACACTCTGGTCGCGATGGTGATTTTTCAAGGAATAACGATAGCAATTTCAATCGAGCAAGTGATTTATTAGTATCACTGGTCGCACAATTTGCGCCGCTCGAGCATTCGGAATTTTATTGGAAAAACAGTCGTGGCCGATTAAGGTTAGATTTGTTCGTCGCCTGATGAATGCAAATTGCAAGGTCCACTTGGACCCATTCAAAATTATGTATAGGTATTTACCTACGTCGTCCATTACTTAATAGTGCAATATCACTGTATGAAGAAAATAAGAATGTCAAGTTATAACAGGATCAAACATATAATGTAGAACGACAAACAAGCTCATTGTGAGAATGCAAAAATTCAATTACATTAATCGGGGCTGAAAATACGCCCCGAAATTTGATAGATTTATCGTTATTGTTTACTACTTACAAAAATATATCGACACAAAATAGATCTCAGAATTGAGGAGGAAATAAAAAATTTCGAAATGTGTCTAGTTTGTATTTGGTTCCGTAGTCTACTCACGAAAGTCACGCGAGAATCAAGCGTTTAAAGAAGAAGAAGAAGAAGAAGAAGAACAGTAGGGGGAAAAACAGGGTTAACACAGATACTCAAACTTCTAATATGTTATTTAAGCAAATGTATTTTTCGTAATGACGCTCACCTAGCTATATGTATCGGTCAAAACTATTGGTCTTTCGGCTTTAAACGTTTCTCATACTCCTGATAGTTTACGAGATATTGGATAAAACCATCCAATATCCTCAACTTTGAGGGCTGCTTTCATCCCCCAGACCTTAGACATAGATGTCAGCAGGCAAGAAAAAATAAATGTCGTATATTTTTATGAGTACTGCTCCGTGCAAAAAATTGTATTTTCTATTAATGTCTAATGAACATTACTATTAGATTGATCGGAAAATATTGCCATGTTTTTCGATCAACAATTATTTCCTACTAAATTTTCACAAAGCTTTCACTTATTTGTCTGTTCAGGAAGCTCTTTTCCTTTTTCAGTAGACTTTCATTACTTAAGGACTATATTGGGTTTACGTATACATATAATTGAGGGGGAATAATGAAAGAAAAATATTAAGAAACAGTGGTGAACACTTTTTCAACTAAATTTTCACAATAGTTGTACCATTTACCATCTAATTCAAGTAGCACTTGTCTTTCTCTGTGCTTGTTTTCCATCGGGCCCCTTTATTACCCAATATGTATCTTCTACTTTTGCACGTTTGTAAGTCTTTTTAAAGCTCACCAATTCGTGACATTAATTTTCTATTCTAGCTTCGAGGAAAACACGGGAAAGGGTGAAAGTACTCATCGGGCAAAATACAAAAAGGGCTATAATGTGAAGGGTAAGGGGAAAAATAAGGAATGTCACAAAACAGTGCAAAGTGGACATTTCATTATCTTACGGGGATATTTATAAACATTATAACTCATTGTGATTCGACAGTTCCGTAATCCCAGCTCCATTATGCTTTGCTAATACAGATGAATGAATGTGACTATTTTCACATAAAACAAAAAATAATAAAAAAATGTATTGCTCAAGAAAAATGAATAAACAATTTTATTTTTTTGTAAAACCAGAATCTAAATTTAGGGCGAAGCCGAGTAGCCACAAAAAATCCAATAAAATCCTCCGACCATCCTAATATTAGGTATTATTATGCCGATTGTACCCTAGCTGCTGCTGGACATCCAGATTTCAGAACGAAGTGTTTTCCCCCGTGCCGTGTAACGAAATTAGGGGAACTCGGAAGACAAATTCGCTGGAATCGGTAAACAGGCGGTGGAGGGGGTCCACCCGGGAAAGCCACTGGGGAGGAATTGCCTGATCCCCGGGGAATTGTGGCAATTCGATTGGACGAGCCTCGAAAAGTTTCTGAAAAACTTCTATCGCCTCTGAAACATCGTCGCGCGGGCAGGGCCTCTTTAAAGTCCAAAATATTCTTACGTTGGCAGAGGGAGGGGATGCGAGCACTTTTTACCTTTCTCACTTTTGCGCTTCGTTTCTACCTTTCATTCTGACTGGCGCCGGTTCTGTGCCCCTTTACGACAAAAGAGCGCTTCTGCTTCGAGTGTAACGGCTCGCAGAGTTTGCATAAAATGTTACAAATGTCGTCGAGTTTACATTCGGGGGTTGTAAGATGTTTTAGGTGGGCGATGCTATCGCGGATGTGAAATGTGCAGTGTGTATTATTCTCAATGAAGCTTTTTTCATGCTTTCGAGTTGGGGGCGTGTTCAATTTAAAGAATAAATGGAGCTTGTGATTGAAACTGTTCAATTTCTTATGGATTGTAGTGAAGTTTTCTTCTGTGGAAGTACTTGCTGACGCAAAGTTGTTTACAGAGTTGTATGCACATTTCTGTGCCCATTCTTATTCAGTTTATAACTATTTCAATAGCTCTATCTGTCAGGTGGGAAGATTATGACTTTGGTATAACATGTTTTGTTCAACTTAACTTTTGTTGCTTAGTGTTATGAAATGTCCCCTCTGAACTATGATGATGATGATGACGATGACGACGATGATGATGATGATGATGATGATGATGATTGAATTTATTCATTCCGTTTTGCTCTTTTATAGTTTGAAGGGTAGGTATTCAAAATTAAATGGGAGAAGCATTACATGGAAAATGATGAATTATGCGATACATGTTAAGTTAATAAACAATTAAATAACTCTATTAACAGTACGACATTAACGTAACATGACACAGAACTCGATACTAATGAAACGATAGAGAAAACCTTGAATTAAAACGCAAATAAACATAAAATTAAATGTAAACGAGTTAAAAAGAGATGGAATAAAGGAGAAAGGCAAAAAACAAACACGCAGACAAAAGTAACGAACCTATTTTGAGCGTGTAATTTTCAACAAAGAGTTTTTGAACGCATCCTGGGAGCAATTAAACACAATCTCATTTCTCCATGAGAATTAACAATAATATATTTTAGAAACGAGATAATGTGTATTTACGACTTCGTTGCTAAAGGTAAAAAATTCTGATTTTGCTAGAGCCTGGGAAATAGATGCCCATTAAAATGCATCTACAAATAAATCATGGGGTGTCATTATGACATTCCATTTTTTGCATACGAATGACAATTCATCCCACGGAAATACTGCATCCAGGACGCTATCTAGTTGAATCTAGTCCAAGCATCGAACAATAATAGCTTATTTATGTAACAGGATTTCACATTGTTCGTGGATTCACTGAAGCTGTAACAGAAATGAATCGCGAATTCAAAGATATGGGTTGCTACAAACATTCAACGAACATAATAGATTTTCTCAGCAGCGTCAGATTGAAGCTCGTTAACTTAGAATAGAAATGTGAGAGTACATTTTTAGAAAAGGAGAACTTTACGAATTTAATTATTAGGTAAGTGGGAAAATTTGTTCGCTCACTATTAGGTGGTGTCGGTTGTACGGAAATGTGTTTTTCAGTAGTAGGTCGAAGATAGCCAAGGGAAATACTTTGATTAAAAGAACATGTAGTATATTTTTACTTTTAATAAACACTTTGGTTAATATTGTATAAGTTGCTGCAGTTATGAATTCACAAAGGAAATGACACAGTAAATATATTAGTTGGAGATTCCGAATCGATTGAATTTAAATTTTCCTATCGACACAACAAGACCTGATGGGACGTTTGAATTTTCACGAATTTTGCCCTCACTTCCTCTGGTTTTTTCTTAAAAGTTCCACGAATTTATTACATAATCTTGAAATCCCGTCTGTTGTCTTTTTTTTCTTGTATTTCTTTACACTCTTAGGAAGTTTGTATTTAAAATACGCGTATAAAGCTATAAAGTGCAATTTTATAATCCCTGAATAATGAAATAAATTTGTATTTATGTTCGTTTCTCTACTCCACAACAATACGTCATAAAAATATTTCAGTTGAAACTTCCCCCAAAGCTAGTGGCATTGAATTTAAGGAGGGTGACGTTTCGCCCCATAAATCAAGCTAGGTAGGTCCCCGCTTTTTGCAGCGAAAGTTTGAGTGATTTCAAAGCGGAGCCAACTATAGTCTTTATTAGAAGCGCTCGTCTTCAGCTCTTAATTTTCCCATTGTCTAGCGACGTTCTTAATACTCCTTTGAATTTTCTGCTGCGACTTTGTAACCGAGGAGGGTGCACATCCTTCGGTAAAACTATGATAAGAACTGATTAAGTTCGTCTCGAAGGTTAATTAGCTCCAAGTGCTCTCTCGATTCAATTGATGATAAAGGGGGAACATTATTTCAAAGGTTCGCACACACGCCCCTCCCCTCCATTGGTTGACACACTTTTCCAAGTGAAATGAATTGAAAATTACTTGCATGCTCTTTGAGAGAAATTTCAGTGAAAATTGTAGTGTTTTTAAGTCCTGATTAATTAATCTCGCGACGGTTGAAAGTGGATTGCGATATCAGAAGGACACCATTCCAATATTTCAGAGGAAATAACTTGTTTTATGTCACGAAAATTCTTGCCAAAGGATTGAATAAAAAAACTACATATTGCAGTATTCCACTTCGAAACACCTAGTTTATCCATTAAATCGGCTTAATATCGATATTGCTCTCTAGTAGAAGGTCTCTAGCGGGGCCTCTTTAAAAACTCCGAATTAAAAATTGCAAATCAGCTTTAGGTAATAGGTTTACATTTAAACTGCATCATTCTCTAAAAGTCTTAAAACGTTAAAATACTTTTCAACTCGTTTCGCCTAAAGGAAATTTTCTTCTAGACCAACGGCAAAGCCTATGAGCAGAATCGTATAATACAATTAGAATTAGCAAATTTACTGAAAGGATTGCAGAGAAAATTCTGTAACCGGGAAATCTGTGGGACTGCAGTGTCGCGTTAACACGTTGATGGCGTCGATCTAAAACGCAGACGTAGCGTTCAGATCACTCGCGTGAGCGAGTAAAGCGAATTTTTCTTATCTCATCTTCTCGTCCCCGATAATCTAGTCCTCCTGCCATAGATTAATACTTAAATAAAGCGTCGGCCGAGCTCAACTACTTGGTAAGGTATCCTCACCCTGTCCTCCCTAAAAGCGCATCCCTTCGTGCGGGAGTTAAAAGCAGCCGTGCTAATAATCGGCTGTCCTTTCATCCCCCGTGAGACGTCTCCTCTGGGGGTGTGTCTCCATCAAAATTCACCATATTTACAATCGAGAACTATCACCACCCTCCACCACCACCACCACCACCACCGTGCCGCGGCCGCCTGCCCCGCCACGTTCTCGCGCGCGCGCGCACGCACACACACAAACACACACACACACGCACCCACACCCACACGCGCGCGCTTTTAAAGGGGAGCCTCCGTGGCGCGGGCGGCTGGCAAAGGGACGAAAAATAGGACCCGATGAAGACGGATTAAAGGGATGGAAGCGCGGGGCCAGGAGGGTGGGGTGGGGGGTGTAACGTCCGCGTATTTCGGGGGTTGTTCGATTCACCCGATTCTCTCAGCTCGGGGTGCGAGAGAGCACTGAAGTTCCAAGTGGATGGAGCCCCTGATGCGAGGATGCACAACTACTCCCTCCCACCCCTCCTCCCCTCTTCAAGTCGACGCGCGCGCGTATTTCGAGCGTGTTCTCGGTGTTGTTTCGCGAGAGCTGGCAAAGGGTGGGTTTAACAGAGGGATACCGATGGTTCGTCTAGTGCCACTCGTGGGCTAGAACCCCCTTCGACTCATCCTGCGGGATAAATTCTGACGCCTCGGATTATCTTTAGCATTATCCCTACCGATGATAGTTTGCTGACGCTTCCCGCGCGTTCCCCGCCGCCATCGCGGCTAAGGGATGAAAAGTTTCTGCTTAAAACTGTAATTTCGAGAAATTCGAGAATTTTAGTCAAATCTTTCAAATATGTATTATGTATGATTTTCCAAGTTTCCAACTTGGTTTTTTTACACTTAAACTGTCGTTTGATCTGCACTTGATTTCTTTTTGCTTTTGTTCCCTTGGGACTTAATGGAAGGCAGAGTGCAATACACATTTATTCGACTTAATTACAGCGATGGTTTACGAATCCTTTAAAATTTAACGACAGAAAGAACTGCGAGATTTTTCGAAATATTTAACCAAAGCATCGTTCATTCGCCTTTGAACAGAGAAACAGTCGTAGCCAGGAGTACCGAGTCAATGGGATTTGTCTGATCTAGTTCTCACGTAAAAAGACCATCTCGTCGCGCGGAATAGCAGCCAGGAATTAATTAATTTTCACATTGGAGGAAAATCAGGTTTTCGAGCATTCGTTTCCGTTTCTCCATTTGCTTTGTTATCCGCTTCGACAATTCGCGTCTTTCAATTTTACGCATCAGAGGTTTTCTTCTGTTTACCTTTACCCTTCCTTTTCTCCGCTTTGCCGTCTATACGTTTTCCCAGTTACTACAAGTGAATTTCTTTTATTTTATTTATTTCTTCTTCTTTATTTCCTCCGTGAAAGAGAACGGGTATTGTAACAAACACATTGCGCATACTATAGTGTAATGGCATACATAACCCATAATAATACTCATACGCCAAACGGCATTGGAAATAATTCTTGAGGAGGCATTCACGTTTTAAGATTTCAAAATGGGAACATTGGAGGTGATAACGAGAACGTGTTCAGCTAGTTGAATAGGAATCACTTTAACTCTGTCATTTCGGATTATTTTAATGGCAAAATTCTTTATTTCCCTTTCCTGCCGCGGCATTCAAGAAGGCCTTTAAGAATTAACGAGGGTGAAGGTGCCTTTCAATCTTACTGGCACGAAAAGAGACAAAGTAAAAGGAACGAAATGTGGTCGCGAATGCAATCTTTTGCCGGCCGCGAGTTGATCATAATTTTTTTTTTATATTACTATTTTCAGAAAATGTTATTAATTTCTTTATTTAAGAGCTTCAAGAACTCTGAAAAAGTTTTCCGTGCCTCCATTACAGAGATAATCTTTTCAGAAAATAGTGATATTTGTTTATATGTAAACTGTAAAAAGATTACTTAAATGACATATTATTCGCGAAAAAAATTCTTAAAATAATGAAGACATAAAAAAAGGTGTTCATTGCGAGAATTGTTTAATTTGGAGGCGGTAACGCGATGCTAAATTTAAATTTTTTATGAAACTACAGTTTGCATAAACTTCAGTGTCACCTTGATTGTGTAACTGTAAGTAAAGTTATATATAGGTACTTAGGGGAAAGTGGGGTAAAACGGAACGCTTAACTTTGGATGGTGATAACATCAAATCGGAAGGAGAAAAAAACGCGGAACTTGAACGGGAGTCTTCAGTGGACCTTAGACTGTAAGAAAATCAAAGCCATTGTTAAGAAAAATCTTTGGGAACGACGATGGAAAATGAAATTTATCGGAGGTATTGAAATCTTCGCCTCGCTCAAGTGGTGGGGTAAAACGGAACACCCACTTGGACACCATGTAAACGTACTTACATCTTTATTTTTATGATTTAAAATGTATTCATTTATGTTAAAAACTATAAATATATGTTTCAGGTATATAACTATTACAAATAAAATATATATTATACACATAAGAAACAATATTTTACCAGATAACATAATAATTACCGAAAATAACCAAATACACATGGATTTTTACATGAATAATGAATATCAACACGCGATGGAGAATTTGTCAGTTTTTGGTGCATTTTAAATAAAATTCTTTAACTTAACAATTTTTTTTTTGCATACATTTTTATTATTTACTTCTTACTGTCTAAGTTTTGATTTGTGGTTATATGCTGATTGCATATCGATTGAATTGAATTGATTTGATTTGTTGTTACAAGCTGATTTCAAGTCGTTTGGATTTTTGTGGTTATGGGTTATATTTATTGATGACTGGGTAATTCCCCCCCCCCCCTAATTTTGTATCGTCATAATAACTAAGCACGCCTGCAAATTTTGAAGCCAATTGGGGGCCGGTGGAATTTGGTTAAACAGATGTTCCGTTTTACCCCACGAAAAGCGTTCCGTTTTTTGTAGACTCTGAATTTAGTGCAATACATTTCAATATATTTGAAATTCAGAAGTATTACTTTCGGAAACATCGATTGGGCGGTGTATTGTTTACGTAATTCGAAAGAAATAAATACGTCACGGAAGTCACTTCTCAAATGAAGAGTAAAATTATATCTGAAGAATAAAATTACATCACAATGAAAATTAAAGATATATAATCAAATTTTTGTATACCTGTTTTCTCAATGTTATTATTCCCCATATTTTCGATCAAACTTTATTATGATATTCTATTGCTAATATATAGAGAATAAGTTAAAAATATATTCAAATGATTATGTCCAATTGATATGGCACACACAGTTATTGAAAGTTTCTGTTTCTATATTGAGAACTGAAAATCAGCACTTTGCATGAAAATGGTAGTAACTAGGTAGACGCCTGAGGGGCACGCTGAAATAAGGGAAACGCGTCTCGCCACTGTAAGCGGGAATCTACGGTGAGGCAGAAGCGTACCCTCTCTACCTCTTTGCCTCAGTGTGACCCTCGGGCACCGAGAACTATACTTCTGTACACGAGTACCTGACCGAAATTCAGAGTCCAATTTTCTAGAAATCTAAGCCACGAACGACAAAATTTTATTCTATATTCTTTACTTGTGTTTTTTTCTTTATAAACAGAAAATATTCAAATAAAAATGCCGCGAAGGATACGTATTGGAATTTCCAAATAATTTTATAGTAAAGGTGCAAGTGAATATTTTAGAGGTTGAGAGGAATGTCTATAACAAAGGATGAAAAAGGTAAAGGAGTCCCTTCCCCAAAAAGTGCCTATCCATCAGGATTATTTTGGGGTGGCCGAATCAAAGTGATTGATGCGTCTTTGTTGACCCTATCTCTCGAAGTATGGATTTTTCGTCGTCCATCGTTGCTGGGAGATTTGCTTCATTCTCTACATGCTAGCCTGGTAGCACCACCATTTTGTAAAGCTGTGCCCATATATTTTATTATCGTTATTTCCAAGTTAAAAGTTCATGAGGGTTCGTTATAGTTTTGTAGCTCCATTCGGCAGATGAAAATAAAATATACGGCTCAACTTTCTGTACATCACAAAACTAACTTCCATTGTGATCCATTAAAATGGCACAAATGTATGGTCGAAATAGATTAGGGGGGGGGGGGATAGCAGAATGATCAAACAAAATCGAATTGTTTTTGATTCTGTATGTTTTTCCGTTATCGCCAAGCATATTATTTATATTTTTCGGAAGATGCTGGTTCCATTTTGACCCATCCATCGCTACTTATGGTGCTCGTTACTCATTAGCATCGCTACTTTCAGAAAATAAAAATTTTACACCAATAACAAAAATTATATTAAACAAATCCACGGTGAATAATACACTTGGCACATATTAGTTGTAATTGATTTGCAGAAAATAAGTACTTTCTCGTTGTAGATGAACTCGCTATGAAACAATTACGATTGTAATAGGTATTTCGATAAAACAAGCTACGCCATATTTCTACACCAATACCGTTTCTCCCATCCTTCCATTTTTTCTTCCTTATTTGTGTAGGCGCATGTAGGCACACTCCTTACTTTGTCTCTTTACTCTTATTTATACTTCTAATTTTATAATATTTATAATATTTATACTTGGATTTTTAGAGGGCATGAGTAAAACACAAAGAAATGAACATTATATCGCGTTGCAACATGTATTTGTGTACTTTTAATTGCATCATGGTTACACTTTTCTACCGACTGGAGTTGCAAATAACTGGCAATTCATACTGATTCTTATTTATGGAAGTATTTATTAATATTTATTTATTAATATTAATAAATATGGTTGCTACGATGCTTTTGCGTTTAAACTTTCCTCGACTCAATTGAGTTTCGCCCTAAACAATAATTATAAAGCTCAGAATTTAAAAAGAATGGTAATAATTTGTATAAATGGATTTGTTGTAAAACATGTGTCGATCGTAAAAATACAAAAAGTTAATTGAAATATTATACGAAATTAAAGGTGAAAATTATTAGTGATAAAAGTGTGTACTACCTTCAAATCTTTTTACAATAAATTGATGTAGAAATTATCATAGAATAAAGCAAATATCGAATTGCTTACAGAGTGATTCGAGATGAAATGAGTTGTGCGTGTTGAGCGGCAGTAATATTAATGGAATCCTAAATCTCCTGGTTATTTTTCTCCTAGTGCAGAAACGGGAAGGAGAAAACAGTAATAAAAGAGAAACACTTATGGGACGAAGCGAAGAAAATTAATGGGGACAGTGAAGAAGCAATTGTTATATTTACATTCAAATTGAATTTTAATTGCAGGAAATGTTTAAACCAGAAATTCGAAATTTCTACATGTAATTTTGAACATTGAGGGAAAAATATTTTCCCTTAAAATAATTCCCTTAGCGGCCATCTTATTTCTTCCGTAGAATACAAGAGAATGCTCGTAAGAAATGGAGCCGTTCTGTAAGAACAAGGCTCACTAACTGTTTTGCTTTGTTTTCGTGTTACAGACAGATTACGATCGACACTTGGAGGAATTGTTGGAGCGCACAGAGGCATTGTTGATCGAGATACTGAGGAGGAGATTGAAAAAGGAGAATCTGGATCAGGTGGCCTATTACCATGGTCTTCTAGAGAATGTTCGACGTTTATCCGAAGGTACGGTATCTCACTCCCATCGATCTGCCCATATCAGTTGTTTTTATCTGTACCAGCAGCAACATATCACCGCGCTTCGCTTCGGGCCCAGGAGATATTAAGGATTCCGAGAAAGCACATTTTAGAGCTAAATCCTTAAATTTGTTCTTAGGCATTTCTGTGGGTAAAGTTTGTAAATAAAAGCCAAGCATCTTATTTCTTAAACTTGTTTAAGGGGGAGAATACTCTCGTGTAAGATGCGCTTTTGCTTGCACCATCTTTGGTTCTTCGTATTTGTTTTCTTTTTTTTTTGAAGCATCTACACAATCTCTTCCGTCACAATTTGCTTCATACACTTATCCGTGTCCCGGTAATGTTTACAAATTTTATTGGTGTGAAGTAATTAAAATTTGTGGCAGTGCGAGCGTTTGAATGCATTCGGTGCAAAAGAATGCGTTCCCATGGTGTCCGTACTTCCGGCCATTCTGTTCGTCTCAAATAGAAAAAGCAAAATGATTCTTATTTAGTCGGTAGTCGATAGTCGTTAGATAAATGCATATTTGAACATTGCTTATGACTTGCCAAAGCTCAAACTTGCAGCGCTCGAAACGTTTCAACTGTTGAATTAAGTTTACGTAGTTCCAAGCCGCTTAATTTCGTTCTGTTACATACCTCTTCGATTATTCCGTTTCTGTGCAACGTAAAAAGGTTTTGCGTGATGGCTGGTTTCTTGTTCGAACACAGGCGACGAGAAAGCAATGAAAACGACAATGTCGACGGAAACGAAACTGTTCCTACGTAAAACCGAGGAGTTATCGAAACTGGTGTCAGCCATTAGAACATTGGGGATTTCCTGTGAATTGGAATTGCAAGAAATCGAGAAAAAAGTGGCAGACCTATCGATCGCTGTAGAGAAAGACAAATGTTTGAACGCTGGTGGGAAATTCGAGTGGGTTGACAGCGTTCTTGTGAAGGTGAGTATCTTCTTTCTTTCACTTACAATTAGCAACATTACGATGGTTGTGATAGTTGAGGATAACGTATAGCACCCTCCTATATATCAGGGACTACACTCTGCATAATTAGTTCAAATGCAATTGGCTAAAAGCAAGACAAGAAATAAAATGGAGGAGGATATCAAATATATAGGTATTAGAAATAACTGTTCGGCAGTTCTGAGCTAGCAATTAAATTTCGGCTGACTACACCTTTCTTGCGCTCTGTCTAAATAATATTGGTAACAATACTGTTAAAAATTAGTCTGCCATTGAATCTAACTTATACAGCATCTCGGAACAAAGGAATTATCTTGATTTCTTGTTAGAAATTCATTTTCATTCGCAATAAAGATCTTCCGGATTGGGAATCCCAGATTTAGAAGCTTTCTCGTATTATGTGTATACTCTAATATTTTGCAAGGGAAATAATAGATGAAAAATGGAACATTTGAGTTTTCAGTGTCTACAAAATGGCACCTGGTTACTACTGGACCAAGTAAATCTGTGCAGTCCAGCGATATTGGATCGACTGAATGGACTTCTAGAACCTAACGGTGTTTTAACAATCGGTGAAAAAGGCGTGGATGACCGGGGAAATGTGTTCACCGTGAAGGCTCACAAGAACTTCCGATTATTCCTTACTATGGATCCTCGTTACGGAGAAATTTCCAGGTAGATACTCATTTTATTTTAATCTATTTCGAATTAATTTTTTACACACACACACTGACACTGACACGGACACTGACACTGACACTGACACGGACACTGACACTGTCACTGACACTGACACTGACACTGACACTGACACAACTAAATTCTCGCCTCTTCTCTTCCTCTCTGTATATCAATGCACCAATAGCTCGCACTCGCATCCTCAAAGTCTTTGCCCAGAAACATATCTTAAATCGCTTAAGACGAATTTCTGCTCTGCACCTACCAAAATGAAATGACAAAAAAGATACATGCTATTTTAAACGTGTTTTGCTAAAAATATTCTAGAAAATTACTAATGTTAATAGATAAATCTTTTCTTTGCCATTACAGGGCTATGCGAAACAGGGGTGTAGAAATCAGTATCATTCCGCGACGAGACATTCATGATTGTCATCAATTGGACCTCAGGTCGTTATTAAATAATTGTGGTATAAGGAAACTGAATCAGCAGGATTTATTGCTAATGATTTACAAAAACGTGTACGATAATCAGTTCAAACTGAACGAACTACTACAAGTTGCATCGTTCACTAGCAAACAAGTGGCGAAGGGATTCACCTTCGAAAAATCATTAAGAAATTCCTATCGAGCGATTTGCGGGATGTTCGAACCTACATTGAGAAAAGATGTTTCGAGGAAAGTTGATGAAATTTTGTCGGTGAATTCAGAAGAAGAAGAATCGTTTCGTTACGATTTCGACGCTATAACATTAAGAACTGGTGAACTGCAACAAAATTCAAGATTGGCGGTGATTAAACAGCAAGGATTTCTTCTTAAGTCCACCGTGGAAATGTTCAGGTGAGAGAAATCAATAATTTTAATAATTATAGGTACGTGTTTAACAGATTTTTTTTTTATACTTTGTACGCTTGATTTCAAATCTAATTCCAAGTTTATTTCACCGAGTGTCACGTCCCGGGTGAGGTCTTTAGGAACGATGAGATGGAAAAGGGAAAAGTCAGGCGTGAATCTGAAATCCAGCACTCTGAGATTTTTGGGAGGAAATCAGGCGCGAATATTAAATCCGTCATTCTGGGGATTTTGAAGGAACTCAGGCGCGAATATTAAATCCGTCACTCTGGGGATTTTGAAGGAACTTAGGCGCGAATTTTAAATCCGTCACTCTATGGATTTTGGAGATCAGGCGCGAATGTTAAATCCGTCACTCTGAGGTTTGGAGGGAATTTAGGCGCGAATGTTTAATCCGTCACTCTAAGAATTTTACGGAGATCAGGCGCGAATCTATAATCCAACACTCTAATCGACCAGGGAAGGTTTAACAGGTAAATACACACCCGGAGAACACCCGTTATAGTACCTTGTATTTGTTTTGGTCTCGGTAATAGGATTTACTGCTGCATTTATGTAAAAGAAACCACGCTTAGTATTTTCGTGGATTGCACGGTTCATGCAGTAGTATGTTTGTAAATACTGGAAGCGCTCTCGCGTCCACGAACAGAAATCAGCTGCTGCGGCAGCTTTTTTTGGTTTGGAATCGTTATAACCAAGGATGCACACAATAATTCCAAACGTGATTGAAAACAAATAGGTTTATTAACTTTGAGCAAGAGTACGTTCACTGTTTGTGTGATAGCGAGATTAACAGAATAATGCGTTGGACATTCAGCATTAGCACATGACATATATATAAACGGTAATTAATCAAAATATGAGAATATGAACATGAAACACATGAAATTAAGTAGAATGATATAAGCAATAAGCGTTGATAATACAAAATAATATGAAAAGCAATAATAATACAAAAGATATGATGAAGGTGATATGTAATGTTAATATTAATTATAATGTCTTACGATGATTGGTGAATGGTGATTATTGATCACTGATTTGAATCTTTAACGCTAGTAACACTGAATATAATAACACTGAATAAGGAAAAATGGATAATGAGTCCTCCGGCCTCTCAGGACCTCGTATTTACAGTGGGTCAAAAAAGTATTGGCACACCCAGTTTTCTTGGAATATCTTTAAACTATAAAGTAATTTATTAATATTAACTATGTTTATTAGTGTCTTTTGAACACATAAATAGTATGTTTACTGAGAATTCTCAGTTATTTGGTATAAGGAAGTAAAGTAAAGAAATCGAAAAATCCATAGTCAAATAAGTATTGGCACACATACGATGTAATTGAGGAATGTACAATAATAAACAATATGAACAATATTGAACTTACCTAATATTTGGTGTGCATGCCTTTCGCCTTAATTACAGCCTGTAATCGATTAGGTATCGATTCGACCAGTTTTTGCGTAATTTCCGGTGAAATGTTAGACCACTCTTCTAAGGGACATTCCACGCGAAATCGGACACTTTTTGGAGTAACATTTCGGATGTTGCTGAAATTTGAATATGTTGTAGTCTTTAGTGATATTTAAATGTACCTCAAAGGATTTTTCAAAATTTTGAAAAATGTCGATTTTACAACTATTTGAAGGTAAGTGCTAACATTTTTTCAGTAAATTATAGCTATGGAAGTAGTAAACGGATGGAGATGAGCTTTACGGTGCTTATAGAGAAGACATTGAGGTTTCAAGAAAAAATTATTTCAGTTTAAAAAATAATTTTTTTTAACCATTTTTGTGCAATTATTTTAAACAAATGCAGTTTTTTAACATCGGGCGCGATTTTAAAAATCTGAAAAAATAGGGGAATATAGTTCTATCCTTCCCCTTGATGGACTAATTTTCAAAAATATGGACATTTTAAAATTGGCCTTGTGAAAATTGCCGAAATTTGGCGCTGCGTCAAATCACACCGGCTCGACTCGCTGAGCCGTGCGGTGCTCGCAGCGGCCAAGTGCTATTCTTATACAATTTTCTCGAATATGGTAAGTATTTGTAAAAAACTGAAGAAGGAAAACTTTTACTGTTTTTTATACACAACATAATACGGTAACTCAATTTTTGGTGTTCGCAATATTTTCCTTGAAACGAAGGTGACCCTCAGTTTTTTAAATGGAATGCTATATATTTGATTATCCAATATGAAAGCGACTGTCAAGACAAATTCATCCATATGGTATACTATGACCTTTCAAGGATACACATGGTCAGGATTGAAAGAAGAAATTCAATCTACTATAGATACTTTGATATATGTATTTATTTCATTCCTAACCATGTGTATACTTGGAGGTCATAGTATACCATATGGTTGAATTTGTCTTGACAGTGGCTTTCATATTGGATAATCAAATATATAGCATTCCATTTAAAAAACTGAGGGTCACCTTCGTTTCAAGGAAAATATTGCGAACACCAAAAATTGAGTTACCGTATTATGTTGTGTATAAAAAACAGTAAAAGCTTTCCTTCTTCAGTTTTTTTACAAATACTTACCATATTCGAGAAAACTGTATAAGAATAGCACTTGGCCGCTGCGAGCACCGCATGGCTCAGCGAGTCGAGCCGGTGTGATTTGACGCAGCGCCAAATTTCGGCAATTTTCACAAGGCCAATTTTAAAATGTCCATATTTTTGAAAATTAGTCCATCAAGGGGAAGGATAGAACTATATTCCCCTATTTTTTCAGATTTTTAAAAACGCGCCCGATGTTAAAAAACTGCATTTGTTTAAAATAATTGCACAAAAATGGTTAAAAAAAATTATTTTTTAAACTGAAATAATTTTTTCTTGAAACCTCAATGTCTTCTCTATAAGCACCGTAAAGCTCATCTCCATCCGTTTACTACTTCCATAGCTATAATTTACTGAAAAAATGTTAGCACTTACCTTCAAACAGCTGTAAAATCGACATTTTTCAAAATTTTGAAAAATCCTTTGAGGTACATTTAAATATCACTAAAGACTACAACATATTCAAATTTCAGCAATATCCGAAATGTTACTCCGAAAAGTGTCCGATTTCGCGTGGAATGTCCCCTAAAAGTGTCGCTTTTAGGTCATTTTTATTTTTTATTTTCCTTTTACGGATTTTTAAATCTAAAATATGCCAAAGATTTTCTATCGGATTAATATCCGGCGATTGAGGTGGTGCAGGGAGTTGTTTTGGTACGTTGTATAGTAACCATTCTCTTGTTTTCCTTGCCGTGTGCTTCGGGTCATTGTCTTGTTGGAAAATAAATTTTCCGTTTATGCCTATTTTTGTTGCACTCGTTAATAAATTATTTCGCAACACGTCGATATAGACGTCTGCATTCATTATGCCGTCAATAAAAACCAAATTTCCTACGCCATGGTATGACATACAGCCCCATACCATAACGTGACCACCACCGTATTTCACTGTAGGAATAATATTCTTTTGATTTGATTCGGTATTCGGTTTCCTCCATACAAATCTTTTTCCATCAGAGCCGAAAAGATTAAACTTGCTCTCATCCGAGAAAATAACCGTCTTCCAAAATTCCATTGTCTTATTTATATAAATTTTTGCAAAACCGAAGCGTTTCTCCCTATTCTTCTCATTAATGAACGGTTTTTTTCTCGCTGCTCTACCATAAATTTCCGCAGAATGTAAAACATTTCGGACTGTTTCGGCACTCACTTCTTTTCCCGAATATGTTGCGATGTCAACAGATAAACTTTTGGCACTTACAAAAGGATTTTTTATTGCTTCTTTGATGATGTCTCTTCGTTCTCTAGTTGTAAGTACTTGCGGACGACCTGATCGCGGTTTGTTCTCGACGCTACCAGTTTCCTTAAATTTTTTTTATTACATTTCTCACTGTCGAGAAACTTAAATTTAATGAATTACCGATTTTTCGGTAACTCTCACCACTTTTATGTAATGAAAGAATTTCCTTTCGCACGCACAATGATAACTCGCTCTTCTTCGTAGACATGATTCTTGTTCAAAGTGTAAACACAAACTGATTGTGTTAACTGAGAAAAGCAACAGTGAATTCTGTTTATGTTTACGTTCCTAGAACCGAATTTGTCGCGTACGAAAGCGAGTAACACTTATTCTTATAGTTAAACCGTACGTGTGCCAATACTTATTTGACTATGGATTTCTCATTTTCTTTACTTTACTTCCTTATACCAAATAACTGAGAATTCTTAGTAAACATACTATTTACGTGTGTCAAAAGACACTAATAAACATAGTTAATATTGATAGATTACTTTATAGTTTAAAGATATTCCAAGAAAACTGGGTGTGCCAATACTTTTTTGACCCACTGTATGTAGTTTTACAGGAGTGATGCGGGGGTACGCGCGGTAGAGATCTTGATACATTTCAAAATAAGACGCAGTAGGATTTCCGGGGTTTTTATAAACGGTATGGCTATTAATAGACGTATTTATGTCACGTACGCCAAATATTCGTCGCAATTAGGTTTCTGGGGTTTTTATGACTGCGAAAGGAGATACTCAACTTGTCGAATGGATTTTGGGTGTTTTATAGGAAAGGGATTGGAGTGGCTTGGACTCTGTAAAGAGAGGATTGAGACGTGGTCTCGATTTAAGAGGGTTTTGTAACGAGGGGCTTGTTTGAATTCGTTTTGAGAGAAGGATTCGTGCCTCATAGGGCGAATAGGGGACGGAGTTTTGTAACGATCATCTCGTGATGGGGATCACTAAGGTACATCATCGAGGTGGAGTTTTGTATCGATCATCTTGTGTTTGTGACCGCTAAGGTACAGCATCAAGGTGATCAGCGATTGGGGAGATAGGGTAAGAGTTGAGTTTGAGAGTTTTTGGTGGAGTGATTTTGAGATTCATGAATAGATTTTGGAATATGACCGCGCGAAAAATGGTGGGACATCACATGAGAAATAATGCATTTATAACAGAGAACGTGGAATCTTCAGATTGCTTCGATCAAACCAAATTTTTATCATTGTTTTTCAGAAACAATCCGAAGGAAATCCACTTCCAAAATCTTTTCGTCGAACCTGCCATAATGGATACGGTGAAATTTTTGAAATTTCTCCTGCTCGACCTTTACGAACGATCTTCTATGGACGACCGACATATTCGTTGTGCTTGGAGCTTAAATATTTTCTCGAAAAATGGAATAAGTGATTTTGAGAAGCTCAGTGAAACTATGGCCAGAGAAATGGAGAATTTAGAATTTTTGTTCAGAAAGAACTCCACTTCGGAGCTTCCTCTAAACTTTTTTCAGTCATCCACAGATATAAATAATTTAGCGATTGCTTTGTACTTTCGATTAATCATTTTCGACTGCGAGTCTCAGAAAACTGTTGAGAAGAGCAAAGATGTTATCTCTTTAAAGGAATATTCAGCCGCTGTTCGCTCGGGTAAGGAACTCGTTATATTCATAAAACTAACTTATTGCTTGCAATATGATTTATTGTATTTCCACTACATTTATTCAAATTGAATGTGTGCACACGAGACACTTATTATTTTACCCCTGATAATATTTTCCAGTCTTTTCGACATCTTTATTATATTTATTCTTATATAAATAGCTGCCTTTTTCGTTGTATATTAATTTCACAGAACTGAGAGAGAGAGAGAGAGAGAGAGAGAGAGAGAGAGGGGGAGAGAGAGAGACACCATTAATATGCACGAAAGCTGTTTTTTAAATAAAATAATAATTTAAAACTGAGAAATTCCACGGAATTAAACGTACATACCTTGCATTAGGTTTTTAGTTATTAAAATTATAAGCAAACATTTAGAGCGAATAATTTATAGTGGGATTTGAATTCCTTGTGCCGGACATCATTTGGATGTTCTGTTTCTGCTGGGACACCCTGCACAATAATCTGTCTCGTCCAAATAAATTTTTAACAAGCAAATATTCGGTCGCTTTCAGGACGACTTTCCACCAACTTGAAAAACGAACCATTGATAGAGAAGTTCGTAGAACTAATTGAACAATCTGCAGGCATCATCGATATTATACTTCACAACGAAAATTTAACGATAAACGATCAAGAATATAACGAATTACGGGACGGTTTAAAATGCTTCCAAAGATTTTACGAATTGGGATCGATCGAATTAATTGACAAGTCACGAGGCAAGTTTTTCGATATCCGTGATATTTCTTCGTCCTTGAAAGTCCACTACAAATGGCTGGTGAAGCTTTTCAAGAAATTGTTCGTGCTTTTAGACCCTCGGTCAAACGATGAAAAAGCACAATTAACGAATTTCTCAAACAAATATATGAACGTGCTAATCGATGTTGATAAGTTTAGAAAGATTCGAAAAAGAATTAAGAAATTATTGTCGATTCCAACGCCCCATTTTTCGGAAAGTGCAATGGCGTATGACGAAAAGTTGCGGGCACTTTTGAAAAAACAGGAGGTCACTGACGAAGATTTAATTGAATCTGAAAAAACGCGATTGAAAATCGCTTCACTTGGGCTTGCAGAGAATTTTGCAGTGAGAGAGCGATTAATTGAAATTTGCACCAAAAATTTCAAAAACAATCAGATGAATGTAAATAGAAACGCTGATTTAATGGAACTGGAGGAACTTGCTACAAAAGTTAGAATTTTTAAAGAAACTGACGATAATCGAATTAAAACTATCGATAATTCCACCGAAATCCAAATCTGGCCGATTTACGAGTTTTTCTTTTTGCTCTTCACGTACCGGTTCCAAGGAAAATTTTCTGAAAAATTTTCAAACGATGTGGAACGAGAAATTTGTAAAAAATTCGATGGACTTACCTCTGTTGATGAAGATGATAGAATTTTGTACGAAAACACCTACCTGACGAGCGACAAACAAAGTGAGAATGTTTCTGAAAGAAATGAAAAAATTTACGAACAGAGTGTTTTCGAAAAATTCGAAGGCATTCCCACGATACCAGTGCGTCTGATTGCTTTGTTGAAGGCTTTGAATTCTGATGACACTTTGCTCAAGCAGAAACTTTCTTTGTTCCCTGAATTACTTTCATCGATCGAGGAGTTCTCACAGCGATCTTTCGCTGTAAAAAATTCGGGTGTCCTCTTACATTGGTGCGACGCGGGTGGTAAAGAGGATGAAATGGGCGACGACACTAGTAATCTTGAGGTACGTTTATTATTTCAACACATTATAACGTGTTTACTTTGGATTTTATTCTAATACACTTGACACACTTTATTCTAAGTTTCAATACATTGTTGTCACCACATAAGTTTTCATTATATTTAACGTAGAATTTACTGCAAATTATAATCTACCAATATGTTTGCCAATTCCTCTATTTTATACCTCAACTTTAGTATGTTTAAAATCTTGATTTTAAGAAAGCCGTTTGTGTAATTTATGATCAATTAAAACCACACACACACACACGGACACCGATACCGATACCGACACTGACACTTCATCAAATGAATTTCTTGCGAAAGTCAAACTTTTTTGGAAAGTCAATATTTTTTTATACTTCAAAAATAATTACAATCTTTGTTCTATTATTCAGAGAACAAGATACCATAGTTTTCACTGCACTTCAAATATACACTCATTTCGATTTTACATTTGAATGTTAAAATTCAAATTCGTCGAAGAATTTGTACTTCATTATTAACAGTGTTTCTTATAAACCATTCTCTAGCATCGCATTAAATAATCTAAGTATCACGATGTCGAAAACATAATAGGATTTCAATTTTTCGCATGATTCGAAAATTTATTATTCTAATTTTCTGCCTTTTACTTCTCTTATATTTTTACTTTTTTTCTTAGGCGAACTTCGTCGATAAGTCAAGTCTTTGGAAGCTGATCCTTGCGTTATTCCTCGAAAAATCTGAGAGTAAAAAGCAGTTGATCAACCTCGGAAATTACAGAAAACAGAAGAAACTATTGAAAACTGTGCAAACATTACTATGGAGAAATTCTTTGACACTGAATTCAAGCGAATTCAACTTATCCACAAATGATTTGATTCTTTTGCGATTTTACATAAATTATTATACATCTATTGCGAGAGAAGTGACGGCGGATACCGTCGCATTGAAATTAAACAGTCAGGAACAGAAGGATTTAGAAAACCGTTTCTTGCAACCAATGAGATTATTGCAAGAAATCAAAGGAAATTTGGAAATTGAAAATAATCTTATGGAAAAGGGAAAAGGCTGGTTGATCCTTGGCTATTTGCAGATCTTCATTTTCTACGACCTAGGCTCCATCGATCCGGTTCAGAAAGTCGCTTTGAAGTCGAAATACATACGCGAGAACATTTCAGAAATCGAGCACTTGATGGGCATTGAAACTTTGCAATCTATCATCCTCACAAGTTCTTTGCCACATGATCGAGAATATGCTAGACTCGCCTACTACGGGAAATTGACAGCCGAGGTAAGAAATTTCGCAAATTTCCAAACAGTCAGACCATCGTCATCCAGCTTTCAGGATTTGAGAGAAGAGATTGAAAACTTCTCGAAAAATATAGGCTCGCACGAGACGATCTTAAAACAGGTTAATCAGCTAAATCGTGTCGCCGAACAGATCCAGAAAAAGGAATTGCTCCATCTGAATCCAGAGGAACTGCAGGAAGCAACGATCTGGAAGAAATCGCTGGAAAGGTTCTCTGGAAAATTGGAGAGAAATTACTTGGTTGGCTTCCCTGACCTGGTTTCCCCAATGATCTTCGCAATTTCGAGCCTGCATCGCGGAGTGTCGATATTAATCCATGAAATTTCGAACTTGACACACAGGGATCGGAGCACAGACATCTGCTACAGCCTGCTACGTTTCCCTACCGTGGGTGTGTGTCAGGATAATTATCTAAACTTGGCAAAACTGTGTGCCTCCGGAGAGATGGCTCACATCCTGGCCAAATACTCTAAATCAAAGTCTGTAGCGAAAGACAGCTTTGAAATAGATAAAATGACACTCCAGGAGCTCGAAAATCTATCGTTCGTCGCTGGAGCTAATTTCGACTCGCTCTGGGATCAGTTAAATAATAGTTTCCAAAAGGTTCGAATTCTCTGGAAAGAGCAGGAGAAGCGAAAAACCGAAGAAACGAAAGAGAAAGAAAGTCTGTTTCGCACCAAGACAGAGAAAGAGGAGGATGAATTCGATTTCAGAAATATGTTCCCAGGCTTTCAGCAAGATTTCTCGGAGCTCGCGGAGATGTTTCCAGGTTTGCGAGATCATCCTCCAGGAGTCCAAGGAACATCAGATGATGTATCCAGTCAAGAGGAATCCGTTATCGCGTTGATATCCTTGAAAGATGCCAGAAAAATCCAAGAAACACATTGGACCATCTTAAGAAATTCTAATTGTGGTAAACGAAATTTAAGAAACGTCCCAATTAACCTTTTCGAAAGTTCCAGAAATAAATCTAAAAAGTGTGCAAATAGTTTTGGAGGTTCCGAGGTCACCAAGGCGCCGAATTTTATAGAACCATTGGCTCAGAGATTTGAAATGCTTGGATCCTCTATAGCAACTTGGCCAGAGAACTTATCGTCAAAGTTAACCTGCAGCTTGAACGTGTTAATTGCCCAGAAATCCAAATTCGACGCTAAAAAGAGCAACGAAGACACTTATGACTTCTACAGAGATCCAAACATCCCTGAGATCGAGGGATGTCAGTCACTCGTGGAGAGACTTTCCGAGAAGATCGATGGCTTGTTGGGAGAGTGGCCGGAAAACCCCATTTTGAATTCTATCAAATTGATAATCGAGAGGATCCTTAACTTTTCTATCGAGTCCCCTTTGTCGAGATTTTTGCTTGGCATTGAATTATTACTGACAAAGGTCCAGCACTGGGAGGAGAACGCCCGTTTCGACGTTAGCCTTGCAGAATTCATTCAATCTTTCGGCGGGGAGATCCTTCGTTGGAGAAAACTGGAGATCTCTAGATGGAAGGATTCGTTGGACGTCGTTGAGGATGATTTGAGGACCGAGGCATCCAAATGGTGGTTCTTTCTGTTCGATTTGGTGGATCAGTATTTCGTGGGGGAATCTGGGGAAGTAGAAAACAATCCATCAAAGGAGAAAGTTATCGAGAGCTTGGAACGCTTCCTAGCAGAATCACCCTTAGTTGAATTTGAGACAAGGCTGCAATTAATCTATCTGTTTTACGAGCATATTCTGTATCATTTTATTGAAAGTAAAAGACGAAGGGAATTGTCTGCCATTTTCTGGAATGTTTACCATTATTACAGTGAATTTTTAAACGACGTTGGAAATAAGATAAATGCTTTGAAAGAACCACTTGCTAAAAAAGTGAAGGACACCATCAAGATCGCAAGGTGGAACGACATAAGTTATTGGTCTGTGAAGAATACTGCTGAGATGACGCGGAGAACCGTGCACAAGTTTGTCAAGGAATATAAGAAAGGTCTAAAAGAGAACGTTGCCTCGTATCTGGTTTTGAAAAAAGGAACAGAATCATTGGGAGCAAGTTCGAAAAGAGATGTTTGTCCATGTGATTTCTTACTTGACCTTGAATGTAGGAAGTTCAGGAAGATCGATAAAGTAACTCGCAAGGCTCGCCAGTTTTGTGAAAATATCATACTTGGGAGTAGTTATTCCCAAATTCGTAAGGACGTCGAGCTTTTTATAGAAGACGCTGTGGAGGAGAGCAGAAAATTAAAAGATTTGGAAGTAGACAAGAAGACCTTGACGAAAGGTAAGCAACAAGCGCAGTTGAAGAGTATAATGCAACAGAAAAAGATGGCGCTAGCAAATTATTTCAAAACGTTGAGCCAGCTTGGAGTTTCGTATAGAATTGGAATTTTCACTTGGAAGAATAAGAAAAGTGAAATCACCAACTTTGCTTCCACGCCATTAGATTTGCAAGAAATCCAACGATTTGAATGTAAAGTGGCGTTGAATGAGAATGTTGAAAAAGGACTGATCGAACAATGGTCTTCCTGTAATAAATATTACTACGAATCATTGATTAAATTGAATTTCCTTGATGGTATCTTAAACTCTGGAAAAAGCGATCTCGGAATGCAAAATGCTGAACGCTGTCGTGGATTTTCAGTTCACCTTGTTCTATTGGCACACAGGCAAAAAGAAACAATCGCTACTTTCTTCAGACATTTTCTCCCATTTAGAATACAACTATTAAATTTCATTTCAATGGATGACTCGATTACAGCACCAAATATTTCAAAATCGTTAAACGAACATAATGCACAAGCAAGGACTATAAAAATTATAGAGTCTATTAAAACTGCCAAAATATTAGATGCCGTTAAATTAATAAAGATTCTGAAACATATAAGAAAAACAGAAGTTTCAGGCATTTCTGAATTTTTAGAAACGTTGAATGCTGCGCAAACCACGAAAGAAAAAGTAGGCGATAGCTTCGGCAAAATAAAGGAGATAATTGAATTTGCAAAGTCTGTAGGAGTTTTAGATTTTTCTAAAATTCAACAAATTTTGGAAACTGCAAGAAATGTGGAGGTACTAGATTTCTACGAACTTATAAATATCATAGAGATAGCAGAAGGTAAGGTGGCAGAAGGTAAGGTGGCTTTTCAAGCGCACAAGCAGTTGGATATTCCAAAACAAAGAATTTTGCAAAGGCTAATGAAAAACTTCCAAGACACGTTGGAAGCGTTGCGGATGTCTATGAAGCAAATTATTATCTTTTTGGAAAGTTGCCCAGCAGAGTCTCTTGCAGAAAAGAACCTTCTTAACTTAAACGAAACTCAGATACCTATTTTAACACAAAACGATGTTGCGATAGACTCAGTTACTTCAACGAAGATGTCTTTGAACCTAATAGAAAGCATAGCGGATGATATAAACTCGTGGATGGCGATTTCAAAAAGAATCGAAAGGTCAGGTCAAATCTTCTTCTTTCACCAAAGGCATATTGATTTTCTACAAACCAGTTACCAAAAAATTAGTGATGTTAAAAAGAGATTGACTTACCTTAGCTCTGCTTTCACGATTGATCATCCCATCACTGAAAATCTCAGTTTTATGATTGGAAAGATTAACGATAGCAGTAAGTTCTTCGCGCTACTGTTGAATACATCGGTAGAAGAAACAGAGAGACCCGAACTTGTGATGGAGTATGAAAGAAATTTGGATGTGCTAGTCACACAAGTGCTTCTTGTTGTTCAAAAGAAGCTCCAAGATAGCCAAAAGCCGAATCAAGATCCTGAAAAAGAAGCTGTCGACGAAAATTTCCAAGATAATTTTATGACAGAAAAGTTGATAGAATCCTTAAAAAGGGATATTCCAGATTTAAGACTAAAGAAAATATCACAAATCGTTGGAGAGCTACTACAAATTATTTATGAACTTGACGTTAAGTCTGCGAATTATTGCATCACGTATGTTTCAAAGAATATTTACACACATTTATTTTTTTCAATTCTTCAACAGTTGTTTTGTAATTTTTAATGTTGGGAATTAAGTAAACTCAGTCTATCTTATGTATCGTTTACAAAGTTGATAGATTATGTAACTCTAAGGGTGTAACGATTTTTATTACTTTTTAGGTTACTTTTGCAGCGTCTTCCTCTTCTCCAGCAATATGCTCTTCTCCTTCATTACTACTTGCATGAGCAAGTGGCTTCTTTCCGACTAACTTGCAAGTTCCTCTACCTTCAACTAAACGTCTTCCTCGATTTAGCGGCAAATGGTTTCTGCCAGCCGCAGGATAGAGATGCTTCTGAAGACAATCGAGAAGGCGTTACATCAGAGGGTGGAATGGGACTGGCCGACGGTGAAGGTCAGAAAGACGTCTCCGATAGGATTGAATCAGAAGACCAGTTGGAAGAAACAAGACATCCAAACGAAGAGAAAGGAGATAGCGAGAAAAAGGATAACAAGGAAGAAAGTGACGGCATCGAAATGTCAGAAAATTTTGATAGTCATTTACAGGACCTTGAACAAGACGAAGAGGACAAAGACAACGACGAAGAAGAGGATCTTGACAAAGAGATGGGCGAAACCGACGAAAAGGCGGAGAAGCTCGATGAAGAAATTTGGAAAGACAGCGACGAGGAGGAAGAAGAGGGTAACGACGACAATCAGGATAAAGAACAGCAGAAAGAAGAGAAGGGAAGTGGAGAGCAAATTGGAGAGGAGGAGCTCAGTGCCAAAGATAGCGATGAGAATAAAAATGAAAAGGACGCTCAAGGAACAGAAGATGAAGGTCAAAGAAAAGGGGAAGAAAAGGAAGAAATCAATGAATTCGACGAACCAGAAGTAAACGATGATCAAATAGACCCTTATCATGGGAAGAATCAACCGGAAATCGAACCAGAATCGTTTGATCTACCAGAAGATGTTGATTTAGACGAAGAAACGAAGGAAGACAATCTTGAAACCGAGGAGGATCCTTTTGACATCGATCAAATGAAGGAGTCCCAGATTCCGGAGGAGAAAGGGGCTGAGGAATCGAAGGAAGAAGAAGGTCCAGAAAAGGACGAGCAAGGACATTCGAGTGATGATGACGACGACGACGATGATGATGATGATGAAGAGAGGGAGGAAGATTCAAATGTAGATAGTGACAAAAAGAGAGAAGAAAAAAGTACAAATATCGAGGAAGAAGAAGAAAAGGGGGATTCGGAGGAGCAGAATATGGAGGAAGAAAAGGGAGGAGAAGAAGAGAAAGTGTCCCCCAGTATTGATACAGGCAGTAAAGAACTCGATGCTGCAAAAGAAATCGAATCGAGGAAAGATGGTTCTAGAGATGCAGTAGAAAGCCAATCTAACGAACAAAATATAGAAGAAAGCACCACGGAAATTAACGCGGATGATAAGAAAGATAAAGGTAATATCACCAAATTTTTATTAAAATTTTTTTTTTTTACTTTGCTGCTTACGGAAATACCCTCAGACATTAAACTCAGTTTCGATAAGCAGCTTATTTAATACAAGAAATAACTCCAAATTGGAAAAAGTGCTGTTTCTTGTGATACAATTAATTTAAAGTACGCGCAATACCATACCTACTTGAATAACACATTGTAAATTTTTATATTATATTGCTTTTTCCTTTGTTTGTTCAATGTAAACTCGATACGTTTCATTTTATACATATATACATTTTAAATATTTTTTTCGATTCGCCCAAAAATTTATTTAATTTCAATTTCACTGTAGATTTCACTATAAATATCTCGAACAGACCATACTAAACTCTATTTTAACGTTATCGTTAAAGGAACTGGTCAGTCACAAACAGAAGAGCGTGATGGGCATTCTGACTCTAAAAAAGGGGAGAATGCTCCTATTTCCGGTGAAGAAGAGTCTTCGAAGCCTATCGAGAAACGAAGAAAACCAGGTCGAAGTGACGAAAATCGTAGTTTGCTCGATAACGAAATGCAACCTTCTGCGAAGAAGTTAAAAACAGGCTTAATGCAAAAGAGGACAGAGGATCATGACGATGAAGATAAAGAAACGACGAACCCTGAAGGTGGCAATGCAAGTGAAGTTTACGAGCACATTAAGCATGCAGAAAAGTTTGATGATTACGTGTTTGATGCTGCAACCGAAGAGCAAATTAAACAACAAGCTGCCTCGAATTTGGAAGAAGGTAAATTCCAAAATATTCTAAATGCAGTTAATATTTGCATCAGTGTAATCACTATCCCGCCATTTTTGTTTGCTATTCTGTTCAAACGTTTTCAATTTAATTGCTATTCGAAATCTTGTTTTCCAATTCCTACAATGTGGCTTGTATTTAGTCCTCGAGGTTTTCACTAGGAATAAACACTTTTCTCATCCTCGTCAATACGCATAGTAAATTTTCTCTTAGAAACTCTTAGAACACCTTTATTTAGAAAAGCGAATATATTTCATTTGTTTCTCTCTCTCTCTCTCTCTCTCTCTCTCTCTCTCTCTCTCAATTATTATATTTGTATCTAAATAATTTCATTTAGATGACAAGGAAAAAATGGATGATAAACCTGAGGATGATGACATTACGATGCACGGAGACGATCCAATAGAAGAGGAGAACGTCAATAAAGAGCGCCCTTCAAAAGTGCCTGAGAATCAAAAAGAAAAATCGAAAAACATTGGGGGTGAGAGATTAAATGATACGGAAGAGATCAAAGCGAGTGGCGAAGTTGAAGGCGAAACAGCAGAAACGACTCGTGTTTTACGTGGAAACGAAACTACTTTCCATACAAAAGTGTTAGAAACTGAAGCGGGGAATATATCCACGGATAACATTGTACAAAAGAGAACCGAGATTGAGAGCATGCTCGGTGAATGGTCTCGGGAGCCATCTTCGGTTGAAGCAGCAAATGCCTGGAGTTCGATAAGCGCATTAACAGAGTCAGCCGCCAGAGAATTATCTGAAAAATTGCGATTAGTGCTAGAACCAACATTAACATCCCGTTTGAAAGGCGACTATAGGACTGGCAAACGCATAAACATGAGGAAAGTAATCCCCTACATCGCCAGCGAATTTCGAAAAGATAAAATTTGGTTGAGACGCACGAAACCATCAAAAAGGAACTATCAGGTCGTTTTAGCGATTGATGATTCTAGTAGCATGGCTGATAATCACTCGAAAGAATTAGCTTTTGAATCTCTCTCGTTGATCGGCAAAGCTATGACTTATTTGGAGGTTGGTCAACTAGCTGTGATGAATTTTGGAGAACGCGTGAATATCCTTCATCCTTTCGGGGAAAATTTCACAGAAGAAAGTGGAGCTAGGTGAGTACTAAAAATCCAACTCAATATCACTTTTTGTTTTTAAATTAACAATGGACGGATTATTTTTATTTGATCTATGTACATAAGCACACTTTCAAGTAAATGAAATTTGTATAGGGTGGCCCGCCCACATAACTGTTAAAGCATAATATCTCCAACATGGCGCGATCAATTTCAATCGTTCTTATCTGAAATTTTAGAGGTCCCTGGGGTTATTAAATCTGCATCAAGATTCACTCCCGTTATTCGTAGGGGGTAAAACGGGGGTTAACTTTAAAATTTCCCTACCGTTTCCGAACTTTACGTTAAAATACAACCAATTTTTATGTGGAACATATTTTTTAAAATCATTTCTTTAAAAGTTACAAACGTTTTAAAGACATCATTCGTATCATTCAACGGTGTAAGTATATTAATTCATTTTAATAAATTCCAATTTGAAAACACATTTGAAATTAGTTTAGATAGTTTTTACCAAGTTGTTATAACCGTAATGTTCATAGACTCATAAAAACATAATATCTTCTTCTTTTCTATTTAATTGCAATTCATTTTATTATAATATTACCCGAGGTTTGCAATTTTTATGAATTGCAAGATATATGTATGTAATTTTCTCAAACAATCCTATAATAAAATAATTATTTAAAATATATTTACATAAATACCCTGTTTTTGGCGTTCCAAAGAAAAATTCCGAATTTAATATTTACCAAGGGAAAGAAGAGTCTTTGAAATATTATTTGTAAACAGTAATTAAGAAGAGAACCTCTTACAGATTGATCGAAGAAATGAAATTTGAACAGAAGAAGACAATGATTGGCCAGTTGCTTGATTGCATAACAGAAATATTCAGTTCACAAAGCAGTCACTCTGACGATGCAAAATTATTGGCCATTTTATCAGATGGTAGAGGAATATTTTCAGAAGGAATAGAAAAAGTCAGTGCAGCTGTGAGAAGGGCTAAATTATTAAACATATTCCTCGTATTTATAATTGTCGACAACCCTGTTAACAAGGTGAGAAATAGTGATAAAATTGGTAAATAACTGAAACGAATTGTCTTAATATATATTTATTCCCTATATATGTATGTATATTAATATATTTATTTAATATATTTATTATATTTGCTTCGAATAAATCGAAACTGTGCTGTAAAATTGATATAAATTTCTTCTTCAGGATTCAATTCTTGATATAAGGATGCCAGTATTCGAAAACGGAAAATTGTTGGGCATTCGTTCCTACATGGACAACTTTCCATTTCCATTTTATATCATTCTCAGAGACTTGGATACGTTGCCTGTTGTCCTAAGCAACGCGTTACGGCAATGGTTTGAAATTGTTGGCAGGATCGATACATAATAAATACAGTATCCAGTGTTTAATTTCTTCATCTCTCAACCTTTTTTATAACTTAATTAAAAAAAAATTCTTTCCTTAGTTATGGGCAGTGATGGGTAAATCACTAGAAAGCAACGTAATTTTCGTTACGTGACATACGTGTATAATACTAAAATATCCTGTATAAAATGTCCAGTCAGAGGTGTAAGATGCGAAGATTTCCGACTGCAGCGCCGCTTGCGGTAGAGTGAGGAAGTTTTGATAGTTTTCATTCGGTCCGTACTCTATTCAGTGATGCTAAAGGTAATGGCCGGAGTATCGAGAATTTCCCCCACCATGCACATGACAAGTATGACAACTCCATGATCCGCGCATACGTGAGCCCAGCGCTTCGGATGACTTCGGACAATTTCGGGAGTTGAGAGGGACGGTGAATATGAGCCTTTCTCTCTTGCTCTTGAAACGTTGAGATTCTTGTACCGGCAAGGTTGCCGTTCGGGGATCTTTCGTCTTACTTACTTATGCTGTATGTATCACGGACTCCTTCACTCTTACAGGCCTCGGACGGTAAACGGCAATCCTGGTCGCTGGCAAGCGGCACGAGCCACCGTACTTAATGCGATTTTGGTTTCCCGGATATTTTCACTTTCCGACACAGATATTCTTGTAACGAAAAAAAAATTCGAAAAAATTTTTATTGCGGAAATACACGTTTTAGGATCTCCTGATCACACTGAGACTATTAAAAAAATAGATTTTTTCAAAATCTCGAATGTTTGTTAACACAATTGCGTTTAAATGGCTCAATAGATTTTAATAAAACTTCATATTTAGATTTCGTCTTTTCGTCTTAAAATCTGGTTAATTTTTTAACCAAATCGGTTCATGAATAATGATAGTTACCTCTTATAGTTCTATAATTTTTCGTATTATTTAATATAAATATTCGTTATTCATAAAAATTAAAAAGATTCTCTAAACGAATCTCACAGGGAATTAAATAATACGTAAAAAAGTTAAATAAATTTTTTCCCTATTTTCGCTCATAAAGGATTTTCGTTCACGATACACGTAGGATTTTGCAATATCCGAATTGCAATAAACCGTTGACATTGACGATAGACGCTTTAGCTTACGCTATGGGCACCGATACTTACTTGTACAGTTACAATTATTACAGAGAACAATTTATTAAAATTGAATAAAATTTATTTTCTTATAATTTTCGTATAAAATAATTGACATAATTAATAATTAATGCACATTTGTGTTGTTTTTTATTTCCTTTCTATATTTATTAAACATCTATAGAAGACAAAAAAATCAATAAATATGTACATATAAAGGTACGTTAAAAGTTATTAAATTTATACGTACAGTATGTATACTCTTAAATTATTTTGTAATGTCATTTGTATAAATTATGTTTAATCATGGGATAATCAGCTTGACAATAATTTTTTTGATGTATTATATATGTATGTATCTATATGTATAGTTATATACAATATGTGATGCAAAAGTAAATAACAGTATGATAGGATGAAGCGATAGGGCTTATGAAGTGAAGGTTTAGTTTTACATATCACATTTATAACATACATATGTACTATATCTATTTTTTAAGGAAAGACGTGAACGCGAGTTAGAGGAAACGGGAATGAGTGAGAAAGCGAAACGTCTATCACAGTTCACTTTGTTTTTCACGCACCGCAACGTGGTGTGAGTGCGACAACACACTCAATTTACCGAGATGTTAACAATTTAATAACTCCGAAACGGTACATTTCCGGCACATGGTTTCTATCAGACTTTTTCTCTACGCGTCGAGTAGAATACGTTGATGTAAAAAAAAAAATTAACGTTAATTTTCAATTTTGTAAACAAGTTTGCGGCCCGCTTTTTTTTACAAATGTTCACTGATGGCACCGATCCAAAGGTCTAGTTTCATCCCTATAAGCGATGACCATTACTTTTTTAACAGCCTGTGCATTGAGGAAAGCAGAAAATGCTCTGTAATACTTGTCTTAATGTAGGGAATTCGTAATCATTGTTTGTGTTCTTCTTTGAACAAATTTCTTTCCACATTTTATCGCAATGTAAACGCTTATATTTCGCTTTTTCATTTTCATCGAAATAAGAATACAGTTGTCGCCATTCAATTTCGAGCAAGCTTAAATTAATTTTTTTAAAATTAGAAGCAAATTCAAGAATTGGATATCCACATTTTCTATCTGTTTCATATAAAACTTTTTCAACGCTTAGTGCAATAAATAAATCAGAAGTATCTGCATTGTGGTGTAATTTACAAGACTTTTGGAAACAAATGTTCATTATGTTCGTTAGATGATTCGGGTATATTGTACGCAACTGTTCTGACATACACGTATTATTTAGTACTAATAACCCAACAACGTTTTCCCATAAAAGATTATGTCCATATAAACATTTCAAAATTTGTTGCAATGTATCGTTCGACATGCAATCGTCGTTTATATCACAAATACCAATTACGATTTCGTACCTAACAAATGAATGTAATGAAAGAGTTGTAGCATTGATAAAATATTTTGTTTTATGGACGTCATTGCAAATACGTTGTATAGTTATATGAAAGTAATTATTTCTAATCAGTTCAAATAATTTGTCGTATAAAACTATTCCATACATATTTTTAATGCTATTTGCATCCAATATATCAAACTCTTGAGGTTTCACTATCAACAATCTGCTGAACTTTTTTTTTATACGATTGAGTGATTTTTTCAAATTTTTGTCTTCGGTACATTTTGATATGTAATCAGGTAAATGCAAATTCACTTTTCCAATATTCAATAATTTACGCATATGATTTTTGGATTTTGAGTGCCGCGGAATGTTATTAAGTTTAAAATTACTTTTACAAATTGTACAATATGCTTTTCCATTGCATTTTCGTAACCATTTATTGTGCTCGGTTTTTGTTCTGCTACTGCTGTTGTGGATGTCAGCCATACCAGGACTATTTCGTAACTAAAAAAAATTATTACAATATAATCTAATATAATATGTAATACTTGTACATACTGTTAAAATAATTGCAAACGAGCGTCATCTTTTAGTTAAGTACGTCCATGCATTTCACAAAATACATATCTAACTGCAATAACTTGAATAAAACATCTCTGAGAGAGTCATTGCATGCCCATGATGCATCACACAACATTACCAAAAATTATAAAGTAATATGGAAAATATAAGGCGTACCGTAAGCCTACCCACCACGACAAGGTAGAGACGCATAGGGAGGGAAAAAATGGTGTCACATGCTTTGTCCACAATATCACAGTAGGGAGGAAGGAAAAGTTCACGCAGCATCAATAGTTGGGACACAATTTTAAAAACATTCATATAAAATTCCATGTACTTGGGGAGAAATCAAAAAGAATGACTAAAAGTAATATCTTGAATTAAAAAAGAGTTCATAAGGTATGAGAAGAAATGAAATGAAATAATATTCAAAAAATTAACGAATGCAAAAATATGAGAAGTAATGAACATATAGAAACAGTATTTATACATATATAAGATTCTGAGAAGAGTTTACGAATTTTACTTGAATAATATATTAAAGACATTTTATTGAAGAAACTTTTAAGATATCTAAAGTCAAACAAAATTAAACATTATAAAGATGAAAAACTTGTCCCTAAGTGATTAAGCATGCCACACCTTTGAAAAGAGGAAAAAATCGGTTGAGAAATATTAAATGAATAGATATCAAGCAAGAATGAAAAAAAGATAACGTTTAGATAGAAAGCGAAACGATTGCAAATATAAACCACAAACACAAATTTAATTCCAAAATATTATTAAAAATTTGAATAAAAACGAAACTAATGGCTACGAATATAAATTATTACTTGACATTAATGTAAAATGATTTGGGCCAATCGAAATTGTAGAACTAGTTTCTCCGCGGGCTTTAAAAGCTGTTTTAATCACGGCAATGGAATTTACAGAATCATGACTAAGTTTACTTCTTTTACAAGTTTTGACATCGGTCAGAATAGAGAAAATTCTTTCTGCTTCTGTATTTGAGTGAGGAAGACTCCTTACAACATTCACGAGTTGTTTCAAGACTGGGAACAGAAGATTTTTATCTTTATCCCTCGCAGAATTAATTTGAACCTACATGTCATCAAAGCACAGCTGTGACGATTCTTGACATTGCACTTTGTCGAAAGTATAATACAACTTATTCCATTCTTCTTTTAATTTTAAGTGGTCAAAAGATCCTAATTTTTGTGCAACGTAAATTAAATTTTTCAAGGTATAGTCTCTATTACTATCAAAAAGTGTTAATTTCACATCAAAAACTTGCAAACTGCCTAAAAATGTATCTTTTAAAGGGAAACGTTTTATTATCTCGGTAATGGCTCTAATGTAAAAAGCTAAGCAAAATTTTTTAATTTCAAGAAACGTTTCCTGGGGCAAAGTACTATCATCGACATGATCCTTCAAATAATGTTCACACTCAAAACCGAGGCAAATGTCCTTCAAGTCTAACAAATTGTTACCGGAAAAAAAATCTATGTGAAACATCGAGTCGTTTATTGTTGAATATTCTGGTTTTACAATATGTCCGCACAAATCTTGAAACAAAAGTCTAGATTTAGAATATAATAAATGAACGGCTGTCCTGCGAGTTTGAAAAAACGCGTTGAAGGAATTGAAATAATTTAAAATATATTTAAGAAACAAAAGATAAGCTTTTGTTTCTATTTTTTTTATATCACAAAGTAGATTATCAGCCGTCTCGTTTTTTTTGATTTTCAAATACTTCCGAAATTAAAAAAAGATTTAACGAATCCCAACATTCCAGAATGCATGCTACGCAAGCGTGCATGGCTAGCCAACGCGTATCGCACAATTTTAAAACTTTTTTTGACTTATTATTAACAAATTCTTGAAAATTAGCAAAATTCGCCGACCGTTTGGCGCTAATATTAATATAAACTGTTAAATTTCGAATAAATTTTTCAATATAACTTGGGATTTCTGAACATGCTTTACTAGATACTAATGCCGCGGAATGGCAAATACAATTGACTGTTATTAATGAAGGACACCTCGTTTTAAGTTTTGAACAAAATGAGGAAAAGCGCCCGATCATCACTGATGCATTGTCACATGTGAGTCCAATTACATTCTGCACAGGAATTTGCTTTTTGTGCAATGCTTTCTCAAATGCTGAAAATAAACCTTCTGCAGAGCAATCTGTGGCGTCTAATTTTAATAATTCTAATAATTCTGTAAAAGCTGCAGAAGTTTCCGAATTTACGTATTTAATTAAAAAAGTGAGTCATTTTACGTTTGAAATATCTGTGCTTTCGTCAACAAATATAGAAAATTTATGATGTCGAGCACTTTCAATAATTCTACTTAACAACCATTGTCGAAGAAAAGTTCTCGGACTATATTTGCGTTTCGCTGTAGGAGAATTCATGATAAAAACCAGAAAAACAGACAGAGGAAAAAGATAAATAAAAAAAAGAAGAGGAAAGTATATAAATTAATGAAAAAAAATACTTACCTGCTTAGTTGATGCCTTCAAAAGATGGACGATCACCAGCTGAAATATTAAATATTTATAAGCAACCACACGCACTGGACACAGCACGACGAATGACGGTTACTCTACGTTCGCGCATGTCCGTTACGGTATCCCGCCAAAAAAGCCCGCATAATGTAGTACCAACAATGTACAAGCGGAGCGCTGAAGTAGAAAATCTTCAATTCTTCGCATCTTGCATAGCACGAAACTACCAAAGAATATAGAGCGGAGATATCACAAGCTGAGATTCCTTACTCCACCGCAGGCGGCGCTGCAGTCGGAAATCTTCGCATCTTACACCTCTGGACAGTCCAGTGGACCTGCTTCGGCAATATAGAGCGTAGTAGGGAAGTTCCCACATCTTTTTCAAGCTTTATTGGGCTCTTATATTGCCGGGGCAGGTCCACTGGACATTTTATACACGTACATATGTCCCGTAACGCAAATTACGGTGCTTTCTAGTGATTTACCCATCACTGGTTATGTGTGCGAGTTTTTTTCTACGGCTTCTTTAAGTATAAAGGCACGGTAATAGGTACAGGGCACGGTAATTGGGACATATACCGTATGTGTATGTTAGTATTTACATAGAGTAAAAACATACAGGATTCAACCGGAGGACCTGAAATTCACCATATCGGTTAGTTTGTATAGGGATTTAAATCGCCTGTTTGTCTGGTTTTGCGATGGTTGCGGGATCTTGTGGGGATTTTTGATAAAAAGTTTCCGTTTCGTTAATGTGATTCGTGCGCTGTTGGAAACGGAACGGTTTTCGATGCGTGTGTATGCGAAACCATACCGATAAACTAGGATCTTGCACATATTTCGCAGCCACAGGTCAGGTATTACAGCAACGGTGCCTGATTCTGTTTCCATTAATCTTTTTTTTTTCTTAATCCCTGTCGGACACATTGGGTGCGTTCAGAAGACCCCAACCGTTGAGTAATTTCACTAGATTTTACTCGCGTCGACCAATGAGCGTGCAACTTCAGAGTAAAATCTAGTGAGATTACTCAGCAGTTGAGCTTGCTGAACGTACCCATTGTAACGGCAAAGAGTAGGTATAATAAGAGGCGTCACTCCGGGCGGAACCTTTGAAGTCCTTGCTTGACCTTGGCATTTAAATTGGTTGTACATTCGAGCGGGATATTCAAATCGACTAAATATACCTTACCGCAGTTGGCTGATTATTGTCGAAGTTTACCGATCATTGCCGAATGGGGCCGAATGGGCATTTAAATTGGTTGTCTAGTGATTTCCCTAGGTTATTTCTGTCCTTGTCGAGTGACGCTGGTGACCAGGGTTGCCAGATTGGGCGGAATTCCGCCATTTGGGCTACTTTTCAACACCAATTGGCGCTCAAAAATTGCAGTTGGCGGTTGGCGCCTGAATTGGACTACAGTATCGACCAGGGTTGTTGAATTGGGCTAGAATATCAACCAGGGTTGCCTTGGTCGAAATTTCGATATTTGGGCTACCCAAGACCAAATGGCATTAAAAAATTACGGTATCTTTTCATGGGCAGCGAGCAGCAGCATTTGGATCTTTCCGCGCGCTGATTGGCTGTGCCTTCTAAGTTTTAATCGACGTTAAAAGACACAGCCAATCAACGCGCGGAAACACCCAAATGCTGCTGCTCGCTGCTTGCTTCCTATGAAAAGGCAGGGTTAAAAGATACGTCACTGTTTCGAATTTCGACCAACTCTTCGACTCGACTGCGTCTGACTGCGTCTCCGGGATTTATCTTAAAATAAAGCCACGGGAAAGTGGGCGAAATATCCACGAAAATATAAAAAGCAATGGGAGGACGAAAATTCGGCATCCTTTACTATGCTACTAGCTTAGTAGAGGATGCCGCATGCTTAAGTATTTGTTTAATCTTAAGACACGTTTATGAATACCGGCCTAAAGCTTTTTATTTCATCAAATTTTATATCTGTTTTGTGACAAATTTTAATTTTATTGTATGGTTTTTATTTAAATAAAGTTTATTTGGTGTAAGTAAAAGAAATTAAGAAAATATTTAAACATCCTTCATCCTTTTCATTCAAGATATTTAAATTTTGGCGCTTTTGGGCTACTTTTCCAACGCGATCTGGCGACCGGACATTAAAACTATCTGGTAACCCTGCCGGTGACGCCTCTTATATTGGCTGTGTTTCAATTCACGCATACTGCGCATAGACTGCATAGGATATGTCACGTACCCTATGCACTTCATGCACATTATGCTGCATTAAGGCAGGGTCCCACTAGTGCAACCGCGCGCCGCGCACGACGTTTTCGTCCACTTGAAAGGGTCTAATTTATGAGGCCGCGCGCACGAAATGGGCCGACGCTCTACCAGGCGCGCACGCGAATGCTTGGCGCGCACGTCGGAGACAGTGGAAAAACTAGCCTCCTTTTCTATATCTTGTTTTCTTTATCTAAATAAAGCGAACGCCGGCGGTTGTGCCAGTAGCCGAAACAACGCCTTCACACTTCATACTACTTGAAATGTTTGAAGGGGTTTACTACGGCGCGGTCACCGATTGCTGGAAAGTGTGTTGCAAATAAAATGAAGGTATTCAGTATTCTCGGCCAATTAAGCTTTTGGCGCCTCCCAAAATTATAATGTCGAGTCTACCTTTTACGTCGAAAAGGTGGACAAGATTTGTTCACTTCATTCCCCGCGGCCTCATGATTTTATGACCTTTCATATAACGAAATAACGTAGTGGTATACATAGTTGAATTGCCCCAACAAACGTTAGCATGGTATGAATAATGAAATATAATGTTTCGTTTAAAAAAACCAAGTTGCTCTTTAAATCTGCTCCATTCCTCCACCTGTAGAAGAACTATCTATACCACATAATGTTGCCCTCCATATGAAGCAACTTTCGTAACAACAATTTTTTAATATCTTCATTTCCTTGCGAGATATTCCACCGCATCCAGTTAAAACGGACTCACTATACAATTACAATTCAGTGTCACGTATCTGCATATATAGTGTATTACAATTATGATGTATCTAGAAACAAGTATACCTCTCACAGCAGTATAATTGTTGCTATTTACAGTAATAATTATCATGTCATTGCTTGCTTTAATATATAAACTAAATAATAGACCATAAAAACACGTATGCAAATTATACATATGTAGGAGTAAAGAGTACATTTGCGTTGAAACACACACATTTTTCCAGTCTTTTCGACGATGCGCAGCGTGCATTCGCGTGCGCGCGTGGCAGAGAAATCCCTGCATAGCGCGCACACGATCGCTTTCGACGCGCGGATCGTCGTAAAAGTCGACCCTTTCAAGTGCTCCAAACTCCTCGAAAATCCGAGAAACTCGTAAATCTGACCCGTGCGCGGCGCGCAGTTGCACCAGTGGGAACGTCTTTCTGCAACAAATCGGCCTTGCGCGTCGAAAAAAACGTGCGCGGCGCGCGGTTGCGCTAGTGGGACCCTGCCTTTATGCGTGAATCGGAACGCGCCCTATATCTCCTCTTTGGTAACGGGAAGGAAACGTATTTAGAATGTATCTATGTGATATTTAAATATAAGAGGGCGGAAATTTGTAAACGCTGGTTAGAGTTTTTCTAGGTAAACGCGTGTGCCAGATAAAGTTACCGGGAGCCAACACCACTTATTGTTAGTCATAAATTGAATTATGTCGAAATGTATCGAATCTGGCAACATGGAAGGACTTCGCTCCGTGATCATTTTATTTCTAGGAAAAGAAACAATTCGACGGCCGCGCAGAAGATTGATTGATTGGTGGTCGGTGATAAGTAACAACGTAACATTTCAGGCACGATGTGCCTAGTTTTTTACCGATAATTTGTTTATTAATTTCGCGACTAGTAATATGGTATTAATTGACCCAATTGTTCAAATTTCTATCTTTCTTTCAATCTCGTTACGCGATTATTATGAATAAGAAGACTCGCGTCTCACACGTACAAATAGTTAACAAAGATGAAATGGTCACTTTTGTTGCCATAAACTGTGAACGCAAACTTTGTACGGAATTGTTGATAAATTGTTTTATTACGATTATGAATCTGCTGCGGGTGAGCAAGGATGTATTGTGAACATTCTTACTCCGGCAAGAAGCGTACAGTTTTACAACCGAATGTCTTTCGTCTGTGCTTTAGCGAGCATAATCATTTTGATTTGAAAGGCACAAGAATTTTTATATTTTGCATGATGGAAGGTTGTCTGTACTTTTTCTAAGGATATTGTGAAAATCGTGTGAAATATTCTTTGCCGCATATATACTTCTTATTCATATTCTGATAATATATAATTCTTTAAAAAAAAAAAAGATAAACCATTTTTCATATAAGAAATTGATTAAATCATATTTTTCAACTTCAAAATTGTATTATATGTTTTTCGAAAATCTGCTCTCGATACATCGTAGGAAATGGTTTTATGCATTTCTCATTTAATTTTCATCCAAATCATTGGAGCGGTTTTCCAGATTATATGTTCACCATCAAACGGTGCACCGCGTACACGCCTTTACGTTTTTACTCACAACTTTTATGCACATAGAGATATTTACACTTTTCTTTTCTTTATGTTAAAACCCATAGAATAACGATTAAAACTAGGAAAAAACGTTCTCTCTACTGTTATTTATCACTTCACAATTTGCATTTGAAAAAAGGCCTGTTTTAGGGCTATTCGAGGGTAATCTATCCCCTTAAGAGTGTGAAACATTTTGTTTTAAGTCAACTTCATAATGCTTTTTTTTTCTTCTTAACAACGGCCCGCTAATTACTTAACACCGAAGCTGAAAATCTAAGCACTGGATTGATTTGTGGCCTGATAGCGACAAGCATTTTCATACATTTCGATTGTATCTCTTCATTTGTCACTAATAATAATGTATTACACTTGCGTATTTTTTAAGTTTTGATTATCAATTCTTACGTATTCCATATACGTATACCTTGGTCTCTGTCTCTTTCGAGAAGCGCAGAACAGCGAAATCCAATAGAATGTCCAATAAAGGAATGTCAAGTATAATAAAAACGGACAGAGGGACCAGTGTTCGAGTGAAAAACGAGAATACAATTAGAATTAGCAAAGTTGATTTCACAATCTTTGCACGTGAACTTTTTTCAGGAGAAAGGGAATTAGCATTTTTCATACACGAGTCATGTTTTTAGTGGTACTATCGACACAAAACTACTATCTTGAAAGTATTAGTATTACAAAAAAAAACTTATAGCTAAATTGCAATACACATTTACATTTAGAACTTAAAGCTGCGAATACGTATAAATATATGTAAAGATAAAATATTTCCCATTGTAAGGGAGACGAATAAGCGGGTTGTCAGAACCCGAGCCGCTCCGGGTTACCAGACAAATTACGTTGTTGTCCTTATATGAGCAGATTTAGGGCTGGATGAGGTCTCATTCGAAAGAGGAAGGTTCAATGCAGCCCGCTCTGGTTATCGTTTTAGTGATAAAACTCTTTTAGTGACCTACAAATACTTGGAATCTCTGCGTGTATTTTGTCGATTTTTTCCCTACTTTGGACACCCATATTATCAGATATCAACACAATCTCGTTGAATCATGACCAGAGCGGGCTGCATTGAACCTTCCTCTTCCGAATGAGACCTCACCCAGCCGAAAATCTGCTCATATAAGGCAAAACAACGTAATTTCCCAAACCCATGTTTCGGGCCGGATTGTCGGTATTACAGCCCGCTGCATTACCTTAAAGATATTGAAATATGTTTGGAGGGAGATGTCAGTAATGTAGGTAATGTAGGTACTGTATGAAACGTAGATAATGTCGTCGCTTTTAAATAATTATTATGTTTATGTGTATCAGGTCTGTTCGTTGGTTGGTTTTTGGTTTCGCAACGTTTATGAAATAGGAAAGTAATTGTAAACTAAGGCAATAAACAAACTGCCAAATAGAACAGACATGTTATTAAAAATCAATATTATTCATAAAGAACGCGCTACATGAACATTGGGTGCGTTCCGATTCACGCAGTGAGTGCAGAGATCGCAGCGCAGTCGCTGCGCGCATTTATATCGTTCCGTTTCATTACTGCGGTACATACGTTCTTGAAATTTAAAAATGCTACTATGGAGAAACTAGAAAAAAACGTTTACAATAACTTCGATACTATTAAATAATAGTGATAATGAAATCAGCAGCTGTGATTCATCCGATGAAAGCGAAAATAAAGATGATATTAACTTGCCATTTACAATCGGAATTGATATACATATCATTAATTGTAAACAAAACTCTAGGACAGATTATGTTTGCCTCAAAATTGTCTGATTATGGAGAACGTGTCATTCCGGCATATTCAAGAACAATATTCCGGGAATATTTTCGGTAGATAATATGTAAGTATGTAATTATACATTTGTATATATAAAAAAAAAAAAGATGAAGTTTCTTCAAAATAATAACGTAGAAAAGTGGCATTGTAATCATTAGAGAATTAATTGTTTTTATTCATTTTCATTAAATTGTATCAGCTGAATTTTTCTAAATTAGAAATAGAGAAATTCAAATAATCAGAGATTGTAGAAACAAACACGCTCGCTGCACCGGAAGTGGCATCGTATTGGTGGAAAGTGAGAGAAATTCTAGGGAATCGTACGATCCCACCAATTTCATGCACTCACTGCGATAAATCGGAACGCCACTCATTGTGTACAGTACCATCTCTGTAAAATAGTAGGACTAAATAACCATGGGCGGCAAGTTCAAAACTTGAGTTAGGTTTTCATTTAAATTAACTGAGTGTGTTGAACCAGGTGAAGCTAATGGAGTATCAAGCAGCCGTTAAAAAAAAAATACTTTCGTTCACACTTGCTCCACATCCCCCTAAGATCCTGCTAAGATGGCAATAGAACGCAAAGCGACGAATGATCGAAGCTCGCGAACGCAGCTGCAGTGGACTGAAACCTGTCGATCGTGCAAATAAGAGGCAGTCGATCGATTTCGTTGATGGGGGTGCAGGCGCGCGCGGGTGCACGGAATCAATACTGAAAAACGATCGTCCCCTTTACTCGTTGGGCCCGTTCAGCTTCCAGGGGCTTGTCCCGCGAAGCCGTGGCCGATTCGCAGATTCGCGCGCGGCTAACACCGTACAGGGATCGACGATCCGGCTCACTGGAGCGCGACACCGTGTCCGCGAGCCGTGGCTCTGCCGCCTCGCGTCGTTCCAGCCATGCTAACTGGCGTGGCCGCCACGCCCACTGTCCAATCAGGCTGCTTGGGCGGTTAGGCTCCGCCCACGCGCCTCTGAATGGAGGGGGGAGGGAAGAGTTAAACGCGAGAGGGGCAGGGTAAGGTCGTTGCTCGAGAGCGCAAGACATCGAAGTTATTGAATTCGTCGAGTTGGCTGGACGTCGAAGGTAACATCTCAGGTGATTCGATGGACAGAGGTGCAGTTGCTGCGTGGATAGTATTCTCATCATCTGTTATTTAATTTCACCCCTTTGCGACTGTAGTCGGTTCACATTTAATTGATCTTGGATTTAAATACCGGATACTCAGTTATTCTATTGCTACGCATTTTCTCTCTTTGTGCACGCCTCTGGGCACATGGTGTTTCTTGAATTGTGGAACAAGCTGGTATATCGTGGTAGAAGGAGTGATGGCTTTCGTGGGGAGTACACGTATTGGTGTCTCCAAACTCGATACCGCTCATTTTCCTCGCTGCCACCATTCGTGTATAGCAGTCCAAGCATCATGTAACTATGATACATGTTTTGAATAAGAAACGGCGATGAAAGACAGGTTGCATGCTACATAGTAAGGTGGTAGTATGGCGCAGGGGATTGTTGATCCAGGAGATACCAATAGATTTGTTCCCTTTCTAGGAACCGGTATTATCAGCGCGATTCCTAGTCTAAGGAGAGCCCTTCAGGGGCAGATGAAGTGGAGGTAACATTATCAATCATCCACTGACTCGTCTAGTCCAAATTTTTGCGCTCGCCAGCGCCACAAGAGGTCTAATCTTCTAAACTCTTACAAGATCTAAGTTTATTCCTCTCTGCTACCACGCGTCTGGGGCAGGGTTCCGTCGGCTCTAAGCTTGCGGGATGAAGTCTGGCTGACATGACGGTCCCACGAGTGTTACATGTAACGTTAGTAACTGAAGAGTTAATTGCACTGAAGAACAATACATGAGATTGTTCACGCTGTAGTAATTATAAATTCCATATACAACATGCGATCCCACTGATTTTTTCGTTCAATTTTGTTTAATATATCAATACCTATATACCTAACTACAAATAAATAAGTTTGCATTTGCTTTTTATTTCGCCACGATTTTGTTTCTTCCTATTTCGAGTGTTTTGAACCAAATGCATTGTACTGATTTGTTTTTGGAAGTACCTACCTGTTTTACTAGCCTCCTCCCCTGTTATTGCCTACTCATATATACGGATGTTCTATTCTCGGGTGACGGTTTACGCAGGTTGGTCCCTCTGCGCGTCTTATGGTATTTGCATGTAATGCACGCGCATAATAGACATTAAGTGGCGGTCATGCATGGTAACGGGAGGCAGAATAGTGGAGGCTCCATAAATTCCAGAGTTTATCGTCGACAATGCTATATACCTACCATAACGGATCAACGACAAGTTCGGCATTGTTTCTCTCGAACCGTCGATTCGATTTTCGTTGTAATATTTTAATCAAGCATATTTTCATAATATGCGAGAAGTCTTGCAGTGGTGTATGCAGAGCACAGCAGTAACACGATAAGCTCGTAGGTACTTCATAGGTAAACATCTGTTGCATTTGATTTTCTTTCTGTATTAGCGGCAGTTTTATTTTTTAATGGGGTCTCCCTACCTTAACGGACGAAAAATGATATGAAATATCTGTATTTACTTACAGCTATGTGGCTTTATTCGTCAAACTTTAGAGAACATGACAAGAAACAATTGTGTGCAAAAATAGTGGTTGTATCCGGAGTTATACTGAAGAGAAATACTGAAAAGTAAAAACAAAATGGCAGCGTCTAAAACAGACATCGGTTTCTGCAAAAGATTCGCTGGTTTGTCGAACGCGTTTTTCTCGAAGCAGTGTTTTCAAAATCGGTCGAACCTGTACCTCCAAAAGTAATTATCCGATTCGACTGAAACTTTTATTATTTTGAAGAATATACTTCTGGCTAGGAGGGTCGGGGGTCAGTAAAATTTAAAAAAAAATTAAAAATTTATGAATTTTAAAAGCGTTGAAAGGACGAAAAATTAGGGAAAAAGTGATTTCAAACTTCAAATGTCGTTATTCTCTCACAGAAACGTCATTTTGTAGTTTTTTTCTGGCTTCTCCCCTAGCCAGAAGTATATTCTTCAAAATATAGTCGAATTAGATAATAAATTTTGAAGATATAGGTCCCACCGATTTGGATGAATTTTCTGACGCCCTCCACTTTAACGACTCCCCGGTGCCGTCTGCAATGATTAATTATAAAACAAAAAAATTATTTCTATAGTTAAAGACATCCTTAATATAATGCAAGAAGTTCCATTAAATTATACATTGTAGGTTTCGTTTAATTAATTCTTAAATATCACCAATTTTTATCGTCTCTAGACCGGAACAGCCTCTTAAGTCGCAAAAGCCTAATTTTGCAAAAACCGACTTAGTTTTAGTAACAACGAGAATGAACATATATACACCATGCTATTTTCTACAGAATATATATACCAAGTTTGAAGTAAATCGGGTTATTGGTTTTTGAAATATCGTGGTAACCAATTCGAAAAACGTCGTTTTTAGAAAAACTGGTTTAAAGTTTCAGGTACCAATTTTTTTTAAATTAAATTTTTTTGAAAATGTTGCCTAAACATGTACAAATATAGGCATAAGCGTTTCAATTAATATAATTTGAGGGTTTCACTTAAAAAAAATTAAAGAAAAATATATCCTTTTTTTCAATCCATTTTTAGGTGCTAATTTAATTTAAAATTTAAACCCCAGATGTAAAAATATTCCTTTTCTAGTATAAACTTAATAAAAATCGGTTTGGAAAAATAAGCGATTTTTTAAATAAAATGAGCGGAGTGGGGGCAGTTGTCCCTCTTTTACACCCTCTCCGGACGCCCATAATTACATGTTATTTATATTCATTAAATTGTTGAGAAATTGGAGAGGTACGATTTAGGCTACCAATACGATAGATATGGATAACTCTACCGGTCTACCCTGTAATCTTATCCATCAATATCTTGCCTAAATTCTACATTTGCCTGAACTACAAAAATCCATAACAATTAGAACAGAACAAATCTGCAATCCCAACTCGTCCCTCATCGTTGGCTCCCGGATCGAGCCCGCTACTTCTCGGGCGGTCGCTACCGTTTCACGGGACGACGGGCCGTGAAACCCGTGCTGGTTTTCTGAGGGTCGCGTTCTGCGTACCCGTCTCTGGTCTCCTCGTGTCGGCGGAACTTTTTATGGATCATCCGGAACCCGACCGAGGAGCTATTGAATTCCTGGAGGGGTGAGGCCACGCCGCGGCCAATGAGAAGGTTTGGCGCTGGCTCGAGGCGTGTGTCGCGCACGAGCCAGTGACACGTGACAAACAAGGACGCGAAACCGTACGCCATGCCCACGCGCGCGGCAATCGGCGAGAAAAAGACATCGTTGCCACAGCCACGCCCACTGCGATACAAACAAATGGGCGTGGCTCCGCTGGGAGGAGTTACGGGGCGTGGCGCGGGAGGGGGTGGGTGGGGCGGGGGGGGTAGGGGCAGAGCGTAACGACCAACGGCGAAACAATAAGGAGGATGGTGAACGATACGTTTCGACGCAATCTGCGCCCAGGACCAACGGTGGGTGGGTAAGAGACATGCTGTAAACAGAGGGGGAAAACGAATGTGTGTTTTCGCCTCCACGAAGGAAGAATTAAGTAGTTGAATCGCGAGAACCAGCCACCCGCTCGATTGAATCACTTCCGGGACCTTTCGAGCACAGTGTGTTGGAAGCTGAAAAAGTGATGGGGTTGCGTTTTTACTGGGGAAGGTTAAACGGTTGGGGAATTGTCTTTCTAGATGGGCGGTGCTGGTAAATTGTTATTGGCTTGGGCTTGTTGATGGGAGTTTTCTAGAGAAGTTGCTCAATTACATAAATTCGTAGCGAATAATATACATATAGGGTAGATGCACCGTTTGTGGCTACATTAAATGTAACCTTATATTTCTGGCGGTGTACTAAACAAAGTATTTATGATGTGAAATTCGCCACTTAATAATGATCTGCAGGTACTTTAAAATTGAGTTAATTATGCACGTGGCCAAAAACAGTGCAATGGCGAGAAACGGTACATCTACCCTAGCAAGATGCGGAAATGAAGTGCATATTTAGATACTTCACACAATTTATACAATAATCATGTAGTTGAGAGTGTATATATGTAGGGGTCTTTCTATTGTGACGCTTTATTAAGTACCGCTGGTAGGAACTATTTTTTGTCACAAAAAGAATGTGTTTACTAAATTGAAGTTTTTTTTCTATTTATTAATATGTGTTTTGAGAATACAAAAAAAAATAATTCCAATTTTTTTAATGCTTCCTTGCGCCAAAATAGGGGAGTGTAAATTGCGCTGTGCGTAAAAGACGCCTCGACTGCGCGGTCGATTTTGGAAGAACCATGTGTCTGAAAGAAAAAACCAAAAAGATTTGCAATCAGTATGATTGTCGCTATGGCCCGAACCAGAGTCACACAATTTTCGTTGTTGTTTTGCTCCTCTCTTGCCTCGCAGAATGATTAAAAAATTTAGCTAATTTCGATAGTTCAACTATGGACGTCCGCCGTTTTGTTAATTCTTCAGCAACCTAATTAATCTTATTGTTAGTCCCTGCCGTAGCGGCAGTCATACTGATTACAAATCTATTTTTGATTTTTTTTAAATGAACTCAATTTGGAAAACGTTGAGAAATGATAAAATGGCGAACCTTTGCAGAAAATTGTGAAATTTTGTTTGAGAATTAACCTCATTTGATCAAAAGGAAATAGAGGGAAACGAGCAATGAAAAAAATCTTCCGTCGTGCCATAGCCATCCGCATATAGTTCCTAAAAGATTTTGTTGTTTTCATTATACATATAGAAGCATCGTTTCGAGAGAAAACTGTCAAGCAGATTTTTTGTAGCGCTAAGTCACTGTTCCTATGCAGCTTGAAAATCTGCTTTAATTAAATTTCAAAATAAAAATCGTATAAATTACCTTGTTGTCCCCCCTGAAGGTGAAAATTTGGATTGATTCTTGGATACCTACTGTTTTTTAGTCGAGTCCTTTGCTTTTAGTAGTTTCAACATTCCAGCCTTACCTATAGGTATGTCATAAGAAGTACAATTCCTGGATATCTATAGGTGTATTCAATGGCGCACACAGAAGAGGGGGCCAAGGGGCACCCCCCGAAGGAAAAGGAAAAAGGAGATTAATGTAACAACCACTGAAGTAGCCTTGGAAAAAGTAAATGAATTTTATCGAATTTGCATTAAAAATATTGTTATCCCTCAACTCGGCTACCCCAAGATTAATTCCTGAGTGCGCTACTGGGTGTATAGTAAGCGATAATGGGATTCGTAGGCGTCTGAGAGGATGGTGTAGAAAACAAAAGAGTCTGTGGGAGGTCTTTTCTGGGAGTGGGGAGGTGGGCAGTAAAATACCATTGAGTGATTGGTAATCAAACACGTTCGGCAGATCTTTCATGCCCAACTTTGTTAGTTTTATTTTGGAGAACTGGAATACCTATAAATGAACTTCTCTCCACAAACTATATTTATAATGCGAGCAATTTAAGATTTAGAGCTTGCGCTCTTAAAGATACTTTGAATTTTTCGGTTTGAGGAAAAGTATAACAGTATCTACCTAATACGTACATGAAAATACGACTGTACATTTTTTTATTATCCAATGATTTTAATCTCTTTAACCAGGAACAGTGTTTACTTTCATATAATCCATTACAATCAACATATACTGTTCGTTACATTATTCAACACTTACTATTTTACGTAAATACGAATGGTTTCTATCTCCTTACCCGATTCACATAAAGAGAGCATTTTGAAGTTAACGTGACATAGGTACTTTTCATGTATTTCGAGTACCTCTACCTACACCTACACTGTATACAGTATATACCTATATATGCATAGGTGTAGTACTTTTTACGACGCGTGAAATTTTAATTATGCTCCTACCTTGCCTGAGAACCATGCTGTAACTCCCGAGGCTTTACAATTTACGTCGTTTTAATCACCATCTTGCGATACCTACTGTTGCTCTGTTGGCTGCATCCGTTTCGTCGCAACGCGTTAACTTGTTTCAATTAACTTTTAGTACGTCAATCTTTCGAGCAGACGAATGAAAAAAACGTTGGTATAATCCGTAACTCAGGGGTCTGAAGTGCTACTGGTTGTTTCAGAAAGAGCTGAATGACGGGAATATTGATTGAAGCTACCGAAAAGCTTTTATACAAATTACGGAGGAAATTATATACGCATTGTTATATAGTATTACAAGAGCCACAAGAATTGCATTAATTTTAGAAAATCTTTCTGAAACGCCAGGGGATTGGGGCAATTGCCCCTTTTGTACCCCCCCTACGGATGCCCTTTGAACTATGTATGTATCTACGTAACTTTGGATGTCAACTAAGTTGAAAGTAATGTTTACAACTGCCCCATTGCGTACCTAAGATTAATTATAATATCACCGCCATTTTGTCGCTCTGGGCGACCCCATGTGCGCCATGGATGGAATCTTCATCTTTGTTCTTCGATTTATAAACCACCTGCTACAAGCCATCTGGCTACACTCGTTATTCACGTGATTTAATGCACATCAACCTAAATGAAACACACGAAGGAGACTTCAGTCACCAAAGCCAAACATCCCCCAAATTTATGTGCGCTTCTTTAATCTGTCTCCTTCATTCCAGATCGAGCTTCTGCAGGCTGTGCCTTGTTTATCTTGACCACCTTAATAGGTATCTTCGTTCCTTTCAAAGGTACGAGAAATTCTGCATCTAAGATATTGTTTGTGTTAAATAAGAATTTATATATCTTTTCCTGCTTGGAATACCCAGCTGTTTTCTAGTAGATTGATCGCGTGGCGTGGGAAATCCATACCGTAGGTACAATAACATACCTATCAAATAAGAAGAATAAGTACATGTATTATAAATGAAGAGCATCAGCGCTTTCAGTAGCGAGACGTGGGCCGCATCAGAAGCTAGTTACGCTCTGTGTATGGCGGGACAAAAGAGGTCCAGTATGTTACGTTACACTACCTACCTAGTTTCAATGAAGGCGAAAGTCAAACCGCTAACTGCGAATGGTAGCGGATAACAATTGAAGAAATTAAGCACTGCCCTTAAGGATAACAAGCCTGCACTCGTTAAAGAAAGAAGGATCGCTCTTCACTGTGACAACGTTTGAACAGATTCAGCGATTGCAACTGAAAGGCGAGTCGCTACATCTTCATGCCCTGCTATTGTCAGGTAGTCCGCTTCGGTCACCGAAGTTTAACGAAGTTAAGGAACCGTTCAAGGCGGACTGCAGCCTTTGAATATTTTTTACGAATTGCTCGTAAAATGTAAAGTACATAGGTACTATAAATTAATTATTTTATTTACATTGCAACGTCCAAAGAGTGAATAAAGGAACGGTGAAACGTTTCTCCAGATTCAAAAAGTTTGATGGGCTCAAAAAATCGATTTCTTTTTGCTTCTTGGATCGAAAAATGTATGTGCAGAGTATTGAAACGAAATTGGTAAAATTGCCAGAGTTAAAAAGGAGCAAAGATTGCGCCACCCTTACGGCACTGTTGTCTGTAAAAAAACGCGTTTAAACGCGTTTTTCTCAAAACGACATTTCTCAAGACGGGCGCAGTGATTTTTCGGAAACTACTGGGCGGACTCCAGCTTCGTTTTTGCTAAAAATAAACAATGTTTTCAGGCCAAGATAGTCGAATTCTTTCGGTAAAAGTCAATGATTATTGTTTCGTCGCGTCCAAGGATGAAAATAAGCTTTGACTTTCTAATTTTGGATGACGGGGACCGCCGCTACGAGTGCGCCTGGCGAACAATATTTTTTTACGTCGTCGTCTGTAGCCCTGTAAATTTCCAATAGAAACGTTCAAAAAAATTCTCAACATCTCTTCGAACATAGGTAGCATAATATGTCAGGAAAATGGCATACAGTATAAACTTATAGCTTTCGTTGAATAAATTCCCGTAGATAGCGTTGAAACGGGCAGTCAAACTTAGGATAGGTAGCCCCTTAATGTGGTAAGACTATTTCACCTTATATTCCCAGAAATTGTACGTTTATTTTCTTACCCACACTACTAAAAACAATATAAAAAATTTCGCAGGACTATAAGTTTAAAGATAAAGAAATCAGTAGGTATACATGCTTAGCTTCGTGGTTAAGAATATTGACTACTTTAATTATAAGCGAACAGTAAAGTTCCTTGGTCCGGCGTTTATCGGGTTCAAATAGCGTAAATTCTGATACTATCGATGTAAAGCGTTGCTATTTCGCTGCGCAATAGGCACCCAATTATTTCAGATTTCTATTAAAAGTGTCAGGTTTCAGTTCAGTCTCTTGGTTAATTAAATCCACGATACCACAGCCTTAGATACGATCTACTTTTTTTTTTGTTAACCTCATAAGAATACACTGACGAAATATAAAAAGCAGCTTCTCATGCATAAGAATGATGATACATTTTTCGAAATTGCATATCCTCAAGAATGCCAACCAGATTTCCCCATGTACCCAAAGCCATCGAATTTTCGTTAGAAAATTCCTTTGGACGTTCATCTTTTTCCAACCTCGACGACCTTAACGACCCTCGCCACGGTCCCTCAAAAGCCATCAGCCTTACGAAAGACGAATCAAGCGAATTGCCAGCCCAACAGGTTAGAATCATCGATTCTCGAGGCAACGAGGAAGCCAATGTTAACAAAGCAGCGACGTATAGAGCGACAACCACAAAAAGAAACGGAGTAACGACGACGGGAACGGGGGAACTGGTGGGGAGAAAGTACCGCCCACCGGTCGCGGCGTCTACTGGCGGCCAGGGGGAGGAGCCGCGCGCGGCCAATCGCCGCTCCCAGCAAGCACGGCTGGCCGGGAGTGGGGGGAAGCGAGCGCATCGGGAGTGTGGGTATAGTTTGCGCGCAGTGTCCCTAGAGACGCGACGCTGGTTGCTCGATTTCCCTTTTCTCTTCCGGTTTTTCATCGCCCGATTTCCGGCCGCGTGCGCTCGCTCGTGTCGCTTCCGGTTACTGGAGCTGCTCGTTCCCAAAGAGAATTCGTCCGACGATTGTGTTCCTCCTGGCGCACCCCATCTGCAATGTTATCGAAAAGAAATTGAAGCTGCCAGCAGGAATAGCATCGGCACCGCTTTGCACAGCTTTGCACAGCTTTGCACAGCTTTGCACAGAGTTTGTTAACCTTTGATAAGTAAATGCGTTGAAATGTTGGGCGCCGGAGGCTGGAAGGAGTGGTGGACCAACGCTGGAAGAATCTGGAACAGTTGCGGCGAACAGTGGGTCTGAACATTTTCCGTGGAAACCTTCTGGGTGGCTGTCCTCTTTGGACGAGAAATTGAGACGAAGGAAGCGTGCAGTGCCCTTTAAGAGATCAGCTTTGAGTATCAAGAATTTGAGTATCCTTGGAAGGCCTGTTCTTGATCTTTTTTCGAAGGACTCTTTATCTTTGGAGGATGGGGACCTGGGCGAGATCGTCTGAAATTTTGTGAGAATTGTACAAGCGTCTGAAGCCTGTAGATTTTTCCAATGAAACCGAAGACTCTATTCCTCAGGGAACAGTAGGTACCCCTACTATGCGTGATCGAAGAATGAATTTGGATTTCGTGGAGGGAAAGTGTTCGAAGCACCGTAAACATTTCCAATGACATTTAAGGAAGTCAGAACCCGAATCCTCCGTGACTCTTTATCCCGTGATGTTCCTTCAGAAAGATGAATTTTCTTTTAAGCAAACATCAAACACAGTTTCCCAGGAAAGCTGGAAGCTTCGGAGCCTCAAAGTTAGTGCAAAAGTGAATTAAAGTCCTCGGAAGAAGAAGTTCACTCTACTTCTCACGTAGCAAACTATAGACTCGTTCAGTGAACTTTGGAAAAGAACAGCTAGATAATAAACGTGTTTGAAAACAAATCTTTGAAACATTTAGTGACTCGGCGACAGGATATTGTTCGAACAAAGTTGCTGCGGGAGCCACGCTATATTGATGTGCCACTGAATCTCGACACTTGATTTCACGCAGTGTGATAGCAGGTATGTGTATACACTATACACTGAGATAATTCCTTTGTATGCTCACCCATTTAACTGGGAAATAGAGTAGCTTTAGCGAGCCACTGTAAATACGAATAAAACAGTGTCTATGTCTTACATTTGTTAACGAGATACAGAATTACAGTGGAAAATTCAGAGTAGGCACTTTCAGGCATAAGAGGCTGAAATTTTACCTCAAGCTTGAACAGTTTCTTGTTTCTGAATCGAGGTGAGAAATAAAAGTTTCTTTTAACGTATGGGCAGATACCTATGTTATCAACTTTCACGTAGAAAATTGAGGCTAACGCCTGATCTTACATAGCACTTTGAATGTTCCAAGTGTCTTCCTGCGAAACTAATAATTCTGACATATACTCGCTTGCCTGCCAACCAGAGAAATATAAAATTCTGCCGTGGAATTTCAGAAATCACTCAAGCTGATTTCTAAATGGAGTGGCATGTCAATTTCTACGGCCCTAGATAGTGCAGTTAATAACTCGTGATATCGGTTTTAAACATTTTCCGTGCGATAGAAACTATTGTTTATGAGAAGATCTTTGAAGAGAGGATTAAACGCGTTCGAAATGGTTTGTTTTGAAACAGAAGTTGTTTTATTAAACGTACAACGCGGCGTCTGTGCACTCGCAAACATTTGTCAGTTCTTTTATAATCGGTTTAGAGAATTATCACAATCACAGTGTCTTGTAGGGAGATACCTAGCTGTAGTTGTTGCGTCAGCATTATTCGCGGCTTCGTTTATTTTTCCAACGTTATTCAATAATTTTCTCCATTCTCTGTTTAGTGTGATGCATTTAACATTTGACCGAGGTCCATCCGGTGGCGGATTTAACGGGCGGCCGATGGGAGATGAGCGCTTCTCCGCGTGCGCCCCATCTTTACAAAAAAAAATTATGATTTTACCCGAACACTGTATTCTTTTTCCGTAGGTACCTACTGTTACCTACATTTGGCCCGTTTTTAGTAAAATACCTCTTCATTTCCCGAAAAAAAAGGACCCCTCAGAATGTTTGTCCTTTGCACCTGGGCCCTTTTTCTTAAATCCGCCACTGTATACGGTAGGTTTGTTCACACTAATTAAGGGAGCATAACTAATTGCGAAAGTCACTATCGTGCCTTTGCTTTCTGGTGCATAGATGGTGATGGCATCGGTTGCTCCATAATTCTGGCACAAAAATAAGACTAAAGGCATAATGTGGTCGCGCGTCTTTACATCACGAGAACTTGACAGCAACTTTTATCCTCAATAAACCACGGCTGTTTAGTTTAGACAACCAACATTTGCCAATTTACGTTCTGTATAGCTATGTACAGTGACACAGTAACATTCTTAATAAAAAATCAATTTATTAGTTTTTTATTATTCTCAAGTGTTGAATTCGTTCCAAAATTTCTCCAATGCCTTTTCTTTTTTAAACATTCTTTTTAAAGCAGTGGCTATGACAACATCAAAACGGCATAACTGATTAGCCTCAGATTTACCATAAATGCCTATTGTCTAAGAACATTTAAAATCGAATCAGGGGCGGTTTTTTAAATCTTTAATTAGAAGGCAATAAGAGAAATTCACGAGAAGCAGGCTTTAAAATTTATTCAAATTATTCAAGTCTATCTTAAACTATGCGCCTATTCACTTCGATGTGTTTTATTCTTATCTGAAATCTCTTCTAACGAAGGGTATTCCTTGTCACATTTCCACAGCTATGAATTTTATTCCATAGGTAACTATAAAATGATTCAAGGATAAGCTACTTATTCGCGTAGGAGTATCGACGACGAAAGAATTTATGTGCCACTCCATACACAGAGGTAATTCTGGAAATTGATTTTTTCCCCCGCAGACTTGTCGTTTGTGGCCTTAGAGAGTATCGAACAAGTGGTCTCATATTCAAAATTCGCATTATTACGCAAGTTACAGCCCGATAACGCGAACGGTACGTTTAGAAGCTCGCGATTCCTCTCTGCGCGTTTCCGTGGATTTTAATCTTTGTGCGGAATTTATTCCGACAAAGTGATCGATCTCTTTAAATCAGTATATCGCGAGTCATGTATCATGTGTGAAATTAATAAAAGTAAACTCGGGGTATGAAGTGATCAGTGGGAACGCTCTGCTAAACACGAGGAAACTTAAATAGGTATGATCCTCTTGAAACACTATTTTGTTAAAATGCTAACTATGAGAATAGAAAAACGACTTAAAATTGGCTAATGGGCGGTTTTTTAAATTTTTAATCAGGAACGGGCAATATTTAAAATATTAAGCCATGCAAGTGAAAAGCAAAATACCTATGAAAACTATTTACTAGAAAATTATTTGGAATGAATAGAAAATTCGTTTCTTATAATTTAGGCTTCGCTCAAGTCCTTGGATGATCAAACAGGTTCACTATTATTTAAATGGGGTAGCGTGCAAATTTTTCCAGCTCTGGATACCTGTTGTATTTTTCTGTTTTACATAAAGTACAAAAAATCTTTTGTACAAACTGAATAAATGTTGCAGAAAGGAAGCGCGCGCGAGCTTTAGGAAAGCAATTGGTGCATTTTACGCAGGTATATCTAGTAACTTTAAATGCACAATTTAAATAACTGACCGCAGGGATATTGAGAGCTACGCTTGAATGTATAATTATGATACATACCCACGTCCAGAATTATTATTACTATTATTATTATTATTATTATTATTATTATTAGGTAGGTACAGTTAGGTTTCCACTGCAACTAAATTACAGTTACGTGCTTTGAACCGGATGCAGATTATTGGAATGAACGGAAAGCTATTCTTTTATTAGATACCAATACATTACTCTTATAGAGTGTTTCAAGAATACCTACACTAGCGGACAAAAAAGTTACCACTTTTTCGATTTGTTCTATTTTTGTTGTTTTTTAGCATACGTTTGGGACAGTGGTATTTGTTTAATACGCATATTCTGATGAAGAATTTAAAGCTGTATAAAACCCAGTTAAAGTTGAATTTATTTAACTGACGAACAAAAGTGTTACATGACATTGAATGGGGTAAAATTTTTGGGACCGACAAAGAAGTTACCACGTTTATTAACTTTGTTAGGCTGTCCTAAACGCAAAAGGTGCCACCACAAAATATTAGATTGTTTTTATTAATGTTCAAAAGTGGTAACTTTTTGTTCGCTTTAAAAATGTGTTGTCTTGTTTAATGTTATGTGAGGTTTTTGTTTGTTAGTTAGATAACTTTTACTGTAACTGGATTTTATACAGCTTTTAATTCTCTTTCAGAATATGTATATTAGGCACATACGGCAGTTTTGAATTGATATTGAAAAGTAATAGAAGCAGAGTGGTTCGAAAAAGTGGTAATTTTTTTGTCCGCTACTGTACATGCTTGGGTCATATGAAATTTCATCGCGAGTTCTCTATACCTATGGTATTACCTATAAGCCATTCTCGTCTATTGCCGTTGATCGGCCAGAACGTGGTGCATCGTCCAACAAGGAATGATCCCGAAGCCGGCAATTCAAAAAGTCCGAGAGTTTGTGAAAATGTACGGGATTTCCACCTGATTACAACGCAATTTTCGTGTGCTGGCCAAATTCGCTCTAAGGGGCTGAGACAAAAGAATAATTTAAAGACACCCCGTAGAAAATGCGAAAACTTTCTGTTCAAACCTATACGTGTGTACATAAAAGACAAATAGGTTTGGTGCAACTGCTGCCGAAAAATATCTTGCGCACTCCCGTTATTTGTAAAGGAAACGAGGAAATGGTTTTGAAAAGAAATGTAGTATGTTTGTGGTGTCCTATTCTCCATCGAATAAGTATGTAAATGTCTGCGCGTTTTACACGCGACTACCAATTCTAACATCACGAGTCACTATTACTATAACCGTATATTATTCGTCGATAGTTATCGTCGTTTTCCACGACATACGTGCAGTTTTGCTAAACTGCAAAAATTTTCAAACCTTAGAAAGTGACAGCCACTTACGTATATGAAACGTCTGAAATATTTCTAAACGAAACGTTCAGACACAACTGTGTTTCAGGGATCTTGTGCACCTGTGCATTCATTTCCAAAGAAATAATACGAAATTGGCGGTAAGGGTGAGAAAAGTTAGGCAGCTACTCCAGAAATTAGCATTTTATTTATTTATTTACAATAAACTTTGTATATGCCTTTGAAGAAATTTCATATGTGATCAATAACGTACCACGAATAGCTTGCAGCTCTAAAATTTATGGACAGCCTTGGGTTAGTAATAAAAGTGGCTATAAAGTGACAAGTATGCTGTTTCGCGCGCAATACTGGTTACTTACGTCAGCAGGAATCTCGAATCTACTGCCTAAGTGCATTCATCGCTAGTGATACCTGCTCCATAAATGGTCGACACAAAATTCCATTAGCTACATACAATTAGACAGAAATGTGGTTAATTCTGTGTTTGGCAGAGAAGCGACGGTAACGCAGTCTCCAACATCTCAGATCTTTTTAAAATATTGCCCACCTTATACATATTTGCGTTTAAAATATAATCTGACGAACTTCGATTGTGTGCCATTGAAATTTCTTTTGTCGTGGCTAAACATAGTGGGGCCCCATTTTTATTGTGTCAATTACTGCAATAATTGTTATGAAAAGACGAAACTTTCAACTTGACTTTCATCGTACGATTTTACTGTGACAGTAATGAAAATTTTAAACTGTTGTAACCAATTTTCTAAGTACCTATTAATATAATAGTATAAATATATAATATAATAGTATTAATGAAGTTCCAGGAGCCTTTCTTGGAGGGGGCGAACCGTGTAAAGGTCCTACATAAGTAAGTAGGTAGCTAAGGTTTTCGAACGTTCTTTTAGAGGATTTAAAATTTTCTTGCAAAACTTTGATTGTCACGGAGTTTCAACGGGCAGGAAATAAAGGGGTAATGGATATTATCCGCAGGGTTCTGAAGAGTAATTCTGCAAAATCTCGTCCCGATCGGTTAAAACAGTGTCCTACGTGTTATTCCTGGTCCTAGACTACGTGTATACTTTCCGGAGGATTGAAAACTGCGAGTGCCTACATAGAGCAGTCCGCGACATTGAATTCGACCTATTGTCGCGGGTGTTGCAGCTAGAGCTAGACTGAAAAGTGATCACACCGCAACTAGCTCTAGCTAGACAAAAAACGCACTTTTCTTCAAACTTGATTTTTTGCTTTTTCCAAAATTAGATTTTGCCCACTTGAAATCGAATGTCTGTTTTAGACGCTGCCATTCTGCTTTTACTTTTCAGTATTTCTCATTTAATACAGATGCTGATCTTATGCTAAAGGCATACATTTTTTTCTCATATTCTCTAAAGATTGACAAATAAAGCCACACAGCTGTAAGTAAATATATTTAATGGTTTTGTTTTTAAAAATTCCTAAAGTTCGCATCGACGCGTCGTTCGTTCGCCAAGGTAGGGAGACCTTGAAAATTCTGGAAAACTACAGAAAACTTGAAATGATATTAATTATACTACTCATTATTAAATAACCCATTAAAAAACATTGTGGGACAATAAGGAGATATAAAATATACTCGATAGAAATAAAGCTACTTTTTTTTTAACAATTAAAATCTTCGGTTAGTAGGTAAAAGTACTTTTCGTAACGATCATTTGAATTTAGTCCTTTAATAGGAATTGTATCAGGTTATTTCAAAAGTGCGTATTTTTATTTGAACTTTATTACGAAGAGAAACATACAACGGAATAAGGTTAATCATTAATATGTGACTTCCCTATTTTTCAATGACGGTTGACAACTTCTTGCAGCCTGTATACCTGCTTTGTGCCAATTAACAAACCGTAACAAATGCAAAAATCTTCGCGCAGTTTTTTTTTGCAAAAAACGCTGCTACGCCCTTGGCTGTCAGTTTGCTCGTTTTGCGAGGTTCCTCGACGATCCTTCCGCCTTCTACATATTGCCGCGGCGGCTGGATTCTTAGAATTTACGAGAAGAGGCTCAGCAACAAAAAGGCGCTTTTTTAATGAGTCCTATCTGAAACGGTGGGTGTTGACGAGTTGTTTAGGCATCGGCCGACTGTTGACGCTCGAAGGTGTGAAATACTCGAGTACCTATTGCGAAACGGGTACAGCGTGTCGAAAAGTTAGTAGACCTCCAAAAAGTAGAATACACTATTTATATGTATATGCGCATGTTTTAGAAAAAGTTTATGTAAAACATTTTTTATTGAACTGTAGAAGATCCCTTTATTGTGTATGTATAGCATTAAATGTTTATTTCTCAACGTAAATGTTGATAACATTTCACTGGATATGTGGTGGAAAAATTAAGTTACCGATTTGAACCATGCGCGAAATAAATAAATACCACGCGTACAGAGGATCGAAGCTAATATAGATCGTTTGAAAATTAGGGGAAATTTTGAAGAATAAAATTTGATTAGAAATTGGTGAAAACACTGTATGTACTACTTATACATACAGCAAGTCTCGTAATGCGGGACTTGCATATTTCGAAGATGAATGCAGCACTTGAAGATAACACGAAAAGTTTATGTAAACATATGTCCCATTCGACCTTTTTCACGAGTTGTAGCCAGTTATGTGTTCCGTCAACCGGTAATGGATTGATTACCTTTACAACAGATGCTCAGAACGACCACCTTGCATCTCAATGCATGCCTCCTGTATGTCTTGTCACTGATCTGTTGCTCTTTCGACATTTCCAGGTGTTACTCGAACTTCGAAGCCTGTACTTGACTTAGCCGGCCGGAGCAGTTATTGCAACATAAAATTTCCTATAATTAACTCGAAAAGAAGGTTCTCTTATAACTGAAATTCAATTTATTTTATTAAATATCATTAGCCTCCAAAATGATGGTTTTAAATTCATTTTACACACCTGTTATAAGATTTATTTGCATATGGCTACGTACCTGGATAATAAATTTTCATTACAATACAAATCATTTGCGAATTAATAAGTTTCTCGTTGCTTATTTAATATAAAGAATAATAATTTAACATACGTTGCTGTGATTGTATTTTAATTAATCGTACACGAATATTGTTGAAAGGTAAAAATAAATTAGCCACGTACAAAAATGAATACAAAAGAATACTTTTGATATTTGGATTTTGGATACTTTGGACCCCGGTAACCGATCTGTGTATCGACTGTCGCGTTTTGTCGAGATCACTTGTGCGCGTCGTACCCAGGTTTTGTCTCGGACTTTGCTCCGTCTAGAGTGGCGCAAGCAAGGGCAAAATTCATTAAATTTTTCTATAAAACAAAAAGCTTTTTTATTTCACAAATACCTACAAGAAATTTTACTTTTAAACTAAGGTAAAGTTATCATATTTATAATCAAATATAATGCGCAGAGCGGCGGAAGAGCTAGATTAGACCATGGTCTTAGGACCCTCGATGTGTCTCACCGTTTCGTTGATTCGATTACATTGCAGGTGGATCGAACGATTATTAACGGATTCGACGTATTTTTATATGATGTTAATGGTGCAGCGGCCAGCGTAGGTACTGGTTGCCGATGAACAGGGGCCAGTATGTAACAGATGGATCGTGGGCTAGGGTGGCCCTCATTTTCAACCCGCGATTTCTTCTCCTCTCACCCCCTATTATGGTTCCATTTCATAAAACAAATAGCCCCTGAAAAGGATTATTGCAATCGGACAATGGGAAAAGGTGCCGAACAGGCCTTGAGCTTTAGAATTCATCAGTCGTTAGAATTTGAAGAATTTCTAAAAAATGGTAAGCCCTATCGAAATTTTCTTCAAATAATATTAAAAGAGCATTGAATTTGCTACAATTACTGTATGCATAAGTTTTTCGTGCTTCCAACCATTCTTTAGATAATAGCCTTTGAATATAGAGAGAGAGTCCGCATTTGGCGCGCCCCACCTGATGTACGGCGTGACGTAGCTATTATCTACATATAGTATCTCTACTTTGAAAGTCTCCCATCGTTTTTTTATGCCACTTTTTTGTCATTTTCACCAGGTTCTCCCAATAATGATATCATGCCCATAATTGCACAAAGAATGTGGCTCACTCTTCTTACACTTCTCTTGCTAATTATCCACTGAAGCTCGCCACAGCCATGCTTGAAATGGGTATAGAATCATGAGATAAGAAAATCTTAAGCAACATCGGTTGCTGAGAACGTCCCATTATGCGTGCAAATACGCTACGACATTCCCACACAAATAATTGCTAGTTCTAGCTATAGTCCCAGACACGAGTATATTTCCTGAAAAGTACTGTATTAATTAAAACATGACCTTGAATGACCTCGGTCAATAGCAATTATGGTTCGCATAAATAAAATGAGAGATGGAAATTCTTCAAACTTTGTTGCAGGCCAACCCGTTACATATAATATTACGAATATTATAAGTATTATAAATATTATAATTGTGGTATTAATATTTTCTAGATTGAAATTCGAATTTTTGTAATTAGTACTTTCCAGAGTTACTGGAAACGTGTGATTTCCTACCCACACTGTAAAGATTAGGTATACGTTCTTTCATGTACGTACGTATATCCCTCGGAGCAATAACCAATAAGATACATAGCTACGAAGTATTTGATGTAATCAGTAATCACCATTGGCAAGAGTGAAGCTTTCCAATAAACGACTTGTACGTGTTTCCTGTTTCCTGCGTAGTAATTGAGGCAAATGTTGCAATAATTCTTTGCTTGGCAACCTTGTCGTAGTAAATACTCCCTTCGCGGCTGTACCACAAATTGCAAGCCATTGCATTCTTCGCGCTCTCCATATAGTATTAGGGATAAAAGATTTTGGCCGCCAAAGCCACTTCCCTAGCTATGAATCAATCACGACCCTCCATTTCACGAGCAGATCACGTGCCTCGGTGCTTATCGCACGCATCACGCAGATATACGATCATAGTTGTCGTGAACTTAACTGATCAGTCATGGATGCACAAACTTTTATTACGGATAATGTAAAATAATTTACTAAAATAATACCTACTTTTGTGTCTGACAATATATATTTACATGATTGCCGGGGTGTCAGATTCTCCGATAGCAATTGGACCCCTTTAAACACTGTAGGTAATTACTGAAAAATATACATTTATTTCACAAAAATTTCTACCTAATTTTATTTATCTATACATACGTATAAAAGAAGAAGTCCTGACTGACTGACCGTTTAACCTAGGAACGTGACGTTTCGAAGGTACGTTGTTTTCATGACGTAGGCACCTACTAAGGAAGGATTTTTCCAACATCCATCCCCAGGGGGGTGAAAAGGGGTAAAGGGGTAAAATCAAGTTGGTTCTCAGTCACAAAGATTACCCGCGCAAGTGCCTAAAACCCCTAAGGGGGTGGTGATGGTAGTACATTTAGCTATGTCTCCGAATTGTGGCGTTAAAAAATATTGATTAATGACAAAGTTATTTACAATCATGAAAATTAAGTGACATCGTGGCCGAAAATCGACATTTTACGTTTGAACATTTGTCACTCTGTCCTAAATCAATATTTCGATAAACCCTCAGTCCAGGGACTAGATACTCAAATATATTAACTAAATTTTTTTGAATTTTTTTATTTTACATAATCCACTTCCGAGTACGTAAGCGTAGTCGCCACAAACCCCTCCTTCCAGCAGGACATCTAGGAGATTCTAAATAACTTCGTTATTAATAAATATCTTTTAACGCCAAAATTCAGAGACATAGCTAAATGTATTACCTTCCAAACAAAAATAAAGTTTTTTCAATAAAGATTTATAGTTTCTGAGAGAAAATTTCCAAAAATCACAGCTTTCTGGGCCTCCTGACTGGCAATGAGCGTAATCCGAAAAACTTTTACGTATCTGAAAGACAAGCATGCAGATTATCTGTGAATCAAATTATGCTAAAATTCTTCAACTATCTGTTTCCAGGATCCTCAGCAGCTACGAGGTCGGGGACTAAAATGGTAACTAACGCTCGAAAGTGACGCGGTATTGCTGGCTTCTCTCTAACTGTGCACGCGTTCACGGCGAGCTACTGCAGTAGCCCCTACATCGAGGGAGGAAGAGAATGTGATGAAAAGATGTGACAGAAAGTTGTGCTCGATGAAAAGGAATGACGGTGACGATTTAAGAAGAGATCCGCGGTGTCTGTTTGCGAAGATCGAGGTGAAGAGAGGAGTGAAATATGCCTCGACCATCGAGGGATACTTACGGCGATCAAAAGCCGCCCTACTCGTACATTTCTCTAACTGCGATGGCGATCTGGTCGTCGAGGGACAAGATGCTGCCGCTCGCTGAAATCTACAAGTTCATCGCAGATCGGTTCCCGTATTATCGCAAGGACACTAGAAGATGGCAGAATTCCTTGAGGCACAATTTGTCTTTCAACGACTGCTTCATCAAGGTTCGTAACCATTTCTTCTTCCTTCCTTCCTTCCTTCCTTCCTTCCTTCCTTCTTTAGCTGGTTCTTCATAGGTATAAATAAGAAATTCATCTTAACAAATTGCTGTAGGTATGAATAACGAATCGGTCTTAACAGATTGGTACAGCTATAAATAATAAATTGACTTTCAATACGGATTTTGCCTTCCAATTCGCTGACACTGCTCATCATTTTTGGCTGCTCGTCGACTCGAAATTAAGTTTTACTGGCCATCATTAACCTTTAATTAGCTTACAAATATTACGGGTTGATTTCACCCCGTTATAGTGATATTCCGCAGACAAAGAAGTTGCTCGCCCGATAAAATATCGATTGGAAATTGGTTCGTCTGTTTAATAATTATTAACCCAATTGGAAAATGGTTGATTTTAAACTAATGTACTTTATTTTACATTAATGTGTTTTAAAATTGAATGTTTCTGTTTATCTTTATTTATGTGATCCGATAAGATCCCCTGGTCGTGTTCTATTTTTAGACGAGGAGACTGATTTCCTCATAAATATGTGCAATTTCAACTGGATTTGTTGGATAGTATTCAGGGAGAGATACGATCACTCACTAATTACATTTTGCAAATGAAACTTTGTACCTGAGCATGTAGATCTTATCTGCTTAGGCATCCGTTTCACGTGTATTTGTATTCGAAAGTAACTTTGAAACGCACTATGTATTTCATATCTTATCATCAGAAACATGAAAAAACGAAAGCTTTAAATAATACAGACGCTATTAGTTTCGCGATTGTTATGCAGTCGGACGTCAAAATCTTATACATATACCGGGTGCTCCGTTTAACCTGGTGATCTTGAATATTTTCGTTGCTTTTCATGATTCCAAACTTTTTACCTCAGATTGAAAGTTTTCCTTTTAAAGGGGCGAGGCGATATGATTCATATGAAAATGATTTCAAAGTCACACTTTTAAACTTTTTTTTCTTTCACAGTCTTTTTTATTCGGGCTCTGTATTTTTATTGCGCCCATGTGCGTGTGAAGGGGCGTGCAAAAGGGGCAATTGCCCACCATGGATTTTGAGAAAAATCGTTTTTTTCTTCAAAAACTGATCTTTATTAAGTTTATACTAAAAAGGGGAATATTTTTAAATTTTGGTTTTAAAGTTTTTAATTAAATTGGCACTACGAAATGGGTTAAAGAAAGCAAGAGGGGTAGTATATTTTTCTTAACCGTCATCCCAAAGTTGCCCTGCCCCCCCCCCCCATCCTACTGGATAAAAGTCACCGGTCGCCCTTGATTGTGACAATTTTGTAGCACGTATTAAAAAGAATATTCATTTCCTACAGCACTTCAAACTATCTTAAAGATGAAAGGGATTCCAAGATATGGAGTTAAATTCCTTCCTTTCACCTACATTACTGATAGAGTCGAGTAGGTTAACTTCGAAGTTTATAATGTGTCTACTTACAATATACAGTGTTCCATAACGAGCGGTACAATCACGTTAGAGAAGATTGTATTTGCAAAGACAAATTGATAATGTAGAATGAATTTTGTCATAAGAGTATTTATTTTTGAGAAACTGGATTTTGAAAATTTTAAACGTGACTAAAAATTAGTAGAATGCAAATACTTTTCACATACATTTTTTATGCAGTGTCAACATTATAAGGTGACCTCGAAATACTATATAATATATTTACTTACACAGTTATTACTGTTCGATTCTATTTATGAGCGATGCTAATATTTTTCAGAATACGTACATATTTATGTGGCGTTTTCGAATCTTGCACATTTTTTAGAACTTTTTATCATTTGTGACATTATTTGTAAATAGTGTGGTTGGTTTCATTACTGATTGAGGGGGTACTAAAGAAAACAAGAGAGCGTCTTACAAATTTCTTCAAGAATTTTTGGGGGCCCCGGATCCAACTTTTTTGTAACTGAAAAACCCAGATCCAATTTTTGTTGTAGTGGATAAATAAAATTCTTCAGAAAATTTTCAACTAATTTGTTCTGTTTAGAAGATAAAGTTGGTATTTTTGCGCTTAATCAATTTTATCACCCCCCCACCACTTTCGTACAGATAACTAAAAAATTCTTGTGTTAAGGAGATTCCCGACACGTTCCCAAAATTATTGTAAAATATGAGAGAAGAATTTTTATTATTTCTTTGACCAGTTTAATTCTTTTCCAAATTTTGACCAGACAGGTTCCAAAAATGAATTTCTAAACGTTTAAAATGGAAACACTAACTAATAACATTATTTATGTCTTATACCAATATTGTCACTTCGCTAGGCAATAAATTAATCGTACAGTACAAGAACAGAATAATACACGTGATACCTATAAGCGTGATATTTAAATTGCACTCGCATCGAATTGATTAAGCAGATACAAATATTTCCTCTACCACAGCCATAACTTGCCAACGTACTTTCAAAGCCGTTGCAAGCGCCAATTAAATTCAGGATCCAGATACAGATCAATGGCGGTTTCAGACTTGTTGATTTGCATTGCTCATGAGGATACATTTCACTCTTTTTGAGTAGCGGAGTCATACCACGTTTATAATTAGCTCGGTATGATCGTAAACAATAACGGCTCTACATGACGTGTGGTTATGAAAAAATCGTTTCCGCGAAGAAAAAGGTGCACGATGTAAGCGTGCATCCTATAAGTTGCAAATATGGAAACTAGGTATTTCACGTTCTTGTAGCTGATATCGAACTAATACCCATGCAAATTTTGCAATGCAATGAGCACGTTCTGTCACATTATTACAAGCTGCAGATGTTCATGCAAATAATGCATATATTTATACAGGATGGACGAGGGTGGGTAGATTAATCGGGCACAGGGTGATTGCTTGCGCAAAAATAAAACGAAAGTGTAGAAAAATATTTTTTGGTACGAGCCTTTGTTTTGAGAAAAATCGACTTTCGAAATTTCTTTAGCGTACGTGGTCCTAAATAAAGAAACAAATGTAAAATAAAATCTTTCGATATGAACTTTTGTTTTCGAAAATATCGGCTTTGGAAACTCATTGTCAGTAAATATTGAAAAATCGATAAAAATGGTACAGCTGCGAACAAAATGAATCCTCGTGGAGAAATAATTCGAAATTATAGAATGAAACTCTTCGAATGTGGTGTACTTTTCGAAAAAAACTGGATTCGAATGTCAAATGCACGCGTGCTGAACAGATTTTGAATATGAGTTTCTTCTGAAAACACAGCCTCGTTCGAGAAAAAGTTATTTCACCATTTCAACTGATTTTTGCACAAGGATTCACAGCATTCCCAGTTTTACGTATTCCTTAAATGTTTTCACACATGTACTGCATACGCTTTGCATATGTTTTGCATACTTGCATGTGGCCACACGTGCACAAACATCAGCAGTATACAGGGTGTCTCCGAAAAAGTAATACAAGCTGAAAACGGGTAAGTCTACAGGAATAAATACGTTGTGGCGTTTCGTGTTAATATAGTTCCTAGAGCATTTCACCTAGATTAAATTGTTGTTCAGCAACGTTACTCTTCTCATAAGTTAATAGTTACGTAGTTCGTAATAAGGAATTATTAGCAAAAGAAATATAAACCTAACGAATTAAAATAGAATTTAATTTCAACAAAATTTACGAAAAATTTTGACCTCCCCCCTCACACTAGAAATTTTAAAGCAATCAATTGAAGTAGAAGTTAATTTAAAAAAATTATTAATTAATTAAGCAAAAAAAATAGTTAAGTGTGCGCTTTCATATCGGCCTAATTTAGAGTATAGTAATTGAGTTTATTTCATCTGAACAAATATCTAAATTGGCAGCAGCATCGCCCGGAAAGTCGAAAACGTAAAGTAACATTTTTTCAACGATAAACAACGAATTTTATTGCTGAAGAATGTTTTTTGTCGGTAGTACGCTTCTGTGCGTTCTATCTATTTCGAATATTTCCTGTTCTCAACTGTCCGGATACAAGGTTAATTTTCTCTTTGAATCAGACAGAATAACAAGTAACGTAAGTATGAAAACATGTTACTCCATACTTTCGACTTATTTTTTCGTGTAGATTCGCCCCCTTCGAAATTGTACCATTAGCTCGGAGACACCCTGTATACATTACGCATAAAATTCTCCGCATAAAAGGAAAAAGGAAACGAATAACTGCCATGACATGTTACAAGCTACCAAATCAATGCTTGCATGCCCTCAGCTTCCTTTTTCGCTAGATGAATCGCTTGTGGTCGGAAGTTCGTGCGAAGGAAAAGGAAAAAGCAAAGGATCTCGTGATTCCTGAGCGCGGTGATCGTGTTCCTTGGCGATTCAGGTCGAGGCAGGTGCGAAACAGATGGCCGACAAATAGAATAGAGAGTGAGAGCCGGGGCAACTCGCTTTGTAACACATCGAACACGGAAATATCAGCCAAAGTGTTCCTGTTTTATGTTTAACGAGAGAACCACCTCACGTCGATTTTAACGAAACTTTGTAGATAAATGAAAGGTGAAAAAATGTTTGAGCCATGCTTGGACACAGTTTTCCAGACACCTATTTAATAATAAAGGTTACGTAACAATGGTTAGCGGAGAAAAATGCTCTTGTTCCCCTTCCAAACGATAAAAAGAAAATAATTTATACGCGAAGTGGAGTGATCGTAAACTGCTGTTTACTGTACAAATTCAGGCGAAGTAAATGAAAAGCACGGTGTGCTGAAATTCACCTCTAACAATAAGAGAAAAACTAATCGATTTTTCGCATACACTGTACAGAAAAGTAGACGCCCCACTATAAGTGGAACAATGAATTGCACGTTGAAAATTCTTGGTTGCAGGTACCACGTGGCCCGCACCGTCCAGGCAAAGGAGCTTATTGGGCGCTGCATCCGGCGGCCCTGTCGATGTTCGAGAATGGCTCCCTCCTTCGACGCAGGAAGCGTTTTAAGCTGCACAAGCCGGACAAAGAGCTTCTGAAGTCAGAGCTGCAGGCACTGGCGTCCGCCATGCCACCGCCCCATTCGGAGTCCTCCCCTGTTTTATCGATAAACCCCAGCGTGCAAACGAGCAGCCTGACGGTGGCGAATCTGCACCGCCTTCGAGACGATCTGCTCCGCTGGGAGCTCCAGGAGCGCCGATTAACCATGACATCCAGTGGCAACACGTCTCCAGGCTTCTCCACACCCGAAGCTGGCTCTAGTTACTATCTGCTATCGCCGGAGGTCAGACAGAGACTCGCGGGGACCGACGAGATTCTCCGCGGATACGACAACAACCTCTTGCAACCGGGAAACTGGAGTTTCCCAGGTTTCCAGGTGTCCCCCTACGTCTCTCAGCTGTCCTACTTCCAGACAGAGATCCCCGAAAGGAGACAGATCTGCGCCGCTGCGATGGACAGTGGCATCTCTGAGAAGACCGAGCCCAGCCCCTTTTTGGACGTTGGCAGGGGTCCCAATGTTGGTGCGGCTGACGGCAAGATTGGCTCCTGCACCGCTCTGGACGCTGGGATCTCGAGTCAGGCGAGCATCCAACCTGAACTGAAGAAGAAGAAGAAGAAGCCGTTCACCATCGAGAACATCATCGCGCCCGATGATGAGCAGACCTCTAGGAACCTCGAGGATGGGAAAAAGGGCCATCTTCTAGTGCCGCGACCGCTTTACGCTGGCTTCCCTTTCGGCTTGTCTGCGACGAAGGTCCCTTATGAGACAGCGACTTGAACCTGGTCTCCAGAAATGCGCTTTGTAGCCTAGGGGGGATGAACGGAGGGAGATTGGAAATGTGACACGTGTACTTGATGGACTTGGATGGTGCGAAGTGTAGGTTGCCTTGCAAAAGTATAGTGATGCCCTGATGTAGCAGAGACCAGGTTGATAGCACCCTTAAGTGGCCGGAGGTACGTTTGAGTCACGCAAAGAGACTCTCGAGCGACCCCGAGCGATCCTTCAGTGATCAAACGGGACCTTGAGTGACTAAAGAGATCCTTGACCTTGAATGAGCAGCAGAACTTTTAGTGACTAAAAGGATCACTGTGGTGTGTATCCAGCACAGTTTTCTGACAGTAGGACTTTAGGGCCCCGGGGTGTAAGAATGTGACCGAACATGTGCAGCCCTGTGCTGAATGGCGAAGGACATATTTATGGGTATACCGTGCAACAGTGAGATTTGTGGGATGAATTAACAGACGTGGACGGGGACGAAAGAAAATATACTAGATCATCCACGTAGTGTCAAGTTGTTGGACATCAAAGTGTCCGCGGATGTCAGCCATTCGATGGTTTGTGTGAAAATTAGATCACCTGCCAAATCGATGGTCCCACCACCCACTTTTCCACGTTCCGTTTACGCCAGCGTATTGCAGATCTCACTGTTGCTTGCCATACCCATAATGACTTGCACTCTCGGAAATGTCGCTTTAGTCACCACTTAAACGGATTCCAGGTTAGTCACTATATCTCTGCAAGACACGATACATGAGAAACATTGAAGATGCGAATAGTACCTAGTGGATGGTCGTTGTGGTGTTCAATGAATCGTTCGTTTCTCTGTAACGTCTCGTTCGTTTAAATTTGTCTTACTTTGGTAATCTATGCTGTGTAATTGTGTTTAAACGATATTTCGCTACACCGAACAGACGATCTAATAGTTTGCTCGTTTTTAGCATCGACATAGCGGAGAAATCTTAGCTCTTTTTTATAGTTAAATTTGTCCTCCTTGGATTTGCCGGGTATGTATCCACGTGAGAAAGTTAAACAGTAATCGATTTAGGGTGAAATTTTGATTTTTTATTCAATCACAAGCACTTTCGACTTCTGTTTTTTAAACGTAGAAATATATATCAAAATCGAGTTTATAACATTTTCTCAAAAAATCGACCAATTCACGGAATTTTAATTTTGTAACTTTCGTGAAGGTAAATAATTGATGAATAGTCGAAAAGTTCAAAGAAAATATGTAGATCAAGTTCAATGCGGGACGGTCAATGAAAACAAATGAAAACACTTTACTCTTGGATTAATGTAATTCACGATACAAACTGAAAATCCTCTTTTACCAAGAATAACAGCAATTACATTTTTCTATGTCAACTAATGGGTAAACGTGTACCGGAGTACATAAATATTACTGATTGTCAGTATTTATCTATGACCGTGAATCCGAATTATACGTTTCTGCATCGAATCACGAGCACTCGAAAGTTCACTGTCCCATGATTAAGAGTCAGTCTGCTGATTCCCCTTTTAACATAATTTAATAGCCTTCTGTGAAACACGATTGTATTAAAAAGAAACGACAGCAGAGCAGCTTATTAGAAGTGGAAAATAACGATGAAATCGATTCATACAAAAGAATATGAGAAGCTTGACACTTAAAGATACAAGGCACTAAACTTTATATAGTAATATATTTAAAGTTTAACAACGCATTTGCTTTTAACAAGTAAAGACATAGACATTCCCCGTAAATGTTGTATTTTATACTCATTTCCCAGCGAAACAGGTGGAAAATGTAAAATTATTTAACGGAGTATGAAGGAATATAGGAATGATTTTCAAAAGTATATAAAGGCATTGAAAAGGAGCCCTAAATACATCGTAAAAGTAAAAAGTATACGACGAAATGTTTGATCGCGAAAGATACCCGGAGGCGCATCAGCGACACAAACGTGTAAGAGTATTTGAAATTATTTAAAACACTTAGGAATACTCGATTCACGGTGAAGCGATAAAGGGACAAAGGCATACCTGATAAAGACTTAAGGATACTCAAAGAGACCGTAAAATACGTAAAGATACGTAAAGATACGTATTATTAGAGGTACTTGCGGGTAATTGTAAGCATCTGAAGATCGAGCAAGGTGTTCTACAATCAGCCGAAACATTCTGTAGAGTAGATGAGTGCACTTCAAAGTACTTTGAAACATTGCGACGAACTTATCGATGGTATGTGGTCGAAAACGCTTGGGAAGGATCGTCGGCGGCGTAAGAGCCGACAAGTTCGTATCGGTGTACCGAGCAATAATGGGATTTGCGGGAGGAGATAGAAGGAGTTGGTGAGGAAGAAAGGATTCTGCGGGAGGTGTTTGAATGCTAACCACGCGGCAAATCTCGATTCTAGCCATCGCTCCTTCCACAGAGTACACGTTGTGGAGTCGACTGCTTCTGTTTGGGCAGGCGCAGTAGAAATACCCCCTGTTGCTCGGTATAGCCTATAACTCCTGTACTCGTAGCTCCTAATAGTCACACTCTATCGTCCCTTATACATAATTATGAATCTATTTAACCTGTAAGATCGTACGAAGCTCTCGATCAAGCGATTCCTATTCGACGTCTAACAGTCCAGCGTGTAACGATAAAGAAATTACGTTCATTAAAGGGGCTGAGATTTTATTAGTTTACAGAGGATGCAGTGAAATAGATTCGTGGGAGAAGATAACAGTATAAGAACTACTAAGGTAGCTAAAATCACATGGTTTATAGATTCTGGTAAAAATTAGCGCAAAGTCATGAGGCTGTATTTTCTTGGACTTTCTGTGACATTTAATGCAACGCGCAAATCACGTTCTTCCCTTGTAGTGCGAGTTTTTTTTCTTCAAAAATCTATTTTCTTGTCCATGTTGTTTTGCTGATAACAGGAATGGAAGGGAAAGCATGGGAGTTTTCTAACTGCAAACCACCAAGTGGCAATGCTTCGATACTACATCACCTGCCAAACCTCGAATCGAGCCATCCCCACTTCCCCAAAATTCACATTAAAAAAGTGGAGAAAGGCCAGTGCGGAATATAACATGTTTTACTTATTTAAGTAATATTGAATTGGAGAAAGCCCAAGAGCGAACGAGAGGAAACGAAAGAGCCCCTCGTTCGTTCTCGAGTTCTCTCACTGTCGTCCGAAGGATTTCAAGAAATGGTGGGGATAGTCGCCGGGCGTACAACGCATGGTAGACACGGGCTTATAACAAGCGCCTACCGTATCCTGTTAATTATGGATATTTTTCTGGCTATTTATGTTTAATATACATCAACACTGTTAGGTTTACCTATAAAACTACAGATGCTGTGATTCCTTGGGCAAAAAAACAATGTATTCGTTCCTTTCAAACTAAAACTTCGTTTTCATGAAAATTCTACGAAGAATTAATTCGATGTTTTTGCATGGATTGGTACTTTTGTTTCATCTTCGTAGAGCATTAAACGTGTCTGATCCACATTGTATTATAGTTTTCTTTTAGAAAATCTGGATATGACAACTCCGTGGGGAATTAAGGGGGCACAGTACTCTTTTGCCCAAAAATGAAGAATTATTTAAGAATCTTTTTCCATATGAAATTGAAAAGCTAGAAGGGGAGTTTGTTGCAAATGAAAGATCACCCTCCCTGCCCTCGCTATAGTCGCTCAATGTTCATCCCTCGCCTTCTGTGCTTAACTGGAACATAAAAGCAAATCAAGACCTTAAAATTCATTACATTTTGTGGTGGTTGGCCGATTTTTAAATTTCGCTTTTAAAACGAAATAGCTGACTGCCAGACTGTAGGTATGGATTTTCGACACTGAAACTGTAGGTTTTAATACTTTCAAACAGTGCTCTTTCATTTGCAACAAACCCCATCTTTCTAGCATGTCAATTTCATTTAGAAAAAAATTCAAAAAGAATGCTTAATTAATTCTATTTTTCCAGCATTGTTACTGGATTTCAAAGTAGCGTTTTGGACGACAGCCCACGAGTTCTCGAATGAGCTATGTCTCATCGAATTGGACTTGATTTTGAATTGTTTAGTCACTAGAGAGTAGCGATGTATCCAGCCAGCTGAAAAACCGACCGTTTTTTATTTCCCAAAATTCGAAATTTAGAAGACATTGACAAGCTTATTTTCTCTTCAATTTATAAATTGTATGAATTTTTTTCCAAGAAGAAATGTGAATTTTAATTATGCTGGTAAATTCGACAAAATTCAAACAACACAAATATAGAATACAAAGATATGACGGTTTTTCAAAATTGAATTTCACAAAATTAGAGTCCATTTGGAAAAGAATTGTTCCGCGATTGTTCAATTTGTTCCGCACAAGGAATCGCATAATCCGCAGTTATGCTACATGTGTAATTATCATCACACTCTGCATAAAACTTTATTTCTTCTCTTTCTCTCTCCAACAAGATGTTCTTTTCGTTTATGTGATCGTAATAGAAAAAGTACATATAGTGGGCTTAAGATTGCTAAAGAATCATTGATTACTGGAGATAGGTAAATGATTCTGATAGAAACAATCGTTATATTTTCAGTATTTAAGAAGGACAAGATAAAAATGAAACTGTGACTGTAAATTTGGACTGTTCAAAGTAAAATTCAACACTGACGAAGAAGGGATATTTTGAAATAATAAATGAATAGAGTCAATAAAAATGTCGACTTTTCAAATTGAATTCGCGGAAATACAAAACGAAGGACAAATTTTTCGAAAATACAAAAAGAAAGGTAGGAAATTATGATTGACAAAGAAATATTCTTCTCTGTGACATTGTAAACTAACGAATTTTTCTACACATTCCTAAACTTTATTTCGAAAAATAATTCTGTTCTTTGTAAGAAGTGTCTGAAAATTGTAATTATGTGTGTGTCACTCATTTACAATGGCGGAATTAAGAAACGTTCTGTAATATTTCGTTAAGGCGAGAGGTTGCTCGGAGATTCCTACGATAAATTTTTATACGCTCCTATAAAACTTTGTTTCTGCAACAGGATTACCCGAGGATCCATTGAAAGGGAATTATCTACGAACGACTTATACATAAATGATCTACAAGCGCAGTATAATTAATGTACTCGATCGTACTCTCACGAAAACGTCCGTAAATGTAAACATTGCTTCGTGATTAAATAAATTATTGTATATATCTAAAATATTGTGTCAAATTTTTTAAATTCCTTTCACCCAAACTTTTTTACTTTTTCATGCAAACACGTCGATTGATAACCGTGTTTACCGAAAGAATTCTTTTATATTTCAATGCTCCAGAATTTTTTCGATCAAATTATAGTGGTAAGTAACCACATTATTCGCACGACCATTTACGACCCGTGCAGTTAATGAAGCATTACCGGAATGCTAACCTTTGGATTCGTCGAAATCTTTAGATAAACGTCGAAATTTTTCTATTCTCGATTGAATATCTTTTACTTGACTACACATTTGGCTGATATTCCCTGTCACGCGTACCTATTCACCGCAGAGACAGTGCTGATTTAAAGAAGATAGAAAAGATACCAAATGTGTGCACACGTTTATCTGAGATTCTATTCACAAGCCACAAAAGTGTCTCGTGCGAAAAGGCTCCAAGAGCTATCTCGGCTGTCAAGTGTCAAGTGTCAAGGGTCAAGTGTCAAGTGTCAAGTTCAATTCGAGTAGGTGGAAAGGTGTCAACGCGAAGAGAGCGTTCATCCTCTACACTTCGATGCACACCCAAGACAGGCTGTTCCTTTTTGCGAACGTTACATTTATCGTGCCTGTCAGCGTCTTAAAAGCGATTCCCGCTTCCATGATTGACTCGCGTTACACGTGTACTGTCATCGTCACGTAACGAAACATGGAACACTCTCGAGGCCCGATGTGACGGCGAACCGCCTGCTATTACCTATCTACATACATACCTGTACATCGACGTACAGTGTCAGCACAGTCAGCACGGGGGTACATTGTGTCGGCACTCAACCAGCAATCCCTACTGAATAGAATGTCTGTACGGATAGGTGATGAATGTTAACGGTCCGCCAATTGCTAACGATACCTACATGCGACGTAAAGTGGTTCTGCTTTTAACGCGGTGTAACAGCTAAGTAAGTAGATTGCGCCGAATGCAGGATGGATGAAACGAGAATAGATTTATATATCGTTCAACTTCCTTGAATGCGAATTTCTATCTTTACCTAACATAAGGGTTTACGTACGTTCTCGGCGCCTAATAATTCATCACTTTTACGATTCTTTTCTCCACAGGTGTGAAATAAATCGAAAATTTTATAATTCTATTTTGCTCTTGGGACCTTTCATAATAATAAGTAAATATCAATTTTCTATTCACCAACATTTTCACAATTCTAGGATTCATAGCCTTTGCGAAAGAAAAACTTTGAAAGAAATATCTCCATTTGATCGTAAATTAAAAATAGTAAATGGTATATTCGACTTTGAATTTACCTCGTGTTTTCTTTACTATTTCACTTTAAAGTCAACTTTCAAAATTTTTTGCAGGAAATTCCTTCCGCTTCGAAATAGAGCTTCCCCATTTGCCTCGGCCTATTGAATTGCACAGCAGAAGCACAAAAGGGAAGAAACTGTGTCGTTAGATTATCTTTGTAATGGTGGATCGAATAACGAGATAATTAATACGGAATAACTGAGCAGAACTATTGAAGAACTGGAACAGAGGCGAGGAGGGAAAGGGGGGGGGAAGAAAAAAAATTTCCTTTATGGTGTTTAATGGGATTCTTCGCACTTCGGACGAGACTCCGACAAAGGGCTAATTCTGGTTTGGGCCAAAGCGCCTCCTACCAAATTAGAAACCCTCGAATGATTTATCGGCCAGGGATATTAAATTAGGAGGAATTTCGAGCTTGAAAGTAGCAAGCTCGTACTTGTTCGGTTAATAGCAATAATTGGTTGGCACCGCGAAATGTTGGAGGCGTGTTACTATTGTACTATGCTTGCACTTACGTAGGAATTTTACCATAACTTTGCTTCTATCTCCAAATCAGATTTGAAATTTTGAAAAAATTCCGATTATTCTGTGGCAGAGCAAAGCAACCATTTGGATTGTGCGAGTTCTTAACAGTGGATGAAGGAAAGATAGACAGAATGCTTTAGCTTATTTTCAAATGCTTTCAAATCACTCCTCGACTGTTCTCTTTCAGTCGATACTAATAAAGGCTTTGTGGTTATATAAATGTCATATTTTTACTCTAAAAACCTCAAGTGTCCGGTACTAGGGAAGCTTCCCCTAATTCACAAAAAATCGTTACCAAATAATATATGTATTACCAATGAAAATAGAATATTGGAAGCGGACAATAGATTTAAGGCGAACGGAAGCTGCGAACGGACGAGTGGAATAGAAAAATGCGACTTTATAGGGGGCGCAAAAAATGAAGAAAGAGAATGGAAGAAAAATGGTGAGATAAAGAGAAAGAGCGGGAGATAGAGGGAGAGAGGAAAGCGCGAGGAACAGGCGTGTCTGTGAATTAAGTGGAAAAACGTGTCGATTTCACGCACGGCACCGAATTAAGAGCACAAAAGCAGTGGTTTAAAAGGGGCTTTGTCCTCGCAAATGGGAAACCGCCGAGGATACGCTGCTGTTATCAATACGATTATACCGTAATCTCGATACCTGGAAGATTTAATAACGAATGGAGATCGTTGGTGGTCCCAACCACCCTGTTGCTTTCCTTTTTATTCGCCCCTCCCCCCCCCCCCCCCCGTTCACGCCATCTCGTACGTCTGTTTTGCAACCATTGGCCATTTTCGGCTGAAAATAAAGCACAGCATTCTAAAGGTATCAGAATGTACATAATGGAGGTTAAATAGTATATTCGATATACAAATGTTAATTCACAGATACAAGTGTTTTGTATAATGTGGAATGTTGAGTAGACTGCTGGTTTCAATAGGTAGGTACCTACTAACAAGGAGAGTTTCCAAGTCGTCCGCCTTCGATTGCTTTGATTTTTGAAAAGAAGAAACAGGTGTCTTTTTTTCATTTTGGCCCGTTTGCACGTTTAGCGGATGAAACCACCTCTCAAAGTTACAAGATTATCAGGTATTCGTCTCCGATTCCTTTGGTTTTTGGGGATATGTTTTAGAGGACCGAAAAATAAGATACGCGTGTTTTTTTTATAGTGGCCCGTTTTCATATTTAAATTTTTTTTATTACTAGTAAGGTATATGAAAGGTAGTAAATTTGTGAATGGAAATAATAAAAGCTGGAAGAAGAAATACAGAAATATTCAGCATATAACAATGAAGAAATAACATATTTAAATTAACATTAATTTATATCTGATATGTCATGTTTTGTCAATAATAAACAAACAGAAGTTATCCAGCATTATGATAGATAATGCGTTTTGTGTTACACTTTGCACTATATGCACTGGATCGTGTATTCTTATACACATGTGCTTCGTCGCAGAGAAAACAAAACCAGTCACCCGCATCGATAGAAAAAAATACGTAGGTACTGGTACGATTTACGAAATATGATGAATTTCTTAAAACTACAATAAACGTAGATTTAGAAAAATACAAGAATGTCAAATGGAATCGCATAGTGAATATTTTTTTCTGATTTTTTAATTGCTGTCTGTAGCGCGCAGAAAATAAGATAGGTATCATCTAGAAATATTTTTCGTTCTTTATCGACGCCATTGATATCGAATAATAAGAAAGCAAATTGACGAGGTAGAATTTAGGAGACTTGGGCAACTGACTCTCCTAATACACGAACATTAGAATATCGACATTTCACTCGAGCAGACCCAGTTCAAACAACTTCCCGCCAACTAAATGGCGCGGCCCCGAAAAAGAGGAGTCCCCCGTCTCACGCCATGGATCTATTTAAATTAATTTCCCGAGCATTAAGTTAAGACTAATGGCGGCGGGTAAACGGACCGATTATAAAAATCGACGGGCAGCTGCGGGAGCGTGTTAAGGGAGGCGATCTGACGGTAATAGTGTTGTCGGGCAGGTGGGGAGGGTGTAGAGAAACGGGTCCCGATCGTAAGGTGCGAAGGAGGATCAAAGTGGATTAATGAAATTTCGTAGTGACAGTAGCACCCGGTATCCGTATCTTCTGGCGAGGCATATGATAATAGTATAAACTATAAAGACGAGGAGAAGGCCGCATAGTCGTGCGTCGAGTGGCAGGAAGAAAACAGGCGTAAGTACCGAGACCGGTCATTATTTATGCCATTATAGCTCGGTCTGGACGGTTGCTTGTGCGCCGCGTAATCCCGAACGTAGCCACTACGACTTAACGAGCCTTCCTTCGCGCTCACCCGAGACCCCGATAAAAGGACTACCTTCGGACCGCCTCTCTCCTTCTTCTCCTTCTCCTCCTTCTTCTTCTACCTCTTCTGTTTCTCCACCTCGAGCTGTTCCTTCTTCGCCTCCTTCGTCCACCCCTCGTCGCGGCCCCGTCCTTCCTTTTTCTTCGTCTTCTTTTCGCCGTTATTAGTCTTCCTCTGTTTTCCACTTGAAAACAGTCCGCGTTTGTTGCGTTCTGTTTAGATGATTGATATTGCTGAATGATCACCGCACATGCTACAGGACGATGAAGAATGGAGCCTCTCCTTTCACTCCTTTCTTTTCCTTGATTTGTATTTATCCGCCGTTCCTCTGGCTTCTACTCCTCATTCCTCATTATACAGTTCCGTTGAGATGTTCGCGCGACCTCCCCCTGTTTATGCGCTGCGCGACAGGTGTTGCGCGCAGGCTGACTTTCGGCGGGAAATTAGAAATGTCGTGCTTTTCGTTAGAATTATTTATTTTATTGCAATGTATGTGCACGAAATAGGGACTACTCTACACGGGTGAGCCACCCTGTTTCAGAAATAGTTGCGATAAAAAATTCTCACGCTGGAATTATAGGGCTTGGACTACTTGTCGAATTTGTCGAATACTTGTCAAATATTGGAATATTAAATTATTCGAATAATCCCGCGAGAAGAAACGCGCCGGTCACTTTTCCGGCGAATGAACTCTGCATAAAAGTAAATGACGATCATATCGAAAATTTGCCGCAAGGTTTAAACAATCATTGGCAATGTTACGCTGATGAGACATTGCTACTCCCCTTTACTTCCCCTACCGACTTACATAAGGAGATCACCTTTTTCAGAGGTACCCCGTATAAATGGGTGCCTGAATTTGCTTTCTTCGTGGATCGCCTCCAAAGAAGATACCTACGTAATCTCCAGTTCGGATCGTTTTGTTAAAGCGCTGCGGAGAGTTCGTTCAACGTAACGAAGAAATGCAACAATGATTACCGACGCGATAAATAAGATGCTCCGTTCGTGCATCGAATTACCGTCGGCGGCCCGAAAGGGACGGCCAGGAGAAAGAGCAGCTCCTTCATTTCGAGCTGGCACGCGATTACTCTTTGTCGTAATTATCGATTCGCTAAACTAAAGAGAAACGTCCCTTGCGAATACGAAAATTTCACGATCATCGGCAGGCCTAGGAGTCTCTAACCGCGGCCGCTTTAGAAAGTTGATTTAAACATCGGGATCAGTTAAATGGGCCGATAGATCGTACGGATGCATATTGCGGTAAAGTGAAATTTCTCTCCCAGATAATTTAATATATTAAGCAAATTTTTTTTTTGGAATTTTTGGTTTTAGATAATTCACTTCCGAGTAATCGCCGCGGCCACCGCAAACCCCTGTTTCGAACAGGTCATCTAGGAAATTTTCAATAACTTTCTTAATATTAATAAATATTTTTAACGCCAAAATTAAGAGACATAGCTGAATCTGCTGCCATCCGAACAAACGAAACGTTTCTTCAATGAAGTTGTATAATTTCTGAGAAAAAAATTCCCAAAAATCACAGCATTTTCGGCCTCCTGACTGAGCGTAACCCCTTAACCCTGGGTCTATCTCCAATGACTTTCACCTTCACATATGTTGTCAACTTAAAATAAATTTTCTTTAAATTCATGAAAAGTCAAAAACATATTTCAATTGTGATCCATCGTCGGCCCACAGCAACGTTTAATATTACGTTTGTAACATGAATATTACAAGTGACTAGCCTTCCTTCGTAGCGAATGTAACTTTCTACACGTGCATGTGAAACGTTCTGTTTGCATTTATGCAAATCGAATCACCATATTCATACGGTAAACTTGATTATCATTAGTTAGATATGTAAATTGAAATTCTTCAGCAGTATTTGTATTGTGCAGCGCTCATTGTTTATGTAACGCCACGTTTTCATCGGGATATTTCGAACTCGATACTTTTACCTTAGAATTATGTACACAGGTATATAGATTCTATATTATTTTATATATCTATTTATCTTCGATATAATTATTTATACGGCACATTTCATCGCGCCGTCACAATTTCAGCCAATTTATAAAGAAGTTACGCAGAAGACGATAATTTTCTATGACTCGTGTAACTTTTAAGATAAATCGAAATCCAAATTTTTTTTTATAACACTAAGGTGAATGAGCGCAATTGAACAAATTTCTCCTGTGCAATCGTCAACCTACATACCTATTCTTCATTCCCATACCTAGGATATATTTTCGCAACTTATTTTTCAATTCACTATTTTACTTAACCACCAAATTCAGCCATTCTGCACATATACATACATAAATGCAAATTTAATTATCTATTTTCATTACAGACATATCTACCAACTTACAATTAGAATCAAACACTGGAAGCGATATTTGAATTTATTTTCCGTGCTTCAAGACGAATATTACAGTCTAGGGTTCACAATAAATATTTCTGTCTGTCGAGGATATAAAGACAACTTTTCTCTCAGAAAGATCTCACACTGAAGAATTTAGTAATTTTGCAATGATTAGGTATCTACACGTTATATTCGATAAATCTCCGATGACCAAGGACAGGACTGTGCACTGTTTATTTATTTATTTCGGCTTCACAGCTAGGAAATGGACTTGGTTTACATGTGTGACAAGTACTTAAACGAAGCTGCAGCACATCCCTTATATCAGATAGAACCCTTAGTGGCTAAGAAAACACTATCAGGGAACCAATCATTCGGCACAGTGAACGGGGAAGCCTTCGACTGTTCTGGTACGTTCTCAGTTTCCTTTGTCCCTGCCGTTTCTACGTTTTTCCCCGCCGTCCGGCTTTCGTTATTTGCTGAATCATAGCACCATCTATCGCGGATGTGGTTGTACAAAGGGGAGCAAAAAACATGCAATTAAAGGCGCAGAGCAACGAAGATTGCGTGCCATTCCTTTCAATAAGTGACGCCCTGGCTCGCGGGGATCTGCTCCATTCTTTCCGTCGAACAGATCACTGAACAGTGAACAGTGAACAGTGAACAGTGAACAGTGAACACCGAATGATGAACGGCGACCGTCGCGCCACCAACGATACGCCGACGGAAACCGAGAAATCGCTCGAGTATCGGGAAAGGAGTCCCTTTTCACGGCTAAATCAGCCACCCACCAGATGATATTGTTAGAGTTAGGTTTAATAATAGCAGCTTTCTTTTTGCTGACTCTCGACCCTTATATTTTATCCCCCCCCCCCCCACACATCGTCCTGAGACTTTCAGGTAACACATCACATTATCCGTATTTTATATTGCAGGTGCTAATGCACAGAGAATTTTTTTTACAATAAAATCAAAATGTTAATTTATGTGGAATCCTTAGTGTGTACTAATGTCCTAAAAGTTTCGGGTACAGAGGGTTGAATTCCGAATATTGTCGAAAAGTATTGGAGCACTTGTTATGCAGGGTGTTGCAGTAATCGTAGTACAACTAAGTAAGGCCTGAATGTTGAAAATTTCTGCTGTTACGCGTAGTTCATCTATCACGCACCTATACTTTTAGCAATATACGTATTGCCGTTCTCATTTGTACTCGCGCGATCGCCGCCAGTCTTAAATGGATAACCCTGTGGAGTGTAGTAAGTGGGTACTATCACAAACGACGCGACGTTATATCGCATAAACATAGATAAATATATGTTTTTGCGATTGGTACATAATGGAAATGTAAAAATTTTAATTTTTATAACAAAATCTTATAAAAGAGAAGATTATGTTACGCCTTATCCCGCGGTTATTTTACGGCGTTTCTTTTGACGCGATCAGTTCTGTCGCTGAATTCTTGAATGATGCATGAACGGTACACAAAGGGGAAAACTACTTTTGAGGGGAGGGAGAAGTTAGTATTAAAGGGACGCGTAGGGACACTGTAGTAGTAGGAAAATATGTGTTACGAACGGGAGGGGAGGCGTAGCAGTCGTAAGACGAATTGTGGAAAGATCTTTTCATGAATAAATTGATTTGATTTGAGGGGTTAGGGTTGCAGGCGTGTACTCGTTGAAGTGGATCGAAAATAGTGGTGAACGTGGGTTCCTGACTTTATGCTTTCAGAGTACACGATTTTCTTTCTAATACTCCAATTTATTTATTAAACTGTAGAATAATTTAGCTGGGAATTCTTTAGAAAGTTCGAAGTACACATTGGCAGAATTCTACTATAATTAAAATATAAGCCGGTCGCATAAAATCGCATAAAGTCGCAGGGAATCGCGACCTTTCGTTGCCCCGTGCGAAGTCACGGGATGAAGGATTCGAGAGAGGCTTGCTTCGGTCGGAAACGGATGATCGAGTTAACTGGGAAGCATCCAACACTCGCGCAGGTATCGTTCGGGGCCGAGATCCGTGGAAGAAAAAGAGGAAAGGGAGAAAGGCGGTCCCGAGGAGTAATTCGGCGCGGTCGAAAAAGTAATGGAGTTTAGAGAATTCGAGGTGTGGGTGGCGGTAATGGCATCAGCAAGAGGAAGGAAGGAAGCTGGTGGAAGATGAGGCAATGGAAAGAGTGGCACACCTGTGGCGAACAAGAGCCACGCTGTCTGGAAGGTCGATCCTGTTTTAGGGCTCTCACCTCCGAGGCAGCCTCCGCGGTCGGTGTTCGAGGCAACAAAGGCCCGCAACCATAAATCATCCGCCGGAGTTAGGCTTCCAGGCTGCTGGACCGCCGATCTAGCTGCTCCGCTTCGAACCTCTCGACCCGAACATCGCGCCAAGCCTATTTATACCGCTGAAAATAATTAGGGGATCACCCGATCGAGCGTGGTAAGCAATATTGTAAGAAACCTGTGAGCTAAACGTTTCGTCAAAAATCCGAGACGCTCTGCTTTTCAGTGTTTGGTTTATTCGTTGGGATGTGGTGTTCCATTGATCTTTTAGCAGTAGGAATTGGCGCACCTGGTTCAGTACTTTACTTCGTAAATACACTAATTAACTAAGCAAATGCAAGAGTATTATTGCTAATCGCGTCGTAACAATTAAGAGGCGGTTCCGGTCTAGAACCCATAGTAGAAATAACTGATCTTTAGGAATTAATTAAAGGAAAACTACTACATATAATTCAATGGGACTTTCTCCATTATATTGCGGATGTCTTTAACAACAGAAATATATTTTTTGCTTTATAATTAATCATTGCAGACGGCACTGGGGAGTCGTTAAAAAAATTCATCCAAATCGGTGAGACCTGTAGCAAGTAAACCTTTGGTGTGAAATAAAACAAAAGCCAGATTATCAAAGGGCATGAAACTCGCTCGTGGACTAGACCAGAAAAAAAAATACAAAACTGACATTTTTTCGAAATCACTTTTTCCCTATATTTTTCGTCCTTTCAACGCCTTTATAAATAGATAAATTTTCAATTTTTTTTGTAAATTTACTGGTCTATCAACGAGCCAGAAGTATATTCTTCGAAATAAAAACAGGTTTCACCGATTTTGAGAACGCTGTTTCGAGAAATACGGATTTAAAGTTCTACGCGAGTGCCGAGTGGCCGGGTGTTACCCATACATTCGCCGCTACTCAATTGCCTGTAACTTCGGGAATTTTACGAATTCCAAAAAATCCTTTTAAACCCACATTCCCAAAAGGTTGAACGTTCGATGAATTAAATAGAAAAAATTGATTTTTAGACCGCAACCTGCCCTTATAATGTAATACAGTAGAACCTCGCTTCAAATCTGCCAATCTCATAGAAAATTATTCTGTGCTACAAGTTCTCTAATAAATGTCATGTATCGAGCTTATTTAAATATCGATATAATAAAGTACCTATATTAGCTAAATACTTTATTTTTTCAAATAATACCATAAAATAATCATTTTACTATGTAATAAAAAATATTTATTGCTGTAAAGAAATAGATTTAAGAGAACTACTCGACTATCTTAGCGATTAATTGACTTGTAGCTTCTAGACTCATTGCTAATAGTCCCAAAGGGGAAAAACTTCTTCAACTGGACCGTGCAACAAAAGAAGTGGTGTATTGTTCCGAACAGATGCACATCGTCAAATGTCTGTGGCCTTAGCGCCAAAATTCTACTCACGATGGAAGAATACTTTCATCTTCCTGGAGAAATCAAATAATAAATACTGGAATTCTAAATAAAATAACCGGTATTGCAGTAATCTAACTATCAAATACATTGTTGCTCAAGTACTATAAATCATAATAACGCAACAGAACAAATAATATGAAAATTTTATTTCAGTATTCATTTGAATAAACTTTTCTTTCAGTACCATCTAATCTGTGTATAAATACTTACTCTTTTAACAATCTTATATGAAACATTGACGGACCGAAGATCGAATATTCCCCTTATTATAAGTTATAACTAAAGCGGTAAAGAACGTTTATTATTACTGTCCAGCGTCGAAGCTGGTTTAATAGATCAAATAAAAAGATGAATTTTGCTCAAACAAAACCAAAGGAATTTCAGAAAAGTAGATTAGAAAACTCGGCAAAAACGTGTGAAAGACGTGTAGGGAATAGAGAAAAATAAAAAGTACAACAAATGAAATCAGTGATAACTTATTCCACCCGACACATTGTCATTAGATTTTGAGAGATCAGGAAACTAGTGACTCGGAAAAAGAAGCATTCTTAATCAGATTATTCGCCCTGTCGAAACAAACATTCCTTCCGTCGGACATTTCATTTTGCCAGAGGGAGGGACGCAGATATTTCAGGTTCTTGTGTCAGCTGACTCATCCTGTATAAATATTTAAATAGACCGGCAAATAAACGAACAAACAAACAGGTAAGAGCGGCGAACGAGAAAGAAAGGGAGAGAGAGCGACAGAAAGAGAGAGAGAGAGAGAGAGAGAGAGAGAGAGAGAGAGCGAATAAATAAATAAATGATTTTCGGCGTGTCGGCATTTAGACAGGGCATGGATGGCCTTTTTATTTGTAGGAATTCGGGGTTCGGTGGTTCGCCGCCTAGTAATCAAAACCCGCCGAAATTCCCAGGTTTCGCAGCGGTTATTACGCCTTCGGGCAGGCTGCTCACGCGGATCGTTGATACGATTTTTCCGTCACGGTGCTTTGCCAAATTGCACCCTCCAAATTCCACAGCCTTTCTCTCCTTGCACCTTTACTTGCCCAGATTTTTTTCTTCCCCTCCACCTTTCGAAGGACATCTCGTTGAAACAGTACAGCATGACGAGGTCTGATAAATGATCCAAAATATCCAAACAATTCATTTAATAAAGGCTGGTCAAAGAAGAATGGCTTGCTGTTAAAGCTGACCAAGTGCACGTTTCTGTATCCTGGGTGAATGCAAATTTAAACTTCTATCAATTTTAATAAATGCACAATACATCAGTTTTTCTCCGTACGGATTTTTAGTAATTTAGTAATATGTTTATTAAGTCGAACTGTGCATTTAGTATTTTCTAACACATTTTATCTGTAAAAATTCAACAGCTCCGATATGCAAGGTGGTGCTTCGAAGATTTCCCCTCGACTTTTCATACGAATTATCCGACAAGCAATTTACTGATTGTCAGTTCTCCGCGCACTTCATTTCCATTGGGATCACTGCATACGGGATCAGATCATCCTGACAAGCAGCCGCCCAAGTTTGTTGCAAATATTGACGTGGACGCGCGATTTACGAGCATCGAATGAATTTCCAAGGGGATTTGCAATTATTCTTTAAACTGTATCTCCAACGAACGATAATTTACAAGCGTGCTGTTGCGTCAACTTTGTTAAAAAGTACTTTAAAAAAAAGGACAAAAAACCGCCACTATTAGCAGTAACTCTGCGACTTTAAAAAAAAAAAAACAGGTTTCGTAATGATACAATTTGCATGGTCCCGATGCAATCTTTCGTAGCCAATTTCCAAGTGATACAATAACTCGTCCCACCTCGGAGCAAATTCTTTATTGTGGCCGAAAGAATATATCACGTTTGATCGTTTATAACGTTTCGATGAATTATCGCGCATTAAAGTTGCCGAGGGAGAGGAGCGAAATTTGCCGTCGAATGAATAGACGGTTCATTACTGAATCGCGCACGAAGTGATATTAAAATGCGCTACCTCCGCGCGCGCGTTACATAAAAGAAATTCGTGTAGGCTGTCGGTGGTTAGCCGCGGCAGTGTTGCTGCACGCGCGTGTCCGTATCTGTACAATTCATCATGCTCTTCCTTTCGGATGGCGCATGAATGGTGTTGACTCGCGAACGCAATTCAACAGAAATGAGCAGAGGTGTACCAGCCAGTACAAAAACTCGGAGCACGAAAAGACGTCGTGTATATAAAGTAATCTAAACATTTGCTTTACCTCGCCTGCGCCCAATGCTGGAACGCAACCCAACCAGCCGGCCAGCAACACGCATGCAAATCCGTCACGAGGATTTTCAGTCTTTTATTTCCCGTTTGCTTGCACTTGCTCTGAAATCTCCTTCAACCGATATGTAATTGCCGCCTCCACAGGACTTTGCAAATTTTATTTCGTAATTCATTCTCCATGACCATAAGGTAATGCCAAATAGTTTTTTAAACACTTTTCATGCATTCTGCCAAGCACGCTCTTTTTTTAAAAATCAGATCTTGTTCTTTCAGGAAACGAGCGCGTCGAAAGAAACGGTCGCGACTCGAGACCGAGGTGGAGGGGCCAAGCGTGGCCCAGGCAGTGAGTCAGTGAGTCGAGACCAAAATCTGACTTTTGAAAGAAAGGGGATTTGGTGAATTTTATCAGCAAGCCGACGGTAGGCAAGAGTGACAATGATGCTTCTGATATTTATTACGGCACGGCAGATATCTGCGTTGAAGCATAAAAACAATGGTGGTTGGGGTGATAGAGGGGAGGGGGAGATACAGAACAAAATGGTTATCGAAGATCATCGTCGATGATCCTGAAGGAAAGGAGTTGGAGCGGGCGATGGGGAAGAAGGAGGAGGAGCACCAGGGGGGTGATGTTCCCATGATGGTAGGTGCGGATTCTGGTTCCCTCGGTCGAAGATGAAAAGATGAAAGGCATCCCGGCGGTGAAGCCACCGCTCTGCTTCTGCCTCCCCTAACCCACCGGCTGGACCTAACCATCCTGTCTGGTCATCAACACCTGACCATCTTGCAACATCGTCTACCAGCCTCTTTCTCCCACCTCTCTTCCTCCATCTCTGTTCGTCTTTCTTCTAACCATGCATGTCTCTCCACCTCGTTTCTTCATTTTTTTCTCCCTCTCTGTATTTATCTATGATCATTCTTTATTTGCCTTAATCATCTCTCGCCTTCTCATTGTACCGCCTCGGACCTCTCTTTGCCCCCTTGGCATCTTTTATCCGTCCCTGTCCCTCCTCTAGCCTCCAATTTACTATTCTTCTACGCTTTTGTGATCCATTCGAACGAGAAGGAATCAGTGATTAATTAACGAATTACCAGAGACGGTTCATCCTGCAATATCGTCTGCGCGTCTTCTTTTCCAATTCTGCTCCTCTTCTCACTTCGTTCCTTTCTTCTCTTCTGTCTATATTTTCCTTATGCATGCATATACCTATCGTTACTATCTTCCTCTTTCAATTTTTATCGTTCATTCATTTACGACGCTTCCCTTTTCGCTAATTTATATTTCTTGCACGCTTCGTGGCTCGTTTCAGCAGCGAGAGAACAACTAGAAGGCGCTTGCATTTATGTAATTAACGAATTATCGGAAACGAGAAAACTGATTGCGAGAAATGGAAGTAAGGAATGGCGATGATTCTTCTTTCCCAAATTTCTTTACGAGCTAGCTAGAGGAACAAGTAGACAGAGGGAAGGAAAGAGAGAAGAATGTGTATAGCCTGAAGCTCGGCTCAGGACTCTTGAGCGTGCTCTCGCTCTCGCTCTCGCGCTCGCCTCCTACTTTGTTCTCTAGCTTGTTTGACGGATGGAATTCCTCTGGCGCGCCAAGTTGCAGAGGGCGATGCGACGCGACGCGACGCGACACGATGCGTGCATAAAGGGAGGGACGAGCAATTCAATTTCACATCAATCCTGTTGTGTTCTGTGTAAACATTTTAACAGCGTCGTAATTTATTCCTTTCGATCGTGATTTCACCTACTCGTGCGGGAAATTAATAATTACTGCTCGCTCATTGTCAGCTCTCTCGGCAGTTGAATATAATATAATAATTTATAAAAATGTATTCGGTACAGTTCGTTAACGAAAATTAGGAGGATAGTATCAGTATGTGAGGGACGTTGTTGAAAATTAAAATAATACAGACAATATAGCAACGTATGTAGTAAAGTATTTATGAAGTAAGTAGAAGGCAGCACGTGGGTAGCTTGTAATTTCAATGGAAATGGTTAAGTCGGAACTTAGCGATTAACAATTCTTGTTGAATTCTTCTTCAGGGATATATTAAATGAATTTCTTTTGTCAAACGAAATCCTGAATCGAATGCCGAATCTTCGGGATAAACTGCACCGAAAGCTCTGTTGTTAGAGATATTGATGATATTGGCGAGGGGCGGAACTAGGGTTTGTCGGTTTTTAAAAACCGGGTTTAAAAACCGGTTTTTATTTATAAAATTGTAAAATTCGAACACCGGTTTTAAAATTTTAAAAACCGGTTTTATATGCTAGAATTAATATGCAGAAATGAATTAATTATTTAATTAGTAACGTTAATATTTTGTCTTGAAGTCGCCTTGGATACAAGCGTAGGTAACAGTTTAGTCATTACTGTAAAACTAATCTTCATGAGTTCATATTTTCTGAAGAAAAATACTAAATGGAATAGAGATTTATAATTTGGTACCACTGTAAAAGATTTATATTTTGTGCGGATTTTAGTTGAGGTTTTTTTTCATTTGGTTTTGTATGCAGTCTATTTGATTGTGTTATATTTTTGTGCATCCATAAATATGAAATGAACTCAAAAATTGTACGGATTTTAGTTAATTTAATTTTTATTTATTTATTTGGTTTTGTATAGATAGAGTATATTTTATTTTGTTATATTTTTGCAATTCAATAAATATTAAGGAAACTGAACATTTTTAAAATAAGTACGAATATTTATTTACTATTTTAATGATATACTTTTTGTGAAAATTCGAAAACCGGTTTAACCGGTTTTCTGGGAATAGTGGAATTCGAAAACCGGTTTTCTCAAAAGTCGGTTTTTGTATAAACCCTAGGCGGAACCGAGTAATTTCTCACCCATAATAAAATGTGTTTATTTAGACATCGCTGAATGAACTTTCTGGACGCTGAAAAGACGGTGATTTTTTAAGAATTATTTTCTCAACAAATGTAAAGAGAATCTTTCCAAAACATTAAGGGTGTTTTACTGTAAAATGAAACAACGAGAAAACTTTGTTTTTATTCGGTAATAATTCATTTAGTATTGTTTAGAGATGTAAAATTGTGTACATAGGTGTTTGGCGTAACGATTTCATGGAAAGGGAATAAGGGTCAAAATGGACCCACCCTTGCCGGCGCTGGACTGTTAAAACGTGCACATAAGATGGATGAATTGACGGTTTCCCAAACTTTACCTTAGCAATCCTCTGGAAGAAGGAGGAGAAAAGGAAAAAGAAAGCAAAGAATAGAAAAAAGAAGTGAAATTAGTTGAAACTCGAAGCATGTCGTTTGCGTGAGGCTTGAATGGATCCGCATATCCGTTGCGTGCTGAGACGTCGCGTCGGGCGGGTTCCCTTTATTCTGAAATTCAATGGGATTTTCAGCGTCTGCGCTAATTAATTCCTTGAACCGTTATTTGCCTCTACCATATCCCCTTATTTACCCACAAATAATCACTTTCTTTTCTCCGATGTTTATTTAACCAAGCATAATGATTCACGCGAAAAGAAACTGTTTGAAAGAAGCGACGGGCATTTGATACACAGGAAAGTTAATTACTCTAGGCGGTTTTAGTGGTTACCCTCAATCGTATGTACAGGTAGATTTGCAGTTAGAGTTGCCAACCGTACTATCATATAATATAGGTATTGTATTCTACTATATTTCTGTCTGGTGTACTGTATAAGTGGTGTTTTTACCTATTTTTTTATTCTATGGCTGCATCGATACTTTAATTCGCGAATTTAACTTGAATTCGCACGATCGTTGAGTTTCCGTGCGACGGCCGCGGCGCGGCGCACGGAGTAGTAACGCATGGAGTAGAGCCAGACCGTACGTCCACCGCCGCAACGCAACTGCAATTTCACCAAAAACACCATTGCATGCAATGTCGCGGGTATAACTCGAGGAAATCTGTCAGATTGCTCCTTAAGAGATTAACGGAAGAGAAGTTGTGTTGACGAGAAACAATGGTCTATGACCTTTTGCCAGCTTCCTGGTAAAAGTACAAGCAGGTGTAGGAAAAAGACATTTCCGTGCACCTAGGACTGAGCGAGTTATTTTGTTGGCAGACCTAATAATACATTTGATGCTGCCCCCTTGTCGCTGCAAAGTCCTCAATTCGAAAGAAATCAGTGAGCCGAGCCACGTGCACTCCCCTTTTGAATAGAACCGCCAGGGAGCATTCGCAAGTGGGAAAATGATTAGTCCCGTAAACGAAAGAGATATAACGTGACATTAAAATCTGCCATGTCTTCCCATTATCCGAGGTAATGTATCGGCTCGTTAACTTTCAGCTCGACGATAGATCATCTGGCTCATAGAAAGCCAGACAGGGAGACAGACAGAGGGAGCCCATAAAGAAGCATCTGGTTTTCATCCCTCCACTGTGAGAGCCACCCTCCCGAGTGCGAATCTAATATTCCCGTACCATTAACCCCGAACATGTGTAGAACGTAATCGTTCCGACCCCAACTATCGACTCCTCTTTGTTACCCGAGGCCTTATCGCGCGCGATAATCTCCCTGACTTCTCCTTCACGCCCGTTCCACGCGGTGATAATAATTCCTCCTTCGAGATCCGGATAACCTTAACGTCCCCGCTACTGTTTGCTTTCCGTCTTCCTTGCCACTTGGCTAATTACACTCCCGTCACGTCCCAAGACGCTATGTTTCTTCGATAAGTGGCAAAATTAAAAGATTCCTATTTCTTATTTTTTCGTCCGGAGCAATCCAAGATACACACCACCTCTACTTACGATTTTTTTCAACTTCTTTCAACCCCTAAACACGCAAACGAACAGGTATATCTTATTTTTCGATTTATTTAAGAAAAGAAAAAGAAACTACTAGAAAAAGAAGCACGTGCACAAAAATATTCCCCCAAATTCGATATTTCTTTCATCCAAACTTCATTATTTTATTCTTATTCTTATATTGTTTTGAAATTATTCTTATGTGATCTGTAATATTCTTCCATTCCTCTACAAAATATTGTTTAAGAACTTCTCTAGTAGACTCTCTTAGTTAATACTAAAAGTATATTAAATTAATCAAGGTTTGTGTGAACGTGAATTCGAGATAGTAACTTCAACATTGCTTACACATGTAAAATATTTTGTAGGTTTCGTACGTATCGGATAAATGAATATGTGTATGAAATTCGAGCGGTTCGTTGAAAATCGGATTTCGTACTCGGCGTAGAATGAAATTTCTGGAACAGAGGGAACTCAATTATCCCGATACGGTCGCGACGAGCGAATCGCCAACGTGGCAGATTTTCATTCCGCTCGGTGGATTATTAAAACCACACTCCATTTTCGAGAATTATATAGGGCGGAGACTATAAATCCGACACACTCCGCGAGTATTGCGAATTTAATTTATTTCAGCGAAACTAACAGAGAGGCTAAATGACAGACGATTACGTGCCATGAAATAAAATTCATACGAATATCTCGTTTGCCCTTATTAAAGGAAAATAATAGAAAATTGCAAGTTTTAGTGGTGAAGTGGCAAGTTTCCATTGACGTTCGCTATCAATGTCCTTTCATTTGCAAAAGTGTTGTAGCCATAAACGAAGTATTTACTTTTATAAATGATACTTCATGCTGAATGAATGTTGAGTTAGCAAAGTAATTATCGCACGATAGTGTTGACTTTAGTTTGGACACATCGTTATATATAAAATTCAAAACCACTGACTGAACTGACTGACTTCCTCGCCTGTTCACTGATTCATCATGAATTGGTAAGTAGGCAAGTAGATGAAATTTTGTAAGTAGGTTCCCCTTAGCTTTTTAAAAACTCCCTCCCCTTCACCGAAAAAATATATACCTATAATCCGGGGCAACACCGGGAACTTTAAGCTAGTGATATTCAGTCGAATGCATTTCAGGGCTTTGCAGAAAGAAGGGTGCAGCTCCATCTTTACCAATTTCGAGTAAATTAGGAAAAAAACTGTTTATAAAATTATTGCTTCTTGACTTACAATTAGCACCGAAAAGAGAACACTAATTGAAAAATATATGTTTTCACACAATCAGTAGTAGTTATTGAATTGATAAGTTTTTATTTCTATTTTTGGCGAATTTCTCAAATCTAGAGCTGCCCCTGACTTGCAGCAGGGTAATGGGTGGAGGCTCAAAATTTCCAATAAATCGCTCATTTCTTATCGGATTTTGGAATTCTTTTACGCGTCTATATTACTCGACATAACTAAAACATTGTCTGAAATGGAGTTACACCCCTGTTGCTGCAAGCTCCTCATTTAGAGTTTATTTTCTCTCGAATCTGTTAATATGTAGGATATGAAATACTTGTGAGGTCCTAAACTAAAACTACATATGCTGAAATATGTACAAGAAATCTTCACAGCGCGACTATGTGGGGATAGAGATTACTAAATTCGAGGCAGACTGACAAGCTACCTAGTTTCGAGGTATTAGTGTTGAATGGCTGGTAGACAAAGACAATCCACCGATTCTTTTAGATTCAAATTTTCTTCTCGACTCCTGACACACCTCGCTATTGCTTGGTGTAGGTACCTACATCTATGATAGCCGAACATCGCGTGGTGAATGTGCTTAACTGTGCCTACAGTGTGAAACTTGGAATGTTTCATTGTGTGAAGTTTTACATTGTGTCTTTCGATATCGTGCAATTTTGCTAATTCATTTGCTAATTCATATAAACCGAATAGCATTATAACGGTAATGATAGTACATGATACTAGAAAATTATAAAACGCGCTCGTAAATAATGTTAGTTAATTTACATACTCATTAATTTTCAAGATTGTATCTTTGAGATGGTTTTAAGTTACAAGCAAGTCAAGTTAATATCTCACAGCATCGTCAAAATTAATAACCCAGGGAATATTGTAACTATTAGACCAGTATGTACGGTGTGATCGCCATGCGTGACCTAATTCAATTCAATTAATGATATTAATTAATTACGGTTACTTATTCTCAACTGATGTCATCGGAGTACAACTTAATTTATACATAAAAAGATGTACGCCTTGATTTTCAAATATAAATTTTTTTTTTGTACGAAGAACCCCTTAAGATCGAGGTTGTAGCAGCCCGTACAGATTATTCGATTTTCAATTGAGGCGGTGAGACCAACAACGCACTAACCCACGGTTTCTTCGAAATTCAGTTAGTAGCAATAACGCATTCCAATAGGCTCTACGACTCATATAAAATAGGGAAAACAAGTTATTTTAATGCGGATTGATCCGTTGTCGCTCTCACTGCCTCAATTGCGGTCCATTACAAAAGCAGGCTTGCTCATCACTGTCTTTAACAAAGAATCCATATTCCAGATATGGTGGTACAACGAATTTTGGTTCCTTAATAAAAACCTTCCGCAATTTCATCGCCCAATATACACCATATATACACATTCTCGCAAACGAAAACCCCGGATCCCAAAACGGTAAAAGACTTTTCGATATAACATCGGGATATTGCATGTTTCGGGATGTCCCTCAATTCTGAAACACCCTTTATAAAAAAAAAAAGTCCTCACTGAGTCACCCACGCCCAGCTCAACCCGTTTAATCTAGGAACGTGAAATTTGGAAGGTAGGTACATTGTTCTTATGACATACGCACCCACTAAGGAAGGATTTGTGCAAATTCCATCCCCAATTCCGACCCCCCCCCCCCTATTCCCTAATATCTCCTAGGCCCGATTAGATATCAACTCGGTTCTTACTCACAAAGATTACCCACACAAATGCCTAAAAAACAATTTCAGGATTTTTCGTAACCAACCCCTAAGGGGGTGAAAAGGGGTGAAATGTGTTGTCGTGGGGTCCTTCATATCTCTTAGCCCCGAAGCGAAGCGCGGGGATATTTTTCTACTACCATATAGACTATTAAATAGGTATACATACCCGCAATGTATTAAATAGTAAAAGCATTCATTGAAATACCAATATCCACGTTTGGTATTCCTTTCGTACCGATATCGTGCGTGTTCAACAGTTGTTGCTTGGAGATTCTATCGATCATGGCGGTCCATTGAAAGAAAGGAAGGAACCTATCGATAGAATCGGAGAGGTCACAGGAGGGTGCAGTTGGAGGAATGCCTGAGAAAGGGCGCATTAGCGCCGCTCGTAAAACCATACGCTGTGCTCGTAGCGTAATGCAGCACAAAGCGAGCACGCCTCGTAACGCTCCTTAAAGAGAGCATATTTACGCTCCTCGTAGGAGAGTTATGTAACATGGCGGCGCAAACGGCCCGTGCCGGCCATTAGGAGCCCGTTCGAAGCCATTTTGTCGAGCCACCCTTTTACGGTTCGCCTTCCCTTTCTTTGTTTCTTTCTTGCAGGGCTTCTTGCTTTGCTTGCTTGCTTGCTTGCTTGCTTACTTACATGTACGTTCTGGCTCTCTGTTTATTTCTCCACCTACCTGCCCGCTTAGGGGGACTACAGGAGAATGCTGGCGCGAGGCCATTCGTAAGAGTTATTCATTTTGTACTTTATACAAATTTTATTCGTTGGACATTTGAAGAAGTACGATAGAGAGAAGAGAAACGATTATGTTAAGGAGATCTTTTAGGTATTATTATAATAATTTACTGACGGTTCTGGTATATTGAATTTCTTTTTTAATGTTACCTTGTGGGGATAGTAGTTTTTAAAGCACGAGGGAAATGTACAAATGTACAATAGTTTCTGCTTCGCTTGAAAATGCTGCATTTTCAACTATTAAGTTCAAAGACAAAGGACTTTCAAATTTATAAAACCATTCGCGACCCAACGCGAAATGTTATGAACAATAGGGTAGGGGGCCCATATTTCGTCCCCCATTTGTATTTGACCCTGTAGAGGATGTATAAAATGTTAGAATGAGCTGGCACTTGGCATGAATTTCCTTTGAACATTTCTCTATGTATCCACGAATCGCAAAATGAGATTATGTCATGTCAATACGAGATAATAAATAAAATGTGAAAACGTGCAAAATGTGAGATCTGAAAAAAGTGTTCCTAATTTCGTCCCCCCAGAAAATGTTTGTAAAACAGGAAATAAATTGAAAAATTAATTTTTTTATTGATACAAGCAATCTTACAATTTATGTGTGCAAGCAATCACGGCAAATGAACGTCTTGTTTGTGGATGACCGGCAGCATATTTCGTGGAACCACGTAAAACATTTAGTGCAGCGAATCCATTTTTCGACGCGCTTAGCCTGTGAAAACATTTTGCCACATACAGGACATGTCGTGTCATCCTCGTTATCATGGTCAGTAGAATCGTACTCAATGTCTACACTACTTTCGTTTAGAGTTCCTAATTTCGTCCCGGGGACGAAATTAGGACACCTCCGGGGGACGAAATTTGGAATTCACGCGGTTTCAATATGGTGATCGCTCTAACAGACCACGCGAGTGATGGCCACCAAAGTTATTGCGTATAAGAAACTACACGATATGCCCGACAAAGTGCTACAACTTCGAATTAGAAATAATATTCACTTCTACGAGTAACATGCTATCATACTGAAGTCTGTAAAAACTCATCGTGCTCGAAAATCTTCTTCTCCTTCGCAAACGTACAAACACCTAACCTAACACTTGCAAGTCTCTCAAAATACTGGCGTATACTGATGCAACATTTTCCACCAGATGACACTGCAAATGCAAACATAGGAATCGAGAAATGCAGGGGGACGAAATTAGGCGCGGGGACGAAATATGGGCCCCCTACCCTACCTGCAGCAATTCTGAAATTCATTAGTCGACGCATGTTGCAGTTACCATGGTTATCATTTTAAAAGCATTGTTTCGACAAAAATTATTGCCAGTTCACTGTTATTATGACACATAATTTGCAATACATTTAACAAGGAGTTGGACAATAAATACACAAATGAAAATCTTGCACTAACAAATTATAATCATGTAATCACTTTCACATTACTTTTCAGGCATCGAACTAGAAGTTTGTAAATCGACAGAATGACTTTTCGATATCCCTTGAAATACATTGCTTGTACATATTTATTTTGCGCGTCATTGCGTCGAATGGTTCCTCAAAGAGCAAGTAAAAGGGAAGAAAAGAATGAGCCGTGCCTAAGAATGGGCGCTAGTTCAGAGTGAGAGGTTATAAAAGGGGAGGCCGCCACGTGCCACGCGGAATGCCGATGATTTAATGAATTTTGCAAAGAACAACGTGGTCGCGGTTTCAGGAGGGTGGCAGTGTCACGGTCCCTACCAAGAGGAAGCCTGTAACAAGCTTACGCTCTTAGTGCTGCGGCCACACCGCACACTGAATTAATAACAATGCTCCCGAAATAATAAACCCCCTCTGGCTCCCCACTCCACTAAATCTGTTTCACTTCACTCGCCACCGCTCAACTCCGATCGTCACCGCCAGATGCCTCGACCTAGGCAGATCTCCCCACCACTTTCTCTTCTTCTCCGGCTCGTCGACACTCGGCACCCTGCAATCGTTTTTTTTTTTTCATCGAGTGTCGAGCACAGCATACTTAATCCTGATGGATCAACGACTATGAGCGTTTACTGTTTACAGATAGGTAGACGGCTAGCTGTCTAATATTTTAACTGAACGTGTATTGTTGGTCTTCGGAATCTCAGATCGAAGGGAGTTGAAATTTAGCCTCCAAGAGGTGGTAAGGGGACACGTATACTAATTAAGTGGAGTTAAAGTTAAAGAAATTAAGAGTCTTTGTAGAAAACACTGTAAGCGGCATAATTAAAATTTCTTTTTTTTAGCGGAAAATGTTCCACGTGCCAATGGCAATACTATGGTTTAGAATTTTAATGCAATTTCCCTCTGTAAATCGGTTACCCCATAGTGTTAAAAGATGGTTGAATATGGAATGTAAAACACGGATAATATGTTACTTCAAATTCGCGCGTCGTTATTTCTTTAATATTATACCGAATTCAAGTATAGAAATTCAAGATCAAATTTATATACACAAACGATAAAATTGGAAACACAACGAAGAAAATATTCGACAAAAATATAAAAAGAAAAATGGTGTCTCTCTCTCTCTCTCTGTGCGTGCGCGTGTGCGTGTGCGTGTGCGTGTGCGTGTGAATATTTTTTATTAAACTGTTTTTTGATAAGAAAAGTCTAATTTAAATGGAGATAATGTAGATAGATAATAAAATACAATAGTAAACAAAAATTAAATATATAGGAATGTATAAAAAAGGTAATTATTAAATATACATACCGGTAGATAGTTAAATAAATGAATTATTTATAAGCAAACAGATGGACACATGCGCGTGTAAGTAAATGTATCTTCCGCTGTGATCTTTTAAGCATAGCACATCTAATTTATTTAAAAATTCCACTGGAAATTCTTAATATCCTTCTTACGGCGCGATGATGCCCAATCAAAATAAATTAACGTGCGATCGCGTGATTTCTTCTCTAATTACTCGAAACAACACTGTTGCAATTAGAAAATCTGACTGTAAAAAAAGAAGCACTTCTTTGATGCCGCTGACGAAATACTTGCTGATTATAATAAACATGACTGGTACTATTTGTCGAATTTTTATCCTTAGGAAGAGTACAATACGATCCCAAAGTTTGGCCCCTATATCGATTACACTCTGTACTGTATAGTACACCGAAAGCAATTGGCCACACATTTCGAAATACTTTACGAATACGTAAAAACGTATTTTGAATTTTACTTTTTAAGCATTTTGCAAAAGAGACCAATGGTTTTATAATTCTTTTTTATGAACATGATGCCACTATCTGTTTACTATGAATAATTCGCGTGATTTCGTAGAACTATTAAGAACTTCTCGTTCTTCGCATGTGCTGATATTTTCTTACTTTTCTTTTTACATACATAATTGCAAATTGAATTTGAACGTCTCCTTGGTTCGTTCTAGAAACGTTTCGATATAAAAGAGGAATGATATACTTCGGAAAAACACGAAAGGTAAGGGTATTTCAATTGCATTATTTTGAAATTATAGACTCGTTTCTGGATAATAGTGCACGAACCGCATATCGCATATCCTGACCGAGGTATTCGCGCTCTATACATCACAGAACTGTTTCGTTTCCAGTTCTTTTTACGTAATCATTTCCGTTAAGGGAGAATCATCCATTGCCCTTTTTCACTTCTCTTTCTAGCATTTATATATTATAAGAATTTTTATCATGATTACGCACGGTTAACGTGGTTAAATTTACTATAGTAAAGCACAACTTGGAAAGTATACGACGGATATTTGATGGAGTTTTAGAGTTTTACCATAATTATAAAATGAGTTTGTTTGCGTCTAAAAATTAAAGTATTTAGTTACATATGAATGGGTAATTTTTTCTGATAATTATCCAATGCTAAAGTGTTGGTTGTAAAAACTCTCACGTGAAAGGAATATTAAATATAATTTTATATAACTACAACTCTCTTACTACAATCTGCGTTTTGTTATTAGTTTGTATTCTTGTAATATACTTATTGTAAAAAATTGAAAGAGATACAATAAAGGAGGTTTAGAATTTTATTATATTATAATAAATAGTTAAGTGTATCAACATAGATTATTAAAATGAAAAAATTATTAAAACTTAAATATAGTAAACTCTTTGGCAGATCCTAGTATATTACTATGACATTTTTGTAGAAAGTTTGATTTGAACGAGGAACGATATAATTTATAAACGCAGTGATTTTCTTCGATAACTTTTACGACGTTAATTTTACGCATTAAAAATATATTCAAATATGATATTTTCTTAGAAGTTCTGGACATTCTTCGTGCTCTGCCGTGGGCGCACTTAGAGCTTCATAAAAATCTGATGGAACGTAAATGTTTGTTCCCTTGCAGGCGCGAGCATGGGCTACCTAGGTCTGAAGAGCTGAGAAGAAGCGGGAAATGCAAGAACGCGAGTATCGGCAAAAATCGGGATTATCGATTCAATTGACGACGTGTAACTTAAAATAATACTTCCTAGTTCGTATAGGTATCTACTATACGAAGGATAAGGGTTAAGTTTCAGAATTTTTTGAACTTCCGTGTTCGGGATCTTCCCTTGTAGGCTTCTTAAATATAAGCTTCTTCTGCCGTCAAGATGAAGCAAGAAATTATTTAAGAAAAAAAGTAGTATTAGAATATATTATTTCTTTACCGATGGACCGAAGTATTCCCTGTTTTTCCCCTTAGCCTCGTATTTTAGATACCATCGTTAAGAGCAGTTTATCAGTTGATCGGCAACTTTAAACCGCAGGCTCCCCGTCGGTGATATAAAAGTTTTCAAATTTCTTCCCAGACAGATCCCACACACCAGGCCCCTACAGTCGTCGTCGGTAGTTCGAACGGACGTAGATTCGTGGCTACACAAGCGCATGTAAACAACGAGGCGAAGGCTGAGGGGGAGGGGGCGAGATCGAAAAGAGGGTAAGCCCCGAGTCCATTATATTCGAATTACAGACATGTTTTGGGGGTAACATTTCACGGATTGCGGGCTCGTGCACGAGGGCATCGCGATCCCCCTCCGTGGCACTTTTTAGGGGAGAGGGGAGCACCCTTTTAATGCCCAGAACAAATCGGACTCGGCGAATCGGGCGGTTATATTTAAAATAAATTGCCCGTGGCTCGTTTTTCTTGCGGACCGCGGAGTTGGCGCTTTTGTCGACGGAGGACCGTGAATCATTCCTGCAGAATCGGCGCTGCGAAGGAAACGGTGGGCTCGCGCCCCTGTGTTGCCCCAACACAGCCCGCACAAACGGACCACCGAAATTTCCTGCCACCCATTATCCGAATAATCGGCGTGAATGCCCTCTGCCTTTTCACAGCCACCGCGCGCAGTATCGGTTTAACAGAAAAGTTCTACTCCTCTCCGCTTGCCCGTCCCGCAACCAGGCGGCATTGGCTAGCAACTATTTAGTAATGGTCTACTGGTAAGATTTCAGTCACAGATGGCTAAATCTTTTTCCGGATCACGAGGAACGAACACGTTTCTATTCGCCACATGCGGAGGAGGTTTGTCTGAATAATTTTTTTATCCAGATAACATAGATAATTTTGATTCGCCTAATTATTTACTCCTATAGATCGTGGGAGCACACTTTTTCAAAACTAAAAGGGAATGAAAACTATGAAGAGTTTATTCGTACATTCGAGTCTATTCCCTCGAATCTTCTTCGAGACATAAACAGTTATCCGGCTAAATTGGCCGCGAATGGGGTACACTGTACGGAGTTATCCATTCTTGCAGCACTGATTCCTCCTGTAATCGGCAAAGCGTAAGAGTTGAGCGGAGGAAACGACAATAGATGGGAGTCGTGAAACATGCACATTAACTACCGTCACCGTCAGATATATGCGCGCAAGTTAAGAGTAGCCGTAGAACGAACTCGCCATTCGAGTGGCTGAACAACCGTTTCTACGATTCACAGGGGAAAGAAACAGAAGAAGTAATGTGTCTCGTTGCTCGGTCAGGTGGAGGAGGGAAGGGAAAAAGGGGGGAGGAATTCCGGGCGAAAAGTGCACGCGCAACTGCATCAGAATGGCATATCGTGGCGCATTAATTTCTGTAATGCGCGACTGAAACGACCTGGAACCGCGAAATAAGCGGCTCCTCGCTTCCTACCTTGCGTTTAATTATTGGCATTTCAGGGGCCGGGTCGAGGATCGAGGCTTCGACCGTGGGTAAGACCGTTTCTATGCTGGCTTCTTCCACTGGTTTCTACTACCGTTCACTCCCATAATAACGAGCCTTTTCTTTCGACTTTCTTCACGGAACAAACGAGGGTATAAATAGCGAGCTTAAAGGCTGTAAATTAAATCACCGAGATGCGAAGTTTAAGAAACGTACCGTTGGCTACCCCAGCGTTGCTCGCTATAATTGGGGGCTTTCGCGCCGCGGGATGCCGGACTAGGCGGCTTCCCACTCGACTCGTGCAAATTCTATGAAATATTAATAAACCATGAAAATCAAATTAGTGTTTATTACGTTCACACGAAAATTTATGGAA